>JAZBNJ010000049.1:0-727500 GCA_037349165.1 Choristoneura rosaceana | reverse complement strand
CCTAACCTAACCTAACCTAACCTAACCTAACCTAACCTAACCTAACCTAACCTAACCTAACCTAACCTAACCTAACCTAACCTAACCTAACCTAACCTAACCTAACCTAACCTAACCTAACCTAACCTAACCTAACCTAACCTAACCTAACCTAACCTAACCTAACCTAACCTAACCTAACCTAACCTAACCTAACCTAACCTAACCTAACCTAACCTAACCTAACCTAACCTAACCTAACCTAACCTAACCTAACCTAACCTAACCTAACCTAACCTAACCTAACCTAACCTAACCTAACCTAACCTAACCTAACCTAACCTAACCTAACCTAACCTAACCTAACCTAACCTAACCTAACCTAACCTAACCTAACCTAACCTAACCTAACCTAACCTAACCTAACCTAACCTAACCTAACCTAACCTAACCTAACCTAACCTAACCTAACCTAACCTAACCTAACCTAACCTAACCTAACCTAACCTAACCTAACCTAACCTAACCTAACCTAACCTAACCTAACCTAACCTAACCTAACCTAACCTAACCTAACCTAACCTAACCTAACCTAACCTAACCTAACCTAACCTAACCTAACCTAACCTAACCTAACCTAACCTTTTTTTTTTTTTTTTTTTTTTTTTTTATCCTGGGGAAAATCCATTACGGACTTCACCGGCCCGGGGAGACCGGTGGGCATGTGGGAATCCCGCCCCAGAAGGGGGCGGTGTACCCACTAAAAACCCCAGCATGTTCCCTTTTGCTGCCTTTGCAGCCGGGCTGTGGGAACTTTCTGCATCCATGGCCCGGCAGCACGACAGTTGTCCTTTCTTGGACCCAGCACAGGAGATAAGCCTCCTTCCTCCACCGCTGTAGGCACGCCGGAACATTTGGCGCGCCTACCAGCTCGGGGACCTTGCCAGCGGAGGACGGGCATCCCCGTGCCCGTCACCCGCAGTCCCTGTTAGGGCGGGATTGCGCGGTTGTGGTTCAACCGCCGTCGCCCGACTCGCCTGCGGCGCAGGGGCTGGGAGGATGGGTCGTCCTCTCGCTCCCGCTCCGCTCCCTCCTTTATCGCCATCGCCTCCTCGCAGAAGGAGGCCATGGCGATCCACGACCTCTCGCTGTCGGTCATGGATTTTACGACGGCCGGCAGCGAGAGATCATTCCCTACCACTGCCTTGAGGCTAGCTCTTTGCCCGTCGAAGGCGGGACACACTTGTAGCGTGTGCTGCGCGGTGTCCTCCGCCCCGCCGCAGTGGTGACACATTGGTGTTGTCTCCCTCCTTGCGATCTTGCACAGGTACTTGCCGAAGCAGCCGTGCCCCGACAGTACCTGCGCTAGATGGAAGGAGACAACACCCCATGTCCTTTCGACCCATCTTTCCAAGACGGGCCGAACTCCCGATATGGTCCAGTGGCCGGCGCTCGGCCGCTCCAGAGCCTCCAGCCATTTCCGGAAGAGAGTTTGGCGGGAGATGTCTCTCCATCGCCTTATCTCTTCCGGACAGGGCCGTTCCCCTCTGTCGCGCGCCTCGGCTACCTGCTGGTAGACGCCAGCTAGGACTTCGGCATCCAGCTCCCACGGTGGGGTTCCCGCCAGTACGCAGGCCGCCTCGAACGAGGTGGTGCGGTACGCCCTCGATACCCTCACCGCCATGACCCTTTGCGGTTGACGCAGGTGGGTCTTGTTCCGGGCGGAGAGGGCATTTACCCATATGGGTGCCCCGTACAGGGCCATCGACCGCACAACACCTGTGTACAGTCGGCGGCAGCCCGCCTTTGGCCCGCCCACGTTCGGGAGCAGTCGGCTCAGTGCCGATGCCGTGCCCACCAGCTTCGGAGCCAAGCGCCGGAAGTGTTCTTCGAAGTTCCACCGGCTGTCGAGGACGAGTCCAAGGTACTTCATCGTCTTCCCGACGCCGATGGAAACTCCGCTCACCATGATGCTGGCATTAATTGGAGGTGCCCTCCGAGGTCCGTGAAAGCAAATGGCTTCGGACTTGTGGAGGGCGACCTCGAGGCCTAGCCTCCGGATCCTATCCACCGTTAGTGCCACGCCGGCAGTAGCCAGGAGGGACGCCTCGCGGATGGTGGCGCCGCGGGCTGTGACGAGGGTGTCATCCGCATAACATGTTATTCCTACCCCCGGCAAGTTAGCGCCACGCAGCACCCAGTCGTAGCCGATGTTCCACAGGAGTGGTCCTAAGACCGATCCCTGTGGGACACCGCACGACATCTGCCGCTCCACCCACTCACGCTGTGTAGGGTAGCGAATCGCCCGCTCAGAGAGGTATGACCCCACTACCCTACGCAAGTACTCAGGCACGTTGTGGTACCGGAGCGCCTCCTTAATCGTTTCCCAGGGAAGGGTGTTAAAGGCATTGGCAATGTCCAAGGACACCGCCAACACCACTTCCCCTCGGGACACCGCTTCATCCGCCAGGGCCCTCACCCGCGCTATAGCGTCGATGGTGGACCTGCCCTGGCGGAATCCGTACTGGCACGCGCTCAGGCCCGGCCCTTGGCCCTCCAAGTGCCTTACGAGACGGGCAGCCACTACCCGCTCAAACAACTTGGCCTTCTCGTCAAGAAGGACGATCGGTCTGTACCCCGAAGGGGAATCGGCCGGTCGCCCTTCCTTCCTAAGAAGCACCAACTTCCCACATTTCCATGCCCGTGGTATGCGACCTTGTGTCAGGCACGCGGTGAATAGAGCCCTCACCCTATGCTCTAACGGGCCGAGCGCTAGAACCCATGCGCGGCCCGGAGTACCATCGGGACCGGGGGCAGTGTTTTTGGCCTTTAGCCTTAGTACTGCCACCCCCAGTTCCTCCTCTGTCACCTCCGGTATGTCTTCGTCCACTGACGTGGTTACTGGAGCCATTCGTGGGGGCAGGTGTTCGCCCCGCTGTGGGAATAGGGCTCCCACAATTTGGCTCACCAGGTCCGGCTGGAGACTTTGCGTGAGTGGGGGGGCCCAAGGCCGGAGTTTACCCCTCACCGACTTGTACGGCCTCCCCCACGGGTCGCTGTTAAGAGTCTCCAGCATTTCCTGCTCTGCCAGGTCTTTGGCTTGGCCAATGGCCACGCTGAGGGCCCTGCTAGCCGCTCTGTAGCTCGCATAAAGGTCTTCTTCTGCCGCCAGGTTTCGCCTCCTCCGCCTTCGGCTCCTCGTGTACTGGCGTCTCGCAGCCACGCAAGACTTGCGCAGCTGCGTTAGTTCTGCGGACCACCAGTACACGTTCCGCCTCGGCCCACTGGGCTTGACCCGCGGCATTGCAGCGTCGCAGATCTGCGTCATGGCCTCGCTGAGCCAGGCTGCTTCCACCTCCACATCTATTGGGGCTACGGGCGCTTCCGGCCAGGCTTGGACCAGGGCCGCCGCGTGCAGCAGGTCCCGGTCAAGCCGTTTAACTGCCCACCTTGGGCTATCTCCCTGCAAGGAGCGGCTTAGGCCGTCCGGGATAGCGTGATGAGTGGAGACGTTAAACCGAATGTATCGGTGGTCGGATAGCGTCTCCACTCCCTCCATGACTTCCCAACCTTGGACACGGCGCGCCAGGGCGGCATTGGCGAACGTGATGTCCACGATAGAGCCACCCTGTTGCCGCACGCACGTGTCTGTCGTCCCGTGATTCAGGACAGTCAGACCTGTAGCCACTGCCCACTCCACCAGCGCTTGACCACGCACATCAGTCGCGGGGGAACCCCACACCACGGACTTGGCGTTGAAGTCCCCCGCGACTAGCAGTAGGTCCGGGTCACTTCTGCCGATCAGAGCCCGCACTTGGTCGAGGAACACCTCGAATTCAGCGAGAGCTCTGTTCGGCGAGAAGTACGCCCCTACCACCGTGATGTTGCCGATGTTGGCAGCCACGTAGCCATGGCCCCGCACTACTCTCTCGAGAGGCGCAGAGCCAGCCGATGGTTGAGTGGCCAGGGCTACGAGGCTGTCCAGGTCTCCCACCCAGTTATCTCTGGATGGCACCGAGTATGGCTCGGCTACTACAGCGACATGTATCAACCACTCCGCCATGCTCTGGAACAAGAGATCCTGGGCTCTGGCGCAGTGGTTGATGTTCGCCTGTAGGTAGCGAGTTGGAGTTGGAGCCATAGTATCACTCGGTTACCATCCCTTCCTCCTCGGCCTGGGGCTCAGATGTTCTGCCCTGACTGGTGTTTAGTTGCGAAGAGGGTTGCGGTCTCTTGGCAACTTTGCTCTGCTTGGGTTTTTGTGGGTTGCAGGCCTTGCTACCCACCTTGTGGTTGGCCGGTAGCCCGGCCTCGGCGCACAGCACGCAGTGTGGTGCCGCTGCACATGCGTTTGCCACGTGGCCCGGACATCCGCAGCGGTAGCACAGCAGGCTGCGATCCACCGCCGCCTTGCACTTAGCCTTTACGTGGCCCACCTCAAGGCAGCGGAAGCAGCGCAGGGGACGGGCATCGAGCAGCTTGACCTGCGCCGACACCCAGCCCACAAGCAGTCTTCCTGCCTCAACTATCTTTTTGGCCGCCGGAATAGGGCAGCGCAGCCATACTGTTCCCAGGCCCGAGCGACCGAAAACAATCTCTCCGGGCCTGACATCAGTCTCTGCACAGCCCCCTGCGCGTGCGACCGAGGTCACTACATCCGTGCGTAGGACGGACTCGTCTAGGCCCGAAATACGCAATTCTGCGCATTTCATGGGCCTCGACACACGCACTAGTGCTGGGTCCGTGACCTCGGCTAGTTTTTTGGCCAGTGCGTCGGCCTTGTCTCCACTTGTCGCACCGGGCACCTCCATGATGTAAGCCCCGGTTTGAGCTTTTCTAAGGCGGAGGCCCGAGATACCCAGATCCTCCAGTTTCAACTTAGTTTTGGCGTCCGCCAGAACTGTGCCAAAGTCTGCCCCTCTTTCCGTCGCCTTTGGCTCCAACAGCGTCATCATGACCGCTGCTGAGCGAGGCGGACGGAGCTTGTTGGCTCCCTTCTTGCGTTTTCCTTTATGAGTGCCGACCTCCTTGTTTTCCCCTTTTTTCGCTTTCTTCCGCCTTTTTTTCCCTTCCACCTTCGTCCACCCGTCAGGTTGTTCAGGTGGTGGGGGTGGTGGGGGCGGCGGAAGCGGTGAGGGCAGTGGGGGCGGTCGTTTACTATCTGCCTTTTTACCTTTCCTTGCTTTCTTCCTTTTTGGATCAGCCGAAGCCTGGCCAGAAGCCGCATCCTCCGCAGCTTGACGGACAGGCCTCTCCGGAAGGAGCCGGTCCTGGATGCCAGCCAGGTGGGCGTCCAGGTATGGACAGACTTGGGCCATGACGGCTCGGCAGAGCTTGTCCATGTCCATAGCTGGTGGACTGGTCGCACCATGACCTTTCTCTCCTCTTGTTGGGGGGGGCTGCGCAGGGGGCAGCACCTCCCCGTCGTGTCCGGTAAGAGGGGGTTGCGGACTGCCCTGCTTCCGCATCCCCTCAAGGTCTCTTTTAAGGTCGGCCAGCTCCTTTCGGAGACTGGCCATCTCGGCTTGCAGCCGATTGTTGTCGGCCTGCAGCCGAGCCGTCTCCTCAGTGGCTGTGCGTTTGCTCAGTACCGTGAAAGCATCAGCAATCGCAGCAGCCGCATCTTTCAGGCACTTTATATAGCCACCTGACAGGTTTTTGGAGGTAACCGCAACCTTATTGATAATGGCCACACTGTCGGCTACCTGCTGACCAAGGTCTTTATTGGCCGCGGTGTCCTCCTGGTCGTTCCTTCCCGGAGAGGTACCTCTCTGGTACCCCTGCCTGGTCGCGATTCTCATCTGCTGGACCTCCATTTCCGCCTTTAGCCGAATCTCTTCTCGTAGGGCACGGTTGTAGGCCTCCTTCGCTTTGGCAAGTCCAGCGTACTTGCCTGTTGTAGGCGGGCGACCTCTGCCTCTTGTCTGTGGTTTTAGACCCTCAGCTGAGAGCCCTGTCGACCCTTCATCGCTTGAGCTGAGCACGGATGAAGCAGGGCGGAATCTCTTCCGCTTCTGCTTCACCCGCTCAGCTCCCTCCGGAATATTTTCGAGTTTGCTCTTCCCAGAGGACTCACGACCTCCTGTCCCCTGGGAAGCAAAACTGACGTCCGAGCTTGTGTTTACCCTCAGTTCGGGCTCTTGGTTGGAGTTGTTTGGCGACTTCTGCCTTATGAGGCGCACGTGGCAGTCCCGCAATGGGACGCTTCTTCGTTCGGCGATTTGTATCGCCGGAGAACTTATATCTAAGCGTGGGCTTTGAGGGCCCACGAAGTGACTTTTGCCCCCCCCAGAGTACGATGGGGCTGACCGCGGGATGGTAGCGGTGAGGGATTCTCCCCGAAGGGTACCCTCCTGGGGTAATACTCTTTTATCGTCACTCATGCCCTTACTATTAGGGGTAAGGCCCCTGCCCCTTTTAAAGAGGGAGCCGCTCTCCTCTTGTTTTAAGGGGTGAGTTCCCCTATGTCGCAGTTACGCCAACCCGTTCACCATCGACGTGGTACTTCCGGCAAGCCGCTAATCCAGGCCGGACCCGTTCGATCCACAGGACCTACTTGTCTCCGGCCTGGTACTGGATACGCTGCAACCCGTATCCAGAACCGCAGTAAGGAGCGGTTATCCCCGGTTTTTATAGAGGTTTTCCTTCCTCGTGGTCCTCCCTTTGCAGGCGACGACCCTCACTCCCGGCGCCTACGGGCCGGGTTGCGAGTTCCCACAGCAGCTCACAGAAAGAGCCCTGCAGTAGGCCATCCTTACAGACGGCGCTCCTCCAGATCACGTCCGCATCCCAGTCTACTCTGCTAATCAGAGAGGTACCGGGAGCGGACCCACCGCCTCTGCTTCCCCGTTGTCCCCTGCTACAGGAGAGACAGGGAGCAGGAAAGTGGCGCACCCTTTCACTAGGGCGCGCCTGCCCCGCCTGGCCCAAAATGGGCTCCGCCGAGGCTGTGCCGCTCTTGGTCACCCTCGCCCTTCGAGCTATGCGACCCGAAGATCGAGGGCTCAAGCCCCCCCACCACGACAAGGTAGCGACACTCGGGGGGGAACCTAACCTAACCTAACCTAACCTAACCTAACCTAACCTAACCTAACCTAACCTAACCTAACCTAACCTAACCTAACCTAACCTAACCTAACCTAACCTAACCTTTTTTTTTTTTTTTTTTTTTTTTTTTACGTGTGGAAAATGCGCCTTATGCATGTCCCCCGCTCGAGGCAGCGGGTGGGGTCTTTCGGGCTCTCCCCCAGAGTGGAGGCATACCGAATAAAAACCACACGACCTTACCCTCTCGGCCCTTGTGCGGACGCCACGGGATCGCGAACATTTCACCGCGACGCCGCAGGCCAGCCCGGGATGGGCTCCCTCTCTGCGCCCCAAGATGGTATTGGGGCGCTGCGCCCCTAGGGTTTTAGGGGCGCTCGGCCAGGACGGCACGTGCAATGCGGGTCCGGGATTCCTCGCCCTCGCCCGCTGTGCCGCCACGTCACGTCTGTCGTGTCAAGTCAGTTGATGTCCTCTCATGTCAGTCAGTCAGTTAGGTCCTCTCATGTCGCGTCGTCGTGTCCGGGCGACCACAAACCCGACAGGGCTTGGGCCGCCCCAGGGCTCCCCCTTACCTTTCCCTGTCTAATGAGAACAGGTACTGAGCTCGGGTTCGCCCCCGTCATACGGCGGCCACAGCCCTCAAAAGGACTGCGCCGCCCCGGCATCATTAGGCTTGCGCCCTCCGCCCGATAAGGCTCACCCTCACCTTTCCCTGTCTAATGAGGACAGGTACTCAGCTTGGGCTCGCCCCCCTCAAAAAGGCGTCGGCCCGAAGGCCAGACGCCGCCCTCTCAGGGCCCGAAGGCCCGTTGCCTGGCAAGGTTCACCTATTGGCTCCCCTCACCAGACCAACACCCCCCCACCCCAGTCACGTCGAAGTCAGTCACGTCCGGCGACCACAGCCCTTAAAAGGGCTGCGCCGCCCCGGCATCATCGGGCTTGCGCCCTCCGCCCGATGAGGCTCACCCTTACTTAGTACCCATCATTTAAGACAGGCAAAAGCAAGGGCTCGCCTCCGTCCAAAGGCGTCGGCCCGAAGGCCGCACGCCGCCCTCTTGGGTTTGGCGAAGATCACCCGCGGCCCTCTGCCTTAGGCTCCCCTCGCCAAACAAATATCATGTCTGTCAGTCTGTCGCGTCCGGCGACCACAGCCCTGAAAAGGGCTGCGCCGCCCCGGCATCATTGGGCTTACGCCCTCCGCCCGATGGGCTCGCCCTCGCTTTTCCCTGACCCTGAGGACAGGTACTCCGCTCAGGCTCGCTCCCGTCAAAAGGCGTCGGCCCGAAGGCCGGACGCCGCCCTCTTGTGGGCCCGAAGGCCCGTCGGTCGGCAAGGTTTGCCCGGTGGCCCTCTGCCTTTGGGCTCCCCTCGCCAAACCAACACCCCCCCACCCCAGTCGCGTCAAATACGTCAGTCGTCGCGTCCGGCGACCACAGCCCTTAAAAGGGCTGCGCCGCCCCGGCATCATTGGGCTTACGCCCTCCGCCCGATGGGCTCACCCTCGCTTTTCCCTGACCCTAAGGACAGGTACTCAACTCAGGCTTGCCTCCGTCTAAAGGCGTCGGCCCGAAGGCCGGACGCCGCCCTCTTGGGCCCGCAGGCCCGTTGGCTGGCAGGATTCACCCGGTGGCCCTCTGCCTTTGGGCTCCCCCCACCAAGCCAACACCCCTCCCCCCCGGTCGGATATTAGCCGCCGGCTAGCAAATCCACCTAATGAATTTACTAGCCGTCGTTGCCCAGGATGCACCAGGTCCAGACGCTACACTTTCCCACCCCATGAAGCCAAAGCTTCGGATAGAGGGAAGTTGTAACGCCCGAGCACGCGAGGAGGAATCCGACATTGCACCCCAACCTAACCTAACCTAACCTAACCTAACCTAACCTAACCTAACCTAACCTAACCTAACCTAACCTAACCTAACCTAACCTAACCTAACCTAACCTAACCTAACCTAACCTAACCTAACCTAACCTAACCTAACCTAACCTAACCTAACCTAACCTAACCTAACCTAACCTAACCTAACCTAACCTAACCTAACCTAACCTAACCTAACCTAACCTAACCTAACCTAACCTAACCTAACCTAACCTAACCTAACCTAACCTAACCTAACCTAACCTAACCTAACCTAACCTAACCTAACCTAACCTAACCTAACCTAACCTAACCTAACCTAACCTAACCTAACCTAACCTAACCTAACCTAACCTAACCTAACCTAACCTAACCTAACCTAACCTAACCTAACCTAACCTAACCTAACCTAACCTAACCTAACCTAACCTAACCTAACCTAACCTAACCTAACCTAACCTAACCTAACCTAACCTAACCTAACCTAACCTAACCTAACCTAACCTAACCTAACCTAACCTAACCTAACCTAACCTAACCTAACCTAACCTAACCTAACCTAACCTAACCTAACCTAACCTAACCTAACCTAACCTAACCTAACCTAACCTAACCTAACCTAACCTAACCTAACCTAACCTAACCTAACCTAACCTAACCTAACCTAACCTAACCTAACCTAACCTAACCTAACCTAACCTAACCTAACCTAACCTAACCTAACCTAACCTAACCTAACCTAACCTAACCTAACCTAACCTAACCTAACCTAACCTAACCTAACCTAACCTAACCTAACCTAACCTAACCTAACCTAACCTAACCTAACCTAACCTAACCTAACCTAACCTAACCTAACCTAACCTAACCTAACCTAACCTAACCTAACCTAACCTAACCTAACCTAACCTAACCTAACCTAACCTAACCTAACCTAACCTAACCTAACCTAACCTAACCTAACCTAACCTAACCTAACCTAACCTAACCTAACCTAACCTAACCTAACCTAACCTAACCTAACCTAACCTAACCTAACCTAACCTAACCTAACCTAACCTAACCTAACCTAACCTAACCTAACCTAACCTAACCTAACCTAACCTAACCTAACCTAACCTAACCTAACCTAACCTAACCTAACCTAACCTAACCTAACCTAACCTAACCTAACCTAACCTAACCTAACCTAACCTAACCTAACCTAACCTAACCTAACCTAACCTAACCTAACCTAACCTAACCTAACCTAACCTAACCTAACCTAACCTAACCTAACCTAACCTAACCTAACCTAACCTAACCTAACCTAACCTAACCTAACCTAACCTAACCTAACCTAACCTAACCTAACCTAACCTAACCTAACCTAACCTAACCTAACCTAACCTAACCTAACCTAACCTAACCTAACCTAACCTAACCTAACCTAACCTAACCTAACCTAACCTAACCTAACCTAACCTAACCTAACCTAACCTAACCTAACCTAACCTAACCTAACCTAACCTAACCTAACCTAACCTAACCTAACCTAACCTAACCTAACCTAACCTAACCTAACCTAACCTAACCTAACCTAACCTAACCTAACCTAACCTAACCTAACCTAACCTAACCTAACCTAACCTAACCTAACCTAACCTTTTTTTTTTTTTTTTTTTTTTTTTTTTTTTTTTTTTCTCGGTGGGAAAATGCGTTACGCACTATCCCTGCGCCGTGGGGACGACGCAGGGGGTGTATGGGACTCTCATCCCTCCGTCCTTCCTTCCAATTGGGAAGGAAGAAAGGGGGGAGGCCTACCCATTAAAAACCCACCGGTATTCCCTCACCAGCCAAGTATGCGGATGTCATGGGAGCACTAGGAGACACCACGACATTCGCTGGCCGGCCCGGTTTAACCGGGTCTTCCTCTCCATGAGGGGGGAATCGGGAATACTTGATCCCCCCCTAACACTTGTGGGCCATTTTGGCTAATAGGGGAGCCCCTATCCCCCATTAGCCGGCGCCACCGTCGGGTAGAAGTGCGGCAAATTGTTGCCTCCTTCTCCCCGCTCGTCTGCGTCGAAGCGGGAGTGCAAGGGGGTCTCTCTCGCGCTCCCGCTCCCTTTCCTCCTTCTGTGAGACAACTTCTTCACAGAAGGAGGAGACAGCCTCCCAGTAACTCTCGCTCTCCAGCATTGCATTTATGACGCTGGGAAGCGAGAGGTCACCGCCAATTTCCACCGCCAGAGCGCGGCGCCGATCCGACCAGGCCGGGCACACCTCGAGAGTATGCTGTGCCGTATCCTCATCGGCACCGCACTCGTGGCATGCTGGCGTCGTCTCCCTTCGCGCCACCTTGTGAAGGTACCGCCCGAAACAACCGTGTCCGGACAGCACCTGCGCAAGGCGAAACGTCAGGGCCCCGTGGCCCCTCCTGCACCATTCTGGGAGCACTGGGCGGATGGCTTCAATGGTTCGGATGCCGTGTTCAGCATCCGCCAGTTCATCCACCCAGCGCTCCATGACCCGCTCCCTATCGAGTTCTCGGGCTCTCGCTAGCTCCTGAGGGGCCAGGGAGACCTCACCGCGATCTCTCCTCTCGCAGCGCATTCGATACGCGTTGGCCAGCATCTCTGCCTCAATCTCCCAGGGAGGGGTGCCGGCCAAGGCGCAGGCCGCCGCCCAGCCCACTGTGCGGTATGCCCGGCACATTCTCACCGCCATGACCCTTTGAGGCTTTCGGAGTAGGGCTTTGGTCCTGGCAGTGAGGGCGCCAGCCCATATCGGTGCCCCGTACAGTGCCATGCTCCTGATGACCCCTGCATACAGTCGTCTGCTGGAGGCACCAGGTCCCCCCACGTTTGGTAGGAGTCGAGAGAGGGCTCCCGCTGCACCTACCAGTCGAGGAGCCATTTGACGGAAATGTTCCTCAAACTTCCAATTGCTATCGAGGGTAAGGCCCAGATATTTAATGTGGGGCTTCACCTCGACGGTCTCGCCATTGATTTGGAGGCATGCGCCTCGCGGAAGCCTCCACCTCGGGCCCCTGAAGCACAGAGCCTCCGTCTTACTGAGGCTCACCCTGAGCCCCAAGGCCCCAATCCGGTCGACCACCATTGACGCGCCAATCTCTGCTCTTCTGGCAACCTCCTCATAGGTGGTGTCTCGAACGGCGACAAGAGTGTCATCCGCATAGCAGATTATCGCCATTCGGGGCAGCACCGTCCCGCGGACGACCCAGTCGTATCCGATGTTCCAGAGCAGGGGTCCTAAAACGGACCCCTGTGGAACACCGCAGGTCACTGGCCTCGCCATCCGCAAGCCCCCTCTCCCTGTGTAGAGCACTACCCGATCCGTCAGGTAGTGCTCCACGATCCTTTGGAGATAGAGGGGCACCCCGTGGTATCGGAGTGCCTCCCCTATCACCTCAAAAGGGAGGGACCCGAACGCGTTGGCGATGTCTAGCGATACCGCCATCGCTCCCTGGCCCCTCTCGGCTGCCTCTGCAGAGAACCTCTTCAAGGCAGATAGTGCGTCCAAGGTGGAGCGCCCCACCCGAAACCCGAATTGGCCCTCCGAAAGGTTTGGTCCTACGTCCGCTAGGTGCTGGTTGATACGAGAGGATAAGACTCTTTCAAGCAGCTTTCCCGCCTCATCCAGCATTACCAGCGGCCTGTGGCCGGACGGGGAGTCAGCTGGTCGACCCTCCTTCCGGAGCAGGACCAATCTTCCCTCCTTCCAACATCTCGGGAACCGCCCCACCGCTAGACACTCGTCGAATAGCGCACTGAGGCGGCCCCCGAGGTGCTTCAGGGCAATGCGCAGGACTTTACCGGGCACCCCATCCGGCCCCGGCGCTTTGGAGGTGCCCTTAAGTCGGCACACTGCCCGGAAGATCTCCTCCTGTGTTACCGGGGGAACGTCTCGGGCCATCTCCGGCTCCGCTCGGGGCTCTGTCATGTGTGGCGGATCAAAGGGAGGGCTGTCCGGGAACAGGCCTTCCAGGACAGAATTTAGCAAGGCTGGCTCGAAGTCCTCCGTCGGGGGGGCCACCTTGAGTTTCGCTCGCACCATGCGATACGGCCGCCCCCACGGATCTGCATCAAGAGTGGCCAAGAATTCCTTATAGGCAGTATCCTTGGCCTCTGCGATGGCAGTTGAGAGGGCCTTCTTGGCCGTTCTGAGATTAGCCAAAAGGCGCTCTTCTTCTCCAGGTATTCTGGTCCTACGTCGGCGGCAACGCGTGAAAGCGCGGCGCGCAGCGTCACTGGCGACTCGCAAGTCCGCCAAGTCTTGCGACCACCAGTAGACGCAGGTCTTGGGTGTGAAGCGCCTCGCCCTTGGCATCGCTGCGTCGCAGACGGCTGTGAGGTCCTCCCGGAAACTGGCGGCCCTCTGATCGACCCCCAGTTCCCGGGGAGGATCCGTGCACCACGCCCGCACAATGGCAGCTTCCTCGGCTCGGTCTCGATCGAGGCGGGAAACAGCCCATCTTGGGAAGTCCCGGTCTCCTCTGTTCGTCCGTGTGGCCCGTGGACCAGTGGAGGCTTTGGAGACCCTGCACCTTATATAGAGGTGATCGGACAGGGTCTCCACCTCCTCGAGCACGCGCCAGTCGGTAATACGTGCGCCGATGGCAGGGCTAGCAAACATCAGATCCACTATGGATCCTCCCTGCCACCGAACGCAGGTATTTGTAGTGCCCACATTTTGCAGTACTAGGCCGACCATGACGGCCCAGTCTCGCAAAAGTGCCCCTCTCTGATCCGTGATGGGGCACCCCCACGCCGTACACTTGGCGTTGAGGTCCCCCATCAGGATCACTTGGGCCGGTGCCGCCCTCTGCACTACCAGCTCCAAGCGGATCAGGTACGCCTCGAAGTCGGCGTAGGGCCGGTTTGGGGAGAAGTATGTGCCAATGACAATTACCTCTCCCCAGTTAGCAGCCACGTAGCCGGGGCCTCTCTCCCTCAGTGAGAGGCGCCGGGTACCAGCCGCCGGCACCACTATGCCCACCGAGCCCTCGGTGTCCCCGACCCAGTTTGGCTGGGGGGGGACGGCGTAGGGCTCAGCAACAACCGCAACGTCCACACGCCACTCTGCCATGACCTGTACCAGAAGGTCCTGCGCCCTGGCACAATGGTTGGTGTTCGTCTGAAGGAGCTCGAAGTGGAGGTGTGCTGGCATTAAGACACATGCATCTCGAGCTCCTCTTCAGCACTTTGGCTAGGTACACGAGAGGGGGGCCCGTTCGCAGGGGCCTTCCCTCTGACGGAAGGGGGGGCGCATTTTGTACCTCCCATGATGTGTGCATGTGGGCGCCCTGCTTGCGCGCATACTGCGCACTTTGGTTGGGCTTTACATGCGGCCGCTAGATGGCCCTCGCCACCGCAGCGAAAGCACTTTGCGCCATGTTCCGCCCCTGATGGGCAAAGCGCTCTCGTGTGGCCCAGCGCCATGCACCTGAAACAGCGCATGGGCAGGGCCTGTACTGGCGTGATGGTGGCCGTATTCCAGCCGACTGTCACCTTCTTCAGGTTGGCAATGACCTTAGCGGTCGCCGCTGGACATCTAATAAGGGCCGAGCATTGCCCCCATAGGCTAGCCCTTATTGCCCCAACTTTGACTTGTTCGGGGGGGCAGCCTCCCATAGCCGCAATGGCGGCTGCCACCTCTCCTTGAGTCACGGTTTCATCCAGGCCAGTGATCCTTAGATCAACTGTTTTAATTGGCCTAGTGATCTCCGCTTGGTCGCCAATTACCACTCGCAGTTTATCCGCGAGGACATCTGCGAGCTTATCCGGCTCCTCACCTGTCATCTCCATCAGCCTGGAGCCGGTCATGGTGGTTTTCACCTTGACCGACGCCAGACCGATCTCTGCCAGTTTAATACGGGCTCTGGCCTTGGCTAAGAGCTCAGCGTAGGTGGTCTGGGAGTCCTCCCTTAGTGTGAGGACCACTGCTGCCGTGCGCGGGGCGGTGATTTTAATTGCGCGTGGCTGCGGCTTCTTAGGCTGAGGTTGGGTTGAGGCGGTGTTTTTCTTCTTACGCCTCTTACGCCCGAGGACCCGAGTCCACGGCGTGGCATCCTCGGTTTGAGGGGCCGCCTGCTCTCGCTGGATAGGACCCGCTGCTGTCTGACCCTGGGGCTGGGCAGTTGGCCCTTTTTTGGGTCCCGGCTTTGTCGGTCTCTTGGCTCCCTTACGCTGTTGGGTCTGGGAGGTAGGGGCCGTCGGCGTCTTTCTTTGCTGCTGCTGCCCAGCAGCAGCCCCCGCTGAGGTCTTCTCTGGCTGCGGTTCCGGTTCGCGCATTGCGCCAGCAGCCAAATTCGGCTGAGCTCTCGGGCGGGCAGGCGGCTCTTGGCGCCTGTCAGCCGCGAGGGGAGGCCTGAGAACCGGCTCCGGTGGGAGGCGCGCCTCCAGCTCCCCCAGGCGAGCGTTAATCATCCCACCCAGGGATGTTTGTAAGTCGCGTCGCAGCTCGTCCATTGCTTCCTTGAAGTCGGCGGCTGCTGGCGCTCCGGCGGTTCTGGCGGACATCACCCGCGATTCTTCATAGGCCTTTTTAAAGGCCCTCAACTCCGCGCGGACAATATCCAGTTCTCTGGCGAGTCGGTCGTTGTCCGCGCGGAGTCGACGGTGCTCTTCTCCAGGAGTGATGGTCCGCAGTGCCTCGACTGCTTCGATCACTCCTTTGGAGGCGTCATTTATAGCACCCCAAATGGTGCCTTTAATGTGGCCACTTCGATTTACGGCGTCCTGAATTTTGGCTACATTCCGGATCGCCGTGGCCGCTAGAGTGTCCCTCGTTTCTGCCGGTGGTATCAGGGGTTCTTCGCCCCCTCCAGCCGCATGGGTCCCCTCTGTGGTACGGTAACTCGGGTGATGGGCGAGACCCTCGTCCGAGTCACCCATACCTACCACGCTTGGGTCTCGCATCGTCAGGCGGTTTAAGGAGCGACTGTGCGTCGTCCGGCGTCTGATGGTGCCGCCCCTCCGTGCAGAGCCAACCTTAGGCGCCTCGGGTCCCTCCATTAATGGTCCTGGAGGTCTCTTCCTCGTGGGGCCCACCAGCGGCGTGCCCCCTAGGAAGACCTCAGGTAGGTCCGCATCCAGTTCCATTCGGCCATAATCGGGTTCAGAATCGGACGCATCTGTCATCTCAACAGGATGCGTCGCTTCCACCCTTTTTTTCGTCTGTGGGGCCGGGAACCGGAGGCGGAGACTGGCCGTGTCTGTAGGACTTTCTTGTCCCAGAAAGTCGCCACTGGGGCAAGTGCGTCGATCCCCCAAAAGCTCATCTCTTTCATCTCGTGCCATCGCAGCCAGAGAGCCGTCCTCCAGAGCTAACTCACTCTGGGGGCCGGCCCTCTCGCTCCCAGTGCAGTCTTCTGAGGGTGCGTTAGGAGCCGTGGTTTCCGGAGTGCCGGCTTCCTCCGGCCTCCCCTCCCGCTCGCTCTCTCCACATTTAACTGCTATTCGGCGCGTGAAACGCCCATGACTGTCTCGCGCCGTATGGCGCGCGACAGCCCCCTTTCCTCTTTTTTCATCATGTTGCAGGTTCGATCCGTTGTTCAATTCGCTTTGTGTCGTCGGGTGGGAGTCTGGGCTCCCAGGCGCAGGGCATTCGCCCTTCAAGTCCAATTTGCCCCCCCCAGAATACGGTGGGGCTGACCGCGCGGTGGCGGTGAGGGATTCTCCCGTTAGGGTACCCTCCTGGGGTAGTGTTTCTTTTATCGGACTTTCCATCATCATCGTTTTCCTTGTTTAGGGAGGTGTGGTCCTCCTGCTCAATTGGAGAGTAGAGCTCCTCCTGCTCAATTGGGGAGTAGAGCTCCTCTCCGCTGGTTAGGGGTGAGTTCCCCCGCAGATGATGCGCTGCTGCCCGCACCTCGTCGGCCTTCCGGTGCGCTCTCTGATGAGAGCATAACCAGAAGCCGACCCCCGTCGCTGCATCCCCGTAGTCCCCTGCTGCAGGGGAGACAGGGAGCAGTTTGTGGCGCACCCTTTCACTAGGGCGCGCCTGCCCCGCCAGGCCCATATTGGGCACAACCGGGGCTGTGCCGCTCTTGGTCACCCTCGCCCTTCGAGCTATGCAAGCCCGAAGATTGAGGGCTCAAGCCCCCCCACCACGACAAGGTAGCGACACTCGGGGGGGAACCTAACCTAACCTAACCTAACCTAACCTAACCTAACCTAACCTAACCTAACCTAACCTAACCTAACCTAACCTAACCTAACCTAACCTAACCTAACCTAACCTAACCTAACCTAACCTAACCTAACCTAACCTAACCTAACCTAACCTAACCTAACCTAACCTAACCTAACCTAACCTAACCTAACCTAACCTAACCTAACCTAACCTAACCTAACCTAACCTAACCTAACCTAACCTAACCTAACCTAACCTAACCTAACCTAACCTAACCTAACCTAACCTAACCTAACCAGTTGCGTTCCATCCGCCGCCCGAAACGCCACGATTTCCACGTGCTCCGCACTTTAAAATACAAAAAAGTGGGTTTTTCGCGTCCGATTTTGACGAGTGAGGTGTCAAAAGTTGCGCAAAAGTGAAGCGCATACACCTATTGTATCACCAAGTGTTAAAAGTGCCAGTGTAACAAGAAAAAGTGCAAAAAAGTGCAAATTTGAGGTTAATTTTACCTTCAAACGGTTATAACTCAAGTTCTGCTGCACGTAAAATCACGTGCTAAGCGCGGTGCACCGCGCCTTGACGAGCTCTTCCAAACGAGCCCTAAACCAGCTTCCTGCGACATCGTACCGAGGCTCCACAGTTGGAAAACTGAAAACCACGTGGCGGCGTGGTCGCACTTCCAGCTGGAGCAGAGTGACCAGACTTGGGGAGGACATCCGCAACATTGAACACAGCCCGGAACCGCAAGTCGAAAAATTTTATCACTTCTAATTTATTTATAAGAATTAATTAAATGTTTAAACTTTGACAGTCATTTGCACTTGAACCACTTTCGACGCGCGGATTCTGCAACTGCAGCAAGTTGCGCGCTCAGTTGTAGAACGCAACCATAGTTTTTAAAGAATTTTTGGACCACAGGATATTAAGTTGTACCCAGAAAACCAAAATTTTAGTTTTTTATAAAAAGTGGTACCAATTTAAATTATTTTAATCTGTATTTTTAATGTGTTGTGTGCGCCTTTTTATTTTGTATTTTTCTATGTTTTTTTCATATTTTTGCGACCAATAGTTCGGGAGATATTAAATTTTTTTCTAAATTATTTCATAATTGCTTAAGCATTATTATTTTATACATTTTGACACCGGGACGGTGCTTAGGAAGGAGGTAACTACCGACTGAAGCGCCGGCGCGGGTCGAAAATAACTAAATTTGACAAAGTTGAACATTTTCGGCCATTTTGTTTTTGGGTACCAGATTTTCTAATCCCATTATCTTCCGAACCCTTGGTCCTAGAAGTCTGGGAAAAACTCCTTCTATCATAAATTTTAAACCTCTATCAGCTCCCATAAAAAATTATTGAATTCGGCGCACAGACTTTTTTGTAGCTGGAATCACTTCCAGGAGTTAGAGGGGGTAAAGGGAAAACCAGCGCAGAAGGTCCGACTTCTCTGTGACACTTGGTTGCGGAGTTATCAACTCTTAAAGTTGGAGTTTGACAGCTCGGCGGCCATTTTGGATTTCTTCCAGCCGTCATAGCGCCGGAACCGAGGGTCGTAGCGACCTGCGGATTTTTGCGTTGGGAGCAGGGGCTAGTCATCTGCCTACCCCCTTAGGTTTCAGGCCATTTCAGGCACTGAAAAACTCGACTCCCGGAAGTGGGCCCAGAAGAAAGAGGAAGAAGAGCGAAGACGGCCAGAGAAAGTCCCGTTTCTCTACGACCACTGGAAGCGGAGTTACAGGCTGTCAAAGTTTGTATTTGACAGTTCTGGCCGCCATCTTGAATTTTTAAAACCTTCATATCTTCGGAACGGAAGGCCGTGGAGAGCCGGGGTTTTCTCTGAGAGGGGGCACGATCCAGGCCCTACCCGACGAGATCCTTTTCAGGCAGGATCAAGACATTTTTCAACCTGAAAAATTCAGGTACCCGATCCTCCTGAAACCGGTCTCTAACGGTGCGTCTTGGCAAGCCAATTACGGGATCAAAAACCGCGTCTCGATCGGACCAGTGGTTCCTGAGATACGACCTGGTACCGGTTTGCGGCGGCCATCTTGGATTTGGTACCGAGAATCGAAACCGGCCGTATCTCCGGACCCCTTGGGGCTAGCGAGTCGTGCTAGGTGTCCCTGAGCTGGGCTCGAAGAGGGCTATCTTTTGGGAGAGGTTTAGAGACTCTACGTAGAGCCCTTTTTACTCTACACAAAAACTTTTTATTTTTATATTGCTTCTAGTTCCTTAGGTAAATATAAGACTGTACCATATAGTACAAGAAAGACCTGACCCTAGACTGACTTTCTGTAGAGTCAAACAAACTGAGTTTTGAATTATTCCAAAACGACTGCTGTTAATAATATTGTATCCTTTCTATTTCACATTGTACTATATTTTAATTTATTGTATTCTGTAATAGATAGACTTATGAACTGTGACTTTTGACAAGTTTAGTTCGTTTTAGTTATTCGTAGTTTTAAGACTTGGTTCCGAAGAAAACCTGCTCGGCGCCAAATTGCGCCAAATTGTTCTTCTTCTCATTTATATATTTTCTATCACCAGTTCCTAAATTTTTTCTTAATTTAATCTTGATTAATATTAAATCGCACAAATCACCTAAATTTACAACTTTTACAATACGGCGATTTGTGCCTTGCTCGACATTGTTTCCTTTATACGAGGAAAGTACATTCTACCTCTGACATGTTTGCAATGAGGACCCCAGCAAAGAGGCCGCCAAGTTGTAGCAAGACACCCCCAAGCAAGGCGGGGGAAAAGAGTGTTAGGTTGAGCATCGGAGAGTGGGAGGCTGCTAGTACGAGCACCCCATCTACTATGTCGCAGACAGGCCCGCAAAAAGAGATGAAACAGCCTCAGCCGCGGACCCAGGAAGGGAAGAACACGGCTGCAGATAAAACTTTTGACAAAACACCTACGTCACCAAAACGCTGGCCCACAGGCCGAGTGTCAGAAGCGCGGGCCTGCCTCAACAAAGGAAAGCTCCACCTGGAGAGCTCGCGCAACCTAAAAACAGAAATTAAAATAGGATTGATCGATACCTTGGACCGGCTCTATGCACTGGTCAAGGAGGCGGAGGCAGAGCTAAAGGGGAAAACGAAAGCGGAAACCAGAGGACCCATAGAAATCATCCCTAAGAAGGCAGAGGCTACCACGTGTGAGCCATCAACTCTTGACCAGAACAAAATAGCGGAAACCTTAGAAAAACACTCCAAATTGCTACTCGAAAATAACAAAAGACTAGAAGAGATACAAAACAAAATGGAAAACCACAAGGAATTACTAGAAAAGGTGACCACAGAAACATACGCGAATGTGGCCGCTAGGAAGTCATCTGGTCGGAGCACCCTGCACTCAGTGATGGTTACGTCGAAAGACGAAACCGAGACGGGCGAAGAGGTGCTTAACAAGGTCAGGCAAGCCGTGGACGCTAAAGAGGGATGGGTTAAGGTAGAAAAGATAAGGAAAGCAAAAGATAGGAAGGTCATAATGGGATTCGGATCAAAGGAGGAGAGAGACAAAATCAAGGAGCGACTCGGGAAGGACAGCGTCAACCTCAACGTCGAGGATATGAAGAACAAGGACCCCCTTCTGATTCTTAGGAACGTGCTGACTATGAACTCAGATGAGGACATCATCAAGGCCCTGAGGAACCAGAACAGGGACGTTTTTCGTAGCCTCGACGAAGGGGAAGACCGACTGGAAATAAAATATAAGAGGAAAGCAAGAAACCCTCACATTGGTCACGTAGTGATAAGCACCTCCCCCACAGTTTGGCAGAGAGCGTTACGAGCCGGTAGTCTGCACATCGACCTGCAAAGGGTAAAGGTCGAGGACCAGTCCCCGTTATTGCAATGCACGAGATGTTTAGGCTACGGACACGGAAAGCGCCACTGCAGGGAGACAGTCGATCTATGCGGTCACTGCGGCGGGCCGCACCTGAGGGCGGAGTGCTCGGACTATTTGGCGGACGTGCCGCCGAAATGCAGAAACTGTGTCAAGGCGGGGCACGAACAGTCGGAGCACAACGCCTTCAGTGCGGCTTGCCCCACTCGCTGCAGATGGGACGAACTGGCCAGAGCGTCAGTTGCATACTGCTAAGGGCGTCCCAGGCGGAAAAACTCCCTATCTTGTAGTCCAATCAAATCTCCAACGTAAGAGACTAGCGACTAATGAACTACTGATGGAAGCACAGAAGCGTGGAGCGACAATAGCACTCATTCAGGAGCCGTACGTGGGCGGGGCAAGAAGTATGAGGAGTCAAAAAGGAGTCAGGATCTTCCAAAGCACCGGAGCGGGGGAGGGCACAGTCAAAGCGGCTATAGCTGTCTTCGACCAGGACTTAGTAGTAGTACAGTACCCACAACTCACCACAGACAACATCGTAGTGGTGGGGATCCAAACCGTTGCCTGGAAGATCACGATAGTCTCCTTCTACTTTGAGCCGGACCAGCCCATAGAGCCCTACTTGGAGCATTTGATAAAGATAGGGGAGGAAACCGGAACTAAAAGACTGATTATAGGAGGGGATGCAAATGCAAAGAACGCATGGTGGGGTAGTCCGACTATGGACCACAGAGGTGATGAAATGCTCGGTGCTCTAGGCGAGCTGAATCTGAACGTGCTCAACTCAGGGGAAATTCCGACCTTCGACACCATAAGAGGGGGGAAGCGATACAGCAGCTACGTCGACGTTACAGCCTGCTCGACGGACATGCTGGACCTGGTGGAAGACTGGAAGGTGGACGAGGGACTCACAAGCTCGGACCACAACGGCATAATATTTAAAATTAATTTAGTAAAGGCAAAGGGTATAATAGTGAACAGGACAACAAGAATATATAACACTAAAAAAGCCAATTGGTCAGTTTTCTGTGAAAACTTCAACCAACTGCTGCAAGAAAATCAAATCACTAAAACAAAAATAGAAAAAATTAGTACCATTATAGATTTAGAACAAACACTTACAAAATATACTAAAATAATACAAGAATCGAGTAAAATAGCAATACCAACCATAAACAAAACAGAAAAACTTAAGTTGCCGTGGTGGTCCGAGAGACTTGCGGAGTTGAAGAAGAAGGTCGTCACCAGGAAACGTAGAATACGCTGTGCAGCACCCGTGAGGAGGTCGAAGGTCATTGAAGAGTACCTGAAACAGAAAGAAGAGTACGAGTCGGAGGTAGCAAAAGCACAGACGGAGAGCTGGAAGGAGTTCTGTGGGAAACAGGACCGCGAGGGAGTCTGGGAGGGCATTTACCGTGTCATTGGAAGGTGCACAAGAAGAGAGGAAGACCCACCACTGGAAAGGGACGGGGTGACTCTCGGGACGGGAGACTCCGTCAAATGGTTGGCGGAGACCTTCTACCCGGAGGACGCCACGTCCAATGACAGTGAATACCACCGACGTATCAGACAGGCGGCCTGTGAGGTGGATCAAGGAACACATGGTGAACCATGTGAACCTCCATTCACGTCTCAGGAGCTAAGGGTAGCTTGTGAGTCCTTCAACCCCAAGAAGGCCCCTGGCGCGGATGGACTCACGGCCGATATATGCAGTCGCGCCATCGGCTGTGACCCCGAACTATTCCGCGCGATCCTAAATAAGTGTCTAGAGAAGGGATACTTCCCGGAACAATGGAAGGAAGCAATAGTGGTAGTACTCCGTAAGCCCGGGAGGGAAGCATATAAGACACCGAAAACACATCGGCCGATAGGACTGCTTCCGGTTTTGGGAAAGGTCTTCGAGAAGATGCTTGTGGCCCGTCTCAAATACCATCTACTGCCCAGGATGAGTAACTGCCAGTATGGGTTCATGCCACAAAGGAGTACCGAAGACTCCCTCTATACCTTGATACAGTGCATACGCGGAAAACTCGAAGCAAAAAAGATAGTCACGCTGGTATCCTTAGATATAGAGGGAGCATTCGACAATGCCTGGTGGCCGGCAATTAGGGTCCGATTGGCTGAGGAAGAATGTCCGGTAGGGCTGAGGAGAGTGATTGGCAGCTATCTCGAAGACAGGAGGGTTAGGGTGAGATACGCGGGAGAAGAATACGCCACAAACACAAGCAAGGGTTGTGTTCAGGGATCAATTGGCGGGCCGATCCTATGGAACCTCCTCCTGGACCCGCTGTTGAAGGAGTTGAAAAGGAGCGGTACTTACTGCCAGGCATTTGCGGATGATGTGGTGCTTCTCTTCGATGGTGACACAGCGATAGCAATTGAAGAAAGCGCGAATGCCGCACTCGACCGTGTTTGGGCGTGGGGCGAGAAGAACAAGTTGCGGTTCGCACCGCATAAAACAAATGCAATGGTGCTGACCAGGAAGCTCAAGTTCGACACCCCGCGCCTAACCATGGGCGGGACCGGCATTGCCACTTCGAAAGAAATCAAAATACTGGGAGTCACAATCGACGAGAAGCTGACTTTTAACACACATGTCGCCAGGGTCTGCGGAAAGGCGGTGGGTATTTATAAAAGGCTGGCAAAAGCTGCGAAGACAAGCTGGGGACTCAACCCAGAGGTCATTCGGGTGATATATGTAGCAACAATCGAACCTATTGTTTTGTACGCTGCCAGCGTTTGGGCACCAGCGGCCAGCAAACTGTGCGTTATCAAGCAATTAGCTGCTGCACAGCGCGGAATCGCACAAAAGCTGTGCAAGGGATACCGCACAGTTTCGCTGAATGCGGCGTTGGTATTGGCTGGGATACTCCCGCTCGATCTACGAGTTCGTGAGGCAGCCTTGCTCTATGAGACAAAGCAAGGAGTGTCCCAGACAATGCTAAGGGGGGGAACAGTGGAACGGATGGCTTCGGCTTTGGAGGCCCCGCATCCTGCCGACCGCAGCGAGCTGGAGCTAGTGGGTCTGGTAAACCGAGAGGAAGTGGATGCGAACAGCGACTTCGCAATTCGCATTTTCACAGACGGGAGCAGGATTGAGGGCAAGGTGGGCGCCGCACTATCCATTTGGAACAGCCAGGTTGAAACCAAGGCCCTCAAACTTGCTCTTTCGTCCTTTTGCACGGTTTACCAGGCTGAACTCCTTGCGCTGTGCAGGGCGACGGCGGAAATCCAAAAGCACAGGGCGGAAACGTTCGCGATATACAGTGACTCTATGGCGGCCCTCTTGACTATAAAAAACCATGGCTGTCTACATCCCCTAGCTGTGGAGGCGCGGAACAACTTGAGAACACTGTCCCACCAGGGCAAGGTTGTCAAGTTGTTCTGGATAAAGGCCCACGTAGGATTGGAAGGAAACGAGCGAGCCGATGTACTAGCCAAGGAGGCCGCCATAAAGTTAAAGCGGAAGCCGGACTACGACCAATGTCCGGTTTCATTCGTCAAGCGAACCATTCGTATGGCAACGCTTGAGGAATGGAACCGGAGGTACGTGTCCGGTGAAACTGCGAGTGTGACTAAACTCTTCTTCCCTGATGCAGTGGCGGCGTACAAAACAATAAGAAAAATGGAAATAACCAATATCATGACGCAAGTCATGACGGGGCATGGCGGTTTCTCGGAGTACTTGAATCGTTTCAAGTGCAAAGAGAAACCGTCGTGCATATGTGACCCCGCCGTAAACGAAACTGTGCCGCATATGTTGCTCGAGTGCCCCGTGTTTGGGAAGGAAAGGGAGGAGATTAATTCAAAGATGGGAATAGAATTAAAACTAGACGGTATAAGGGAGATAATGGCGAGCAAGGATAGAGATAAATTTGTAAAATATTGTACGGAAGTTGCGAAAAGAGTGATAGCTAGAAATAAGACCTAGGTATTAAGTATGCTTTCACAATATAGTGATTATATTTAAGGAAAGCATAATAGTAATAAGTAAAAATGTTAGAATGTAAAAATAGTAAATAAGGAATAAAAAGTTTATGTTGGCTCGAATATATGCATAAGAATCTCCCACTGTTGCAGTGAACAAGATATAGTTAATAGGACACTGAAATTGTAAACAACATATTGCTATAGATAATAAGGTACTACATTGTTATTCTATTTAATTAATAAAGAACCCCGTGTTGATGTTGCTCCCCCAATATATAACAGAATAAGGATAGTTAGCAGAATAGGTGGGAATCCCACCCACGTAAGAGAGAAAGATATGAAGGATAAAAGAAAGAACAGTATGATGAATGAAAGTACGAGAGGTAGCAAAAGCGAGAACTGGTATGAAAGATAATTAGCGAATATAGGCTCTGGCCATGTCAGAGGTAGAAGTATAAAAAAAAAAAAAAAAAAAAAAAAAAAAAAAAAAAAAAAAAAAACCTAACCTAACCTAACCTAACCTAACCTAACCTAACCTAACCTAACCTAACCTAACCTAACCTAACCTAACCTAACCTAACCTAACCTAACCTAACCTAACCTAACCTAACCTAACCTAACCTAACCTAACCTAACCTAACCTAACCTAACCTAACCTAACCTAACCTAACCTAACCTAACCTAACCTAACCTAACCTAACCTAACCTAACCTAACCTAACCTAACCTAACCTAACCTAACCTAACCTAACCTAACCTAACCTAACCTAACCTAACCTAACCTAACCTAACCTAACCTAACCTAACCTAACCTAACCTAACCTAACCTAACCTAACCTAACCTAACCTAACCTAACCTAACCTAACCTAACCTAACCTAACCTAACCTAACCTAACCTAACCTAACCTAACCTAACCTAACCTAACCTAACCTAACCTAACCTAACCTAACCTAACCTAACCTAACCTAACCTAACCTAACCTAACCTAACCTAACCTAACCTAACCTAACCTAACCTAACCTAACCTAACCTAACCTAACCTAACCTAACCTAACCTAACCTAACCTAACCTAACCTAACCTAACCTAACCTAACCTAACCTAACCTAACCTAACCTAACCTAACCTAACCTAACCTAACCTAACCTAACCTAACCTAACCTAACCTAACCTAACCTAACCTAACCTAACCTAACCTAACCTAACCTAACCTAACCTAACCTAACCTAACCTAACCTAACCTAACCTAACCTAACCTAACCTAACCTAACCTAACCTTTTTTTTTTTTTTTTTTTTTTTTTTTTTTTTTTTTTTTTTTTTTTACGTGTGGAAAATGCGCCTTATGCATGTCCCCCGCTCGAGGCAGCGGGTGGGGTCTTTCGGGCTCTCCCCCAGAGTGGAGGCATACCGAATAAAAACCACACGACCTTACCCTCTCGGCCCTTGTGCGGACGCCACGGGATCGCGAACATTTCACCGCGACGCCGCAGGCCAGCCCGGGATGGGCTCCCTCTCTGCGCCCCAAGATGGTATTGGGGCGCTGCGCTCCTAGGGTTTTAGGGGCGCTCGGCCAGGACGGCACGTGCAATGCGGGTCCGGGATTCCTCGCCCTCGCCCGCTGTGCCGCCACGTCACGTCTGTCGTGTCAAGTCGGTCGATGTCCTCTCATGTCAGTCAGTCAGTTAGGTCCTCTCATGTCGCGTCGTCGTGTCCGGGCGACCACAAACCCGACAGGGCTTGGGCCGCCCCAGGGCTCCCCCTTACCTTTCCCTGTCTAATGAGAACAGGTACTGAGTTCGGGTTCGCCCCCGTCATACGGCGGCCACAGCCCTCAAAAGGACTGCGCCGCCCCGGCATCATTAGGCTTGCGCCCTCTGCCCGATAAGGCTCACCCTCACCTTTCCCTGTCTAATGAGGACAGGTACTCAGCTTGGGCTCGCCCCCCTCAAAAAGGCGTCGGCCCGAAGGCCAGACGCCGCCCTCTCAGGGCCCGAAGGCCCGTCGGCTGGCAAGGTTCGCCCAGTGGCTCCCCTCACCAGATCAACACCCCCCCACCCCAGTCACGTCGAAGTCAGTCACGTCCGGCGACCACAGCCCTTAAAAGGGCTGCGCCGCCCCGGCATCATTGGGCTTGCGCCCTCCGCCCGATGAGGCTCACCCTTACTTAGTACCCATCATTTAAGACAGGCAAAAGCAAGGGCTCGCCTCCGTCCAAAGGCGTCGGCCCGAAGGCCGCACGCCGCCCTCTTGGGTTTGGCGAAGATCACCCGCGGCCCTCTGCCTTAGGCTCCCCTCGCCAAACAAATGTCATGTCTGTCAGTCTGTCAAGTCCGGCGACCACAGCCCTTAAAAGGGCTGCGCCGCCCCGGCATCATTGGGCTTACGCCCTCCGCCCGATGGGCTCGCCCTCGCTTTTCCCTGACCCTAAGGACAGGTACTCCGCTCAGGCTCGCTCCCGTCAAAAGGCGTCGGCCCGAAGGCCAGACGCCGCCCTCTTGTGGGCCCGAAGGCCCGTCGGTCGGCAAGGTTTGCCCGGTGGCCCTCTGCCTTTGGGCTCCCCTCGCCAAACCAACACCCCCCCACCCCAGTCGCGTCAAATACGTCAGTCGTCGCGTCCGGCGACCACAGCCCTTAAAAGGGCTGCGCCGCCCCGGCATCATTGGGCTTACGCCCTCCGCCCGATGGGCTCGCCCTCGCTTTTCCCTGACCCTAAGGACAGGTACTCCGCTCAGGCTCGCTCCCGTCAAAAGGCGTCGGCCCGAAGGCCAGACGCCGCCCTCTTGTGGGCCCGAAGGCCCGTCGGTCGGCAAGGTTTGCCCGGTGGCCCTCTGCCTTTGGGCTCCCCTCGCCAAACCAACACCCCCCCACCCCAGTCGCGTCAAATACGTCAGTCGTCGCGTCCGGCGACCACAGCCCTTAAAAGGGCTGCGCCGCCCCGGCATCATTGGGCTTACGCCCTCCGCCCGATGGGCTCACCCTCACTTTTCCCTGACCCTAAGGACAGGTACTCTGCTCAGGCTCGCCTCCGTCAAAAGGCGTCGGCCCGAAGGCCGGACGCCGCCCTCTCAGGCCCGCAGGCCCGTTGGCTGGCAGGGTTCACCCGGTGGCCCTCTGCCTTTGGGCTCCCCCCACCAAGCCAACACCCCTCCCCCCCGGTCGGATATTAGCCGCCGGCTAGCAAATCCACCTAATGAATTTACTAGCCGTCGTTGCCCAGGATGCACCAGGCCCAGACGCTACACTTTCCCACCCCATGAAGCCAAAGCTTCGGATAGAGGGAAGTTGTAACGCCCGAGCACGCGAGGAGGAATCCGACATTGCACCCCAACCTAACCTAACCTAACCTAACCTAACCTAACCTAACCTAACCTAACCTAACCTAACCTAACCTAACCTAACCTAACCTAACCTAACCTAACCTAACCTAACCTAACCTAACCTAACCTAACCTAACCTAACCTAACCTAACCTAACCTAACCTAACCTAACCTAACCTAACCTAACCTAACCTAACCTAACCTAACCTAACCTAACCTAACCTAACCTAACCTAACCTAACCTAACCTAACCTAACCTAACCTAACCTAACCTAACCTAACCTAACCTAACCTAACCTAACCTAACCTAACCTAACCTAACCTAACCTAACCTAACCTAACCTAACCTAACCTAACCTAACCTAACCTAACCTAACCTAACCTAACCTAACCTAACCTAACCTAACCTAACCTAACCTAACCTAACCTAACCTAACCTAACCTAACCTAACCTAACCTAACCTAACCTAACCTAACCTAACCTAACCTAACCTAACCTAACCTAACCTAACCTAACCTAACCTAACCTAACCTAACCTAACCTAACCTAACCTAACCTAACCTAACCTAACCTAACCTAACCTAACCTAACCTAACCTAACCTAACCTAACCTAACCTAACCTAACCTAACCTAACCTAACCTAACCTAACCTAACCTAACCTAACCTAACCTAACCTAACCTAACCTAACCTAACCTAACCTAACCTAACCTAACCTAACCTAACCTAACCTAACCTAACCTAACCTAACCTAACCTAACCTAACCTAACCTAACCTAACCTAACCTAACCTAACCTAACCTAACCTAACCTAACCTAACCTAACCTAACCTAACCTAACCTAACCTAACCTAACCTAACCTAACCTAACCTAACCTAACCTAACCTAACCTAACCTAACCTAACCTAACCTAACCTAACCTAACCTAACCTAACCTAACCTAACCTAACCTAACCTAACCTAACCTAACCTAACCTAACCTAACCTAACCTAACCTAACCTAACCTAACCTAACCTAACCTAACCTAACCTAACCTAACCTAACCTAACCTAACCTAACCTAACCTAACCTAACCTAACCTAACCTAACCTAACCTAACCTAACCTAACCTAACCTAACCTAACCTAACCTAACCTAACCAACCTAACCTAACCTAACCTAACCTAACCTAACCTAACCTAACCTAACCTAACCTAACCTAACCTAACCTAACCTAACCTAACCTAACCTAACCTAACCTAACCTAACCTAACCTAACCTAACCTAACCTAACCTAACCTAACCTAACCTAACCTAACCTAACCTAACCTAACCTAACCTAACCTAACCTAACCTAACCTAACCTAACCTAACCTAACCTAACCTAACCTAACCTAACCTAACCTAACCTAACCTAACCTAACCTAACCTAACCTAACCTAACCTAACCTAACCTAACCTAACCTAACCTAACCTAACCTAACCTAACCTAACCTAACCTAACCTAACCTAACCTAACCTAACCTAACCTAACCTAACCTAACCTAACCTAACCTAACCTAACCTAACCTAACCTAACCTAACCTAACCTAACCTAACCTAACCTAACCTAACCTAACCTAACCTAACCTAACCTAACCTAACCTAACCTAACCTAACCTAACCTAACCTAACCTAACCTAACCTAACCTAACCTAACCTAACCTAACCTAACCTAACCTAACCTAACCTAACCTAACCTAACCTAACCTAACCTAACCTAACCTAACCTAACCTAACCTAACCTAACCTAACCTAACCTAACCTAACCTAACCTAACCTAACCTAACCTAACCTAACCTAACCTAACCTAACCTAACCTAACCTAACCTAACCTAACCTAACCTAACCTAACCTAACCTAACCTAACCTAACCTAACCTAACCTAACCTAACCTAACCTAACCTAACCTAACCTAACCTAACCTAACCTAACCTAACCTAACCTAACCTAACCTAACCTAACCTAACCTAACCTAACCTAACCTAACCTAACCTAACCTAACCTAACCTAACCTAACCTAACCTAACCTAACCTAACCTAACCTAACCTAACCTAACCTAACCTAACCTAACCTAACCTAACCTAACCTAACCTAACCTAACCTAACCTAACCTAACCTAACCTAACCTAACCTAACCTAACCTAACCTAACCTAACCTAACCTAACCTAACCTAACCTAACCTAACCTAACCTAACCTAACCTAACCTAACCTAACCTAACCTAACCTAACCTAACCTAACCTAACCTAACCTAACCTAACCTAACCTAACCTAACCTAACCTAACCTAACCTAACCTAACCTAACCTAACCTAACCTAACCTAACCTAACCTAACCTAACCTAACCTAACCTAACCTAACCTAACCTAACCTAACCTAACCTAACCTAACCTAACCTAACCTAACCTAACCTAACCTAACCTAACCTAACCTAACCTAACCTAACCTAACCTAACCTAACCTAACCTAACCTAACCTAACCTAACCTAACCTAACCTAACCTAACCTAACCTAACCTAACCTAACCTAACCTAACCTAACCTAACCTAACCTAACCTAACCTAACCTAACCTAACCTAACCTAACCTAACCTAACCTAACCTAACCTAACCTAACCTAACCTAACCTAACCTAACCTAACCTAACCTAACCTAACCTAACCTAACCTAACCTAACCTAACCTAACCTAACCTAACCTAACCTAACCTAACCTAACCTAACCTAACCTAACCTAACCTAACCTAACCTAACCTAACCTAACCTAACCTAACCTAACCTAACCTAACCTAACCTAACCTAACCTAACCTAACCTAACCTAACCTAACCTAACCTAACCTAACCTAACCTAACCTAACCTAACCTAACCTAACCTAACCTAACCTAACCTAACCTAACCTAACCTAACCTAACCTAACCTAACCTAACCTAACCTAACCTAACCTAACCTAACCTAACCTAACCTAACCTAACCTAACCTAACCTAACCTAACCTAACCTAACCTAACCTAACCTAACCTAACCTAACCTAACCTAACCTAACCTAACCTAACCTAACCTAACCTAACCTAACCTAACCTAACCTAACCTAACCTAACCTAACCTAACCTAACCTAACCTAACCTAACCTAACCTAACCTAACCTAACCTAACCTAACCTAACCTAACCTAACCTAACCTAACCTAACCTAACCTAACCTAACCTAACCTAACCTAACCTAACCTAACCTAACCTAACCTAACCTAACCTAACCTAACCTAACCTAACCTAACCTAACCTAACCTAACCTAACCTAACCTAACCTAACCTAACCTAACCTAACCTAACCTAACCTTTTTTTTTTTTTTTTTTTTTTTTTTTTTTTTTTTTAACGTGTGGAAAATGCGCCTTATGCATGTCCCCCGCTCGAGGCAGCGGGTGGGGTCTTTCGGGCTCTCCCCCAGAGTGGAGGCATACCGAATAAAAACCACACGACCTTACCCTCTCGGCCCTTGTGCGGACGCCACGGGATCGCGAACATTTCACCGCGACGCCGCAGGCCAGCCCGGGATGGGCTCCCTCTCTGCGCCCCAAGATGGTATTGGGGCGCTGCGCCCCTAGGGTTTTAGGAGCGCTCGGCCAGGACGGCACGTGCAATGCGGGTCCGGGATTCCTCGCCCTCGCTCGCTGTGCCGCCACGTCACGTCTGTCGTGTCAAGTCAGTTGATGTCCTCTCATGTCAGTCAGTCAGTTAGGTCCTCTCATGTCGCGTCGTCGTGTCCGGGCGACCACAAACCCGACAGGGCTTGGGCCGCCCAAGGGCTCCCCCTAACCTTTCCCTGTCTAATGAGAACAGGTACTGAGTTCGGGTTCGCCCCCGTCATACGGCGGCCACAGCCCTCAAAAGGACTGCGCCGCCCCGGCATCATTAGGCTTGCGCCCTCCGCCCGATAAGGCTCACCCTCACCTTTCCCTGTCTAATGAGGACAGGTACTCAGCTTGGGCTCGCCCCCCTCAAAAAGGCGTCGGCCCGAAGGCCAGACGCCGCCCTCTCAGGGCCCGAAGGCCCGTTGGCTGGCAAGGTTCGCCCAGTGGCTCCCCTCACCAGATCAACACCCCCCCACCCCAGTCACGTCGAAGTCAGTCACGTCCGGCGACCACAGCCCTTAAAAGGGCTGCGCCGCCCCGGCATCATTGGGCTTGCGCCCTCCGCCCGATGAGGCTCACCCTTACTTAGTACCCATCATTTAAGACAGGCAAAAGCAAGGGCTCGCCTCCGTCCAAAGGCGTCGGCCCGAAGGTCGCACGCCGCCCTCTTGGGTTTGGCGAAGATCACCCGCGGCCCTCTGCCTTAGGCTCCCCTCGCCAAACAAATGTCATGTCTGTCAGTCTGTCAAGTCCGGCGACCACAGCCCTTAAAAGGGCTGCGCCGCCCCGGCATCATTGGGCTTACGCCCTCCGCCCGATGGGCTCGCCCTCGCTTTTCCCTGACCCTAAGGACAGGTACTCCGCTCAGGCTCGCTCCCGTCAAAAGGCGTCGGCCCGAAGGCCGGACGCCGCCCTCTTGTGGGCCCGAAGGCCCGTCGGTCGGCAAGGTTTGCCCGGTGGCCCTCTGCCTTTGGGCTCCCCTCGCCAAACCAACACCCCCCCACCCCAGTCGTGTCACAGAAGTCAGTCGTCGCGTCCAGCGACCACAGCCCTTAAAAGGGCTGCGCCGCTCCGGCATCATTGGGCTTACGCCCTCCGCCCGATGGGTTCACCCTCGCTTTTCCTTGACCCGAAGGTCAGGTACTCCGCTCAGGCTCACCTCCGTCCAAAGGCGTCGGCCCGAAGGCCGGACGCCGCCCTCTTGTGGGCCCGAAGGCCCGTTGGTCGGCAAGGTTTGCCCGGTGGCCCTCTGCCTTTGGGCTCCCCTCGCCAAACCAACACCCCCCCACCCCAGTCGTGTCACAGAAGTCAGTCGTCGCGTCCAGCGACCACAGCCCTTAAAAGGGCTGCGCCGCCCCGGCATCATTGGGCTTACACCCTCCGCCCGATGGGCTCGCCCTCGCTTTTCCCTGTCCCTAAGGTCAGGTACTCTGCTCAGGCTCGCCTCCGTCAAAAGGCGTCGGCCCGAAGGCCGGACGCCGCCCTCTCAGGCCCGCAGGCCCGTTGGCTGGCAGGGTTCACCCGGTGGCCCTCTGCCTTTGGGCTCCCCCCACCAAACCAACACCCCTCCCCCCGGTCGGATATTAGCCGCCGGCTAGCAAATCCACCTAATGAATTTACTAGCCGTCGTTGCCCAGGATGCACCAGGCCCAGACGCTACACTTTCCCACCCCATGAAGCCAAAGCTTCGGATAGAGGGAAGTTGTAACGCCCGAGCACGCGAGGAGGAATCCGACATTGCACCCCAACCTAACCTAACCTAACCTAACCTAACCTAACCTAACCTAACCTAACCTAACCTAACCTAACCTAACCTAACCTAACCTAACCTAACCTAACCTAACCTAACCTAACCTAACCTAACCTAACCTAACCTAACCTAACCTAACCTAACCTAACCTAACCTAACCTAACCTAACCTAACCTAACCTAACCTAACCTAACCTAACCTAACCTAACCTAACCTAACCTAACCTAACCTAACCTAACCTAACCTAACCTAACCTAACCTAACCTAACCTAACCTAACCTAACCTAACCTAACCTAACCTAACCTAACCTAACCTAACCTAACCTAACCTAACCTAACCTAACCTAACCTAACCTAACCTAACCTAACCTAACCTAACCTAACCTAACCTAACCTAACCTAACCTAACCTAACCTAACCTAACCTAACCTAACCTAACCTAACCTAACCTAACCTAACCTAACCTAACCTAACCTAACCTAACCTAACCTAACCTAACCTAACCTAACCTAACCTAACCTAACCTAACCTAACCTAACCTAACCTAACCTAACCTAACCTAACCTAACCTAACCTAACCTAACCTAACCTAACCTAACCTAACCTAACCTAACCTAACCTAACCTAACCTAACCTAACCTAACCTAACCTAACCTAACCTAACCTAACCTAACCTAACCTAACCTAACCTAACCTAACCTAACCTAACCTAACCTAACCTAACCTAACCTAACCTAACCTAACCTAACCTAACCTAACCTAACCTAACCTAACCTAACCTAACCTAACCTAACCTAACCTAACCTAACCTAACCTAACCTAACCTAACCTAACCTAACCTAACCTAACCTAACCTAACCTAACCTAACCTAACCTAACCTAACCTAACCTAACCTAACCTAACCTAACCTAACCTAACCTAACCTAACCTAACCTAACCTAACCTAACCTAACCTAACCTAACCTAACCTAACCTAACCTAACCTAACCTAACCTAACCTAACCTAACCTAACCTAACCTAACCTAACCTAACCTAACCTAACCTAACCTAACCTAACCTAACCTAACCTAACCTAACCTAACCTAACCTAACCTAACCTAACCTAACCTAACCTAACCTAACCTAACCTAACCTAACCTAACCTAACCTAACCTAACCTAACCTAACCTAACCTAACCTAACCTAACCTAACCTAACCTAACCTAACCTAACCTAACCTAACCTAACCTAACCTAACCTAACCTAACCTAACCTAACCTAACCTAACCTAACCTAACCTAACCTAACCTAACCTAACCTAACCTAACCTAACCTAACCTAACCTAACCTAACCTAACCTAACCTAACCTAACCTAACCTAACCTAACCTAACCTAACCTAACCTAACCTAACCTAACCTAACCTAACCTAACCTAACCTAACCTAACCTAACCTAACCTAACCTAACCTAACCTAACCTAACCTAACCTAACCTAACCTAACCTAACCTAACCTAACCTAACCTAACCTAACCTAACCTAACCTAACCTAACCTAACCTAACCTAACCTAACCTAACCTAACCTAACCTAACCTAACCTAACCTAACCTAACCTAACCTAACCTAACCTAACCTAACCTAACCTAACCTAACCTAACCTAACCTAACCTAACCTAACCTAACCTAACCTAACCTAACCTAACCTAACCTAACCTAACCTAACCTAACCTAACCTAACCTAACCTAACCTAACCTAACCTAACCTAACCTAACCTAACCTAACCTAACCTAACCTAACCTAACCTAACCTAACCTAACCTAACCTAACCTAACCTAACCTAACCTAACCTAACCTAACCTAACCTAACCTAACCTAACCTAACCTAACCAACCAGTTACGCTCCGTCCGCTGACGAAAGCACCACGTTTTTGAGTCGCTCCGCGGTTTTTTAATCGAAAAAGTGGGTTTTTCTTGACCGATTTCAACGAAATAAGTGTTGGAAGTTGCGAAATTACGTGGCGCACACGGCTGTGTAATTTTAAGGAGCCGCAGTGTTTGCGTTTAGCGGCAAAGTGACAAAAACAGTGGAAAAGTGAGGTTAAGTTACAAAAATCTTAAAATAACGAACGTTCCTGTGCTGCAATTGAGACGTGTGATACGTCTCTAGAAGCGTCTCTACGAGCTCTACAAAACGTCACCATCAGCATCTTTCTACGTGCAACAGCTGAAGCGCAATCAGCAGAAAAACAAGTTCCACGTGGTGGCGTGGTCCTTGAAGGAGCAGAGCCAGGAACGCCAAATTCTGCATAAGCTAGCACCTCACCGTGTGGAGCATAACGGTACCTTTAAATTTATTTTTGGACAATTACATTCAAAGTTATTAATAAATGAAAATTTGAACTTTGCACCGTAATATCTCGGAAACTTCAGGCAGACCATATATTTTTTATGGTCAAATCCGTTGCGCGCTGGCTTGGAGAACCTGTTTACAAGAATTCTGCATTTTCTGACTAAATACCAACGACATAGACGAAATTTTGTAAATTTTGAGTTTTTTTGACATTTTGTGAAAAAATTGTTTGGAATGTTTTCAGCTCTCTATCGCATATCATAGCTGTGTATTTTAGACTATTTTTAGTGTTTTTTGTAAAATTTTTGGTTTTGTGGATCCGGAGATATAGAATTTATAACATTTTTTCTAAATTTAATTAAAATTAATAATAAAAATAGTATTTTGGCGTTAAATATCACTTAAGAACTTGGATTTCTACTGGCCGAACCCAAAACCAGGGTCTCCTAGCCCTTAAAACGCCAGGATACCAGAAAAGCCGCCATTTTGTTTTTCTGGTATCAAAATTAAACCCGGTATATCTTTTGATCCACAAGACCTACAGAGTCCCGGTTTTCAGGGAAGCTCGTGTCGGACACCTAGCTTTCTGATATATGCGGTTTGACTTAAATATCTCGCCTTCAAAGTTTTTGCTCATATTATACCCTCGTTTAACAGAGGAGGTCAAGCCGTATACAGCAGTGAAAACCCGGTCTTCCTACGACCACTGGTTCCCGAGATAGAGGCAGTTAAAGTCGAACTTTGACAGTTCGGCGGCCATCTTGTTTTACTTTGGAAGATCATTACTCGGCAACGGGAGGTCCTAGGAGGTAGCGGATTTCACTGCGGGCACGAGAATTCATCGGACTACCCCCCCCTGCAAAAGGGAAGGGGATTAAGGACCTCAATATTTTGGGTCTCATAAACCGCAAAATTGGACAGAGGGGGTCCACTTTGGTACTACTACCCGAAACCCCGTTTTTCTGCGGCGTCGGGGAGCGGAGATATAAGCGTTCAAACATTAAGTTTGACAGCTCGGACGCCATCTTGGTTTATTTAAAACTATCATAACTCCGCAATCCGTTGTCGTAGAAACCTCGGATTTTCACTAGGGTTGGCAGGTGACCGTCCGTCATCGATCCGGACGGGTACCGACCACTTTCGTAGTCCAAAAGTTTCTGAGTCTAAAAGTGGTCCCAGAGGGTAGATCTCGTCGAGACCAGAGCGGCGAGCCGAAGCGCGTCGAAATCGGACCAGTGGTTCAGGAGATACGACCGGATACCGAATTCGGATACCGGTTTTTCTGTGGATACCGAATCTTTGGACCGCCATATCTCTTGACTGCGTAGGCGTATCGGGACGTGCTTGGGCTTGCCGAAGAGGGCTCGGAGGGAGCTACAATCTGGGCATAGAATAATCGCTCTACATAGAGCAAAAAATTAAATCGCAAAAATAAGTTTCTGCGTACGGGAGAGGCCCCCCTCTTGCTCCAAAATTGCCCCTAGATATATAGTTTTACGTTAGATTATTAGATTATTCTTCACATTGTTAATAATTTAAAGGTAGATTTAAGACTTGTACCATATAGTGCAAACGGTTTATTGACCAAAGACCGACTCTATATAGAGTCGAAGATAAAAAATTGTAACTTTATACAATTACTTTTAATTTTACTAATTCTTTCACGTCTGAGTCTTACTTACACCCCTGGCCCAAAGCGCGAGTTGCAACTTTTACAGCTTTTACAACATTGACAACTCGCGCGCTTTCCTGACAAAACTTCCTTTATACGAGGTAGTACATATCGAGGCACGAAAAAATGATGAGTAGAACTCCGCTGAAAAAGCCGTCGATGGCGGGGGCGTCACCTCCCAAAATTAGTTTAGAAAGCAACGTGAGGCGTAGCATAGGAGAGTGGGAGGCAGTGAGCTCCGAAGCTACGACCTCTAAATTAAACACGACACAGACACAGTCAGGTACTGTAGAGAAGAAGGCTACCAAGCCAAAGATGACGTCCACGCCAACGACTAGCAATAAGACTTTTATTAAAACACCACCACCGGTAAAAGAGACTTATAAAAACAGGACATCTGAAGCGCGAGCCTGCCTTATGTCGGCAAAGCTTCACCTCAAGAACTCTAGGAACATAAAGACGGAGATAAAGGTGGAGGTTACGAAGGCTTTGTCTCGTCTCTATGTTCTCGTAAAAGAGGCAGAAGCTGGGACAGGCAATGCAGAAGAAGAGAGAGATAAGTCGGAAGTAGAAATTGCCAATAAAGCGGACGCGTCCACCTCCACCGACACCCCCGCACAAATTCCTGTTGATCAGGAACGTTTGATATCGGCTCTTGAAAAACATGCTATTTCAATAGCGCAGAACACCGCGAAAATGATAGAGCTAGGAACTCAGATTGATAGTCACAGTGACGCTATAAAACAAATACCAGCGGTCACGTACGCGAGTGCAGTCGCTTCGAAAGCCCCCCAACAGAGACGTGACACCCTCCACTCAATGGTGGTCTCATCAAGTAACGAGACGGAAACCGGCGAGACCATCCTTAGTAGGATAAGGGAGGCTGTCGATGCGAAGGAGGGATGGGTGAAGGTGGAGAGAGTCCGCAAGGCCAAGGACCGTAAGGTTATTATGGGCTTTGGCACCAAACAAGAACGGGATAAGGTAAAAGACCGACTAAGTAGGAAAACGGCCGACCTCGTCGTCGAGGACATTCGAAACAAAGATCCGCTTTTGATCCTGAAGAACGTCCTCACCATAAACTCAGATGAGGATGTGGTGGGGGCTCTTCGGAATCAGAACAAGGAGCTGTTTCGGGGTCTCGGCGCGGAGGACGACCGTATTGAAGTAAAATTTAGGAGGAAGCTCAGAAATCCTCATTTGAACCACGTGGTGATCGGCACCTCCCCAATGATATGGCGTAAGGCGATAGACCTGGGGAGTCTGCACATTGACCTGCAGCGGGTTAGAGTTGAGGACCAGACACCGCTGGTTCAGTGCACGCGTTGTCTTGGCTACGGGCATGGCAGGCGCTTTTGTAAGGAGCCGGCGGACGTCTGCAGCCACTGTGGGGGTCCCCATCTAAGAGCAGAATGTGCGGAATGGTTGTCAGGAGTGCTACCGAGATGCAGGAACTGCGTTAGACAGGGACTTGAAGATGCCGAGCACAACGTGTTCTACGAGGACTGTCCCGTTAGAAAGAAGTGGGATTTACTAGCAAGGTCGGCCGTGGCATACTGCTAAGGGCAGCCAGGTGAAACATCAATATGGCTTTATACAGGCGAACCTCCAGAGAAAGAAGCTGGCAACCGAGGAGCTTCTGATCGAAGCCGAGAAGCGCAAGATTACAGCCGCGCTACTTCAGGAGCCCTATGTAGGAGGGGTAAGGGAGATGAGGAACTACCGGGGAGTGCGGATCTTCCAGGGCGCAGCAAGAGATGGGAGTGTCAACAAGGCAGCAATTGCCGTCTTTGATCCCAATGTTGACGTCGTCCAATATCCGAAACTCACTACCAATAACATCACGGTGGTGGGTCTGCGGACCAGCGCCTGGGAGGTCGCGCTCGTCTCGTACTACTTTGAACCCGACCAGCCAATTGAACCCTACATAGAGCATCTGAGGTGGATCGAGAGGAAGCTCGGCACAGGGAGGCTTATCTTTGGGGGGGATGCCAATGCCAAGAGCCCTTGGTGGGGCAGTGCCACGGTCGACCATAGAGGGGATAGTTTCTCCGGGGCTATGGAAGAGCTTGGCCTAAATGTGCTAAATTACGGGAAAACTCCGACCTTCGACACGATTCGGGGGGGAAAGCGCTATTCTAGCCACGTGGACGTAACAGCATGTTCCACAAATCTGCTGAATCTGGTGGGCGATTGGAAGGTAGAAGAGGGCTTAACAAGCTCCGACCACAACGGCATAACTTTCAACCTTTCCCTTAAACCAAGTAAGGGTACACAAGTAAACAGAACAACCAGAATTTTTAACACAAAGAAGGCAAATTGGACTGAATTTCATGAGAAATTTGGCCAATTTACAATAGACAATAAATTAACCATAGAAGTAATATCCAAAATTAATACAGTAGAACAATTAGAGAAAATTATAGACATTTACACAAAATCAATAGAGAAAGCTTGTAATGAAACAATGCCGAAAAAGAAGAACAGTGAAAGAATTGCTGTGCCGTGGTGGTCCGAGAGGCTAGCCGTTTTGAAGAAAGAGGTCGCCACCAGAAGACGCAGGATCAAGTGGGCAGCGCCAATTCGTCGTGAGAAGGTCGTTGAGGAGTACCTACAGCACAAAGAGCTTTATGAAGCGGAGGCGGCCAAAGCTCAGACAGACTCCTGGAAAGACTTCTGCCAGAAGCAGGACAGGGAAGGGATGTGGGAAGGGATTTATAGAGTAATCGGGAGAACGAAGCGAAGGGAGGAGGACACACCCCTGGAGTGGGACGGGAAGCAGTTGGATGCGAAGGGTTCCGTAAAGTTGTTGGCAGAAACGCTTTACCCAGGGGACCCTTCGGATAACGACACCCCCCGTCACCGCCAGACCAGGATAGAGGCCGACATGGTTAACGCTGGTGAACATGTTGGTGCATACGAACCACCGTTTACCATGGTGGAGCTCGTACAAGCTGTCGAGTCCTTCAACCCTAAAAAGGCCCCCGGGGGGGACGGTTTCACCTCCGATATTTGTTCCCACGCCATCAAAGCCAACCCTGACCTGTTCCTGGCAATTGTAAATAAGTGCCGGGAAATCCACCACTTCCCGAGGGCCTGGAAGGAGGCGATAGTAGTCATCCTACGTAAGCCGGGTAAAGAGGAGTACACGCATCCAAAGTCACATAGACCGATCGGCTTGCTCCCCATACTCGGCAAGATATATGAGAAGATGACAGTAGCCCGCCTAAAACACCATCTGATCCCTAGACTCAGCAGACGCCAGTTCGGGTTCATGCCACAGAGGAGCACCGAGGACTCCCTCTATATTCTTATGAAGCACATCAAGAGCAAACTCAAAGATAAACGAATAGTGACGCTGATCTCATTGGATATAGAGGGAGCTTTCGATAGCGCATGGTGGCCGGCCATAAGAACCCGTCTGGCTGAAGAGCAGTGCCCCGTCGGAATCCGAAAGGCAGTCGATAGCTACCTCAATGACCGCATGGTCAGGGTGCGATACGCGGGCGAGGAGCTAACCAGGGTTACGGCTAAGGGGTGCGTCCAGGGATCTATAGGTGGACCAATCCTCTGGAATCTCCTATTAGACCCCTTGTTAAGGAGACTGGAGGAAACTGGCGCCTACTGCCAGGCCTTCGCTGATGACGTTGTCATCGTGTGCGATGGAGGGGGGGCCGCGGAAATTGAGCGTCAAGCAAACCCGATTCTCGAACGTGTGCGGGCGTGGGGGGTTGACAACAAGTTAAAATTTGCACCACACAAGACCATGGGTATGGTTATTACCAAAAAATTAAAATATGACACCCCACGCCTGAACATGGGCGGAATCGAAATAACAATGGTAGAGGAGATGAAGATTCTCGGAGTGACGATCGATGCGGGCCTCACCTTCAACGCGCACGTAACCAACGTCTGCAAAAAAGGCATCAATATTTACAAGCAGCTTGCAAGGGCTGCCAAGACCAGCTGGGGGCTCCATCCGGAAGTAATCCGAACTATATATGTGGCAACCGTAGAACCAATTGTTTTGTATGCAGCCAGTGTTTGGGCGCCAGCAGTCAGTAAACTGTGCGTCATGCGTCAGCTGGCAACTGTGCAACGTGGTATTGCACAGAAGCTTAGCAGGGCATACCGCACGGTTTCACTGAATGCGGCGCTAGTGTTGGCTGGTATACTCCCCCTCGACCTCCGAGTCCGTGAGGCGGCCTCTCTTTATGAGGCCAAGAAGGGAGTACCCCAGCCAATACTCCAGGGAAGGGAAGTAGAACGGATGGCCTCGGCTTTGGAGACCCCGCACCCCGCGCACCGCAGGGAGCTGGAGTTGGTGAGCTTGGCAAACCGGGCGGATGTGGATGCGAACAGCGATTTCGCTGTTCGCATCTTCACTGACGGGAGCAGGATTGAGGGCAAGGTGGGCGCTGCGCTGTCTATTTGGACAGGCGAAGAAGAAACCAAAACCCTCAAGCTTGCTCTATCGTCTTTTTGCACGGTTTACCAGGCTGAACTCCTTGCGTTGTGCAGGGCGACTGGGGAGATCCTCAAGCAAAAGGCGGCAACGTTCGGAATATACAGTGATTCTATGGCGGCCCTCTTGACCGTTAAGAACCATGGCTGTCTCCATCCCCTTGCGGTAGAAGCCAGAAGCAATTTGTCAACATTATCCCTACAGGGTAAGGTTGTCAGGTTGTTCTGGATTAAGGCTCATGTGGGGCTGGAGGGGAATGAGAGAGCCGATGGTTTGGCCAAGGAGGCCGCCATAAAATCCAAGCGAAAGCCGGACTACGACCTCTGTCCGATTTCATTCGTGAAGCGATCCATTCGGTTGGCAACGCTTGACGAGTGGAATCGGAGGTACGTGTCCGGGGAGACCGCAGCTGTTACCAAGCTTTTCTTCCCTGACGCAGTGGCGGCATACAAAATAATTAGGAAGCTCGAAATAACGAGCATTAGAACCCAAATCATGACGGGACATGGCGGGTTTTCCGAATATTTGAATAGATTCAAATGTAAGGATGACCCGTCGTGTATTTGTGATCCAAACGTCGTTGAATCGGTGCCACATGTATTATTGGAGTGCCCGGCTTCTAGCCATGATAGATTACAACTAGAAATTGAACTCGGTATCAAACTGGAGGAAAATGTAATAAAGGACCTTATGTCGGATAAGCATAGGGACAGGTTCCTACGATACTGCGAGAACATCGCTGAAAAGGTTGTGAAAAGAAACAAGACTCAGAGGTGAAACTATGTTTAAGCAATATGTTGAACATATAGTTTTTAAGCATAGGTTGTAACAAGATGTCAAATAGATATAAGATATACATAGTACGTAAGGAATTTGTCAGTAGATTTAAAGTTAAAATAAGTGCTAGCAAATGTATAGAAAATCCGGGTCCAACGATCCATAAATCTCATAATTAGAATGTAAGATAAAGTTGTAAATTTATAAGAAAAATTATTGATTCAAACTCTAAATAAAAGATCCCCTATGTAAATTATTTCCCTACAATACGTATAAGATAGAATAGTAAAAAACTTAGTCGGGAGTCCCACCCGTTAAAGGCAATGAAAGGTGATGGATGATAGAAAGAATAAGTATGCGGAATAAAAGTACGAGCTGTAGCAAAAGTGAGAACTGGAATGAATGGTATTAGATGGATAAGGGCCTCGAGGCACGTCGAGGGTAAAATAGGAAAAAAAAAAAAAAAAAAAAAAAAAAAAAAAAAAAAAAAAAAAAAAAAAAAAAAAAAAAAAAAAAAAAAACCTAACCTAACCTAACCTAACCTAACCTAACCTAACCTAACCTAACCTAACCTAACCTAACCTAACCTAACCTAACCTAACCTTTTTTTTTTTTTTTTTTTTTTTTTTTTTTTTTTTTTTTTTTTTTTTTTTTTTTTTTTTTACGTGTGGAAAATGCGCCTTATGCATGTCCCCCGCTCGAGGCAGCGGGTGGGGTCTTTCGGGCTCTCCCCCAGAGTGGAGGCATACCGAATAAAAACCACACGACCTTACCCTCTCGGCCCTTGTGCGGACGCCACGGGATCGCGAACATTTCACCGCGACGCCACAGGCCAGCCCGGGATGGGCTCCCTCTCTGCGCCCCAAGATGGTATTGGGGCGCTGCGCCCCTAGGGTTTAAGGGGCGCTCGGCCAGGACGGCACGTGCAATGCGGGTCCGGGATTCCTCGCCCTCGCCCGCTGTGCCGTCGCGTCACGTCTGTCGTGTCAAGTCAGTTGATGTCCTCTCATGTCAGTCAGTCAGTTAGGTCCTCTCATGTCGCGTCGTCGTGTCCGGGCGACCACAAACCCGACAGGGCTTGGGCCGCCCCAGGGCTCCCCCTTACCTTTCCCTGTCTAATGAGAACAGGTACTGAGTTCGGGTTCGCCCCCGTCATACGGCGGCCACAGCCCTCAAAAGGACTGCGCCGCCCCGGCATCATTAGGCTTGCGCCCTCCGCCCGATAAGGCTCACCCTCACCTTTCCCTGCCTAATGAGGACAGGTACTCAGCTTGGGCTCGCCCCCCTCAAAAAGGCGTCGGCCCGAAGGCCAGACGCCGCCCTCTCAGGGCCCGAAGGCCCGTTGGCTGGCAAGGTTCGCCCAGTGGCTCCCCTCACCAGATCAACATCCCCCCCACCCCAGTCACGTCGAAGTCAGTCACGTCCGGCGACCACAGCCCTTAAAAGGGCTGCGCCGCCCCGGCATCATTGGGCTTGCGCCCTCCGCCCGATGAGGCTCACCCTTACTTAGTACCCATCATTTAAGACAGGCAAAAGCAAGGGCTCGCCTCCGTCCAAAGGCGTCGGCCCGAAGGCCGCACGCCGCCCTCTTGGGTTTGGCGAAGATCACCCGCGGCCCTCTGCCTTAGGCTCCCCTCGCCAAACAAATGTCATGTCTGTCAGTCTGTCAAGTCCGGCGACCACAGCCCTTAAAAGGGCTGCGCCGCCCCGGCATCATTGGGCTTACGCCCTCCGCCCGATGGGCTCGCCCTCGCTTTTTCCTGACCCTAAGGACAGGTACTCCGCTCAGGCTCACCTCCGTCTAAAGGCGTCGGCCCGAAGGCCGGACGCCGCCCTCTTGTGGGCCCGAAGGCCCGTTGGTTGGCAAGGTTTGCCCGGTGGCCCTCTGCCTTTGGGCTCCCCTCGCCAAACCAACACCCCCCCACCCCAGTCGTGTCATAGAAGTCAGTCGTCGCGTCCAGCGACCACAGCCCTTAAAAGGGCTGCGCCGCTCCGGCATCATTGGGCTTACGCCCTCCGCCCGATGGGCTCACCCTCGCTTTTCCCTGACCCGAAGGTCAGGTACTCCGCTCAGGCTCACCTCCGTCCAAAGGCGTCGGCCCGAAGGCCGGACGCCGCCCTCTTGTGGGCCCGAAGGCCCGTTGGTTGGCAAGGTTCGCCCGGTGGCCCTCTGCCTTTGGGCTCCCCTCGCCAAACCAACACCCCCCCACCCCAGTCGTGTCACAGAAGTCTGTCGTCGCGTCCAGCGACCACAGCCCTTAAAAGGGCTGCGCCGCCCCGGCATCATTGGGCTTACACCCTCCGCCCGATGGGCTCGCCCTCGCTTTTCCCTGTCCCTAAGGTCAGGTACTCTGCTCAGGCTCGCCTTCGTCAAAAGGCGTCGGCCCGAAGGCCGGACGCCGCCCTCTCAGGCCCGCAGGCCCGTTGGCTGGCAGGGTTCACCCGGTGGCCCTCTGCCTTTGGGCTCCCCCCACCAAACCAACACCCCTCCCCCCCGGTCGGATATTAGCCGCCGGCTAGCAAATCCACCTAATGAATTTACTAGCCGTCGTTGCCCAGGATGCACCAGGCCCAGACGCTACACTTTCCCACCCCATGAAGCCAAAGCTTCGGATAGAGGGAAGTTGTAACGCCCGAGCACGCGAGGAGGAATCCGACATTGCACCCCAACCTAACCTAACCTAACCTAACCTAACCTAACCTAACCTAACCTAACCTAACCTAACCTAACCTAACCTAACCTAACCTAACCTAACCTAACCTAACCTAACCTAACCTAACCTAACCTAACCTAACCTAACCTAACCTAACCTAACCTAACCTAACCTAACCTAACCTAACCTAACCTAACCTAACCTAACCTAACCTAACCTAACCTAACCTAACCTAACCTAACCTAACCTAACCTAACCTAACCTAACCTAACCTAACCTAACCTAACCTAACCTAACCTAACCTAACCTAACCTAACCTAACCTAACCTAACCTAACCTAACCTAACCTAACCTAACCTAACCTAACCTAACCTAACCTAACCTAACCTAACCTAACCTAACCTAACCTAACCTAACCTAACCTAACCTAACCTAACCTAACCTAACCTAACCTAACCTAACCTAACCTAACCTAACCTAACCTAACCTAACCTAACCTAACCTAACCTAACCTAACCTAACCTAACCTAACCTAACCTAACCTAACCTAACCTAACCTAACCTAACCTAACCTAACCTAACCTAACCTAACCTAACCTTTTTTTTTTTTTTTTTTTTTTTTTTACGTGTGGAAAATGCGCCTTATGCATGTCCCCCGCTCGAGGCAGCGGGTGGGGTCTTTCGGGCTCTCCCCCAAAGTGGAGGCATACCGAATAAAAACCACACGACCTTACTCTCTCGGCCCTTGTGCGGACGCCACGGGATCGCGAACATTTCACCGCGACGCCGCAGGCCAGCCCGGGATGGGCTCCCTCTCTGCGCCCCAAGATGGTATTGGGGCGCTGCGCCCCTAGGGTTTTAGGGGCGCTCGGCCAGGACGGCACGTGCAATGCGGGTCCGGGATTCCTCGCCCTCGCCCGCTGTGCCGCCACGTCACGTCTGTCGTGTCAAGTCGGTCGATGTCCTCTCGTGTCAGTCAGTCAGTTAGGTCCTCTCATGTCGCGTCGTCGTGTCCGGGCAACCACAAACCCGACAGGGCTTGGGCCGCCCCAGGGCTCCCCCTTACCTTTCCCTGTCTAATGAGAACAGGTACTGAGTTCGGGTTCGCCCCCGTCAAACGGCGGCCACAGCCCTCAAAAGGACTGCGCCGCCCCGGCATCATTAGGCTTGCGCCCTCCGCCCGATAAGGCTCACCCTCACCTTTCCCTGTCTAATGAGGACAGGTACTCAGCTTGGGCTCGCCCCCCTCAAAAAGGCGTCGGCCCGAAGGCCAGACGCCGCCCTCTCAGGGCCCGAAGGCCCGTTGGCTGGCAAGGTTCGCCCAGTGGCTCCCCTCACCAGATCAACACCCCCCCACCCCAGTCACGTCGAAGTCAGTCACGTCCGGCGACCACAGCCCTTAAAAGGGCTGCGCCGCCCCGGCATCATTGGGCTTGCGCCCTCCGCCCGATGAGGCTCACCCTTACTTAGTACCCATCATTTAAGACAGGCAAAAGCAAGGGCTCGCCTCCGTCCAAAGGCGTCGGCCCGAAGGCCGCACGCCGCCCTCTTGGGTTTGGCGAAGATCACCCGCAGCCCTCTGCCTTAGGCTCCCCTCGCCAAACAAATGTCATGTCTGTCAGTCTGTCAAGTCCGGCGACCACAGCCCTTAAAAGGGCTGCGCCGCCCCGGCATCATTGGGCTTACGCCCTCCGCCCGATGGGCTCGCCCTCGCTTTTCCCTGACCCTAAGGACAGGTACTCCGCTCAGGCTCGCTCCCGTCAAAAGGCGTCGGCTCGAAGGCCGGACGCCGCCCTCTTGTGGGCCCGAAGGCCCGTCGGTCGGCAAGGTTTGCCCGGTGGCCCTCTGCCTTTGGGCTCCCCTCGCCAAACCAACACCCCCCCACCCCAGTCGCGTCAAATACGTCAGTCGTCGCGTCCGGCGACCACAGCCCTTAAAAGGGCTGCGCCGCCCCGGCATCATTGGGCTTACGCCCTCCGCCCGATGGGCTTGCCCTCGCTTTTCCCTGACCCTAAGGACAGGTACTCCGCTCAGGCTCGCTCCCGTCAAAAGGCGTCGGCCCGAAGGCCGGACGCCGCAACCTAACCTAACCTAACCTAACCTAACCTAACCTAACCTAACCTAACCTAACCTAACCTAACCTAACCTAACCTAACCTAACCTAACCTAACCTAACCTAACCTAACCTAACCTAACCTAACCTAACCTAACCTAACCTAACCTAACCTAACCTAACCTAACCTAACCTAACCTAACCTAACCTAACCTAACCTAACCTAACCTAACCTAACCTAACCTAACCTAACCTAACCTAACCTAACCTAACCTAACCTAACCTAACCTAACCTAACCTAACCTAACCTAACCTAACCTAACCTAACCTAACCTAACCTAACCTAACCTAACCTAACCTAACCTAACCTAACCTAACCTAACCTAACCTAACCTAACCTAACCTAACCTAACCTAACCTAACCTAACCTAACCTAACCTAACCTAACCTAACCTAACCTAACCTAACCTAACCTAACCTAACCTAACCTAACCTAACCTAACCTAACCTAACCTAACCTAACCTAACCTAACCTAACCTAACCTAACCTAACCTAACCTAACCTAACCTAACCTAACCTAACCTAACCTAACCTAACCTAACCTAACCTAACCTAACCTAACCTAACCTAACCTAACCTAACCTAACCTAACCTAACCTAACCTAACCTAACCTAACCTTTTTTTTTTTTTTTTTTTTTTTTTTTATCCTGGGGAAAATCCTTTAAGGACTTCACCGGCCCGGGGAGGCCGGTGGGCATGTGGGAATCCCGCCCCAGAAGGGGGCGGTGTACCCACTAAAAACCCCAGCATGTTCCTCTTTGCTGCCTTTGCAGCCGGGCTGTGGGAACTTTCTGCATCCATGGCCCGGAAGCACGACAGTTGTCCTTTCTTGGACCCATCTCAGGAGAGCCTCCTTCCTCCACCGCTGTAGGCGCGCCGGAACACTTAGCGCGCCTACCAGCTCGGGGACCTTATCAGCGGGGGACGGGCTTCCCCGTGCCCGTCACCCGCAGTCCCTGTTAGGGCGGGATTGCGCGGTTATGATTTAACCGCCGTCGCCCAACTCGCCTGCGGCGCAGGGGCTGGGAGGATGGGTCGTCCTCTCGCTCCCGCTCCGCTCCCTCCTTTATCGCCATCACCTCCTCGCAGAAGGAGGCCATGGCGATCCACGACCTCTCGCTGTCGGTCATGGATTTTACGACGGCCGGCAGCGAGAGATCATTCCCTACTACTGCCTTGAGGCTAGCCCTTTGCCCGTCAAAGGCGGGACACACTTGCAGCGTGTGCTGCGCGGTGTCCTCCGCCCCGCCGCAGTGGTGACACATTGGTGTTGTCTCCCTCCTTGCGATCTTGCACAGGTACTTGCCGAAGCAGCCGTGCCCCGACAGTACCTGCGCTAGATGGAAGGAGACAACACCCCATGTCCTTTCGACCCATCTTTCTAAGACGGGCCGAACTCCCGATATGGTCCAGTGGCCGGCGCTCGGCCGCTCCAGAGCCTCCAGCCATTTCCGGAAGAGAGTTTGGCGGGAGATGTCTCTCCATCGCCTTATCTCTTCCGGACAGGGCCGTTCCCCTCTGTCGCGCGCCTCGGCTACCTGCTGGTAGACGCCAGCTAGGACTTCGGCATCCAGCTCCCACGGTGGGGTTCCCGCCAGTACGCCGGCCGCCTCGAACGAGGTGGTGCGGTACGCCCTCGATACCCTCACCGCCATGACCCTTTGCGGTTGACGCAGGTGGGTCTTGTTCCGGGCGGAGAGGGCATTTACCCATATGGGTGCCCCGTACAGGGCCATCGACCGCACAACACCTGTGTACAGTCGGCGGCAGCCCGCCTTTGGCCCGCCCACGTTCGGGAGCAGTCGGCTCAGTGCCGATGCCGTGCCCACCAGCTTCGGAGCCAAGCGCCGGAAGTGTTCTTCGAAGTTCCACCGGCTGTCGAGGACGAGTCCCAGGTACTTCATCGTCTTCCCGACGCCGATGGAAACTCCGCTAACCACGATGTTGGCATTAACTGACGGTGCCCTCCGAGGTCCGTGGAAGCAAATGGCTTCGGACTTGTGGAGGGCGACCTCGAGGCCTAGCCTCCGGATCCTATCCACCGTTAGTGCCACGCCGGCAGTAGCCAGTAGGGACGCCTCGCGGATGGTGGCGCCGCGGGCTGTGACGAGGGTGTCATCCGCATAACATGTTATTTCTACCCCCGGCAAGTTAGCGCCGCGCAGCACCCAGTCATAGCCGATGTTCCACAGGAGTGGTCCTAGGACCGATCCCTGTGGGACACCGCACGACATCTGCCGCTCCACCCATTCATGCTGCGTAGGGTAGCGGATCGCCCGCTCAGAGAGGTATGACCCCACTACCCTACGCAAGTACTCAGGCACGTTGTGGTACCGGAGCGCCTCCTTTATCGTTTCCCAGGGAAGGGTGTTAAAGGCGTTGGCAATGTCCAAGGACACCGCCAACACCACTTCCCCTCGGGACACCGCTTCATCTGCCAGGGCCCTCACCCGCGCTATAGCGTCGATGGTGGACCTGCCCTGGCGGAATCCGTACTGGCACGCGCTCAGGCCCGGCCCTTGGCCCTCCAAGTGCCTTACGAGACGGGCAGCCACTACCCGCTCAAACAGCTTGGCCTTCTCGTCAAGAAGGACGATCGGTCTGTACCCCGAAGGGGAATCGGCCGGTCGCCCTTCCTTCCTCAGAAGGACCAACTTCCCGCATTTCCATGCCCGTGGTATGCGACCCTGCATCAGGCACGCAGAGAAAAGAGCCCTCACTCTTTGTTCTAAAGGGCCCAGTGCTAGGACCCATGCGCGGCCTGGAGTACCATCGGGGCCGGGGGCAGTGTTTTTGGCCTTTAGCCTTAGCACTGCCACCCCCAATTCCTCCTCTGTCACCTCTGGTATTACTTCGTCCACTGACGGAGTTACTGGAGCCATTCGCGGGGGCAGGTGTTCGCCCCGCTGTGGGAATAGGGCTCCCACAATTTGGCTCACCAGGTCCGGCTGGAGACTTTGCGTGAGTGGGGGGGCCCAAGGCCGGAGTTTGCCCCTCACCGACTTATACGGCCTCCCCCACGGGTCGCTGTTAAGAGTCTCCAGCATTTCCTGCTCTGCCAGGTCTTTGGCTTCGCCAATGGCCACGCTGAGGGCCCTGCTAGCCGCTCTGTACCTCGCATACAGCTCTTCTTCGGCCGCCAGATTCCGCCTCCTCCGCCTTCGGCTCCTCGTGTACTGGCGTCTCGCAGCCACGCAAGACTTGCGCAGCTGCGTTAATTCTGCGGACCACCAGTACACGTTCCGCCTCGGCCCACTGGGCTTGACCCGCGGCATCGCAGCGTCGCAGATCTGCGTCATGGCCTCGCTGAGCCAGGCTGCTTCCACCTCAACATCTGCTGGGGCTTCGGGCGCTTCCGGCCAGGCTTGGACCAGGGCCGCCGCGTGCAGCAGGTCCCGGTCAAGCCGTTGAACTGCCCATCTTGGGCTATCTCCCTGCAGGGAACGGCTTAGGCCGTCCGGGATATTGTGATGAGAGGAGACGCTAAACCGAATGTATCGGTGGTCGGATAGCGTCTCCACTCCCTCCATCACCTCCCAGCCTTGGACACGGCGCGCCAGGGCGGCATTGGCGAACGTGATGTCCACGATAGAGCCACCCTGTTGCCGCACGCACGTGTCTGTCGTCCCGTGGTTCAGGACAGTCAAACCTGTAGCCACTGCCCACTCCACCAGCGTTTGACCGCGCACGTCAGTCGCGGGGGAACCCCACACCACTGATTTGGCGTTGAAGTCCCCCGCGACTAGCAGCAGGTCCGGGTCACTTCTGCCGATCAGAGCTCGCACTTCGTCGAGGAATACCTCGAATTCAGCGAGAGCTCTGTTCGGCGAGAAGTACGCCCCTACCACCGTGATGTTGCCGATGTTGGCAGCCACGTATCCATGGCCCCGCACTACTCTCTCCAGAGGCGCAGAGCCAGCCGATGGTTGAGTGGCCAGGGCTACGAGGCTGTCTAGGTCTCCCACCCAGTTATCCCTGGACGGCACCGAGTATGGCTCGGCTACTACAGCGAACCTAACCTAACCTAACCTAACCTAACCTAACCTAACCTAACCTAACCTAACCTAACCTAACCTAACCTAACCTAACCTAACCTAACCTTTTTTTTTTTTTTTTTTTTTTTTTTTTTTTTTTTTTTTTTTTTTTTTTTACGTGTGGAAAATGCGCCTTATGCATGTCCCCCGCTCGAGGCAGCGGGTGGGGTCTTTCGGGCTCTCCCCCAGAGTGGAGGCATACCGAATAAAAACCACACGACCTTACCCTCTCGGCCCTTGTGCGGACGCCACGGGATCGCGAACATTTCACCGCGACGCCGCAGGCCAGCCCGGGATGGGCTCCCTCTCTGCGCCCCAAGATGGTATTGGGGCGCTGCGCCCCTAGGGTTTAAGGGGCGCTCGGCCAGGACGGCACGTGCAATGCGGGTCCGGGATTCCTCGCCCTCGCCCGCTGTGCCGCCACGTCACGTCTGTCGTGTCAAGTCAGTTGATGTCCTCTCATGTCAGTCAGTCAGTTAGGTCCTCTCATGTCGCGTCGTCGTGTCCGGGCGACCACAAACCCGACAGGGCTTGGGCCGCCCCAGGGCTCCCCCTTACCTTTCCCTGTCTAATGAGAACAGGTACTGAGTTCGGGTTCGCCCCCGTCATACGGCGGCCACAGCCCTCAAAAGGACTGCGCCGCCCCGGCATCATTAGGCTTGCGCCCTCCGCCCGATAAGGCTCACCCTCACCTTTCCCTGTCTAATGAGGACAGGTACTCAGCTTGGGCTCGCCCCCCTCAAAAAGGCATCGGCCCGAAGGCCAGACGCCGCCCTCTCAGGGCCCGAAGGCCCGTTGGCTGGCAAGGTTCACCGAGTGGCTACCCTCACCAGACCAACACCCCCCCACCCCAGTCACGTCAAAGTCAGTCACGTCCGGCGACCACAGCCCTTAAAAGGGCTGCGCCGCCCCGGCATCATAGGGCTTGCGCCCTCCGCCCGATGAGGCTCACCCTTACTTAATACCCATCATTTAAGACAGGCAAAAGCAAGGGCTCACCTCCGTCTGTAAGGCGTCGGCCCGAAGGCCGCACGCCGCCCTCTTGGGTTTGGCGAAGCTCACCCGCGGCCCTCTGCCTTAGGCTCCCCTCGCCAAACAAAAGTCACGTCTGTCAGTCGGTCGCGTCCAACGACCACAGCCCTTAAAAGGGCTGCGCCGCCCCGGCATCATTGGGCTTACGCCCTCCGCCCGATGGGCTCACCCTCGCTTTTCCCTGACCCTAAGGACAGGTACTCCGCTCAGGCTCGCTCCCGTCAAAAGGCGTCGGCCCGAAGGCCGGACGCCGCCCTCTTGTGGGCCCGAAGGCCCGTTGGTTGGCAAGGTTTGCCCGGTGGCCCTCTGCCTTTGGGCTCCCCTCGCCAAACCAACACCCCCCCACCCCAGTCGCGTCAAGTCTGTCGTCGCGTCCGGCGACCACAGCCCTTAAAAGGGCTGCGCCACCCCGGCATCATTGGGCTTACGCCCTCCGCCCGATGGGCTCACCCTCGCTTTTCCCTGACCCTAAGGACAGGTACTCCGCTCAGGCTCGCTCCCGTCAAAAGGCGTCGGCCCGAAGGCCGGACGCCGCCCTCTTGTGGGCCCGAAGGCCCGTTGGTTGGCAAGGTTTGCCCGGTGGCCCTCTGCCTTTAGGCTCCCCTCGCCAAACCAACACCCCCCCACCCCAGTCGTGTCACAGAAGTCAGTCGTCACGTCCGGCGACCACAGCCCTTATAAGGGCTGCGCCGCCCCGGCATCATTGGGCTTACGCCCTCCGCCCGATGGGCTCGCCCTCGCTTTTCCCTGACCCTAAGGACAGGTACTCTGCTCAGGCTCGCCTCCGTCAAAAGGCGTCGGCCCGAAGGCCGGACGCCGCCCTCTCAGGCCCGCAGGCCCGTTGGCTGGCAGGGTTCACCCGGTGGCCCTCTGCCTTTGGGCTCCCCCCACCAAGCCAACACCCCTCCCCCCCGGTCGGATATTAGCCGCCGGCTAGCAAATCCACCTAATGAATTTACTAGCCGTCGTTGCCCAGGATGCACCAGGCCCAGACGCTACACTTTCCCACCCCATGAAGCCAAAGCTTCGGATAGAGGGAAGTTGTAACGCCCGAGCACGCGAGGAGGAATCCGACATTGCACCCCAACCTAACCTAACCTAACCTAACCTAACCTAACCTAACCTAACCTAACCTAACCTAACCTAACCTAACCTAACCTAACCTAACCTAACCTAACCTAACCTAACCTAACCTAACCTAACCTAACCTAACCTAACCTAACCTAACCTAACCTAACCTAACCTAACCTAACCTAACCTAACCTAACCAAACCTAACCTAACCTAACCTAACCTAACCTAACCTAACCTAACCTAACCTAACCTAACCTAACCTAACCTAACCTAACCTAACCTAACCTAACCTAACCTAACCTAACCTAACCTAACCTAACCTAACCTAACCTAACCTAACCTAACCTAACCTAACCTAACCTAACCTAACCTAACCTAACCTAACCTAACCTAACCTAACCTAACCTAACCTAACCTAACCTAACCTAACCTAACCTAACCTAACCTAACCTAACCTAACCTAACCTAACCTAACCTAACCTAACCTAACCTAACCTAACCTAACCTAACCTAACCTAACCTAACCTAACCTAACCTAACCTAACCTAACCTTTTTTTTTTTTTTTTTTTTTTTTTTTTTACGTGTGGAAAATGCGCCTTATGCATGTCCCCCGCTCGAGGCAGCGGGTGGGGTCTTTCGGGCTCTCCCCCAGAGTGGAGGCATACCGAATAAAAACCACACGACCTTACCCTCTCGGCCCTTGTGCGGACGCCACGGGATCGCGAACATTTCACCGCGACGCCGCAGGCCAGCCCGGGATGGGCTCCCTCTCTGCGCCCCAAGATGGTATTGGGGCGCTGCGCCCCTAGGTTTTTAGGGGCGCTCGGCCAGGACGGCACGTGCAATGCGGGTCCGGGATTCCTCGCCCTCGCCCGCTGTGCCGCCACGTCACGTCTGTCGTGTCAAGTCAGTTGATGTCCTCTCATGTCAGTCAGTCAGTTAGGTCCTCTCATGTCGCGTCGTCGTGTCCGGGCGACCACAAACCCGACAGGACTTGGGCCGCCCGAGGGCTCCCCCTTACCTTTCCCTGTCTAATGAGAACAGGTACTGAGCTCGGGTTTGCCCCCGTCATACGGCGGCCACAGCCCTCAAAAGGACTGCGCCGCCCCGGCATCATTAGGCTTGCGCCCTCCGCCCGATAAGGCTCACCCTCACCTTTCCCTGTCTAATGAGGACAGGTACTCAGCTTGGGCTCGCCCCCCTCAAAAAGGCATCGGCCCGAAGGCCGGACGCCGCCCTCTCCAGGGCCCGAAGGCCCGTTGGCTGGCAAGGTTCGCCGAGTGGCTACCCTCACCAGACCAACACCCCCCCACCCCAGTCACGTCAAAGTCAGTCACGTCCGGCGACCACAGCCCTTAAAAGGGCTGCGCCGCCCCGGCATCATTGGGCTTGCGCCCTCCGCCCGATGAGGCTCACCCTTACTTAATACCCATCATTTAAGACAGGCAAAAGCAAGGGCTCGCCTCCGTCTGTAAGGCGTCGGCCCGAAGGCCGCACGCCGCCCTCTTGGGTTTGGCGAAGCTCACCCGCGGCCCTCTGCCTTAGGCTCCCCTCGCCAAACAAAAGTCACGTCTGTCAGTCGGTCGCGTCCAACGACCACAGCCCTTAAAAGGGCTGCGCCGCCCCGGCATCATTGGGCTTACGCCCTCCGCCCAATGGGCTCGCCCTCGCTTTTCCCTGACCCTAAGGACAGGTACTCCGCTCAGGCTCGCTCCCGTCAAAAGGCGTCGGCCCGAAGGCCGGACGCCGCCCTCTTGTGGGCCCGAAGGCCCGTCGGTCGGCAAGGTTTGCCCGGTGGCCCTCTGCCTTTGGGCTCCCCTCGCCAAACCAACACCCCCCCACCCCAGTCGCGTCAAATACGTCAGTCGTCGCGTCCGGCGACCACAGCCCTTAAAAGGGCTGCGCCGCCCCGGCATCATTGGGCTTACGCCCTCCGCCCGATGGGCTCACCCTCGCTTTTTCCTGACCCTAAGGACAGGTACTCTGCTCAGGCTCGCCTCCGTCAAAAGGCGTCGGCCCGAAGGCCGGACGCCGCCCTCTCAGGCCCGCAGGCCCGTTGGCTGGCAGGGTTCACCCGGTGGCCCTCTGCCTTTGGGCTCCCCCCACCAAGCCAACACCCCTCCCCCCCGGTCGGATATTAGCCGCCGGCTAGCAAATCCACTTAATGAATTTACTAGCCGTCGTTGCCCAGGATGCACCAGGCCCAGACGCTACACTTTCCCACCCCATGAAGCCAAAGCTTCGGATAGAGGGAAGTTGTAACGCCCGAGCACGCGAGGAGGAATCCGACATTGCACCCCTAACCTAACCTAACCTAACCTAACCTAACCTTTTTTTTTTTTTTTTTTTTTTTTTTTTAACGAAGTGGAAACTCTTTACGAGTACCACCGGGTCCGGGGAGACCCGGATGGTTATGTGGGGCTCTCTCCCCCGTCCTCTTCCACCTGCGGGAAGGGGAGGGGGGAGCATACCCACTAAAACCACTCCGACGTTGCCCTCTAGCCGAGGTTGGTAGGCGCCACGGGATGCCGAAGATTCTACCGCGACGCCTCTCGGCGGCCCTGGCTTATGCCAGGGCTACCCGCGCCAAGGGGGGAGAAACCGCAACGTTTCGGCTCCTCCCCCAGACTCGTAGGACCGTGCAATGCAGGCAGGGGACCCCCATCCCCCACCCGCTGGTCCTACTGGGGGATTTGGCGGGCGGCAAATCGCCTACGCCTTATCCCCCTCCGTCTGCGCCGGAACAGGGGTGCGTCGATTGCATCTTCGCGCTCCCTTTCCGCTTCCTCTTTCTGAGACATTACAGTTTCGCAGAATGCGTACATTGCCTCCCAGGCTTCTTCACTTTGTAGCATAGCGCTTACCACGCTGCTCAACGACAGGTCATTACGCCCAAGGGCCGAGACCAGGGCCTGCCGCTCGGGTTGCCACGCTGGGCACACCTCCAGCGTGTGTTGAGCAGTGTCGTCATCATGCGCACACTGATGACATGTTGCGCTGTCCTCTTTTCCTATTCGGTGCAGGTAATGACCGAAGCATCCGTGCCCGGTCATTACCTGCGTCATTCTGTAGGAGAGTGCTCCTATCTCACGTTCCGTCCATTCTTCAAAGGAAGGGAGGAGTGCCACTATAGTTCTGGTTCCATAGCGACAGTCCTCCAGACCTTCTTTCCACCTGTCCCTGGTGCGCCTCTCCGTCATTTGACGGGCATGGGCTAGCTCTCTAGGAGCCAATCTTTCTCCTCGCGCGCGTGCCTCTCGTCGGGACCAGTAGGTCTCGGATATAACCTCGGCATCAATTTCCCATGGAGGGGTCCCGGCAAGAGCACAAGCCGCCATGTGTGCTACCGTGATATACGCCCTTATCAGACGTATGGCACACATCCTCTGCGGCCGTCGGAGCAGGACTTTGTTCCGCTCCGACAACCTTTCGGCCCAGATAGGCGCTCCGTAGAGCGCCATACTGCGAACTACTCCCGCAAATAAGCGCCTGACGCCACCTCTCGGCCCTCCGATGTTGGGCAATAACCGCCCCAAAGCCGAAGCAGTCCCCATTAGTCGGGGAACAAGTCTTTTGAAATGTTCCCCGAAGTCCCACTTTCTGTCCAGGACAAGGCCAAGATATTTAATATTGGCCTTGACCTGGACAGGTTCGCCCCCTATCGGGATAACGGTGTCGGCAGGCACACGCCAGCCAGGTCCTCCAAAGACGATGGCTTCCGTCTTGGAGACCGCTACCTTCAAACCGAGCATGCGGATGCGGTCTACAACAAGTTCGGCAGCGACCGCAGCTCTTCGCAGTGTTTCCCTCATATCGCTTCCCCGGACGGCCACCATTGTGTCATCGGCATAGCAAATGGTGGCCATGCGGGGAAGCTGGACCCCTCTAATCGCCCAATCAAAACCAATGTTCCACAATAGTGGACCCAACACCGAACCCTGAGGGACCCCACAGGTCATCGGTCTTGATTTCCGCTGTCCGCGGTGTTCGTAGAGCACTACTCTTTCTTGAAGATAGTGCCCCACTATCCTCTGCAAATAGAGAGGCAGGCCGTGGTACCTTAAGGCCTCCTTTATTACTTCATAGGGGAGAGTTCCAAACGCGTTCGCTATGTCCAGCGAGACTGCGATTACTCCCTCTCCCCTACTGGCCGCATAGTCCGAGTAGTCTTTGAGCGACTTGATCGCGTCAATAGTACCACGGCCAGCCCGAAATCCGTATTGGCAATCAGCCACATTTGGTCCGATTTCTTCGATGTGCTCAATTATCCGGCGAGCAATGACGCGCTCTAGCATCTTCCCGGATACATCGAGCAAGACAAGGGGACGATGGCCCGAAGGCGAGTCCGCCGGTCGACCCTCCTTCCTGAGAAGGCAAAGGCGCCCCTCCTTCCACGCTTTGGGGAAGCGCTCTGTTTCCAGGCATTCAGACAGGAGGTCCCTAAAGCGCTCACCCAGGTGTTCGAGTGCTAGGGGAATCACCCTAGCCGGTACACCGTCAGGTCCTGGAGCCTTTTTGTTCGACCTAAGGCGGTCAACCAGGGCCATCATCTCGTCGTCTGTTATCCTTGGCACCGGGTGCCGATCATTTGGCTCCTCTGAGGGGGCTAACATCCTCGGAGGAGCAAAAACCGGTGCTGACGGAAACAGGCCCTCTACTATTCTGTCGAGGAGTTCAGGTTCCAGCGAATCCATGGGGGGAGCGCGCTTCATTTTATTGCGAACCATTTTGTATGGTCTTCCCCATGGATCCTTGTTCAAGCTGCTCACAAACTCCTCATAGGCGGCATCTTTAGCCTTTATTATGGCGTTCTTTAGCGCCTCTTTTGCCTCTTTAAGCTCCTTATAAAGAGCTTCCTCCTCTTCGACGGTGTGTAGCCTCCGACGCCTACAACGGGTGTATGCCCGGCGTGCACTGTTACTGACGGTCCGAAGAGCTGCAATCTCGTCTGACCACCAGTATACACTTTTTTTAGCCGGCATTTTTCTTAATCTCGGCATTGCGGCGTCGCACACCGCCGTGAGCGATTCTCGAAACCGCATCGCCTTGTCTTCTACTCCGGCGTTTTCGGGCGGTGGGTCACCCCAAGCCTCAATAATAGCTGCCTCTTCAGCCATGGCCGGGTCAAACTTGGAAATGACCCACCGCGGGAATCGCACCCCACCCGAGTTCTGTCCTCGATGTTGTTGAGGCAGTCGTTGTGGAGCTGAGATCGTCATCCTTATATAGCGATGGTCTGAGAGTGTTTCCTCATCCTCCAGGACTCGCCAATCTGTGATTTGTGCAGCTAGGGCAGGGGTCGCAAACGTTATGTCTACGATGGATCCCCCCTGCCGACGCACACACGTATCGACGTTGCCCTGGTTGAGTATATCGAGACCAGTCGCTAACGCCCAGTCCCGAAGTGCCTCTCCTTTGGGATCCGTGTGTAGGGATCCCCAAGCAGCGCTCTTCGCATTCAGATCCCCCATGAGTAGTAGCTGGGCCGGGGCGCACCTTCCAACAACCCTTCCCAACCCCTCCAAATATGCTTCAAACTCGAAGAGCGGTCGGTTAGGGGAGAAGTACGTAGCAATTACTACTATCTTCCCCCATTTAACCGCAACGTAGCCCGGCCCATTCTCTAATTTGGTAAGGGGCGGGAAGTCACCTATTGCAGGCACCACAATGGCCACCCCATCGTCCGTTGCCCCGGCCCAGTTAGCCTGAGGGGGAACAAAATAAGGCTCAGCCACCACCGCTAATGCCAATTCCCACTCCGCCATGACTTGCATAAGCAAGTCCTGAGCACGGGCGGAGTGGTTTAAATTGCCCTGCAGAACATCTAGATGCTGGTGGTGTGCTGGCATTTAGATGTCCATTGTGTTGCCCGCTATTGCCCTTTGGGTGCTTACACTTGTTGGACTATCACGACCTTTCATGGAAGGAGGCATGCATGCTAGTCCTCCCATAACATGCCTCGCTGGGCGCTTGGCGTGGTGACATGCACCACAGAAGGGTTCCGCCTGGCATTCGGCAGACTTGTGTCCAGGTTTTGAACACCTGAAGCACAAGTCGCCTCTGTCCACAGGTGATGGGCATAAGGCTCTGGTGTGACCCGTCCCCAGACACCTGTAGCACCTCATTGGTCTCTGCTCTAACGCCTTGACATGAGCAGCCGACCATCCCACCAAGATTTTCCCGGCTGTCAGGAGTGCATTTGCCGCTGTGATTGGGCATCGCACGAGGGCGGATCCAGAGCCACTCGCCAGGAGCCTGATCGGGCCTACCTTGACCTGCTCTACCGGGCAGCCTCCCTTAAGGACTATTGCCGTCTTTAAATCCTCCGCTGTTACCGACTCGTCGAAACCGGTAATACGGAGGTCGGCAGTTTTGACAGGTCTTTGTACAGTGACCAAGTCGCCTATCACCTGATTGATTTTTTCGGCCAAGTCATCAGCAGCCCTGCCACTGCTGGCTCCCGGTACCTCTATTAGGCGTGCCCCCGTGGCCGACTTACGGACCTTTACGCTTTCGATCCCCATGTCAGCCAGTTTGAGGGACGACGTGACCTTCTGCATTGCAGCTAGGTACGTCGTATCAGCTTCTGGCTTCAGGGTGATCATAACAGCAGCAGTTTTTGGTGCTGTTAGTTTCTTCACCGTCGTTGGTTTTTTCGGCTTTGGGACAGTTTTCAGCTCAGCTTCCAAGGCCTTTTGCACTTTGGCCTTGGTTTTCCGTCTAACTACCTCGGTCCAGGTAGGCTGCGAGTTGGTGTCAGGCTGTCCCGTCGATATGGACGGTGAAGTTTCCTCTGATGGCACAGCCCTTAATTGTAATTTGGGCTGTGCCTTGCGCGGTTGAGATTTTGGCTGCGTCTTGAGCTGGGCCTTAACCTGGGTACTTTGCACCTTTGGTTGGGCCTTTACTTGGGCAGGGGTCCTTGCCGCTTGTACGAACTCGGGCTGGCTGGCAGAGCGTTTGCCAGCCTGAGCTTTCTTTTGTCCCCCCTGGGAGGTCTCCTTTGGTGGCCTGCTGGCCCTGTCTGCTGCCAACGGCGGGCGCATAATAGGCTCCGGAGGGAGACGTCTTTCTACCACCTCGAGTCTGGCATTGATCATATTGCCAAGACTGACAAAAAGTTCCCTCGAGTGGATTGCCAAGATCTCTTGCAAGCCCTCTGGTAGCCCTTGCGCTGCTTGCGCTGTTTGTTGAGAGGTTTTAGCGTTCCTCTCGGAGAAGGCTGTCCTCAGCGCTTTTGTCTCGTTGGTTAGGAGGGCAAGCTGCTCTCGCATGCGCTTATTATCCGCTTTGAGCTTGCGGATTTCGTCACTCTCCCTCCTATTTTCAAGATACTGCATTGCCTCCAGTATCTCTCTGCAAGCAGCATTAATATTGCCGCGCACTACACCATTTAGGTTCGAAGATTTTGCGGCTTCTTCTAAGACTGTGCGGGCGGCATTGCGCGCACTCTCCACGACATCTATTTCTTCAGGTGTCAGAGTTCCATCTTCAGCAGCCGTGCGAGGAGGGTCCAGTAGGAAATATTCCCTGCTCTGTACATTGTTTGCACTCGTAGGCTTGCGTGACATGACCTTAGCCTTCTTGGCTTCAATCAGGTCCGTTGAGTCATCATCTGATACATCGGAGATGGTCACCACTCTATCTTCTCCAATGGGGCTCCTATCTTTAAGCCTTTCTTTAGGCTCGTTCCGACTTCCCTGAGAGCGAGAGCGGGTCACAGGGCGCAAGAGGGGAAACTCCAGCCGGTAGGCCTTGCTTTTTTCCGTTTCAGGAACAAAGTCCTCATCCGCCGAGGCGAGTTTTGCTTTAGCAGCAGCCAAGCCAGTGTACGCTCCTACCGCAGCAGAAGCGCGTCCTCTTGGTGAGTCAGTGATCTCAGGGTCATACGTGCCCTTCTCACTGGCTTTCCCCACATTGGCAGCCCTCTTTTTAGGTCCGGACACCATTTCCATACGACCTGCGACGTCATCCACACCTGAGCTTGTGTCGCCCATTCTCACTTATTCAAGGTGAATTTTTGTAATCTACCCCTTAATGGGGCAGTACCCCTGTTATTGACAGAAAGTGGGGTTGGTAGGTGGATTTTGTGACCAAGACCCAGCCTAACCTACCCTTTTTTTTATTTTCGGCACTGAACCTAACCTAACCTTTTTTATTTTTTACCCCTATGTTTAGGTTGGGTTCGGAGACTTCGGAAATTCCAATTTCAAAAAATTGTATCTCCGTAGCGAAGAGAGCTAGACCGGCGAAACTTATGAGGCAGGTAGGGGCCCGTGAGTACTACAAATCCCTACCCACGTCAGATTTTTAGCTTTAGTATTAAAATTACTATAGCCAGAAAACCTCTCAAAATTTTTAAGAGTTCAAATCTCGTTGAAATTTGAACACTTAATAAATCATAACTCCAAAACTATTGGAGATAGGACACCTAAACTCAAGTCAAAACTTTGGAGCTCGTTGAGCCCCGTATTTTGACACTTTGATCAGAATTATTGACCCAGAATTGACAATTCTGTGGTCAAAAAACCTGATATTTCGTCTACGTTGAGTTAGGTCAGCAATCACCGTTAAGTGAAAGTTGTCGAATTTTTTAAAAAATTCGCAACTCCGAAACGGTGACCGACAGACCAACAAAACTCAAGTCAACTTTGTGGCGCTAGAGACGCCCTATCCAATGACACCTTTGAAAGAATTATTGGACAAACCCTCGAATTATTATTAATTAAAAACTAGATTGCTCGTAGATTTCCCATAGGCGCCAAATAGATTTTTCTATCAGGCGCGATGGGATTTTCCACGAGCAATAACTTTCTATCCACTAGATAGAAAAATTCGATCTTTAGCAGTATTTTAGGGCCTCCCCAGGACTACCCACGACCAAAATTTGGAAGGGGTAGGTGAACGGGTATGGCCGCTATGACCACTCAAAGTTCGAATTTTAAAATCTGAAAACCAACTTAAATATATCGAAACGCAAAATCGGAAACCGTAAAAACAAGCCAGGTAATCAAGTTAAAGACGAAACAAAGCCGGAAATGGGTAGCAGGGGTCGAAATACGTATACGTTTCAAATTTCACACCAATCGCACCAATAGCCCTCAAGTAAGGTGGAGTTTTTGGCTTAGTAAGGTGGAGTTTTTGGCTTAGTAAGGTGGAGTTTTTGGCTTAGTAAGGTGGAGTTTTTGGCTTAGTAAGGTGGAGTTTTTGGCTTAGTAAGGTGGAGTTTTTGGCTTAGTAAGGTGGAGTTTTTGGCTTAGTAAGGTGGAGTTTTTGGCTTAGTAAGGTGGAGTTTTTGGCTTAGTAAGGTGGAGTTTTTGGCTTAGTAAGGTGGAGTTTTTGGCTTAGTAAGGTGGAGTTTTTGGCTTAGTAAGGTGGAGTTTTTGGCTTAGTAAGGTGGAGTTTTTGGCTTAGTAAGGTGGAGTTTTTGGCTTAGTAAGGTGGAGTTTTTGGCTTAGTAAGGTGGAGTTTTTGGCTTAGTAAGGTGGAGTTTTTGGCTTAGTAAGGTGGAGTTTTTGGCTTAACCTAACCTAACCTAACCTAACCTAACCTAACCTAACCTAACCTAACCTAACCTAACCTAACCTAACCTAACCTAACCTAACCTAACCTAACCTAACCTAACCTAACCTAACCTAACCTAACCTAACCTAACCTAACCTAACCTAACCTAACCTAACCTAACCTAACCTAACCTAACCTAACCTAACCTAACCTAACCTAACCTAACCTAACCTAACCTAACCTAACCTAACCTAACCTAACCTAACCTAACCTAACCTAACCTAACCTAACCTAACCTAACCTAACCTAACCTAACCTAACCTAACCTAACCTAACCAGTTGCGTTCCATCCGCCGCCCGAAACGCCACGATTTCCACGTGCTCCGCACTTTAAAATACAAAAAAGTGGGTTTTTCGCGTCCGATTTTGACGAGTGAGGTGTCAAAAGTTGCGCAAAAGTGAAGCGCATACACCTATTGTATCACCAAGTGTTAAAAGTGCCAGTGTAACAAGAAAAAGTGCAAAAAAGTGCAAATTTGAGGTTAATTTTACCTTCAAACGGTTATAACTCAAGTTCTGCTGCACGTAAAATCACGTGCTAAGCGCGGTGCACCGCGCCTTGACGAGCTCTTCCAAACGAGCCCTAAACCAGCTTCCTGCGACATCGTACCGAGGCTCCACAGTTGGAAAACTGAAAACCACGTGGCGGCGTGGTCGCACTTCCAGCTGGAGCAGAGTGACCAGACTTGGGGAGGACATCCGCAACATTGAACACAGCCCGGAACCGCAAGTCGAAAAATTTTATCACTTCTAATTTATTTATAAGAATTAATTAAATGTTTAAACTTTGACAGTCATTTGCACTTGAACCACTTTCGACGCGCGGATTCTGCAACTGCAGCAAGTTGCGCGCTCAGTTGTAGAACGCAACCATAGTTTTTAAAGAATTTTTGGACCACAGGATATTAAGTTGTACCCAGAAAACCAAAATTTTAGTTTTTTATAAAAAGTGGTACCAATTTAAATTATTTTAATCTGTATTTTTAATGTGTTGTGTGCGCCTTTTTATTTTGTATTTTTCTATGTTTTTTTCATATTTTTGCGACCAATAGTTCGGGAGATATTAAATTTTTTTCTAAATTATTTCATAATTGCTTAAGCATTATTATTTTATACATTTTGACACCGGGACGGTGCTTAGGAAGGAGGTAACTACCGACTGAAGCGCCGGCGCGGGTCGAAAATAACTAAATTTGACAAAGTTGAACATTTTCGGCCATTTTGTTTTTGGGTACCAGATTTTCTAATCCCATTATCTTCCGAACCCTTGGTCCTAGAAGTCTGGGAAAAACTCCTTCTATCATAAATTTTAAACCTCTATCAGCTCCCATAAAAAATTATTGAATTCGGCGCACAGACTTTTTTGTAGCTGGAATCACTTCCAGGAGTTAGAGGGGGTAAAGGGAAAACCAGCGCAGAAGGTCCGACTTCTCTGTGACACTTGGTTGCGGAGTTATCAACTCTTAAAGTTGGAGTTTGACAGCTCGGCGGCCATTTTGGATTTCTTCCAGCCGTCATAGCGCCGGAACCGAGGGTCGTAGCGACCTGCGGATTTTTGCGTTGGGAGCAGGGGCTAGTCATCTGCCTACCCCCTTAGGTTTCAGGCCATTTCAGGCACTGAAAAACTCGACTCCCGGAAGTGGGCCCAGAAGAAAGAGGAAGAAGAGCGAAGACGGCCAGAGAAAGTCCCGTTTCTCTACGACCACTGGAAGCGGAGTTACAGGCTGTCAAAGTTTGTATTTGACAGTTCTGGCCGCCATCTTGAATTTTTAAAACCTTCATATCTTCGGAACGGAAGGCCGTGGAGAGCCGGGGTTTTCTCTGAGAGGGGGCACGATCCAGGCCCTACCCGACGAGATCCTTTTCAGGCAGGATCAAGACATTTTTCAACCTGAAAAATTCAGGTACCCGATCCTCCTGAAACCGGTCTCTAACGGTGCGTCTTGGCAAGCCAATTACGGGATCAAAAACCGCGTCTCGATCGGACCAGTGGTTCCTGAGATACGACCTGGTACCGGTTTGCGGCGGCCATCTTGGATTTGGTACCGAGAATCGAAACCGGCCGTATCTCCGGACCCCTTGGGGCTAGCGAGTCGTGCTAGGTGTCCCTGAGCTGGGCTCGAAGAGGGCTATCTTTTGGGAGAGGTTTAGAGACTCTACGTAGAGCCCTTTTTACTCTACACAAAAACTTTTTATTTTTATATTGCTTCTAGTTCCTTAGGTAAATATAAGACTGTACCATATAGTACAAGAAAGACCTGACCCTAGACTGACTTTCTGTAGAGTCAAACAAACTGAGTTTTGAATTATTCCAAAACGACTGCTGTTAATAATATTGTATCCTTTCTATTTCACATTGTACTATATTTTAATTTATTGTATTCTGTAATAGATAGACTTATGAACTGTGACTTTTGACAAGTTTAGTTCGTTTTAGTTATTCGTAGTTTTAAGACTTGGTTCCGAAGAAAACCTGCTCGGCGCCAAATTGCGCCAAATTGTTCTTCTTCTCATTTATATATTTTCTATCACCAGTTCCTAAATTTTTTCTTAATTTAATCTTGATTAATATTAAATCGCACAAATCACCTAAATTTACAACTTTTACAATACGGCGATTTGTGCCTTGCTCGACATTGTTTCCTTTATACGAGGAAAGTACATTCTACCTCTGACATGTTTGCAATGAGGACCCCAGCAAAGAGGCCGCCAAGTTGTAGCAAGACACCCCCAAGCAAGGCGGGGGAAAAGAGTGTTAGGTTGAGCATCGGAGAGTGGGAGGCTGCTAGTACGAGCACCCCATCTACTATGTCGCAGACAGGCCCGCAAAAAGAGATGAAACAGCCTCAGCCGCGGACCCAGGAAGGGAAGAACACGGCTGCAGATAAAACTTTTGACAAAACACCTACGTCACCAAAACGCTGGCCCACAGGCCGAGTGTCAGAAGCGCGGGCCTGCCTCAACAAAGGAAAGCTCCACCTGGAGAGCTCGCGCAACCTAAAAACAGAAATTAAAATAGGATTGATCGATACCTTGGACCGGCTCTATGCACTGGTCAAGGAGGCGGAGGCAGAGCTAAAGGGGAAAACGAAAGCGGAAACCAGAGGACCCATAGAAATCATCCCTAAGAAGGCAGAGGCTACCACGTGTGAGCCATCAACTCTTGACCAGAACAAAATAGCGGAAACCTTAGAAAAACACTCCAAATTGCTACTCGAAAATAACAAAAGACTAGAAGAGATACAAAACAAAATGGAAAACCACAAGGAATTACTAGAAAAGGTGACCACAGAAACATACGCGAATGTGGCCGCTAGGAAGTCATCTGGTCGGAGCACCCTGCACTCAGTGATGGTTACGTCGAAAGACGAAACCGAGACGGGCGAAGAGGTGCTTAACAAGGTCAGGCAAGCCGTGGACGCTAAAGAGGGATGGGTTAAGGTAGAAAAGATAAGGAAAGCAAAAGATAGGAAGGTCATAATGGGATTCGGATCAAAGGAGGAGAGAGACAAAATCAAGGAGCGACTCGGGAAGGACAGCGTCAACCTCAACGTCGAGGATATGAAGAACAAGGACCCCCTTCTGATTCTTAGGAACGTGCTGACTATGAACTCAGATGAGGACATCATCAAGGCCCTGAGGAACCAGAACAGGGACGTTTTTCGTAGCCTCGACGAAGGGGAAGACCGACTGGAAATAAAATATAAGAGGAAAGCAAGAAACCCTCACATTGGTCACGTAGTGATAAGCACCTCCCCCACAGTTTGGCAGAGAGCGTTACGAGCCGGTAGTCTGCACATCGACCTGCAAAGGGTAAAGGTCGAGGACCAGTCCCCGTTATTGCAATGCACGAGATGTTTAGGCTACGGACACGGAAAGCGCCACTGCAGGGAGACAGTCGATCTATGCGGTCACTGCGGCGGGCCGCACCTGAGGGCGGAGTGCTCGGACTATTTGGCGGACGTGCCGCCGAAATGCAGAAACTGTGTCAAGGCGGGGCACGAACAGTCGGAGCACAACGCCTTCAGTGCGGCTTGCCCCACTCGCTGCAGATGGGACGAACTGGCCAGAGCGTCAGTTGCATACTGCTAAGGGCGTCCCAGGCGGAAAAACTCCCTATCTTGTAGTCCAATCAAATCTCCAACGTAAGAGACTAGCGACTAATGAACTACTGATGGAAGCACAGAAGCGTGGAGCGACAATAGCACTCATTCAGGAGCCGTACGTGGGCGGGGCAAGAAGTATGAGGAGTCAAAAAGGAGTCAGGATCTTCCAAAGCACCGGAGCGGGGGAGGGCACAGTCAAAGCGGCTATAGCTGTCTTCGACCAGGACTTAGTAGTAGTACAGTACCCACAACTCACCACAGACAACATCGTAGTGGTGGGGATCCAAACCGTTGCCTGGAAGATCACGATAGTCTCCTTCTACTTTGAGCCGGACCAGCCCATAGAGCCCTACTTGGAGCATTTGATAAAGATAGGGGAGGAAACCGGAACTAAAAGACTGATTATAGGAGGGGATGCAAATGCAAAGAACGCATGGTGGGGTAGTCCGACTATGGACCACAGAGGTGATGAAATGCTCGGTGCTCTAGGCGAGCTGAATCTGAACGTGCTCAACTCAGGGGAAATTCCGACCTTCGACACCATAAGAGGGGGGAAGCGATACAGCAGCTACGTCGACGTTACAGCCTGCTCGACGGACATGCTGGACCTGGTGGAAGACTGGAAGGTGGACGAGGGACTCACAAGCTCGGACCACAACGGCATAATATTTAAAATTAATTTAGTAAAGGCAAAGGGTATAATAGTGAACAGGACAACAAGAATATATAACACTAAAAAAGCCAATTGGTCAGTTTTCTGTGAAAACTTCAACCAACTGCTGCAAGAAAATCAAATCACTAAAACAAAAATAGAAAAAATTAGTACCATTATAGATTTAGAACAAACACTTACAAAATATACTAAAATAATACAAGAATCGAGTAAAATAGCAATACCAACCATAAACAAAACAGAAAAACTTAAGTTGCCGTGGTGGTCCGAGAGACTTGCGGAGTTGAAGAAGAAGGTCGTCACCAGGAAACGTAGAATACGCTGTGCAGCACCCGTGAGGAGGTCGAAGGTCATTGAAGAGTACCTGAAACAGAAAGAAGAGTACGAGTCGGAGGTAGCAAAAGCACAGACGGAGAGCTGGAAGGAGTTCTGTGGGAAACAGGACCGCGAGGGAGTCTGGGAGGGCATTTACCGTGTCATTGGAAGGTGCACAAGAAGAGAGGAAGACCCACCACTGGAAAGGGACGGGGTGACTCTCGGGACGGGAGACTCCGTCAAATGGTTGGCGGAGACCTTCTACCCGGAGGACGCCACGTCCAATGACAGTGAATACCACCGACGTATCAGACAGGCGGCCTGTGAGGTGGATCAAGGAACACATGGTGAACCATGTGAACCTCCATTCACGTCTCAGGAGCTAAGGGTAGCTTGTGAGTCCTTCAACCCCAAGAAGGCCCCTGGCGCGGATGGACTCACGGCCGATATATGCAGTCGCGCCATCGGCTGTGACCCCGAACTATTCCGCGCGATCCTAAATAAGTGTCTAGAGAAGGGATACTTCCCGGAACAATGGAAGGAAGCAATAGTGGTAGTACTCCGTAAGCCCGGGAGGGAAGCATATAAGACACCGAAAACACATCGGCCGATAGGACTGCTTCCGGTTTTGGGAAAGGTCTTCGAGAAGATGCTTGTGGCCCGTCTCAAATACCATCTACTGCCCAGGATGAGTAACTGCCAGTATGGGTTCATGCCACAAAGGAGTACCGAAGACTCCCTCTATACCTTGATACAGTGCATACGCGGAAAACTCGAAGCAAAAAAGATAGTCACGCTGGTATCCTTAGATATAGAGGGAGCATTCGACAATGCCTGGTGGCCGGCAATTAGGGTCCGATTGGCTGAGGAAGAATGTCCGGTAGGGCTGAGGAGAGTGATTGGCAGCTATCTCGAAGACAGGAGGGTTAGGGTGAGATACGCGGGAGAAGAATACGCCACAAACACAAGCAAGGGTTGTGTTCAGGGATCAATTGGCGGGCCGATCCTATGGAACCTCCTCCTGGACCCGCTGTTGAAGGAGTTGAAAAGGAGCGGTACTTACTGCCAGGCATTTGCGGATGATGTGGTGCTTCTCTTCGATGGTGACACAGCGATAGCAATTGAAGAAAGCGCGAATGCCGCACTCGACCGTGTTTGGGCGTGGGGCGAGAAGAACAAGTTGCGGTTCGCACCGCATAAAACAAATGCAATGGTGCTGACCAGGAAGCTCAAGTTCGACACCCCGCGCCTAACCATGGGCGGGACCGGCATTGCCACTTCGAAAGAAATCAAAATACTGGGAGTCACAATCGACGAGAAGCTGACTTTTAACACACATGTCGCCAGGGTCTGCGGAAAGGCGGTGGGTATTTATAAAAGGCTGGCAAAAGCTGCGAAGACAAGCTGGGGACTCAACCCAGAGGTCATTCGGGTGATATATGTAGCAACAATCGAACCTATTGTTTTGTACGCTGCCAGCGTTTGGGCACCAGCGGCCAGCAAACTGTGCGTTATCAAGCAATTAGCTGCTGCACAGCGCGGAATCGCACAAAAGCTGTGCAAGGGATACCGCACAGTTTCGCTGAATGCGGCGTTGGTATTGGCTGGGATACTCCCGCTCGATCTACGAGTTCGTGAGGCAGCCTTGCTCTATGAGACAAAGCAAGGAGTGTCCCAGACAATGCTAAGGGGGGGAACAGTGGAACGGATGGCTTCGGCTTTGGAGGCCCCGCATCCTGCCGACCGCAGCGAGCTGGAGCTAGTGGGTCTGGTAAACCGAGAGGAAGTGGATGCGAACAGCGACTTCGCAATTCGCATTTTCACAGACGGGAGCAGGATTGAGGGCAAGGTGGGCGCCGCACTATCCATTTGGAACAGCCAGGTTGAAACCAAGGCCCTCAAACTTGCTCTTTCGTCCTTTTGCACGGTTTACCAGGCTGAACTCCTTGCGCTGTGCAGGGCGACGGCGGAAATCCAAAAGCACAGGGCGGAAACGTTCGCGATATACAGTGACTCTATGGCGGCCCTCTTGACTATAAAAAACCATGGCTGTCTACATCCCCTAGCTGTGGAGGCGCGGAACAACTTGAGAACACTGTCCCACCAGGGCAAGGTTGTCAAGTTGTTCTGGATAAAGGCCCACGTAGGATTGGAAGGAAACGAGCGAGCCGATGTACTAGCCAAGGAGGCCGCCATAAAGTTAAAGCGGAAGCCGGACTACGACCAATGTCCGGTTTCATTCGTCAAGCGAACCATTCGTATGGCAACGCTTGAGGAATGGAACCGGAGGTACGTGTCCGGTGAAACTGCGAGTGTGACTAAACTCTTCTTCCCTGATGCAGTGGCGGCGTACAAAACAATAAGAAAAATGGAAATAACCAATATCATGACGCAAGTCATGACGGGGCATGGCGGTTTCTCGGAGTACTTGAATCGTTTCAAGTGCAAAGAGAAACCGTCGTGCATATGTGACCCCGCCGTAAACGAAACTGTGCCGCATATGTTGCTCGAGTGCCCCGTGTTTGGGAAGGAAAGGGAGGAGATTAATTCAAAGATGGGAATAGAATTAAAACTAGACGGTATAAGGGAGATAATGGCGAGCAAGGATAGAGATAAATTTGTAAAATATTGTACGGAAGTTGCGAAAAGAGTGATAGCTAGAAATAAGACCTAGGTATTAAGTATGCTTTCACAATATAGTGATTATATTTAAGGAAAGCATAATAGTAATAAGTAAAAATGTTAGAATGTAAAAATAGTAAATAAGGAATAAAAAGTTTATGTTGGCTCGAATATATGCATAAGAATCTCCCACTGTTGCAGTGAACAAGATATAGTTAATAGGACACTGAAATTGTAAACAACATATTGCTATAGATAATAAGGTACTACATTGTTATTCTATTTAATTAATAAAGAACCCCGTGTTGATGTTGCTCCCCCAATATATAACAGAATAAGGATAGTTAGCAGAATAGGTGGGAATCCCACCCACGTAAGAGAGAAAGATATGAAGGATAAAAGAAAGAACAGTATGATGAATGAAAGTACGAGAGGTAGCAAAAGCGAGAACTGGTATGAAAGATAATTAGCGAATATAGGCTCTGGCCATGTCAGAGGTAGAAGTATAAAAAAAAAAAAAAAAAAAAAAAAAAAAAAAAAAAAAAAAAAAAAAAAAAAAAAAAAAAAAAAAAAAAAAAAAACCTAACCTAACCTAACCTAACCTAACCTCCTTTACGGACTTCACCGGCCCGGGGAGACCGGTGGGCATGTGGGAATCCCGCCCCAGAAGGGGGCGGTGTACCCACTAAAAACCCCAGCATGTTCCCTTTTGCTGCCTTTGCAGCCGGGCTGTGGGAACTTTCTGCATCCATGGCCCGGCAGCACGACAGTTGTCCTTTCTTGGACCCAGCACAGGAGATAAGCCTCCTTCCTCCACCGCTGTAGGCACGCCGGAACATTTGGCGCGCCTACCAGCTCGGGGACCTTACCAGCGGAGGACGGGCATCCCCGTGCCCGTCACCCGCAGTCCCTGTTAGGGCGGGATTGCGCGGTTGTAGACCAACCGCCGTCGCCCGACTCGCCTGCGGCGCAGGGGCTGGGAGGATGGGTCGTCCTCTCGCTCCCGCTCCGCTCCCTCCTTTATCGCCATCACCTCCTCGCAGAAGGAGGCCATGGCGATCCACGACCTCTCGCTGTCGGTCATGGATTTTACGACGGCCGGCAGCGAGAGATCATTCCCTACCACTGCCTTGAGGCTAGCCCTTTGCCCGTCGAAGGCGGGACACACTTGCAGCGTGTGCTGCGCGGTGTCCTCCGCCCCGCCGCAGTGGTGACACATTGGTGTTGTCTCCCTCCTTGCGATCTTGCACAGGTACTTGCCGAAGCAGCCGTGCCCCGACAGTACCTGCGCTAGATGGAAGGAGACAACACCCCATGTCCTTTCGACCCATCTTTCCAAGACGGGCCGAACTCCCGATATGGTCCAGTGGCCGGCGCTCGGCCGCTCCAGAGCCTCCAGCCATTTCCGGAAGAGAGTTTGGCGGGAGATGTCTCTCCATCGCCTTATCTCTTCCGGACAGGGCCGTTCCCCTCTGTCGCGCGCCTCGGCTACCTGCTGGTAGACGCCAGCTAGGACTTCGGCATCCAGCTCCCACGGTGGGGTTCCCGCCAGTACGCAGGCTGCCTCGAACGAGGTGGTGCGGTACGCCCTCGATACCCTCACCGCCATGACCCTTTGCGGTTGACGCAGGTGGGTCTTGTTCCGGGCGGAGAGGGCATTTACCCATATGGGTGCCCCGTACAGGGCCATCGACCGCACAACACCTGTGTACAATCGGCGGCAGCCCGCCTTTGGCCCGCCCACGTTGGGGAGCAGTCGGCTCAGTGCCGATGCCGTGCCCACCAGCTTCGGAGCCAAGCGCCGGAAGTGTTCTTCGAAGTTCCACCGGCTGTCGAGGACGAGTCCCAGGTACTTCATCGTCTTCCCGACGCCGATGGAAACTCCGCTCACCATAATGCTGGCATTAATTGGAGGTGCCCTCCGAGGTCCGTGAAAGCAAATGGCTTCGGACTTGTGGAGGGCGACCTCGAGGCCTAGCCTCCGGATCCTATCCACCGTTAGTGCCACGCCGGCAGTAGCCAGGAGGGACGCCTCGCGGATGGTGGCGCCGCGGGCTGTGACGAGGGTGTCATCCGCATAACACGTTATTTCTACCCCCGTCAAGTTAGCGCCGCGCAGCACCCAGTCGTAGCCGATGTTCCACAGGAGTGGTCCTAGGACCGATCCCTGTGGGACACCGCACGACATCTGCCGCTCCACCCATTCACGCTGCGTAGGGTAGCGGATCGCCCGCTCAGAGAGGTATGACCCCACTACCCTGCGCAAGTACTCAGGCACGTTGTGGTACCGGAGCGCCTCCTTAATCGTTTCCCAGGGAAGGGTGTTAAAAGCATTGGCAATGTCCAAGGACACCGCTAACACCACTTCCCCTCGGGACACCGCTTCATCTGCCAGGGCCCTCACCCGCGCTATCGCGTCGATGGTGGACCTGCCCTGGCGGAATCCGTACTGGCACGCGCTAAGGCCCGGCCCTTGGCCCTCCAAGTGCCTAACAATTCGGGCAGCCACTACCCGCTCAAATAGCTTGGCCTTCTCGTCAAGAAGGACGATCGGTCTGTACCCCGAAGGGGAATCGGCCGGTCGCCCTTCCTTCCTCAGAAGGACCAACTTCCCGCATTTCCATGCCCTTGGTATGCGACCCTGCATCAGGCACGCAGAGAAAAGAGCCCTCACCCTTTGTTCTAAAGGGCCCAGTGCTAAGACCCATGCGCGGCCTGGAGTACCATCGGGACCGGGGGCAGTGTTTTTGGCCTTTAGCCTTAGCACTGCCACCCCCAATTCCTCCTCTGTCACCTCCGGTATGTCTTCGTCCACTGACGGGGTTACTGGAGCCATTCGCGGGGGCAGGTGTTCGCCCCGCTGTGGGAATAGGGCTCCCACAATTTGGCTCACCAGGTCCGGCTGGAGACTTTGCGTGAGTGGGGGGGCCCAAGGCCGGAGTTTGCCCCTCACCGACTTGTACGGCCTCCCCCACGGGTCGCTGTTCAGAGTCTCCAGCATTTCCTGCTCTGCCAGGTCTTTGGCTTGGCCAATGGCCACGCTGAGGGCCCTGCTAGCCGCTCTGTAGCTCGCATACAGGTGTTCTTCGGCCGCCAGGTTTCGCCTCCTCCGCCTTCGGCTCCTCGTGTACTGGCGTCTCGCAGCCACGCAAGACTTGCGCAGCTGCGTTAATTCTGCGGACCACCAGTACACGTTCCGCCTCGGCCCACTGGGCTTGACCCGTGGCATCGCAGCGTCGCAGATCTGCGTCATGGCCTCGCTGAGCCAGGCTGCTTCCGCCTCAATATCTGCTGGGGCTTCAGGCGCTTCCGGCCAGGCTTGGACCAGGGCCGCCGCGTGCAGCAGGTCCCGGTCAAGCCGTTTAACTGCCCATCTTGGGCTATCTCCCTGCAGGGAACGGCTTAGGCCGTCCGGGATATTGTGATGAGAGGAGACGCTAAACCGAATGTATCGGTGGTCGGATAGCGTCTCCACTCCCTCCATGACTTCCCAGCCTTGGACACGACGCGCCAGGGCGGCATTGGCGAACGTGATGTCCACGATAGAGCCACCCTGTTGCCGCACGCACGTGTCTGTCGTCCCGTGGTTCAGGACAGTCAAACCTGTCGCCACTGCCCACTCCAACAGCGCTTGACCGCGCACGTCAGTCGCGGGGGAACCCCACACCACTGATTTGGCGTTGAAGTCCCCCGCGACTAGCAGCAGGTCCGGGTCACTTCTGCCAATCAGAGCTCGCACTTCGTCGAGGAATACCTCGAATTCAGCGAGAGCTCTGTTCGGCGAGAAGTACGCCCCTACCACCGTAATGTTGCCGATGTTGGCAGCCACGTATCCATGGCCCCGCACTACTCTCTCGAGAGGCGCAGAGCCAGCCGATGGTTGAGTGGCCAGGGCTACGAGGCTGTCCAGGTCTCCCACCCAGTTATCCCTGGACGGCACCGAGTATGGCTCGGCTACTACAGCGACATGTATCAACCACTCCGCCATGCTCTGGAACAAAAGATCCTGGGCTCTGGCGCAGTGGTTGATGTTCGCCTGTAGGTAGCGAGTTGGAGTTGGAGCCATCACTCGGTTACCATCCCTTCCTCCTCGGCTCGGGGCTCGGTTGTGCTGCCCTTCCTGTTGCCTGGCTGCAAAGAGGGTTGCGGTCCCTCGGCAACATTGCTCTGCTTGGATTTGTGTGGGTTGCAAGTCTTGCTACCCACCTTATGGTTGGCCGACAGCCCGGCCTCCGCACACAGCACGCAATGTGGTGCCGCTGTACATGCGTTGGCCACGTGGCCCGGACCCCCGCAGCGGTAGCACAGCAGGCTGCGATCCACCGCCGCCTTGCATTTAGCCTTTACGTGGCCCACCTCGAGGCAGCGGAAGCAGCGCAGGGGACGGGCATCGAGCAGCTTGACCTGCGCCGACACCCAGCCCACCAGCAGCCTTCCCGCCTCTGTCACTTTTTTCGCCGCCGGAATAGGACAGCGCAGCCATATCGTACCTAGACCGGAGCGACCGCTAACGATCTCTCCGGGCCTAATATCGGTCTCCGCACAGCCCCCCACGCGAGCAACCGAGGTCACTACGTCCGTGGACAAGACGGACTCGTCTAGGCCCGAAATACGCAATTCTGCGTATTTCATGGGCCTCGAGACACGCACTAACGCTGGGTCCGTGACCTCGGCTAGTTTTTTGGCCAGTGCATCTGCCTTATCGCCACTTGTTGCACCGGGCACCTCCATGATGTAAGCCCCGGTTTGAGCTTTCCTCAGACGGAGGCCCGAGATGCCCAGATCCTCCAGTTTGATTTTAGCTTTGGCATCCGCAAGGACTGTGCCAAAGTCTGCCCCTTTTTCCGTCGCCTTTGGCTCCAACAGCGTCATCATGACCGCTGCTGAGCGAGGCGGACGGAGCTTGTTGGCTCCCTTCTTGCGGTTGCGTTTTTGCATGTCGGCCTCCTTGTTCTTCACTTCCTTCGCTTTCCTCCGCCTTCTTCTCCTTTCCACCTTTGTCCACCCGTCAGGCTGTTCAGGTGGTGGGGGTGGTGGGGGCGGCGGAAGCGGTGGGGGCAGCGGGGGCGGTCGTTTGGTATTATCAGCCTTTTTTCCTTTCTTTGATTTCTTCTGTCTTGGACCAGCCGAGGCCTGGCCAGAAGCCGCATCCTCCGCAGCTTGACGGGCAGGCTTCTCCGGAAGGAGCCGGTCTTGTATGCCAGCCAGGTGGGCGTCCAGGTATGGGCAGACTTGAGCCATGACGGCTCGGCAGAGTTTGTCCATGTCCATAGCTGATGGACTGGCCGCACCATGACCTTCCTCTCTTCTTGTTGGGGGGGGCTGCGCAGGGGGCAGCACCTCCCCGTCGTGTCCGGTAGGAGGGGGTTGCGGACTGCCCTGCTTCCGCATCCCCTCAAGGTCTCTTTTAAGGTCGGCCAGCTCCTTTCGGAGACTGGCCATCTCGGCTTGCAGCCGATTGTTGTCGGCCTGCAGCCGAGCCGTCTCCTCAGTGGCTGTGCGTTTGCTCAGTACCGTGAAAGCATCAGCAATTGCAGCAGCCGCATCTTTCAGGCACTTTATATAGCCACCTGACAGGTTTTTGGAGGTAACCGCAACCTTATTGATAATGGCCACGCTGTCGGCTACCTGCTGACCAAGGTCTTTATTGGCCGCGGTGTCCTCCTGGTTGTTCCTTCCCGGAGAGGTACCTCTCTGGTACCCCTGCCTGGTCGCGATTCTCATCTCCTGGACCTCCATTTCCGCCTTTAGCCGAAGCTCTTCTCGTAGGGCACGGTTGTAGGCCTCCTTCGCTTTGGCAAGTCCAGCGTACTTGCCTGTTGTAGGCGGGCGACCTCTGCCTCTTGTCTGTGGTCTTAGACCCTCAGCTGAGGGCCCTGTCGACCCTTCATCGCTTGAGCTGAGCACGGATGAAGCAGGGCGGAATCTCTTCCGCTTCTGCTTCACCCGCTCAGCTCCCTCCGGAATATTTTCGAGTTTGCTCTTCCCAGAGGACTCACGACCTCCTGTCCCCTGGGAGGCAAAACTGACATCCGAGCTTGTGTTTGTGTTTGCCCTCAGTTCGGGCTCTTGGTTGGAGTTGTTTGGCGACTTCTGCCTTATGAGGCGCACGTGGCAGTCCCGCAATGGGACGCTTCTTCGTTCGGCGATTTGTATCGCCGGAGAACTTATATCTAACCGTGGGCTTTGAGGGCCCACGAAGTGACTTTTGCCCCCCCCAGAGTACGATGGGGCTGACCGCGGGATGGTAGCGGTGAGGGATTCTCCCCGAAGGGTACCCTCCTGGGGTAATACTCTTTTATCGTCACTCATGCCCTTACTATTAGGGGTAAGGCCCCTGCCCCTTTTAAAGAGGGAGCCGCTCTCCTCTTGTTTTAAGGGGTGAGTTCCCCTGTGTCGCAGTTACGCCAACCCGTTCACCATCGACGTGGTACTTCCGGCAAGCCGCTAATCCAGGCCGGACCCGTTCGATCCACAGGACCTACTTGTCTCCGGCCTGGTACTGGATACGCTGCAACCCGTATCCAGAACCGCAGTAAGGAGCGGTTATCCCCGGTTTTTATAGAGGTTTTCCTTCCTCGTGGTCCTCCCTTTGCAGGCGACGACCCTCACTCCCGGCGCCTACGGGCCGGGTTGCGAGTTCCCACAGCAGCTCACAAAGAGCCCTGCAGTAACCTAACCTAACCTTTTTTTTTTTTTTTTTTTTTTTCGTGTGGAAAATGCGCCTTATGCATGTCCCCCGCTCGAGGCAGCGGGTGGGGTCTTTCGGGCTCTCCCCCAGAGTGGAGGCATACCGAATAAAAACCACACGACCTTACCCTCTCGGCCCTTGTGCGGACGCCACGGGATCGCGAACATTTCACCGCGACGCCGCAGGCCAGCCCGGGATGGGCTCCCTCTCTGCGCCCCAAGATGGTATTGGGGCGCTGCGCCCCTAGGGTTTTAGGGGCGCTCGGCCAGGACGGCACGTGCAATGCGGGTCCGGGATTCCTCGCCCTCGCCCGCTGTGCCGCCACGTCACGTCTGTCGTGTCAAGTCGGTCGATGTCCTCTCATGTCAGTCAGTCAGTTAGGTCCTCTCATGTCGCGTCGTCGTGTCCGGGCGACCACAAACCCGACAGGGCTTGGGCCGCCCCAGGGCTCCCCCTTACCTTTCCCTGTCTAATGAGAACAGGTACTGAGTTCGGGTTCGCCCCCGTCATACGGCGGCCACAGCCCTCAAATGGACTGCGCCGCCCCGGCATCATTAGGCTTGCGCCCTCCGCCCGATAAGGCTCACCCTCACCTTTCCCTGTCTAATGAGGACAGGTACTCAGCTTGGGCTCGCCCCCCTCAAAAAGGCGTCGGCCCGAAGGCCAGACGCCGCCCTCTCAGGGCCCGAAGGCCCGTTGGCTGGCAAGGTTCACCCGGTGGCTCCCCTCACCAGATCAACACCCCCCCACCCCAGTCACGTCGAAGTCAGTCACGTCCGGCGACCACAGCCCTTAAAAGGGCTGCGCCGCCCCGGCATCATTGGGCTTGCGCCCTCCGCCCGATGAGGCTCACCCTTACTTAGTACCCATCATTAAAGACAGGCAAAAGCAAGGGCTCGCCTCCGTCCAAAGGCGTCGGCCCGAAGGCCGCACGCCGCCCTCTTGGGTTTGGCGAAGATCACCCGCGGCCCTCTGCCTTAGGCTCCCCTCGCCAAACAAATGTCATGTCTGTCAGTCTGTCAAGTCCGGCGACCACAGCCCTTAAAAGGACTGCGCCGCCCCGGCATCATTGGGCTTACGCCCTCCGCCCGATGGGCTCGCCCTCGCTTTTCCCTGACCCTAAGGACAGGTACTCCGCTCAGGCTCGCTCCCGTCAAAAGGCGTCGGCCCGAAGGCCAGACGCCGCCCTCTTGTGGGCCCGAAGGCCCGTCGGTCGGCAAGGTTTGCCCGGTGGCCCTCTGCCTTTGGGCTCCCCTCGCCAAACCAACACCCCCCCCACCCCAGTCGCGTCAAATACGTCAGTCGTCGCGTCCGGCGACCACAGCCCTTAAAAGGGCTGCGCCGCCCCGGCATCATTGGGCTTACGCCCTCCGCCCGATGGGCTCGCCCTCGCTTTTCCCTGACCCTAAGGACAGGTACTCCGCTCAGGCTCGCTCCCGTCAAAAGGCGTCGGCCCGAAGGCCGGACGCCGCCCTCTTGTGGGCCCGAAGGCCCGTCGGTCGGCAAGGTTTGCCCGGTGGCCCTCTGCCTTTGGGCTCCCCTCGCCAAACCAACACCCCCCCACCCCAGTCGCGTCAAATACGTCAGTCGTCGCGTCCGGCGACCACAGCCCTTAAAAGGGCTGCGCCGCCCCGGCATCATTGGGCTTACGCCCTCCGCCCGATGGGCTCACCCTCGCTTTTCCCTGACCCTAAGGACAGGTACTCTGCTCAGGCTCGCCTCCGTCAAAAGGCGTCGGCCCGAAGGCCGGACGCCGCCCTCTCAGGCCCGCAGGCCCGTTGGCTGGCAGGGTTCACCCGGTGGCCCTCTGCCTTTGGGCTCCCCCCACCAAGCCAACTCCCCTCCCCCCCCGGTCGGATATTAGCCGCCGGCTAGCAAATCCACCTAATGAATTAACTAGCCGTCGTTGCCCAGGATGCACCAGGCCCAGACGCTACACTTTCCCACCCCATGAAGCCAAAGCTTCGGATAGAGGGAAGTTGTAACGCCCGAGCACGCGAGGAGGAATCCGACATTGCACCCCAACCTAACCTAACCTAACCTAACCTAACCTAACCTAACCTTTTTTTTTTTTTTTTTTTTTTTTTTTTTTTTTTTTTTCGGTGGGAAAATGCGTTACGCACTATCCCTGCGCCGTGGGGACGACGCAGGGGGTGTATGGGACTCTCATCCCCCCTTCCTTCCTTCCAATTGGGAAGGAAGAAAGGGGGGAGGCCTACCCATTAAAAACCCACCGGTATTCCCTCACCAGCCAAGTATGCGGATGCCATGGGAGCACTGGGAGACACCACAACATCCGCTGGCCGGCCCGGTCTAGCCGGGTCCTCCTCTCCGTGAGGGGGGAATCAGGAATACTCGATTCCCCCCTTACCCTTGTGGGTCGTTCTGGCTAGAAGGGGAGCCCCTATCCCCCACTAGCCGACTCCACTAGGGAAGAATGGCGGCGAATTGTCGCCGCCTCCTTCCCACCCGTCTGCGCCGGAGCGGGTGCGCGAGGGGATCGTTCTCGCGCTCCCGTTCCTTCACCTCCTTCTGCGAAATGACTTCTTCGCAGAAGGAGGCGACTGCCTCCCAGGAGCTCTCGCTCCTCAGCATGGCTTGCACGATGCTGGGGAGCGAGAGGTCGCCACCGATCACCGCCACCAGAGTGCGGCGCTGCTGTACCCACGCGCTGCACACTTCGAGGGTGTGCTGTGCTGTGTCCTCATCGGCGCCGCACTCGTGGCACGACGCCGTCGCCTCCCTTCCGGCGACCTTGTGGAGATACCGTCCGAAGCAACCATGCCCGGACAGTACCTGCACAAGGCGGAAGGTCAGGGACCCGTGGTCCCTTCGGCACCAATCCTGGAGCACCGGGCGGATGGCTTCGATCGTGCGGAGGCCGTACTCAGCCTCCGCTAGTTCATCCGCCCAGCGCTCCAGCACCTCTTCCCTCTGGGCCTCTCGGGCCCGGGCCAGCTCCTCGGGAGCCAGGGATTCTCCACGTTCCCTGCGCTCCACTTTCGCCTTGTAGGCATCGGCGAGCATGGCCGCTTCAATCTCCCAGGGGGGAGACCCGGCCAAAGCTCCAGCCGCCGCCCAGCCCACAGTCCGGTAGGCCCGGGACATCCTTACCGCCATCACCCTTTGAGGCTTGCGTAGCAACGCTTTGGTGGTGGCGGTAAGGGATTCTGCCCATATCGGTGCCCCGTATAGGGCCATGCTTCGAATGACCCCTGCAAACAGTCGTCTGCAGGGGGCATTCGGTCCGCCTACATTGGGCAGGAGCCGCCCCAATGCTCCCGCCGCGCCTACGAGTCGGGGAGCCAACCTGCGGAAGTGCTCCCCAAACTCCCATTTCCCGTCGAGGGTAAGGCCCAGATACTTGATGTGGGCCTTCACCTCGACGGCCTCCCCATCGAGGCGTAGGGTAGAGCCCCGTGGCACCCTCCACCTGGGCCCTCGGAAGCAGAGGGCTTCCGTTTTAGGGAGGGACACCCTGAGACCCAGCGCCTCGATGCGTCGGATCACCAGAGTGGCTCCCAGCTCCGCCCTCCTCCTCACCTCCTCGTACGTGGTGCCTCGGACAGCGACGAGCGTGTCGTCTGCGTAACAGACGACCGCCATCCGAGGCAGCACCCTCCCGCGGATGACCCAGTCGAAGCCGACGTTCCAAAGTAGGGGCCCTAGCACGGACCCCTGCGGAACGCCGCAGGCTACCGCCCTGGCCATCCGTACCCCCCCTCTCCCAATGTAAAGCACTACCCGGTCCATCAGGTAGTGCTCTACAATCCTCCGGAGGTAGAAGGGCACCCCGTGATAACGGAGCGCCTCCCCTATGACTCCGAAGGGGAGAGACCCGAAGGCGTTGGCGATGTCTAGAGACACCGCCATGGCTCCCTGGCCCCTCCTGGCCGCATCTTCGGTGAACCTCTTCAGAGCGGATAGGGCGTCCAGCGTGGAACGCCCTACCCGGAACCCGAACTGGTTCTCCGCAAGATCCGGCCCTTCGCTCGTCAGGTGGCAGACGATCCGGGAAGCAATTATCCTTTCGAGGAGCTTCCCGGATTCGTCCAGCATGACGAGCGGCCGCCATCCGGAAGGGGAGTCCGCCGGTCTGTTCTCCTTCCGTAGGAGGACCAGGCGGCCCTCCTTCCATGCTCGGGGGAACCGCCCCGTGGCCAGACATTGGTCCATTAGGCTAACAAGGCGGTCCCCCAGGTGCTTGGTGGCTGCTAGCACCACCTTCCCTGGCACTCCGTCTGGGCCAGGCGCTTTCCGGCATCCCTTCAGCCGACCCGCCGCCCGGATAATTTCCTCGCCCGTTATCGGGGGAATAACAGGGGGCACCTCGGGCTCGACCGTAGGCGGCGCCATACGCGGCGGTTCGAAGGGCGGGCTGGGTGGAAAGAGGCCCTCCACCACTGCGGCCAGGAGCGCCGGCTCAAAGTCCTCAGTGGGGGGGGACACTTTGAGCTTAGCCCGTACCATTCGATACGGGCGCCCCCACGGATCGTCGTCTAGCGAGGCCAAGAACTCAGTGTGAGCAGAGTCCTTGGCCCGCGCAATGGCCGTCTGGAAGGCGCCTTTCGCTGCCCGGAGTTCGGCAAGCAGCCTCTCCTCCTCGCCTGGCACCCGTGTGCGCCGTCTTCGACACCTGGTGAAGGCACGGCGGGCAGCATCACTGGCGGTTCGCAGTTCTGCGAGGTCCTGCGACCACCAGTAGACCCTCGGTCTGTGTGCGGCTCGGCGTGCCCTCGGCATGGCTGCGTCGCATATTGCTGTCAGGTCATCGCGGAACCTGACAGCTCTTTCATCGACCCCCAAGGTGTTCGGGGGGTCGGCGCTCCATGCCCGAACCATGGCTGCCTCTTCCGCCAATTCTAGGTCGAGGCGGGAGATTGCCCATTTGGGGAAGCCTCCGCCTCGCCCACCCGTCGTCCGGGTCTGAGGCCCAATGGGCGCCTTGGAGACCCTGAACCGAATGTAGGCGTGGTCGGACAGGGTCTCCACCTCCTCTAGGACGCGCCAATCGCCAATACGGGCGCCGATGGCAGGAGTAGCGAACGTTACATCCACTATCGACCCCCCCTGCCATCGAACGCAGGTATTAGCCGTCCCCTGGTTCTGCAGAACCAGGCCGACCATTGCCGCCCAGTCCCGCAGAAGCGCCCCTCTCTGGTCTGTGATGGGACAACCCCACGCCGCGCACTTGGCGTTGAGGTCCCCCATCAGGACCACCTGAGCCGGTGATGCTCTTTGTACCACGGGCTCCAAGCCTCCCAGGAAGCGCTCGAATTCCCTGAGGGGCTTGTTTGGGGAGAAGTAGACACCTATCACCACTACTTCCCCCCATTTCGCTGCTACGTAGCCGGCACCCTTCTCCTTGAGGGAGATGCGCTGGGTGCCAGCCGCGGGCACCACGACGGCCACCAAGCCCTCGGTATCCCCGACCCAGTTTTGCTGAGGAGGGACGTAGTAGGGCTCGGCGACCACTGCCACGTCAATGCGCCACTCCGCAAGAACCTGCATGAGCAGGTCCTGTGCGCGCGCGGAGTGATTGGCGTTCGTCTGTAGGAGCTCGTAATGCAGGCGTGCCGGCATTAGGACATCTGCATTACGAGCTCCTCACTGGCCTGTCGGCTCTGGTTTGGGACGGTCCTGGCCGCTGGAGTCCTCCCTCTTACCGTTGGAGGGATGCAGTTGGATCCCCCCATCCTGTGCCCATGCGGGCGGCCGGCTTGTGCACACACCGCGCATTTGGCCGCCGCCTCACAAGTGGCCGCCAGGTGACCCTCAATGCCGCACCGGAAGCATTTTGAGCCGTGCTCCGCTTCCGATGGGCAAAGAGCCCTGGTGTGGCCCAGCGCCATGCATTTATAGCACCGCATGGGCAGGGCCTCCACCGGCTTTACGGCGGCCACCACCCACCCAACTGGGACTTTGCCCGCAGTGGCGATGGCCTTCGCAGCCACTGCCGGGCACCTTATGAGGGCTGAGCCCTGCCTCCACGCAACCTAACCTAACCTAACCTAACCTAACCTAACCTAACCTAACCTAACCTAACCTTTTTTTTTTTTTTTTTTTTTTTTTTTTTTTTTTTTTTATCCTGGGGAAAATCCTTTACGGACTTCACCGGCCCGGGGAGGCCGGTGGGCATGTGGGAATCCCGCCCCAGAAGGGGGCGGTGTACCCACTAAAAACCCCAGCATGTTCCCTTTTGCTGCCTTTGCAGCCGGGCTGTGGGAACTTTCTGCATCCATGGCCCGGCAGCACGACAGTTGTCCTTTCTTGGACCCAGCACAGGAGATAAGCCTCCTTCCTCCACCGCTGTAGGCACGCCGGAACATTTGGCGCGCCTACCAGCTCGGGGACCTTACCAGCGGAGGACGGGCATCCCCGTGCCCGTCACCCGCAGTCCCTGTTAGGGCGGGATTGCGCGGTTGTAGACCAACCGCCGTCGCCCGACTCGCCTGCGGCGCAGGGGCTGGGAGGATGGGTCGTCCTCTCGCTCCCGCTCCGCTCCCTCCTTTATCGCCATCACCTCCTCGCAGAAGGAGGCCATGGCGATCCACGACCTCTCGCTGTCGGTCATGGATTTTACGACGGCCGGCAGCGAGAGATCATTCCCTACCACTGCCTTGAGGCTAGCCCTTTGCCCGTCGAAGGCGGGACACACTTGCAGCGTGTGCTGCGCGGTGTCCTCCGCCCCGCCGCAGTGGTGACACATTGGTGTTGTCTCCCTCCTTGCGATCTTGCACAGGTACTTGCCGAAGCAGCCGTGCCCCGACAGTACCTGCGCTAGATGGAAGGAGACAACACCCCATGTCCTTTCGACCCATCTTTCCAAGACGGGCCGAACTCCCGATATGGTCCAGTGGCCGGCGCTCGGCCGCTCCAGAGCCTCCAGCCATTTCCGGAAGAGAGTTTGGCGGGAGATGTCTCTCCATCGCCTTATCTCTTCCGGACAGGGCCGTTCCCCTCTGTCGCGCGCCTCGGCTACCTGCTGGTAGACGTCAGCGAGGACTTCGGCATCCAGCTCCCACGGTGGGGTTCCCGCCAGTACGCAGGCCGCCTCGAACGAGGTGGTGCGGTACGCCCTCGATACCCTCACCGCCATGACCCTTTGCGGTTGACGCAGGTGGGTCTTGTTCCGGGCGGAGAGGGCATTTACCCATATGGGTGCCCCGTACAGGGCCATCGACCGCACAACACCTGTGTACAGTCGGCGGCAGCCCGCCTTTGGCCCGCCCACGTTGGGGAGCAGTCGGCTCAGTGCCGATGCCGTGCCCACCAGCTTCGGAGCCAAGCGCCGGAAGTGTTCTTCGAAGTTCCACCGGCTGTCGAGGACGAGTCCCAGGTACTTCATCGTCTTCCCGACGCCGATGGAAACTCCGCTGACCACGATGTTGGCATTAACTGAAGGTGCCCTCCGAGGTCCGTGAAAGCAAATGGCTTCGGACTTGTGGAGGGCAACCTCGAGGCCTAGCCTCCGGATTCTATCCACCGTTAGTGCCACGCCGGCAGTAGCCAGTAGGGACGCCTCGCGGATGGTGGCGCCGCGGGCTGTGACGAGGGTGTCATCCGCATAACACGTTATTTCGACCCCCGGCAAGTTAGCGCCACGCAGCACCCAGTCGTAGCCGATGTTCCACAGGAGTGGTCCTAGGACCGATCCCTGTGGGACACCGCACGACATCTGCCGCTCCACCCATTCATGCTGCGTAGGGTAGCGGATCGCCCGCTCAGAGAGGTATGACCCCACTACCCTACGCAAGTACTCAGGCACGTTGTGGTACCTGAGCGCCTCCTTAATCGTTTCCCAGGGAAGGGTGTTAAAAGCGTTGGCAATGTCCAAGGACACCGCCAACACCACTTCCCCTCGGGACACCGCTTCATCCGCCAGGGCCCTCACCCGCGCTATAGCGTCGATGGTGGACCTGCCCTGGCGGAATCCGTACTGGCACGCGCTAAGGCCCGGCCCTTGGCCCTCCAAGTGCCTTACGAGACGGGCAGCCACTACCCGCTCAAACAGCTTGGCCTTCTCGTCAAGAAGGACGATCGGTCTGTACCCCGAAGGGGAATCGGCCGGTCGCCCTTCCTTCCTCAGAAGGACCAACTTCCCGCATTTCCATGCCCGTGGTATGCGACCCTGCATCAGGCACGCAGAGAAAAGAGCCCTCACCCTTTGTTCTAAAGGGCCCAGTGCTAAGACCCATGCGCGGTCTGGAGTACCATCGGGGCCGGGGGCAGTGTTTTTGGCCTTTAGCCTTAGCACTGCCATCCCCAATTCCTCCTCTGTCACCTCCGGTATTACTTCGTCCACTGACGGGATTACTGGAGCCATTCGCGGGGGCAGGTGTTCGCCCCGCTGTGGGAATAGGGCTCCCACAATTTGGCTCACCAGGTCCGGCTGGAGACTTTGCGTGAGTGGGGGGGCCCAAGGCCGGAGTTTGCCCCTCACCGACTTGTACGGCCTCCCCCACGGGTCGCTGTTCAGAGTCTCCAGCATTTCCTGCTCTGCCAGGTCTTTGGCTTGGCCAATGGCCACGCTGAGGGCCCTGCTAGCCGCTCTGTAGCTCGCATACAGGTGTTCTTCGGCCGCCAGGTTTCGCCTCCTCCGCCTTCGGCTCCTCGTGTACTGGCGTCTCGCAGCCACGCAAGACTTGCGCAGCTGCGTTAATTCTGCGGACCACCAGTACACGTTCCGCCTCGGCCCACTGGGCTTGACCCGCGGCATCGCAGCGTCGCAGATCTGCGTCATGGCCTCGCTGAGCCAGGCTGCTTCCGCCTCAGTATCTGCTGGGGCTTCAGGCGCTTCCGGCCAGGCTTGGACCAAGGCCGCCGCGTGCAGCAGGTCCCGGTCAAGCCGTTTAACTGCCCATCTTGGGCTATCTCCCTGCAGGGAACGGCTTAGGCCGTCCGGGATATTGTGATGAGAGGAGACGCTAAACCGAATGTATCGGTGGTCGGATAGCGTCTCCACTCCCTCCATCACCTCCCAGCCTTGGACACGGCGCGCCAGGGCGGCATTGGCGAATGTGATGTCCACGATAGAGCCACCCTGTTGCCGCACGCACGTGTCTGTCGTCCCGTGGTTCAGGACAGTCAAACCTGTAGCCACTGCCCACTCCACCAGCGTTTGACCGCGCACGTCAGTCGCGGGGGAACCCCACACCACTGATTTGGCGTTGAAGTCCCCCGCGACTAGCAGCAGGTCCGGGTCACTTCTGCCGATCAGAGCTCGCACTTCGTCGAGGAATACCTCGAATTCAGCGAGAGCTCTGTTCGGCGAGAAGTACGCCCCTACCACCGTGATGTTGCCGATGTTGGCAGCCACGTATCCATGGCCCCGCACTACTCTCTCAAGAGGCGCAGAGCCAGCCGATGGTTGAGTGGCCAGGGCTACGAGGCTGTCCAGGTCTCCAACCCAGTTATCCCTGGACGGCACCGAGTATGGCTCGGCTACTACAGCGACATGTATCAACCACTCCGCCATGCTCTGGAACAAAAGATCCTGGGCTCTGGCGCAGTGGTTGATGTTCGCCTGTAGGTAGCGAGTTAGAGTTGGAGCCATCACTCGGTTACCATCCCTTCCTCCTCGGCTCGGGGCTCGGTTGTGCTGCCCTTCCTGTTGCCTGGCTGCAAAGAGGGTTGCGGTCCCTCGGCAACATTGCTCTGCTTGGATTTGTGTGGGTTGCAAGTCTTGCTACCCACCTTATGGTTGGCCGACAGCCCGGCCTCCGCACACAGCACGCAATGTGGTGCCGCTGTACATGCGTTGGCCACGTGGCCCGGACCCCCGCAGCGGTAGCACAGCAGGCTGCGATCCACCGCCGCCTTGCATTTAGCCTTTACGTGGCCCACCTCGAGGCAGCGGAAGCAGCGCAGGGGACGGGCATCGAGCAGCTTGACCTGCGCCGACACCCAGCCCACCAGCAGCCTTCCCGCCTCTGTCACCTTTTTCGCCGCCGAAATAGGACAGCGCAGCCATATCGTTCCTAGACCGGAGCGACCGCTAACGATCTCTCCGGGCCTAATATCGGTCTCCGCACAGCCCCCCACGCGAGCAACCGAGGTCACTACGTCCGTGGACAAGACGGAAACCTAACCTAACCTAACCTAACCTAACCTAACCTAACCTAACCTAACCTAACCTAACCGAACCTAACAATTTGAAACCTATCTTTTTGAAACCTAATATTTTCAAACCTAACTAAGAAACCTAGCATTCTAAAACAGTTTTTTTTTTTTTAAATTAACTTTTCAAAACCTTACTGTTTCGAATCTCACAATTTGAAACAACCTTTTGAAACAAAAAAAAAAAAAAAAAAAAAAAAAAAAAAAAAAAAAAAAAAAAAAAAAAAAAAAAAAAAAAAAATTGCACCTAACAATTTGAAACCTAAGTTTTTGGAACCTAACAATTTCAAACCTACCTTTTTGAGACCTAAGATTGGATTTTAAAACCATGATTTTAAAACCTTACAATTTAAAACCGGCCAAGAGCGTGTCGGACACCCCCAAAAGAGGGTTCCGTAGCCATTACGAAATAAATATTTTTATTACATTACGAACAAATAATATCAGGAAGCGTAACTCAGAACAAATTCCACACAAAAAGTGACCAGATCTAAAACCAAAACGACTTATGATTCAAATACGAATCAATTTCGGAGTTGCAAATAGACGTGCTTGTTGATTGGTTAAAATTCATAAAGAATGCAGGGATTGGTTGGCTCGCGTGATGCAATGTCAGATGACCTAAAGTTCAAACGTTTTAATGACGTGTCATTATATTGATAACGACAACTTATTTTTTATAAGCCATTTAAAGGAAAAGGAGTATCAATTCGGTTGTAGTTTTTTGGTTGTTACCTCAGAACTTCGTCATTTACTTATGAATCGATTTAAAAAAAAAAAAAAAAAAAAAAAAAAAAAAAAAAAAAACGTTTGTATAGGAATACTCCAATTTGTTCCTATAGGCGTGAAATCAGGATTGGATAGTTGGATCCTAAGGAAATCGAGGGAGCTCTTCAAATATTGTAAGGACACCTATGGTATTTTCGATATGAAAAATAAAGACTGTTTGTACCTATTGTTTGGGCGATACAGGAAAGAAGAAAGTATGAAGAGTGGTGAGCAAACTGTCATCAACATTATGTGAGTCAAATCCACAGATTTAATTTTGCATAATAGTGACCAGTTTGAACTAATAATGTACTGTACTTAATGTAAATGTAAATTTTCATATCGGTGCAAGTAATGGCAGCCCCCGACAGAAGTTTTTGCGTTTGTAATCACTTTTAGTCGGGGGATGTTCATAAAAAATATTTAACCCTTTTTCTATAGGAACCGTCGTTTTCTATAGGAGCCACAAAAAAAAAAAAAAAAAACGTAAAATTTTAAAGTTCAAACTCCGTCGAAATTTGAACACTTAATAAATCCTAGCTCCAAAACTATTGGAGATAGAATGCTTAAACTCGTCAGAAAGTTGAAGCTCGTTGAGCCCAGTCTTTTGACACTTCGATCAGAATTGTTGGCCCAGAATTGACAATTCTGTGGTAAAAAAAAAACTTGAATTTTCGACTATGTCGAGTTAGGTTAGTAAGTGAAAATTGTCGTTTTTTTTTTCAAAAAAATCGTATCCTCTATAAAATACCATAGGTGTCCTTACAATATTTGAAGAGCTCCCTCGATTTCCTTAGGATCCAACTATCCAATCCTGATTTCACGCCTATAGGAACAAATTGGAGTATTCCTATACAAACGATTTTTTTTTTAAATCGATTCATAAGTAAATAAAGTTCTGAGGTAACAACCAAAAAACTACAACCGAATTGATAAACTCCTTTTCCTTTAAATGGCTTATAAAAAATAAGTTGTCGTTATCAATATAATGACACGTCATTAAAACGTTTGAACTTTAGGTCATCTGACATTGCATCACGCGAGCCAACCAATCCCTGCATTCTTTATGAATTTTAACCAATCAACAGGCACGTCTATTTGCAACTTCGAAATTGATTTGTATTTGAATCATAAGTCGTTTTGGTTTTAGATCTGGTCACTTTTTGTGTGGAATTTGTTCTGAGTTACGCTTAAAAAAAAAAAAAAAATTGTTTATTACAAGAAACAACACATACAATGGGGTTACAAATATCTGTTGGTCCCACACTAGGCTGGGCCTGTAACGTGGTGACCGGATTCGGTACTTAATTATTACGATTTATTTATTATGTGTGTGCTTCCTGATGTTATTTGTTCGTAATATAATAAAAATATTTATTTCGTAATGGCTACGGAACCCTATTTTGGGGGTGTCCGACACGCTCTTGGCCGGTTTTAAATTGTAAGGTTTTAAAATCATGTTTTTAAAAGTCACTCTTAGGCTTCAAAAAGGTAGGTTTGAAATTGTTAGGTTTTAAAAAGTAAGGTTTGAAGTAACAATTTCAAACCTAACTTTCAGCTTTCACACCTAGCCATTACGGATTCAGCCTTGTCAGACCACAAGCAAATTTATTTTGAGGTCAAAAAATATATAACTAAACTACCTGGAAAAATCAAATATGAAGCAATTGACTACAATAAGCTGTATACGACGGTTGCAGGTGCTCAGAGTAAAAATGAACTCAACGAGTATAGTATTATAGAGGGTAAATTGCTAGCATGCATAAATAAAAGCAAAACTGTCAAGTGTAAGATACTCAACTTGCCAAAACAAGATTGGATAAATAAGGATATTTTGCAAGAAATAAACGCGAGAAACTTGATCTGGCAAAACCTTAAGAATAATCCTAAAAGTGTACAAATAGAAGAACAATTTAAGAAAAAAAGAAATGAAGTTGCTAAAAATATACGAAATACTAAGAAAAACTATTATTATAAGATGTTTATGAACTGTAAGAACAACCCTGCTAAAATGTGGAGCTTGATAAATGGCTTAACTAACAATAAACTGAAGGAAAAGGCCTCACCGGCGAAACTAGTAACGGAAAACGGGACTATCACAGACGCAAATGAGATATGTGAAAGCTTCAACGATTTCTTCTCAACTATTGGATCAAAACTAGCTGCCAAAATTCAAGAACAGAACGTCGTTGCTTGCACAGACAACCCTACTCCTACAAAATCGACCTGTAACCTTTCGATTTTGACTCCGACAACGAAAGATGAAGTCAATCGTATCATAAATAGCCTAAAAATTAATACTAGTTGTGGTCTAGATGGAATTAATACAAAATCCATTTTATGTGTTAAAGAGTTGATTATTGATGATCTTGTTAAATGTATTAACAAATGTCTTGAGCTAGGAACATTTCCAGATAACTTGAAAATAGCAAAAGTCAGTCCCATTTATAAGTCTGGAAATAAAAATGACCCAGGTAATTACATACCTATTTCGGTGCTGCCAGTCATATCGAAAATTTTTGAGAAAGTCATTTACAATCACCTAATAAGGTACTTAAATGATAATAACCTCCTATATGAAAAGCAATATGGTTTCAAAACAAAATCAAATACATTGTCAGCTACAATTGACCTAGTTACGAAAATAAAAGTTAATATAGATCAAAAGAAAATAGTGCTTGGAGTCTTTATAGACCTAAAGAAAGCGTTCGATACGGTCAGTCACGATTTAATGCTACATAAACTAAATGACATAGGCATCAGCGGACCTGCACTTGATATACTCAAATCGTACTTATCAAATCGTTGCCAGATAGTTAAAGTAGGGGATAAAATGAGTACTCCCAAACCCATTACCTGTGGCGTGCCACAAGGATCTCCTTGTTTATATAAACGGTATCAAAGATATTGGTCTTAAGGGAGAAATCACACTATATGCAGATGACACAGCTTTATTTTATTTTGGCAACACAATAGAAAGTGTCATAGCAGAAGCGCAAAAAGACCTTTGCTTGCTCAATGCGTGGCTTCAAAGAACTTTACTTACCATCAACACGGAAAAAACTAATTATATAGTATTCTTAGCCAAAAACAAAAAACTTACCGATTATAATCCTTTAAAAATCAATAACCAAATAATTAATGAAGTAGACGAAGAAAAATACCTCGGTCTAATTTTGGACAGACGTTTAAGTTGGAAGCCACATATTGAAAAAGTAAAATCTAAACTAGTTTCGCTTACAGGAGCCATACGGAGCATCTCCCAAAACCTTCCAAGGAAAGTGCGCTATACAATATATAATTCCGTCGTAAAGCCACATATTGATTACCTTATTGAAGTCTGGGGATCGGCTGCCAAAACGAATCTACAAAGGCTGCTAGTAGCTCAAAGCAAACTATTAAAAGCGCTATTTCACTATGATTTTGTAACACCAACAATTAAACTATACAAAGAAACCAAAATATGTAATAATAATGCATACTTATATATACAACACATGTATTTTAGTTCGAAGGATCTTAAAGAAAGATATACATACACAGATAAATTTTTCAAAAAAGACAACACGACAGAAAATTAAACTTAGAAATGCAAATGATTTGATACTTCGACATACTAGAACTAAATATGGAAAAAAATGTATTTTGTATGAAGGTGCGCAGCTATATAACAAACTTCCTAAAAGTATTAAGCAAACAAAATCTACTTATTCTTTCAAAAAACACTTAAAAACATATAATAAACAACATGTAAAAAAGGAAATAAAGTAAAAAAGGTTTATTAAAAGTAAAGGTTATAAATAGTTTACATTTCATTTTTGCGATATATAACATCAGTATGCTGAGATGACTAAAATTATTTATGTAGGTAATGAAATACATCAAAAATAACTGGAAGAAATGAACTTTTTATATCAATGACACACGCACACACACGCTCACGCATGCGCGCACACACACACACACACACACACACACACACACACACACACACACACACACACACACACACACACACACACGCACACACACACACACACACACACACTTATATACACATATATGCATAATAATAGAACCATAATATTTTACGTTATTCCATCTACGTCCTTTCTAAACGAGTCGCTTCTAGTCATCTTAACTCGGTGAGTTACCTGTACTTTACAAAGATACAGTGATTGATAAGGAAGCGATCATAACGACCCTAATTCTAAAACAATAAGAGCCATAGTGCCAGGTCTAACGAGTTTCTCACTGGCAGAACCGGAATACCTCACTAATTACCTTGTTTACGTTGAAGCTATCGGCTGATATTTGTTACTTTTGTTAGATTACCCTTTTTGTTTTGTTTTTTCTTTCTTTTTTCGCTTATTCCATAAAATAGTAATGTATTAAATAACTAAGTTCTCATGTAAGTCAATTGTTAAATTCTTAATGGGAATAAAGAATCTTAAACCTTAAACCTTAACTTTTTAAACAAACAAGGTGCCAAATTTTTTTTCGTAATGGCTACGGAACCCTGGCCGGTTTTAAATTATAACGTTTTAAAATCACGTTTCTAAAATTCAATCTTAGGTCTCAAAAAGGTAGGTTTGAAATTGTTAGGTTTTAAAAAGTTAGGTTTCAAATTGTTAGGTGCCAATTTTTTTTTTTGGTTTCAAAAGGTTGTTTCAAATTGTGAGGTTCGAAACAGTTAGGTTTCGAAAAGTTAATTTTTAAAAAACTGTTTTAGAATGCTAGGTTTCTTAGTTAGGTTTGAAAATGTTAGGTTTCAGAAAAATAGGTTTCAAATTGTTAGGTTTTAAAAAGTTAGGTTTCAAATTGTTAGGTGCCTAATTTTATGTTTCAAAAGGTTAAGTTTCAAATTGTGAGGTTCGAAAAAGTTAGGTTTCGAAAAGTTAATTTTTAAAAAACTGTTTTAGAATGCTAGGTTTCTTAGTTAGGTTTGTAAATGTTAGGTTTCAAAATGGTAGGTTTCCAATTTTGAGGTTTTAAAAAGTTAGGTTTCAAATTGTTAGGTGCCAAATTTTTTGGTTTCAAAAGGTTGTTTCAAATTGTGAGGGTCGAAAAAATTAGGTTTTGAAAAGTTAATTTTTTAATAACGGTTTTAGAATGTCAGGTTTCTTAGTTAGGTTCGAAAATGTTAGGTTTCAAAAAGGTAGGTTTCAAATTGTTAGGTTTCAAATTGTTAGGTTCGAAAAATTAGTTTTCAAATGTTAGGTTTCTTAGTCAGGTTTGAAAATTTTAGGTTACAATTAGTTTGATTTTCAAAATTTCGGCTTGAAACTCTTGGGTTAGGTTAAGTTTAATACCATTTTATAGGTTGCTGATTAGAACCTTTTCGAGTCACCACACCCTTTGAAGTATATTACAATACAATACAATACAAAGCCTCTTCATTGTACTCCAGAAAGAATAAGCGATTCAGAAAACAGATACGCGGAGAAAAATTCCTATAATAAATTAATTAAAAAATAAATGTCATGGGTTAATCGACACCATTTGACTCAGTCACTCACTAAGCACAGCTTGTATTATGGGTACTAGGCTACTGATAAACTTATTATATGTGATAAATATGTACATAATATTAAACGTCCAAGACTCGAGCGCAAACATTCGTATTATTCATACAAATATCTGCCCCGGCCGGGAATTGAACCCGAGACCTCAAGGTAGTCAGGTTCTGTAACCACTTGACCATCCGGTTGTCAAAATTATTGTGGTCTCGGTTGGTCGCATGATTTGTTGCTATTAGTTTCAGTTAGGTCCAGTTTTCATGCGTTTCTATGTTAACGAAAAAAAAATCATTTTTGATGCTCTATGTGAGTTTTTTTGCTTGAGATCGAATGAAATGTATGTTTTATCATCAGGACTTTCATTCCCGCATAGTTAGAATTCAAAAAACGCGCAAAAAATTGGCCCCCCACACCCGCCCATCAGAGGCTACATTAGCTATATCACCTCGGTCGGTAGGTATTTAACATGTTTTTCTTAAATTACAACCAAATCTCGTGCTTTTTGGGACGAAAAAGATTTTCATGGGACGATGGTATTTATTCCCCACATTTTAATACCATTTTGACCCGCGTCAATCGTCTCTATCGTTACTTATTGATGTTTTAATCTCTGTTTTACTCGAAAAATGACCTAAAATGAGGATCAAACTGGTTTTATTGTCTTTCTTTTGCTTTTAGGGTTATTTCAAGCTGACTATAAATAGCATTCACATTTTTATGGTATTTTAAAAGTATTCTCACCTCTCTAGCTCATTTCGATGCAAAGTAAACCTTGTTGCTATCAATTTATTTTCATGTTTTTTTGCATTTATTAGCTTTGAGGCTATATGCGTAGTTCGTAAAAGTTAGATACATTTCTCAAAGCCAATTTCTTACTTTGCTTTATATCATGCTGCACTGAGTCATATTTTCTATTTTTTTCATTGCTCGTCTGGTTTTTACGGGCGTCAATTTCGGAATTAAACTAAATTATAGTGGGTGGAAAAATCTGAAAAATTCAGGATGGTAGTCAGTATATCAAACTTCCAAGGAAAACTATAACGGCTAAGTTTGCTTGAAAATTATTATTAGTTTATGAGTAAATAGCAGCGTAAGGTATAAAATATACCCAAACTTGGACGATTCCATATAAAATACGAAATCCTTAGAAAAATATTACTTAATTTTTTCGTAATGGCTACAGAACCCTATTTTGGGCGTCCGACACGCTCTTGGCCGGTTTTATTAAAGCGCTGGTTTTGTTCGTGGCGCACCTGAACGCGAGGCTGTCGAGTTTCCAGAAGAGTCTCTCGTGGTCGGCGGCGCGTGCGCGGCCGCGGCGGCAGCTCGGCGAGTGGACGGCCGCCTACGAGGTCGTGGCCGCCTGCAGCGACGGCGTCCAGGACTGTTTCGGGGTTCAGGTAATGATAAGGGTTATCTATTGTTTGCCCGAAGTTCATATGCCCGAATTTGTTTACTAGAAAATTTACTTGATATATTCCTATTTTCGCAAAAATTAGATCCCATAATGATACGAATGCGATACATATTATTTTCCATTATTATTAAGTGCAATAACATTATTTAATAGAATGTTCAAAAGACACATACTGATTATGATTGATTAAAATAGCTTTTTTCTATTACTAAAAATTTTTGCAAGTTGATAACAGAACAGAACCGCGTATCACGATCGCGTGTCATCGTCAGTACCCGAAGTATGCTTCTAAAATCCGAAGGTATTTTAAAAGCTCCCGGAGTATAGGTACATTCAAAGAATTTTGAATAATCGCCTGTATGAACCGGGAATCGAAACCCGCGAAATGGTAAAAAAAAACGCCGGTAATTTTACGCCATCGATCATCATTCATTCATCAGCTTTGATTCAGTTTCACCTGTCCCGTTGTCTGTCTGCCTGTAGTCAAATATTGCAAGTCAAATTCTTCCAGTAGTTGTTTAAAACGATTGATACTGTCGATACTATCGATATCTTATTTTACTGTTCAATACTATCGATAGTATCGATAGTTTGGCATTATTAGACATCAAAAATATCGATACTGTCGATAGTATTGCACGAAAAGAGATATCCATTACTATCGCTTTTGCTCAAACTATCATTGTCTATCGAAACACTGTTGCTAGTAGACCATCCCCCTGAACACCCCGGCTGCTTATAGTACGCGAGTATTCATCCTCGTCATGTTCATCATGCTGCCGCAGTCAAACTGCTCAGTGCACGAGTACCTATACATCCTCGTCATGCCCGACCAGCAGCAATGCAATGATGACGTTTTTATTTTTTAAATGTGGTTTTGGGTATTGGCCACTAAGAATGGAAAGGGAAAGCTTTAGGTATAAAAAGCGCTTAATGATAAAGGTAACCCTTATAAAGCGGTAAGCAAATACAAAGGGCTAGCTTTATTTTTTGCTAAGTTTTTCGGTAAGGGGTAAAGTCAAATGAATAGGTTAGGTGTTCAAACTGGAAAGTCTTTCAATGGGTTAGCCGTGTTTAAGGGATACCCATTGAAAGGCTTTTCTCACGGAAAGGGTTGTCCGCTCCCTGACAATAACTAGACCCCCTGCCTTAGTAGAATAGGTAGAAGTATCGAATTAAGGAATTGCAGATCTATTTATTAAATAGGTGACAGATCTATTATGTTGGTGATCGAATTTTGATGATCAAACAATAATTTAGGATACAGCTTTACATTTGACTCATACTTAGAGATAGATTTGATTAACTTGATGACCAATATATTATTGTCTTACGGATAGAATAATAATCAGGGTATCGCAGTTTAGTGACACAAAAAAAAATATAGTTCCCATTTTAGTATTATGTTTATTTCAAACAAATTATTTATGATAATTTTAATGTACGGAACGGAATCCAATAGCCAAAATGATATCACCTGTCACGATACAAAAGGACAGATTTCGCAATAATATATTGACTGTCCAATTCTATATTATACATAGATAGATAGATAATTTATAACCTTTGGAAAAAATACATTGTAAACACATGTCAGGTAGGTAATTATAACAAATTCACAAAAGGATCGTCAAATGTATAAAAATAACAAAAAATTGGATTTTCGATGCATTTGCTCGTAAAATTATTTTTTAAAGGTTGGCTCGTAAGTTCATTTTACTAGCGCGATTTTTTTTCGGTTTTTTAAATTTTACATCTTTAAAGTTTACAAGCAGAGTTTAAAATGTCAAAAATAAAAAATATCGGCTTATACCTACGTAGAAAAATGTATAAATATACAAAACTAAGAAATGAATTTGCAAAATTAATTGTAATTATTATAAACTGTAATTTAAGTATCGCAGATTTTAATGATTTCCACCTTTATTAATTAGAAAAATCCCTGAACGGCTGAACGCGTCGAACCTTTGCCCGATAACTTTAGTTAACCTAATTAAAAACAAGACTTACGCATGCGGGGTGACACTCTTTCCCTGCCCGGATAATACCGGCGTGGAAATACCAACCCTATTTTTCGTGTACTCGCCCATAGAAGCTTCCGTCAGTTTCTATGGGCGTGTACACAAAAAAAGGGCCGGTATTTCCATGTTGGTGTTATCTGGGCCGGGAAAGAGTGTCACCCCGCATGCGCATTACGAACGCGCCATTTTTGTAAAACTTTGCGTTGTTTTGTTTTTATTTTTCAATGTTATGCTATTAATTGCCTATATTCTCACAAATGTATTGAAAAACGTCGTATGATACACGGTTGGCAAGGTTTTACAAACTCGTGACGATGAATATCCACGCCTTGCGGCTCGGGTTAATAGTGAATTGACGAGTGCGTCAATTCGTTTGTAAAACCTTACTTACCAACCCCTTATCATACACAAACACTACTTATTACAAAATAACTACTAACCTTTCAATCAGATTACAATATCAAATTAGAGTAAAAAACTGTGAGAAATGTTAACCAAACAAAACAAGAAAACAGAAACAAGTTATGTCTATAAAAAAATAAAATTTAATGCAAACGTCAATAACTTTCTATAAAATTTCACTTTACTCTTTTAAATTAGTCGTAATAGAAAAAAAAAAGATTTGCATCTCACAGCCGCCATGTTTTATTTTTTTTAACGTCACCTATCTAAGGACACTTGGATTGCTGGGACGATTCTAATGATACCTTAATCGTCTAAATCCGTCCAGCGGTTTGAGAGATACGCGGTAATAAAGAACATACATACAAGATACGCGCGAAAAACAACCTCTCCTTGCAGTCGGGCAAAAATACGATGACTAGTCCAAAAGAAGTTTTTAATATTATATTAAATTAAACCTCTATAGGCTTGTAAATAATAATAAAAATAATAAATAAATTAAATTTGGCGATCATTTTACTGTTGGTATGTTTTTGATGAGATAGACTTTATCTGAAATATAATTTCTGTAGGTACATACATGTACATGATATTATCGCGAAAGCTAGATACGAATTTTTCTTTATGAAGAAGATTCTTTTAAGCTGAAAATATGCTGAAAAAATTACCGTTTCGATGAGTTTTATGTGATCAAAACTTACCTACGCAGTTTTACCACAAAACCAAATTAGCATTTAAAAAATGAAGTATTTTTGCTGTTGTATTTTGAACACCTAATTACCCACTAATATAGTTATAGGTTATAGATCACCGTACAACGTTGCCTCTCGAAAGAGAATACTTTGACATTGGCGAAATTGTCTTATTAATTAGGACAGAAGCCATATTTTAAAATAGAAGAAGAATAAGAGATACGCGGTAATAAAGAATATTACATACTTGCATACAAGATACGCGCAAAAAACAATACCTCTCCTTGCAGTCGGGCAAAAATACAATGACGTGTCCAAAAGAAGTTTTTAATATTAAGTAAGTATATTAAATTTGGTGATCATTTACTGTTGGTATGTTTTGATGAGATAGATTTTACACACACACACACACACACACATCACGCCTGTATTCCCTAATGGGGTAGGCAGAGCACACGAAACGTTACCGCCGCAGATAGATTTTATCTGAAATATAATTTCTGTACCTACATGATATTATCTGGAAAGCTAGATATGATTTTTTTTATAAAGAAGATTCTTTTAAGCTGAAAATATGCTGAAAAAATGACCGTTTCAGTTCGTTTTATGTGATCAAAACTTACGCAGTTTTACCACAAAACCAAATTAGCATTTAAAAAACGAAGTATTTTTGCTGTTTTATTTTGAACACCTAATTTAATATAGTTATACAAGATGAACTTTGGCGCTGGAATCCGAGTTGTGATTGACCATTCTCTGAGTGTCAAACGACAAACCGCAGCAGCCGGCAGAGTGCACAGCATGCGACCCGCCGCCCGCCCGCCCTGTTGACAAAACACGGCGGCGTGCGGCGGCGGCGCGCGCAGGGCGGCGGCGGGCGGCGGCTGCGCGGCGCCAGTCGCGTGCCGAGCGTCGCCCCGCCAGGTACGGCAGCCCGCGCGGCGCCGCCGGCCCGCCAGCCCGCCGGCCCCACCGGCCCCACCTGCCCCCGCCCCCGCCGGCCCCTGCTTCAGCACCACCCGATGCTGCTCCGCACCAATTATATACCGACTGAACTGATCAGAATCACTTATGCTAATCCACAATAAAGGAATCAAAATGTCGGTCTTATTTTGTTTATCGGTATCTGACAGCGGTAAATAGTTGGGAGCGGAGGCCCGCGCCGTGCTCGCGTGCCAGGCCCGCAGGCCCCACGTAACTCGTGCTCTAGTTTCGGGCGAGTCGGGTCCTTCGATCGCTCGCGCCGTCAACACGGCCGCGGCCTCGGCCGCTCGCTAATGCCGAGTCGCGAACGTCTCGACAGTGAGCTTGACACGACGGCTCGGCTAAGTAGATAATAATTACTGCTAAATACGTAGTTTAAAGTGATTCGCAAAAAATATTTAAATAGTTACGTTAGAGAGTTTAAATAGTAGGTATACCTGAACCTAAACGATATTTTGTGCAACGCTGACAAGGACGACCTACTCGTAGTAGAGTTTGCAGTCATGTGCATTTATCGCAATACGTGTCTGCCAAGTGTCCGCTCGCTACCTAACCGTTTCCACTTCTCAGAAAGTGTGAGTCGCTGAATCCAAGTGCATTAGTAACGAATGTATTTGCCTGTATTTGTGAGCGTAAACGTGAGCCGTCATTGATCGGGTCGGGGCTAGAGCACGGAGCACGGCGGGCGTGGGGCGGCTGGTGCTGGTGCTGGCTGACGCGGGTGTGGTTGCAGACGCAGCAGCAGACGCGGCCTGATGTCCTGACGCTGCCAGCTCGGCCCTCACTGCTCGCTGTGCACGACAGGTATCCTCCCCCTCCCACATACAGACCACCCAAGCGCCCTGACCCCCACTAATCCAATTAGACCCGAGAAGCCGCTGATATTGAACTCTAGACAATTTGTGTCTCGAGCTACGCGGTTCACTTCGCAATCGCAGCGCGTGCCCTTTCCAGACGATTACTGTGAAGGTGAAAGATGCCTTTAGAGGCGCCCTACAGCCCGCAGCCCGCAGCCCGCACCGCGCTGCGCCACCTCGATGTCGATCACTAATGTTTGTTTTGTCACACGCGTGTACCCAATACCTAACCGATAACTTTGTGAAATTTTGACTATTCAAACGTTATTGACTTGTTTTTCAAGGCTTCTCAGTTTTTGATGACTAAGCGGCACACATAGGTACTTTTTAAATGATGAAAGCAAGAGGTTCTCATCTTTTATATTTAATCACGTCAACCGTTGTCACTCAGTCTTGCTGTAGCCAACAGTGGCGTAAGTTACGCGAACCGGAAGGCTAGTCGGGGCCGTGTCCCGGGGCCCCGCAGCTCAGGGGGCCCCTCGGACTCTGACTTACAATTCTTACAAACTATAAATGACAAATCTGGAGTACGTCGAATTCGGGACACGACGAATAAGGAACAAACGATTTTAAATAGTTTAGTCAGGACCCTAGTTTATTTTTTGCCCCAGGGATTTTGGTTACTTAGCTACGCCACTGGTGGCCAAGCCACTTTCTCTAAGCAGTAGGTACGACGAATATCAATGCGAGTCATCATGAGGAAAAATTTCAAAGCATGGTGGTCTGTGGGCGCGCGGCGGCGAGCGCGGTAAGCGGCAGCCGACCACTCAACTGCCATTGCTATGCAATGCGCTGCGGCTGCGGCCTGCGAGCTGGCTGTCAAAGCGACTTGCGACTCAAAAGGACCAGTTCTTTTGCATTGTCAACAGCTGTTGCACGTCAGTTTCCAAAATGGGTACAACAAAAACTATTTATCCTATGTTTACAGAACTAAATTAGGGCAGAAGTAATAAATCACTAACTATAAATATTCGTTTCAATGAACTAAAATAATTTCCTTGCTCACCCGCGAACAAGGAAATTCAAAAAAATTCAAGGAAATTTTGTGAGCAAGGAAATTCTTTTAGTTCATTGATAATGGACCTCGGCAAAGTAACGCCTGATTCAATTCACTTGAGGTATTCCATCTTAGACCTCTAGGTTGGCAACGCATTACATTGCGGCGCTCGATTGAACACTACAAGCTCGTTGGCTTTACGGCCTCGTAATGTAGGTAATGCAACTTGCACGATTTTTCAGTCAGCCAATAGTTTTGCCTGTGGAGGGTGCGGATAGGGACCTCCACAAACTAAACCATATTGCCATGAAAAATCTTATAAACCATAATATGTAGTAGTATACCCACAGTTATATCCAGAATAACGATGTAGGAACTTACATAAGGAGGATTAGAAAGAGTTTGATTCCTTTCTTTTTTTCAACATTTTTCGTGCAATTAGCAAGGGAAAAGCGTTTTGCAAAATGGCAGGAAATGTTCAATATTGAATCCATGATTATGGGCATTTGGTACGGCACCATAGAGAGTAAAATCATCAAAATAAAATTATCAAATCCTGGTTTGATAATTAGCCTCCCCAAGGATCTTCTCGTGTGGGCTTTTCGTGTGCGGTCTGGTCACATTCCACTAAACTGTTTTTTGAATTTGATGAAAGTTATACAGTCACCTTTGTTGTTGTTTGTGTTTGTATAGGTTGTAAGAAGACTGAAGACCTTATTCATAATTCTTTTGGAATGTGATCAGAATAAGGACATCAGAGACAAGTATTTGGATGATATGGGCTTGTTCAATGGACGTGTACACGTAATTCTAAGTCGACCGCCTTCAGAAGACGCAATGCTGATTTACAGGTTCATTAGATAGGCCTTTGCATCCAGAGACATGGTTTCAGTGCAATGGAGAGCGTAATATCTGTAGTGTGGGGTATATAACTGAGGCTCCCATTGAGGCTGACATAGTCACATTTGGTGTATGTACCAAAGCCTAGTTAAAATACAAGATAAGAAAAAAAACATCAATTTTTCCTAAATTTGAATTGATTGAAGAAAAATCATATTTCATAACATTTGGGCGCTCTATTATTATTATTTTCTTTATTCGACTGAATAGCAAACGAGCAAGTGGGTCTCCTGATGGTGTAAGAGATCACCACCGCCCATAAGCATCTGCAACACCAGGGGTATTGCAGATGCGTTGCCAACCTAGAGGCCTAAGATGGGATACCTCAAGTGTCAGTAATTTCACCGGCGTCTTACTCTCCACGCCGAAACACAACAGTGCAAGCACTGCTGCTTCACGGCAGGATTAGCAAGCAAGATGGTGGTAGCAATCCGGGCGGACCTTGCGCAAGGTCCTACCACCTGCATATTATTCAGAGAGAAGCTATGAAGGTTAGACAATTCAACGAAACGTGTCGAAAAAAGGCATAGGAAGGCGTCCCTGGTTTGTCAAACAAACATACAATGTTCAAATTATAAATTACTAATTTGGAGATGCGAGCGAGTCGAAACATAAAATATCGAATCGGGTTTGTCGAACCGGAAATTGGAGCAGCGTTTTTAATGATTCAGAGGTAGCCTACACCCACCAGAGTACCTACTATTAGTTATTCTGTGGCGAAGTCTTGTTTAAAAAGGAAAAACTATAATAGAGGTTTATGTATGCATGTAACTATGTATACGTAAACTCTTTCAATCTTTGAGTGGATGAGAGAAGCAATCGGTTAGGTGTGTTGTTGCTAAACATCGGAGCTGTCAAGGTGCTCAAATTATTGACACAGATAAAACGATTGGCAATAAGCGATCATGTTCAGATATTTCGAGCGTCAACCTGGACGGCCGGCGTGTAATGAAATGGATGATGGCGTCTGCTCCTACACCAGATGGGAGTCGGTGACATTTTGATAAGTATTCCCCATAGTGAATTTTTTTCGTCGAATTTTTTTTCCGTAGCCATTAAGAAAAAATTAACTAATATTTTTCTAAGGATTCCGTATTTTGTAGGGAATATTTGAAGTTTAGGTATATTTCATACTTTAGGCTGCTATTTACTCTTAAACTACCAATAGTGCTCAAGAAAACTTAACCACTATAGTTTTCCTTGTAAGTTTGATATACTGAGTATATTATACTCACTTCCATCCTGATTTTTTTCAAATTTTTCCACCCACCGGTTTAGATTTTAGATTGCGACGGTCGATTTTAATGAAAATTTGCACTTTAAAGTTGAGTATTTTGCAAAAAAATCACTGAATCGAAAAATCGTCTTAGCAACCCCCTAATGATCCAACGATACCCCACACTACAAGATTGGATGAGAAAAAAAAAACACCCCCACTTTACGTCTATGGGAGGTACCTCATCTAATTTTTTTATATATATTTTACGGTACTATTTTTTCAGCATAGTTTACATATACACTCAGTGAGCTTTTAAAAAAACCTTCGATTTTTAGAAGCATGTTTCGGGTATAGACGATGACACGAGATCGTGATATGCGGTTCTGTTCTGTTATCAACTTGCAAAACTTTTCAAATTTACCGTAAAAAGTTATATAAAGAATAACCATCAGCACAAAATAAACCTTACTATAATAATATTACGCTGGTTTATCTTTTTCTAATTGTAATACAATAATAATATGACTTTTTGTTATGATACAAAATATAAAACAAAATCAGCATTTTCGAAATCTTCCACCGTCAATTCCCGCTTTAACACACCACTTTTATTAAGAAGTATATAGAGCTGTTATACTGTATCTACTTCTCTTGGGTACGTCAAATGATTTTTTCGGTCTGTTTTCGTTTTTTATTTTATTTTCTTTTCGAAATCCCCGTTGCTTCCATGACTCGGTCTTGTACCTTATTAAAATATTTACGACCAACTTTTTTCTTACAACTTTCGACTTCTTTACAAAATATTTAGAAATACGTTATAAACAATTTCCAGTGATTGGCTATTTACAGAAATACCCTGCTTAAGTTGACTCGCCGTGGAAATCAATTTCTAAAAAATAACAAACTACCTAAATAAATATGTAAGTGGTGGTTACAATCCGTGAGCTCTTAGAAAAACCTTCGGGTTTCAGGAGAAATGGGAAGGATTCGTTAGTAGAAAATGACAATTGTCTTTTTGACTTAGTAGCAATCCATCACCCTTTCTGCCGTCTGCCCTTTGAATGTCAGTTCAGTGACAATTTATCCCAATGACAAGCAAAAGACAAGTGAAGAAACGAAATCTCTGGTACAAAAAATTATCAGCCCTGAGCGAATGCAGCTTCATGTGCGAGGCCTGCGTAAGACGAGGAACGGGGGAGTCACCATCAGCACGGACACGAAAGAAGACATCGTAAAGCTAAAAAAATCTGTCCAGTTAACTAATTCGGGTCTGACGATTGAGGAAACGTTTAAACGCAAACCAAGAGTGGTAGTTATAGGAGTACCCACATCAATGTCAGAAAATGAGGTATTTAACTGCTTATTTCACCAAAACTTATCTGATAAACTTCAGAACGTAAACCTCGAGTCCTTTTTAAACTCTATAAAATTGAGTCACAAATCGGGCAAGAAAGATTCTGAGACCTGCAATTACGTGATCGAAGTGACTGCAACCATTCGAAAAGCCATAATAGCAAAAGACAGAGTGTTCATCAACTGGTCTTCGTGTCCCGTAAGAGACTTTACGTTAGTCACAAGGTGCTACAAATGCCAGCAATATGGTCATGCGGCGAAGTCGTGCCGGGAGACAGCCCACACCTGCGGCCATTGTGGTAATCTGGGTCATTCGGTTAAAGAATGCAAAAATACGTCAGATTTATCTAAATGTGCCACTTGCTTGCGCTTTAAAAAGCCGAGCAATCACACAACAGGAGCCGCTGACTGTCCTGCAAAAATGATAGCTGAAAAAAGATACATCAGCACTGTAGATTATGAAGGCACATAAGTAACATGATTGCTTAATTTTAACTGAAACATAGTTATGTATCTTTAGTTGTGTAAGTTTTATCTGTTTTTATTAACATTACCGTAATTATAAACCTAATATGTAATCATTACGCACATTTTACTAGCATTTAGAATCAATCGCACAATTTCTAGGTCAAATCTAACAGACATAAGACGTCTTTATCAGCAATTTTTGTACCAGCACTCTAACCCAGTAAAAATCCACTGACGCGCAGTATTTATGTTTGACCTGATAATATCTTTTAAGAAAATATATTATAATTTTGTTATTTTAATTTAGTATAACTTCAACGTTTAATTTTATACACCATAGTTTGTTTTTCCTTGTTAATTAGGTATTTTAGTATGTAAATTTAGCTTGTTTAGCCTGAGATACAGGAATTATCCTAGTTCAGGCACAAGTGTTACATAGATTTTAAGTAAAAATATTGCATTTTATGTTATTTTGTAGCGAAATTCATTCAATAAATTTATTATTATTATTATTATTATCACGCGTAGAGTGCACTCGTTGTGTTTTCATTGATTTATATAGAGCCGTTAAAACCACCACTTACACATATTTATTTAGGTAGTTTGTTATTTTTCGGAAATTGATTTCCATGGCGAGTCAACTTCAACAGGGTATTTCTGTAAATAGCCACTCACGGGAAATTGTTTATAATATATAGGTATAAATATTTTGTAAAGAAGTTGAAAGTTTTAAGAAAAGTGTTGATCGTAAATATTTTAATAAGGTACAAGACCGAGTTATAGAAGCAACGGGGATTCTGAAAAGTACGTTAAAGAAATATTCAACAAAAGCAGACCAAAAAATTAATTTTACACACTCAAGAGAAGTGATATAGTACCTATAACAACAGCTCTATATACTTCCAGATAAAAGTAGTGTGTTAGGACGGGATGTTCTAAATTTAAATTAACGATAGAAGAATTCGAAAATGCTGATTTTGTTTTATTTGTATCATGACTAAAAGTCATATTGTATTCAAATTAGAAAAAGATAAGGAAGCGTAATAATTATTATTACAGTAAGGTTTATTTTGTACTGATGGTTATTCTTTACATAACTTTTTACAGTAACTTTGAAAAGTTTTACAAGTTGATAACAGAACAGAACCGCATATCACGATCGCGTGTCATCGTCAATACTCGAAGCGTGCTTCTAAAATCCGAAGAGTCTTTTAAGAGCTCACGGAGTGTATGTATGTATTCGTGCAAAATTACAGATTTCTAGCATTGATAGTCCCCGAGCAAAGCCGCGGACGGACCGACGGACAGACAATGGCAAAACTATAAGGGTTCCGTTTTTGCCATTTTAGCTGATGCTCGGCCGGCACCGTTGCCATCCAGCTACAACACCAAAGGAACGTTATGCCGTAGTGTAATAAGTTTTCGAATTGTATTGCGTTGCCGGCCTTAAGTGGGAGGGGGGAAGTGGCAGGCGATAAAAACATAGAATATACCGAAGGAATAGGCTGCGCGAGGGTTTCATTATTTGGACTTCCAATTCCAAAGAATGAAGCTGCATTAGCAGGCACATCCGGCAATGAGCCTCCCCTTGTCCGTAGCTCTAATCTAGCCGTGGTTCGTGGCACGAGTATCAAGTGGACCGGAGCGCGCGCGCTGCCGGCGCGTCGCAGCCGCACGCCCCCCCCCCCCCCCCCCCCTCGGTGCGTCCGTGTAAGGTCATCGCGGCTGCAGGGCAATAAAAAGCAACGGCTTTTAGCCCAACAGCGGAGCGGAGCGTGAAGCGCCGCTCAATTATTCAGCGCAGCCCGCGCCTGCAGACGCCCGTAATACGATGCATGTTAAAACTTAATTTGCCCGTTCTAAAAGTCTGCCTGCCTGGAATATACCTACCTAAGTCGCGAAGCAGAAATGTAGCGATCGCCGCGTTGCTGGATGCAAACGAGCTTCGTCAATGGTTTTAATTCGTTTTTATTCGTCCTGTTTGACCTTCGCCAGCCACATCTCGTGTAGCTACCTATTACGTATATAAACTTAACTTTTACAAGAAGGGGAATCAAATAAAATAGCGCTCGTCCAGCGCTGATAAAGCGCGTAAAATTAGCGGGAGCACGCCAACGAGCCATTAGGTAGGGCGGCGCTGGCCCCGCGCCGCGTCATTGTAGCTGTGACGTCGCGACAAAGCCGATTACCATATTACGAGAGCTTTAAGATTACGGATTACGGCAAAATAATACAGCATTGCTATTTTATACCTACTCCTTAATGAATCCAAACAAAGCATCATGTTGAGGTAGGAATTAATATTGGAAGGAATAAAAAATAATATGTACCAAATAGTATGTACTTAAGTTTTTTTTGCCCTTATGCCATTGAGGCCGCATTGTCTGACACGCGGGCGCTCCGATCGTACTCCGATAGTACTCCTGGACAGAACGAAGTGCTGAATATAATATGATTGATTATGATTCTGAGTAGGTACCTCCTACTTCAGATAATACGGTCTTTGTTTTGGGATGAACTCTTTATCTTCCAAAGCAACAATGAGCATTGGGCAGCATGCTGGTCGCCAGCGGGCGAGGAGCGACGAGCAGCTCGAGGCCCACGGCCCAGCAGGTACCTGCCGCATGGTGTGCGAGCGGTGTGTTTCGTTGCAGAGCCGCGGAGAGCGGCGCGGCGGCGGCGGCGGCGGCGCGGCATGTGAGGGCGGCGCGGGATGCCGGGCGGGCGCCGGGGGCTCGTGGCCCCGCAGAACACCTTCCTCGAGAACATCATCCGGCGCTCCTCGTCGCAGCGTCAGTATCCCCGCCCCGCGCGACCCCTCCCCGCCCACACGCCCGCTGACGAGCCTTGTGTTGCAGCAGACAGCAGCTTCCTGCTGGCCAACGCGCAGATAGTGGACTACCCCATCGTGTACTGCAACGAGACCTTCTGCAAGATGAGCGGCTACAACCGCGCCGAGGTCATGCAGAAGTCGTGCAGGTTTTTTTTCACTTTATAACTACCGTAAAATGGCCTTAAATTAGTTAGGTACTTTGAGATGTATTACTATTAGCAGCTCAGCTTACGACGCTATCGACGGAATATCGTTTTTACGGGTTTCTGAGACATCCCGTATGACAACGACACTAATATCTCAGATGTTCAGCTACGATTTTGAGCGGGTCCGATCTGATATATTATCGGCATGCTGTTTCGTAAGCTGTTTTTCGTCTTTAACCGACACTTGTAGTATGCACAGGCGACACCGACAGTCGCCCAACGGTGGCACCGCCGGTCCCCCTGCGCGGGCCGGCGGTGCCCCTGCCGCTCCCCGGCCCGTGTGACGCGCGGCGTGTTGCAGGTGCACGTGGATGTACGGCGAGCTGACGGAGAAGGAGGCGGTGGAGCGCGTGGACCGCGCGCTCGACCACCACCTGGCGGACCAGTTCGAGATCCTGCTCTACAAGAAGAACCGTGAGTGCCCCGCCCCGCCCCGGCCGGGTCGCTCCCGCGGGACGCTGCGGCCTCTGATTAAATTTGTTCGCACTCCGCTTCACATTTTATTTTATTAGGGACGTAACAAACAAAACACGCCGCACGCCCCGCGCGCCCGCGCTCGCCGCATGCGGCGGCCGGGACCGGCTCGTTAGGCGCCGCGCAGGAAAGCGCCGCTTCCGTCCACGAATGGATTCCCATATGTAATAAACGAGAACGTAATGTCGAAGTAGTAACAACTGAGTGCGACATTTTTGTAACTCGAGATGGATGCGACACTTCTTATTTTTAAATAAAAATTTAACTTAATTATTATACCTATGTATGACTTTATATTCTCATTTTATATAGTTAAGTACTACTTAAAAAATAATTGGTAAATAGGTATTAATGATTTTTACAAGTTTTTTTTCCAGCGATTTCATCTAGGTACGTTGTGTCGATAACTTACTTGACGAAACTTCCTGTTTGTCATTGTGTCTGGAACCTAATGTACTTACTTAATTAATTTTTGATTCATGTTAGCGTTAACAAAGCACCTGTCATATTAATTAATCGTTAGTGTTAGTAAGCGTGTGCATGTTTTGTTTCTTGTTCAGTTTGACTTTTTGGAAATGGTGAATATACCTATTTTATGTTTTCGGCGCTCATTAGCTCTACTTTTTGATAATTTTACAAAAGCTAATCGAAGAAAACCATAAAGGTAATTATCGAATCATCGCTCACAAAATTTCACGAGAATCAGTTGACAAATGCGATCTTTATAATAAGGAAAAGAGCCGGACAATCCGCCAGTAGGTACCTAGCTACCTACGAAAGCATTTTTGCCCCGAGTTCAAATGGAGACGCTTCGCTTGCGCATCGCGCCCACTCGGTCAAAAATTATAGGTACAGTTTGAGCGTGAGATTTCTTCTAGCATCAACAAAGTAGCTGAACAGCTGCTGCTATTGTTGAACGTTGCCGTTCCGACTTACCGTTCTATCAGGGCTACTACGAAACTCGAAACTCGAAGTACGTATCGTATCGTCCCTCTCGCTCTCGTATTAAATATTATATGTGTCAAAGGAACCGCACGACACGAACTTTGAGTTTCGAGTTTCGTAGTAGTTTAGTTTAGTGACGTGGCATTTTTTTTTCCTCATCGATTAATTCGAGATCTGCTTGAGTAGTGAAACTGGAAAAAATATCAGACAGATCGATCTAGTACATAAGACAATTGTATGATCCGAGGAGACAGAAAGTTTATCAGTAAAGTGATGAGATGACACTGTCATTATCACTTTTGTCGAAAGGTTCCATGGAACTTAGAAAATCGTGCCGAATGTAGACTTAGCTTAGTAACTACGGGCAATGGGCATGTGGTACCCGCTCGCTCGCGAGTCCCCTTGTGTGTGTGTGTGCAGGCACGCCGCTGTGGCTGCTGGTGCACGTGGCGCCGATCCGCAACGAGCGCGAGCTGGTGGTGCTGTTCCTGCTGACCTTCCGCGACATCACGGCGCTCAAGCAGCCCATCGACACCGACGACCCCAAGGGAGGCGAGTACCCTCACCCCGCACCCCCCACCCCGCCCCACGCGCGCATCGCCATGCCACGACATGCCTTCTGTTCTGATACCACCACTCACCTAATAACAACAGGAGTACTTATAAATGGTGTCGCGTCTTCTGCTACTAATGCGCACTCGTTGTTTTGTTTTCACAGATTTTACTCAATGAGGGGGCTACTAGACTGGTGAAATATCTCTAGATATCGTTAGTAAAGGTCGTGAGAGGTCCGGTCGACATTACGGTCCGGCTTGCAATTAGCTCATACATAAGTGAGGTTTGCTTGACGCTACGATACTAACATTTCGCCTGTCAAGTAACTATCATTAATAGTACCCACCAGTAATATTTTAGTAATCCTTTTTGAAAAGCACAGTCTTTGCGATAGCCAATATGGTAAGCTTAAGCGAGCAACTCATGCGGCACTACGTAGTGACTGCGCCTGGAAAATGGATACCTGACTGGCTTTTCAGCTGTACCGATACAGAAGAAATAGTTTAGCGCCTCGCGTTTTTGAACACCCCCTCCGACATTTCTATTCTTCTCGTTATTAGTCGTGTGGAACTAACGATTCAGACGAACCGTTAAACAGTTCCAACGCGACATGAGGAAGCGCAGATTCTACAGATGGTCTCTTCCGTATGTCTCGTCGTGAAAATAATCCGCCCGCGTTTTGTAAACCAAATGTTGCAAAAAATATTTGTTCCAACGGCGATGGGCGCGTGGTTCCCCTGTACTGTATCTTGAGCGTGTACCGCATCCGCATCGTGTGTCTCGTGTCGCTGAGTGTCGTCTTGGTGTGTGTCGCAGCGGGGCTGTCGAAGTTCGCGAAGCTGGCGCGCAGCGTGACGCGCTCGCGCTCCGTGCTGGTGTCGGCGCTGCCGGCGCTGAAGGAGCCGCAGCGGCAGAGCCACCTGGCGCACGTCAGTACCCTAGGTTAGCGCGGCGGCGGCGAGTGGCCGGCCGTGGCTGAGCGTGCGTCTGTCGCAGGTGATGTCGCTGTCGGGCGACGTGCTGCCGCAGTACCGGCAGGAGGCGCCCAAGACGCCGCCGCACATCCTGCTGCACTACTGCGCGTTCAAGGCCATCTGGGACTGGATCATCCTGTGCCTGACCTTCTACACGGCCATCATGGTGCCGTACAACGTCGCGTTCAAGAACAAGACCAGCGAGGACGTGTCGCTGCTCGTGATCGACTCCATCGTGGACGTCGTCTTCTTCATCGACATCGTGCTCAACTTCCACACGACGTTCGTGGGCGCCGGCGGCGAGGTGGTCAGCGACCCCAAGGTCATCCGCAAGAACTACTTCAAGTCGTGGTTCCTGATCGACCTGCTGTCGTGCCTGCCGTACGACGTGTTCAACGCGTTCGACCACGACGAGGACGTGAGTGGTAGCGGGGTGTGTGTGTGTGTGGTAGTGGGATGTGTGTCACGTGGTGAGCGCGGGTGTGTGTGTGTGCAGGGTATCGGCAGCCTGTTCTCGGCGCTGAAGGTGGTGCGGCTGCTGCGGCTGGGGCGCGTGGTGCGCAAGCTGGACCGCTACCTGGAGTACGGCGCGGCCATGCTGATCCTGCTGCTGTGCTTCTACATGCTGGTGGCGCACTGGCTGGCGTGCGTGTGGTACAGCATCGGCCGCTCGGACGCCGACTCGGGGCTGCAGTACTCGTGGCTGTGGAAGCTGGCCAACGTCACGCAGACGCCGTACTCCTACGTGTGGTCCAACGAGTCGGACGGGCCCGAGCTGGTGAACGGGCCCTCGCGCAAGACCATGTACGTGACCGCGCTCTACTTCACCATGACCTGCATGACCTCCGTGGGCTTCGGCAACGTCGCCGCCGAGACCGATAACGAGAAGATCTTCACCATCTGCATGATGATTGTAGCAGGTGCCGACTCTTCTGTTATTAGCCGGAGCACCCCCCGCCCGCGGCCGCGGCCCCCGCGCAGCGCACTCTGCGTCGGGCGCCGCGCTCGCGGCTCCCCCTCCCCTCGTTCCTTCCGCCGTTTACACTTTTTTTGGATCAAAATTATTACACTCCGTGAGCTTTTAAAAAACCTTCGGATTTTAGAAGCAAGCTTCGGGTATTGACGATGACACGCGATCGTGATGTGCGGTTCTGTTCTGTTATCAACTTGCAAAACTTTTCAAAGTTACCGTAAAAAGTTATGTAAAGAATAACCATCAGTACAAAATAAACCTTACTATAATATGCTATAATAAATAATAATATTATGCTTCTTTATCTTTTTCTAATTTTAATACAATATGACTTTTAGTCATGTTACAAATAAAACAAAATAAGCATTTTCGTATTCTTCCATCGTTAATATAAATTAAAACATCCCGCCTTAACACACTACTTTTATTTGAAAGTATACAGTGTCACGATGCGCAAAGGCGATCGCTGACAATTTAGTTAGCTCGTAGTAAACTAGATGGCGCTTTCGTCAATTAGGGATCTCTGAGCAGATCGATTTCCTGGCTCGTCCAAGACCCTGAGCGCTCCGGCGTGGAACTCTCTCCAGACCGCTCGTCGTGCCGCCCTAAGGCCCCTTTTGTCCTCGGCACCGACGACCGCTCTGCTGGACCAGGCCTCCCTGCTGTGGCCAGCCTCTTCGCTCCGGGTTCTTCTCTCCGACTCCAGGGAAGTGTAGGCCAGGGAAACGTTATATTCGGAACCGACTCATTAAAAATCACTTGTACCTTCTACCCTGAGATCTTTATATTTTATTGTCAACTAGGTCGTTATTTTTTATTTTCTTATTTAATTAAAATTTGTTAAAACGTTCTACTTGTTTCACTCAATAAAAAATAACCACTAGGCCTCCCTTCAGGACAAACCTCCCCTCGAGAGGCTTGCCCTGGGACAGTGGCGCCCCACGTTGGGCATTGAAACAAGTAGAACGTTTTAACAAATTTTAATTAAATAAGAAAATAAAAAATAACGACCTAGTTGACAATAAAATATAAAGATCTCAGGGTAGAAGGTACAAGTGATTTTTAATGAGTCGGTTCTGAATATAACGTTTCCTTGGCCTACACTTCCCTGGAGTCGGAGACAAGAACCCGGAGCGAAGAGGGCTGGCCACAGCAGGGGGCCTGGTCCAGCAGAGCGGTCGTCGGAGCCGAGGACAAAAGGGGCCTTAGGGCGGCACGACGAGCAGCCTGGATAGAGTTTCACGCCGGAGCGCTCAGGGTCTTGGACGAGCCAGGAAATAGGTGTAGAGCTCGGGACGATTAGGGCCGTCAGGGCTTAGTGTCAAGGCTTTTAGTTAGTAGCCGTGCAGAGCTTGTGAAGTTGTAGTGTAGCCGTACAGAGCTGGTGAGGTTCTTAGCCGTACGGAGCTGCCCAAGTCTTGGGCTTATGGAGCTTTCAAGGGAGCTGTAGAGTGTAGGAGCTGCAGTATAATGTGATTTTACAGCTGTGCCTCAGCTTTTAAGGGCGAGAATAATTACCCCCGGACACAGCTGATTGTCAACGCCCATAGGGGCGGGTTTTTGTGCCAAGTGCGAGTCGTATGTAGTGATATTTTGTGTGTAGTGAATTATGTGTTATAAAATACAAGTTTTAATAAATAAATAAGTAAATAATAAATAAATATTAAATACATATTTTTACGTAAATTAAATAAGATTAAGTAAATTATTGATAGAAGGTAGAACTACGGTGGCGACCTCTAGCGTTCGTCTGTCGATCTGCTCAGAGATCCCTAATTGACGAAAGCGCCATCTAGTTTACTACGAGCTAACTAAATTGTCAGCGATCGCCTTTGCGCATCGTGACAACAGTATAGAGCTATTGTTATAGGTACTGTATCTACTTCTCTTGAGTATGTCAAATGAATTTTTTGGTTTGCTTTAGTTCAATATTTCTTCAATATAGGTACTTTTCGAAATCCCCGTTGCTTCTATAACTCAGTCTTGTACCTTATTAAAATATTTACGATCAACAACTTTCTTAAAATTTTCAACTCAAATTGAACAAAACAACAAATTCAAATATTTGTATAGGACATTATAAACAATTTCCCGTGATTGGCTATTTACAGAAATACCCTGCTTAAGTTGACTCGCCATGGAAATCAATTTCCGAAAAATAACAAACTAGCTAAATTAATGGTGGTTTCAACTGCTCTATATAAATCAATGAAAACACAACGAGTGCACTCTTCGCGTGATGGATTGCTAGTATTGCTACTAAGTCAAAAAGACAATTGTTATCTTCTACTAACGAATCATTTCTATTTCTCACGAAACCTGAAGGTTTTTCTAAGACCTCACGGATTGTATGTGTTTCGTTTTTTTTCTTTTTTTCGTGGAATTTGATCGCTAGAGTTTTTGTTTGTTTTCCAGTCGCACAGTGTGTGTCGTGTGTCGCGCACCGCTAATCGGCCGCGTCCGCTCGGTATTCGTACATTTCGATTCGGTTCGCGTCGTCCCCCTCCCCCGTGCAGGCCCACGAAGCGTCGCGGCGCGTCACCTGCGTGGTCCGGCGCCGGACGCGGCGCGGCGACCCCCCGCCCCGCGCCGCGGGTCGTCGCGCCGCGCCCGCAGCGCGTGCTCGTGTGTGTGTGTGTGTGTGTGTGGGTGTGTGTGTGTGAGAGGGCGCGTGCGAGCGAGAGAGCCGGCACTGACCTCGCTGTCCACAGCGCTGCTGTACGCGACCATCTTCGGGCACGTGACGACCATCATCCAGCAGATGACGTCGGCGACGGCCAAGTACCACGACATGCTCAACAACGTGCGCGAGTTCATGAAGCTGCACGAGGTGCCCAAGGCGCTGAGCGAGCGCGTCATGGACTACGTCGTGTCCACGTGGGCCATGACCAAGGGGCTGGACACCGACAAGGTGAGCACCCACCAAGAAGACGGAACAGGTAATGTTCACAAACAAACGACTGCTGGGCTACTAAAACCCCCCAGATTGTTCAGTTCAGAGGTTAAGTATCTAGGAGTAATACTGGATATCGATCTGAACTGGAGCAGCCATCTCAACAACAAGATCGACAAAGCCCCAGTGGCTTTCTGGCAGGGCCGTAGAATGATAGGTAAGCAATGGGGTTTATCACCCAGGGTCACTCTATGGCTATACCAGTCAGTCATCAGACCTATAATCAGCTATGGTGCAGTGGTTTGGTGGCCACGAACCAAACTAATCACCGTCGAAGCAAAGCTACAACGACTCCAGGGGCTTGCTTGCATGGCAACCACGGGCTGCATGAGGACTACTCCGACTGCAGCCCTGGAAGCTCTGCTTGGCCTGCTGCCGCTGCACCTGTTTATCCAGCAGGAGGCGGGAGCGACGGCGGTAAGGCTAAAAAAGTTGAACCTATGGAAAAACGTAAGTTCCACACGCTAAACTTCTTGATGAACTGGTACACAGGGAACCAGTCTTTGAGGCGGTCACCGACAGGATACCCAAACAGTACGTATTTGATAAAAAATACAAGATACAACTACACGAAGACCCGGGTGAGGGATTCAACTTGAAAGAGCTTAAGGATCTTCACAGACGGGTCAAAGACATCAACTGGCACAGGCTCTGGAACACATTCAGAGGACCTGAATATCAACATATATCAACACCACTAGGAGCCCACAATACCGTTTTCCAAGCGGAATATATGGGGATCATAATGGCAACTGCAGCGATTGACTCCAGAAAGGTACAGGATTTTCGTATCCGTATACTGTCTGACAGCAAATCGGTCTTGTAAGCCCTGCAGAGCGACACAATGACATCAGGGCCACGAGTGCCATCGAGCTCTGACGTTGGTAAGTGAGACTAACACCATAACACTACAATGGATAAAAGGACACAGTGGATCGCGAGGTAACGACTCGGCAGACCGATTGGCTAGAGGGGGGGTCGGAAATGAAGATCTTCGGACCCGAACCCATCCTACCTCTGCCCTTTGGATGGCTGCGTGGCAAACTGCGACACAATACCAAGGTAATGCACCAACAATATTGGACAAACCTAAACACATGCAGGCAAACCAGAGAAGCCCTCCCGACGGTCAACCCCGGATTGTCCCGCAAGATTCAGATTCAGATTCAAGCTTCACGGACTCAGGAGGGATCAACTTCAACTGCTGGTCGGTGCTCTTACAGGACACGCCTTGCTAAACAAACACTTACATAATTGTGTTACAGACAGCCCCCTGTGCAGAGCATGCATGGAAGCGGAAGAGACAGCCACTCACGTCCTTCTGGAATGCTCTGGTGTGGCGAACTACAGGGCACTACACCTCTGGTCACCGGGGTCACTGCAGGAAGTCACCGGCAACGTGAAGGGTCTGCTAGGTTTCCTCTAGTCTAGGAGCTGGGCTGGCATGAATAGTGCCTACAGCCTAATCATGCAAAATAGGCGCTCTTAGACGTCGAGCTGCGGAAAATAGCCCGCTAATACCTATACCTATAAGGTGAGCCCCCCTGACCCGCCCTCTGCGCAGGTGCTGAACTACTGCCCGAAGGACATGAAGGCGGACATCTGCGTGCACCTGAACCGCAAGGTGTTCAACGAGCACCCCGCCTTCCGGCTGGCGTCGGACGGCTGCCTGCGCGCGCTGGCGATGCACTTCCACATGTCGCACTCGGCGCCCGGCGACCTGCTCTACCACACCGGCGAGTCCATCGACTCGCTCTGCTTCATCGTCACCGGCAGCCTCGAGGTCATCCAGGACGACGAGGTCGTCGCGATCCTCGGTGAGTCCCGCCGCCGTCGGCGTCTCTCCCGTGACCCCCCGTCCCCCGCTGACCGCGCGCTCGTGCCGCAGGCAAGGGCGACGTGTTCGGCGACTCGTTCTGGAAGGACAGCGCGGTGGGCCAGTCGGCGGCCAACGTGCGCGCGCTGACGTACTGCGACCTGCACACCATCAAGCGCGACCGGCTGCTGGAGGTGCTGGACTTCTACCAGGCCTTCGCCAACAGCTTCGCGCGCAACCTCACGCTCACCTACAACCTGCGGCACCGCCTCATCTTCCGCAAGGTGGCCGACGTGCGCCGCGAGCGCGAGCTCATGGAGCGCCGCAAGCGCGAGCCGCAGCTCGAGCAGGCGCAGGACCACCTCGTGCGCAAGATCTTCTCGCGCTTCCGGCGCGAGCGCAGCGTCGCCGCCGCGCCCGCGCGCGCGCCGCCCGCGCCCGCCCCCGCGCCCGCGCCGCCCGACGCCGAGCGCGGCGACGCGCCCGCGCCGCCCGCGCCCGCCGCGGCGCGCGGCAAGTGGGGCCGCCTGCTGGCGGGCGGCTCGCTGGACGCGCCCGACGCGCCGCGCGCCGCCTTCACGCGCAGCCTCAGCGCGCGCGACCGGCCCGCGCCCGCCGCCGCGCCCGCGCCCGCCCCGACCCCCGCGCCCGCGCCCGCGCCCGGCTCCAGCGGCGCCCCGGCACCTACGACCACCCTATCCCTTAAAGTGAGCGACATTACCTTTGTTACAGGCGGAACACAGGTGCTCGGCACATGGAACTTCAAGGTTTTTTGGGATATTATTGGGGTTATTTGCTATCTTATCGCCCTTGGACCTTGAGGTCTTAAGGGTCACGGTGTTGGAGATATTATTATAATTTTTAAGTTTTTTTCTCAAATTTCCCGAAATCCCGCCTTTAAACGTTCGTAATTTTTTATCAATGTATGTAAAATTATTACTTCCCTTATAATACATGCTTGTTCAAGTAATAATAAATAACTTATAATTCATAGTCTCAAAGGGACGTGTGAGGATTTTTATCAAAAAAATAAATAAATATGATTGTGGGAACATAAAAGTCTAAAGGCGTTTGGTCTGGAGTCTGTACGGGTCAAGGTATCGAATCGCTTCTGCCTATCCACGAGTTAGGAAATAGTAATCCAGTTGCTTTCGAACTTCTCCTTGAATTTTGATTTTATTTTGATTAACCGGGCCTGCTTATTCGGAATTCTTACAAAACTGCGTTGGCAGAGCTGTTAATAGAAGTTTCCGTAATTAAGAAAGACGTACCGATTGTTTTCCAGCACAATGGTTGCCATTTTCAAAGATAGTTCGACTTTTATGCCTGGAGACGGGCGAAACAGTTCGTTAATGTTACGGAGGTAACCACACGCACAGAATATATAATCGAGAGGAATTAAATAATGGAAGGGATAGGTAAGCGCAGCTGTTATGACAATGAAAGCCGAAATGCGGCTAGCTACCGTAACTGTTCAAGTAAGAAAGAGAAGGCGTGCATTAGGAACAGGGGAGAACAATTGGAAGAAAACAATGTTAACACAGTTAAGTATGAAATAAAGTTCATATTTGTCCAACCATTTAAAAAAAAAAAGGTTACGAAAATAAAGTTGCTTTACTCGCTGACTCCGAAAAATTTCCGCCCTATTGACGGAACATCCTCGTAATTCGACTCGGATTAATAACTGCTCAATTTTCTTTTGTTTTTTAATAATTGATTTTTGACACAGTTTTTCTTTTTAGTTAAAATCCTCGTACGTCCCTTTGATTCTATGAATTATAATAAAAACTATTATTATTTGAATAATTATGTATTATTTATACCAGTAAAGCCTTGTTTATGTCCAGTAGGTATCCCAAAAAATGTGTTCTGAAATACTGAATCATATTATTGTATTTCCAAAACCGTGACCCTTGGGAGCCAAGGTCCAAGGGCGAAAACATAGTAAATAACCGCAACAATTTCCCAAAAAAATTTGAAAGCACATTTGCCGATCATCCGATGTCAATGTTTCTACTGGATTTGTTTTGTTCTTTTTAATTTTTATTGAAAGGTTCATTAAGGCGGTCGGTTTTTTTTATTTGGCCACGTGGACGACTCGTCATCGATCACGCAATAATAGCTAACTGTGCGCAGGCGACGTTCGCGAAGGCGCGCTCCGCGAGTGCGCTCAGTGCCTTAGGGGGGAGCGGCGGGAGCGGCCGCCAGGACACCATCGAGGAGGAGCTGGAGGAGCGCAAGCCCGCCGCGCCCGCGCCCGCCCCACAGCCGCCCACGCCCGCCCCCGCCCCGCCGCCCGCCCCGGCCCCACCGCCCGCCCCCGCGCCGGGCGCCGCGCACGAGGCGGCGCTGGCCGAGCTGCGGCGCGACGTGCGCACCGAGGTGCAGCGTCTGCAGCAGAAGGTGCGCGCGCCGATAGGGGGGAGGACAACTCAGGCTGAGGCCGAGAGCTCCGACAACATTTTCCATATAAAATTGATTGCCAATCCCATCCGCATGATCCGCACTTTTTTTGCTACTTTTTTACTTTCACTGTCTCGTGCTTTTTCTTTTATTGTGAGAGGGAGCAAACCAACAAGCGGGTCAACTGATGGGAAATAATCACTTCCGCCCATGAGCACCTAACCTTACCGACTAGGTACTCGAGGAGAGTCATTGTTCCGTTGCCGGCCTTTTGAGATAATGTAGGTATAATACCTAGCCCTTTAGGTACTTGAAATATCTACCCAATGTCAAAGTTCTTTGACCGGAAACTGCTGACGGAAGTTGATTCCACAATGTCTGGTTAAGTCAATTCATTTGGCAGGTTAAATCATTTCCCCAAAACCGTTCCCCAAAAAAAGCATAGGTACATTGGGAAAAAAAGCATTTCGGAAAAATGCGAATGGAAATATTGCTATTAGGAAATAAAAATTTTGGGGAAATGTTTTATACAGTCGCCCCAAGGCATTGATTGCTTACTAAGCCTTAGGGCATCAAATAGTCTTAATCCGACACTGGTAGATCACCATTCATCAAGACGATGTCGATGAAATTTAGACTTCGTTCGGACCACGCGCGTACGATGGAAAATGATCCGAGTTTCTGTTATGCTCGTGATAGAGTGGGTGCTCTTTGAGCTGGCAAGCTGTTTACCTACTAGTACTTTTTCACTACCTATATCTGTTTTGTCTCCGGATGACCTCACGGCACGAGAGCTTCCGAATCGTTTAGGTAGATAATATAAACGATTTGACATTCTTCTATGCCATACGATTAAATAAATAACTACCTATATACCTAGTAGATAGGTACTTGGCTAATTTACAAACGACAAAGCAATTCTTACCACATTCACGGTCGCAATCGCTACGCGGCTACGCTCGTAGCGTGTAGCAGCATTTTTCCGCTCTGCAGCGAAAACTGCCTACGAACAGAGAACGCGCCTAGCGTGTTCTTAGCACTGAAAGCGTTACATGACGCGACGAATGAGCGATTCGCGTTTGCCCTCCGGCCCTTTGCCTCAGATTGTTACCGCTAATAGACGACTGAACCTTCCACGAGAGTGCCAACAGAAACTCATTTTCCATCGATCTCGCGTGACGCGAGTGTGAGCGCGAAAGGTGAGACGACGTGAAGGCAAAGCGAGGGGAGAGGAGAGGGTCAATTTAATGTAACAAACTCGCTTTAATAGCACGCTTGACAGCTGCTTACTGGATTTTTGTAGAACTGTAAATCGGAGAAACTTTTAAACTATTGTATACAATGTGTGCGGGCAGTTGGGGCGCGTGGAGGAGCTGCTGACGGCGCTGGCGGTGCGGCTGGGCGCCGACGCGGGCGAGGGCGGCGCCCCCGGCACCCCCGGCGCCCCCGCGGCCCAGGGCGCCCCCCCAGCCCCCGCACCCGACGCGCCGCGCGCCCTCGACGGCGCCGCGCTCGCCAGGAAACGCCGCTCCAAGGTCGGTGCCAGAGTCCTTCTTCTCCGACCCGAATCGTACTCGTACTACCACGGAACGGAAATAACGACCCTGTTTTTCGTGCATATTACAATGTAGTAAAAACATACCGGTATTTATTAACTTACAATTATCAAGCCGGTATTTATGACGCCAGTATAAGTAGTAATGTTAGGGCGGTAGGTTCATGCCGGGTTGACATTGCGTGACCGGAACTTATCGCGCTATTTTATTCCGAAGCCATTTGGGCTTCCAAATATCAGGTAGACGCTTACCATTCGCGAGGGTGTTAAGCGCGGCCCATAGAAATGTACCTAACGATCAAACGGAACGTTTAAATATCTTATCTTATCGTATCTTATTATTAGGGGTCCTTGCGGATACACTTCGACCTGTAGGGATCTTTTGTGTAATTACCCCTCCTTCGCACTTACTCCATTGTCTTTATCATTTTGTCCATAAATTGGAGTCTTCTGGTGCGGTGTGGGGTATCCGTCGAGTTTAAGTAACTGTAACGATCCAAGAGACGCAAAGCTCATGGTCCGCGACGCTATATAATACCAACCGCGCTAACGAAAGCGTCACTGTAAAACGGTTCGAGTGCACACCCGACCGCTCACTGTTGCAGGCACGCAGCAAGGGCGCGGCGCCGCAGGTGCCCACGCCGACCAGCGACGCGCCGGGCAGCCCGCCGGGCGGCGGCGGGGGCGGCGGGGGCGGCGGGGCGGGCGGCGCGGCGCAGCGCCGGCGCGAGTTCGTGTAGCGCGCGGCGGCGCCCGGCGCGCGCGACTAGCGCCGGGCGCCCGCCGCCCGCCCCGAGCCCCGCCCGCCGCCGGGCCCCTAGCCGCGCCGCGCCGTGCCGTGACGCGCCGCGCCGTGCCGTGACGCGGCACGCCGTCGGCGACCAGACTTTCGCCGCGAGCCGGCGGCCGGTTCGGTTCTGTTAAGTTTCCGATGTTTATCTCCTCGCGTTGTAAGAATAAGCGAACGCAGTTAGCTGCGGGCGCCGCTTGCCGCGCCGCCGCTCCTAGTCGCCGCCTGATATTACTTATAGAGTTAGATGATATTGTTTGTTGACATTCTAAGAGTTTGTATAAAGATATTTGTAAGTTACTATTAGACATTCACGTTTTGAAGCAATATGAATATCCCCACGTTTGTTTCCACCTTTTCATCTCTACACACGACCGACCAAGAACTTTTGTACTTATGACGACGGCAATCTATCGATATCTGTACGAGCCTATATTTTATACACGCTTACATAATACTTTACGGTTATACTACTGAATGTAGAAATTTATATGATTTTATGTGAAAGGGCGACGCCGCCGCGCGCCGTGCTCGGCCCCGGCTCAGGAATCCAAAAGAAAAGAAACGCTTTCCTTTGGTCGCTCTTGCCAGCCAGCCAGCTAAGGGTACTGTGCCCTTAGTGTAAGTTTTCGGTTACAAAATACGTCTCTGTTATGTTCGCGTTAAAATCTCAATTTGTATGGAACACGGACAGCGCCTCTAGCGGAACATTTGCGATTGATACAAATTGAGATTTTAACGCGAACGCGATCGAGACGTGTTTTGTAAGTGAAAACTAACACGAAGGGTATCTACACCTACAGCTGAGCAAGCGTGCGGCGGCCGGGCCGGCGCCGGGCGGGCTGGTAGAGCTGTTGTTAACGTTTGTGAAGTATCGGCGGCGCCGCGCCCGCTCCGGCGCGGCGCTCTCTATCATGCATGACGTATTCGGCGAATGAAACGTTCGTTCTATGCCTCGCTAAGCCACTGCTCCTTATGATCTTTTTTATTAAAATATATCGAAATGACAAACTGTACTTCTGTTTTATTTAGCTTCAGTTCTTCCTGTTCCTTAATTATGTATGACATACTTACCTACTATTACATAGCAAAATAACTATTCCGCTTACAAAATTCAGGTTGTGCAAGTACCTACTTGGAACCATCTAATGTCGATGCTTGGAACACCCAAATAAAAGATTGATTGGCGCTAGTCCTCGACCGCGCGTCGAAACGGCATTTTGCCGGAATAGGCATAGTTAGTAGGTAGGTATACAGTCCTCTTCATTTCGCTCGTCGTGCCTAATTTTCTTGAACACTCCCAAGATAGGATTCTGTCTGTAGTATTTTTCTATGAATTTTGTTTGAAATCTGCTACTAGTTAGTATTTACGATTAGTAGATTTAGATTTATTTAATACCATAGGCTACTAATAAAAATTCTCAAGCCAATTCACAACTTAGCTTAACTTAAAATTTCCTTGTAAATTTGATATACTATTACTACCATCATACATTTGTCAATGTTTTAAACTGGCAGTTTAGAGGGGGGGGAACGCTCGATTTTAATGAAAATTTTCTCTCGAAAAATCGTTTTTATAACCTCGCAACGATTTTAAAAGACTTATCCAATGATATTCAAACTAATAGTATCCTAAAATAGTAGATTGTACAAGAGCATAAACCGAGCCATTTTACTTAAGACTTTCATATAGCCACCCGAGCCGGTACGGCGAGGGTGGATAGACACACGTCGAGGGGAAAATGGGTTTAATGCTAGAGTTTTAAACTCTGCTTTTCATTTAGATCGCGAGGAAATGAATAGTAACTGTGGAACACTTTTTTTCTATGTAGTTTTTATTTTTACGTGATCGCTGGTTCCTAGTCGACGTCGAGTAGGTACGGGGCGAGCCGAGGGGCGGAGAAATGAAACACTTGAGCGGTTTAATCCTAGTTTAATATATACAAAAGGAAATACGGGAGTCAGGCCCAGCCGGGGGGCTGCGGGGGCTGCGGCGGCGGCGCGGGCTGCGCGGGCGGCGGCGCCAGGTGCGACAGCGCCGAGTGCGCCGACGAGCAGATGTCCTGGTACGAGAACTGCGGGAAGTGTTCTTCTTGGACCCGGGCGAGGGCCGCGTCGCTCTCGGGCGGCGTCAGCTCCACGCTCTCGCCGGTGAACTCCGAGTCGAAGTAGCGCGTGTCGGTGTCGGACTCCACCTGCGGCTTGAAGGGCGGCGGCACGCGCTTGGCCAGCAGGTCGGCCCAGTTGATGGCGGCGAAGAAGGGGTGCGCCATGATGTCGCTGGCGTCGCCCGGGCCGCCGCCCAGGCGCGCCGCCGGCTCCTTGGTGAGCAGGCCGGCCAGCAGCGCGCGCGCGGCGGGCGACAGCGCGCGCGGGAAGCGCACCTCCTCGGACACGATGAGCGCGAACAGCACCTCGTGGTCGCGGTTGTAGAAGGGCAGGCGGCCGCACGCCATCTCGTACAGCACCACGCCCGTGCCCCACCAGTCCACGGCCGGCCCGTAGTCCGCGTCCTCCAGCACCTCGGGCGCCAGGTACTCCGGCGTGCCGCAGAACGTCTTCGTCGTGCGACCGTACGTTATGTTCACCTGCAAACGGGACAACGCCGAAAGGTTACACTATCGTGCGCCAATATTTATTGCGTTTACCATTTATAATGGTCATAAAACATTCCTTCTAGATTACAGAGATACCTTAAGATTTCCTTAGAAATTCCATAAGAATAAAGAATAATAAAGTTTTCTATCTTCAATTCAGAGTGATTTTACCTTCGTAACTAGGTATAATAAATATTAGTAACTGTAAATGTACCATGCAGATAAACTATAGAAATAAAATATTGAAAAATATTTTACATTTTCCTTTATAATTTCCATAAAACAATAAACACAGTAAATACCCACTAAAAATCTTTCAATCCAAACGACATCTTTTTTATTTCTATTTATTAACCTTCGCCGCAATAACCTAACCAACAAAAAGTTGGATAATCCCCAACTTTGTCACTTAAAAAGTGTGGTTGTATGTTTATGTGTTGTTCGTCTTTCACGCAGTAACGAAACGACAGATCGACCTAATTTTTGGCATAGAGATAGTTTATGGGTCCAAAAGTGACATAGGTTACTTTTTATCCTGGAAAAATACAGTTTCCGAGGGAACAGCGGGCAATAACCGAATACCACGCGAGCGAAGTCGCGGGCAAAAGCTAGTTTTATATAAATCTATTTAGACAACGCAACGCGCAATCTTAGAGCTCGAGGCTGAGAATTTAGCAGATATATTTTCTTTAGTTAGAACCATAGAAGTACGTCAAATTCGACAGGAATACTGGCCATAATTTAAACTATGTTGGGCATCTGGTAAATAATTAAATTTCTAAAAGAAAGCTGCGCCGGCAAGACGATGCGTATAATGGGGTACCTTGCAGAGCCCGAAGTCGGCGATCTTGACGTGTCCGTCCTTGTCGAGCAGCAGGTTCTCGAGCTTGAGGTCGCGGTAGATGATGCCCTGCTGGTGCAGGTAGCCGAGCGCGGACACGATCTCCGCGCCGTAGAAGCGGGTCCGCTCCTCGCTGAAGGAGCGCTCGCGCGACAGGTGGAAGAACAGCTCGCCGCCGTTCGCGTACTCCATCACGAAGCACACGCGGTCCGCCGTCTGGAACGAGTAGCGCAGCGCCTGCCGCCCGCACCACCACCACCACCACCACCGTAGTCAATGACACAGCCCACATACATCGCATTACCATAGTACCACAGGCGGTGTTCGCCCATAAGCTTGCGAATCTGATTACCGATTTACCATAATTTCAAATGTCATATCATATCACATATGAAAAAAACAGATTTAATTTAATAGAAAAACTAAATTTTCGAGTGGTATTTTCAAAATCTATTATTCGAAAAATTGTATTAACAGAAATATTAGTATTGACCATTTGGTATTATGGAAATGCGATATCAAATAAATGTGACGTATCCGGCGATCTGGTATTTCGTTATTGAGTTGTTTCCCGGCCCGAATAACACCGACATGTAAATACCGACCCTATTTTTCGTGTACAAGCCCATAGAAGCTCCTGTCAGTTTCTATGGGCATGTACACAAAAAACAGGGCCGGTATTTACACGTTGATGTTATTCGACTCGGGAAAGAGTGTCACCCTCGCTATTGCAATAACAGTGCTACGACCGCAAACGTCCGAAACATCTGGCTGACTCGCTAAAACAAACTCTCCAGTTTGATACAAAGTATTAAGCGAGCGAATTAACTAGGCAACTCGAACTGAAACGGACTGATTTTATTTATTGCATACATAATAACACGTATGCGTGCATCATTTATTTTCTTAATTAGTACATTGTGTCTTAAGGGCGGTAAATAAGGAATTACGAACGAGAGTCTATTAGAAGCTCGAAGTCGAATTTAATGAGTCAATGTTTGTAATTCTAATACTGCCCGTATGACAACATACAATATTTTTTCATCACATTTGCGAATATTTTTATTTTTATAATAGTTATTACTGGCCATACCTTAGGCTGCGCTCTTGACCTAACCTAACCTAACCTAACCTTAGAAGAAAACTGAATATCAGTCATGACACTTGACGATGTACTTATATCCAGTCAGCAGTAAAGTGGATGAGCGATTACTCAATTGCCCAGGCCAGGTAATAAGAGTGTTCAGATCATTTGAAGCAGCACAGGCGCTCACCTACAGGGGTGGGGGGGGGGGGGGGTGGTACTGACCGTGAGGAAGGGATGCTTGGTCTTCTTGAGCACGTGGTTCTCGGTGAGCGTGTGCGTGACCTCGTCCTTCTGGATGATGAGGTGCTTCTTGAGGATCTTCATGGCGTACAGCTTGCCGGAGCCCTTCTCGCGCGACAGCACCACCTTGCCGAACGTGCCCTTGCCCAGCACCTTCACGAACTCGAACTTCTCCAGCGTCTGCACACACACACGCATAGTATCGTACCATGACCGAAATAGGAACGTAACGCGACACAGACTACATGCACGGTATGGAAGCTACGAAGCTACGATCGAAACGAACTGCACTGCACTGTACTATACTGTACTGCAGTACCGCGAGACCCCCTCAGAGGCCGTGTAGAGCGCGCGTCTGTGTGAGTGTGTTCGTTTCGATCGTAGCTTTGTAGCTTCCATACTGCTTTAGCTTATATATACACTGTGCTACATGTCAACGGCGGCATACCCATAAGAAACGTATCGGCACCGTTTTTGACGCTCCGTACATGGCACGCGACGGCGACGATCGGTTAAGAAACCTGCTAGCTTATACTTTTCAATACAATGAATATATTATTGCCTGATGCGTTCCTGTTACACTCACGGTATGATACGGTTTAGTTACTAGTAGAAGTAATGGATAGACACCTTATGGTACATTGTGCATAAAGGGCGGTAAGAAGAGGATTACTAACGAGAATTTAAATGACTCGAGTCTTTTAATAACCCACGTTTAACAAGTATACAGTTTTATTCAAAGTCATTCTACTTTCCGATAGCAAGATGTGTCACTAAATTGCAACTAAAAGCAAGCAAGGTCCACCCGGATTGCTACCACCATCTTGCTCGTTAATCCTGCCGTGAAGCAGCAGTGCTTGCACAACCGATGAAATTACTGGCACTTGTGGTATCCTATATTAAGCCTCTAGGTTGGCAACTCATCTGCAATCCCCCTGCCTGGTGTTGGAAGTGTCTACAAGTAAGGTAAATAAATATAGGTAAACGCCAAAAGGTGCACTCTTTTGGAAAATATTTTATGGTGCGATTAAGGAAATTGAATTCTATGTAAACTTTTCCAATGATTACTCGCAAGTTAAAGTTAATATTAAATCGTTTTTATGGGTAAACTTTCCTCATACCTACCGATTTAAACTATAAAACATTAAAAAAACACGAGCTAATAATTTTTGCCACCTGTAAAAAATTAAAACCTGTGGTAGCCTAGCTTTAGCTTAGGCTCGCACCTCTGGGTTTTTCGGAAGTTATATTATGTAGGTACGACATTATAGTTTGTGAAGTTCCCAATCTCCAATGGGCTCGCGTGAGAACTACGGCTAGGCCTTTCATTCTGAAGGGAGCCCTGTTTTGAGTGGGACGTATAAGGGCCGAGAATTGGGAATTAAATACCTACCCCACGCAATACACGCAGTAATTGTATGTAAAGTCAAGAATCGGCTCCGAATATAGTTGTGGTATTTTTGCATTTAATTTAGGGACCATTAGCGTCGTCATGCAGAAGCTATGCAGTGCACGCCGCCGCGCGCCACGCGCCGCGTGTATCACTTCTGCGAAGCGCTGAGTCAGCGCGCGGTTTTCCTGCCGCCGCGACCCAGCGCGCCACACAACGGCCAGTAAAGCCACAACACGCTTGATATGGAACGACTAAAAGGGCTTCCTCCCCTTCCCACCCCAAAACCCAAATCGTACGATACTGGGGCATTCCGCAAGGCTGCTATTTTTTTTACAGAACGTCTCGCCGGCGACACGACGAACCGCATAACTACAGCACCGAATCAATGCTGATGCAAAAAGGAAAATGTTGCAGTAAACGGAAAACCACAGAAGAGTGGACCGTTTCAAGTCGGTATTTGCTTCTATCGAGTAAAAAAAACGAATTAGATCAGCAGCAGGCAAATTATGTAAAAGGTATACCGCCATAAAATTACTAGGTACTCGTGTTAAAAATGCTCCCAAGCATTTCCCTCTTTTACGTCACTGCAAAGTCTAGCACGGAGCGTCCGGTGGACGGGGAGGACTCACGATACGGCGCGGGTCCTTGAAGCTGGTGCCGAGCTGCGCGATGTCCCAGTCCTCCAGGTCGTTCCCGAAGGCGGCGCCGGCGGCCGCGCCCGCCGCGCCCGCCGCCGCCGGAGCGCCCGCGTCCGCGCCCGCGCTCAGCTGAGAGGCCACGTAGCGGATGGCCGCCACCCACTCCTCACTGCAACCCGCACAGCCCACGGGGATCATTCCCATCTCGATACAGATCATAAACATCGGTTACACGCATCGTGGTATCAGTTCAGCCCATCTTTCCGGGCAGACTCTCAGACTGCTGGACTAATAAACGTGTCTTATCGTTGCCTAGTGTCCATAGTACAAGCTTTGCTTAGTTTGGGACTAGGTCAATTGGTGTCAATTTATTTATTTATTTATGTGAATGACAGAAAACCAGAATGGTGAACTGAACTGATGTCGGAATGAGCGTGGAACCGAAGTCTTAAGCAGCGTCTCCACCAGAGATGTGCGAGGATGTAAGCAATAGAAACGCTTCATTAACCTCGCCTCGCTCCGCTCAGCTGCTTCCACCAGAAATATGCTGTGCAAAACACATCCTCGCACATTGTTGGTGAAAACACTGCTTTACAAAAAGGTAATCTCAAACTTGATTATCTACTTACACGCTAACTTATTTTCGTCGAGGGAGAAATCCTCAACCTACAGATTTTTATTTGTTTACTGTTTTTCTTAAAAAGAAAAAGTTGTATGATTTCAATTTTTCAGCATGCTCTCGGACAGGGACGAATGGTGGAAAAAAGGGGAGGCCTTTGCCCAGTGGGACACTTTACTGGGCTAAGAAAAAAAAAACCACCTACATGAGCTAGCTCAAAGTCTGACAGCGGTCACAGCATAATGACGATAATGTGTGCCATGCAAGTAAATAGGTTACTCAGCGCGGTACCAGGACGACCACGAACCCTCTTATTGCAACAGGAGCCTGTACCAAAGCTGGGGACGGTGCAAGTTCTCTTTATTGCACATAAAACAGGCTACACAAAATTACAAACAAAATTATCATGTGCAAGTAATAAATTTATCTTTGGGACAAATGCATGGTAAAGTTATGTCCTTACACAGACAAATTTAAACTAATGTTACGAGTAAATATAATACAATGCTGACATTTATTAAAACAATTCATTTATTTTATGAATGAGTGGAAAACGTTAAAAACTTTCAGTATTAAACTACTTTCAATTAAAAGGTCATGGTTATCAATTGCATCCCATGGGAACTTTTTGTACGTTCCCTAGACAAACTGTAGCCTATGTAGGTGTGGAAAATTTATTTAAATTGATTGAGTAATTCTAGTTAAGATCTCAAGAAGCTTCACTTCACTGCTGATCCTATCCAATGACACCCCAGCAAGAGTGTAACACCAACAGCGGCAACAACATACAAGAGAGTAGTGCCAGAGAGACCCCAAACATTACAAACAAGCAAACTCAAATAGGTATTGTTATCATAGCAGGTAAAGATTTTTTATAAATGCTTTTATTTAACATGCAATGCATGTTTCACGTATGTACGTATGTGTAAGTCAAATCTTGCAAGTTAAATTTGACCCACTTCTAGTAGTTAGATTGATTGAAAGTTAGCATACTTATGTAAATTGCGTGACAATACAATAATCTGGTAATGGGCCTAGTAATAATATTAGTAAATTTCAATACAAAATTGCTAAATACTATTAGCTCTTGATTTGTTACGCAATTAGGCCCTGCACTGAATTAGTATGTTTGTATTGTCTGTCGTCTGTTTTTTTTTTTTAATTTTTGTTTACAATAAATAAATAAATATTAAAGGACTTAAATTCTTCAGTATCAAGCAAGCTCCAAGAATTTAAACTTTCAAGTCTTAATAATAAGATAACATCTGTATGAAAGTGGGAGTAAGTCCAGCCACCCCGCCCCCATAGGGTGAAGCAAGCAGTGGCTGATGTGAAGAATCAAAACAATTTTTTTCCTTATATGTAAATACCACATTTTAAAATATAATTATCCTTAAAGTGTTTTTCCACATTTTGTTCCAAGTATTTGGCTGTGCATCATCCACCGAAGTATGCAAGGCTGCTAAGTGGTGTGGAAGGAAACTCCATCTTTGTACATTGCAAATTTCATACTCTAATATTTATTTTATGATCTAACTAGCTTTCCTCACAGCTTCGCCCGCATGTAATTCAGTTATCGCTAGGGCATGCACCCGGTTCTGCAAATGCTTCAAGGAACCGGGTGATACCCGGTTCCTTTGAGGTATTTGTATGGATTCGTGGAACCGGGTGCATGCCCTAGTTATCGCGTGCTGTTCTCTCTAGTTCATAAACTATCTCTACGTCAAAAATCACGTCGATCTGTCGCTCCGTTTCGACATGAAAGACAGACAAACATACAAACACACTTTCGCATTTATAACATTAGTATGGATATTTCAAGGAGGATATATCTACAAAATGTGACTGCCACATTAGGAACCTTAGACAATTATATGAGAAAATACTCCCTTGTTTAGAACCAGGACTCCCGCCACTAAGCTGCAACATGTTTGTGTCCAAACAAACAATGTATTACAGAGAACCAGTGGTTTCTATTTTCATATTCCACCAAACATTTGATTATGAACTAAAGGCCAAAGTTCAATTTTATTAATTATAAGTGCCATACCTACTAGAAGCCATAAAACAGTAATTTAAATAGCTTATAACATTACAGCGGGGTCCCCTTGGCCAAAATTTAGAAAAGCCAGAATAATCAAAGCTGTGTTATATACTTTATTATTGTTCGTAAACAACCCAATTTCTCATTAACATTTCGAATGTCACCAAACTAGAGGAAGTGCATTATCAAACAGCATGCTACTAATTTGCTAGCTGTCCTGCAAGGTAATGCTACATTCATTAATACTAATTACTACTGTTTACAACCTAACCTAACAAAAGAAGTTTCTTATTCTTATTCTTTTTTAAAATATGGCTTCTGTCCTAATTAATAAGACAATTTCGCCAATGTCAAAGTATTCTCTTTCGAGAGGCAACGTTGTACGGTGATTGTAGTTTTTGCAACTTGATAGCAAAATTCCAGAAACCACGTGGAGACAACTTGCGCATTAAAAAATGTCAGACACGAGAGCAATATTGAATATTGTGATCACTGTTCACTGTTAAGGTTAATCGCCGCATAAAACACTATCAAAATTATACTTCAACTAGCCAAAGAAACAGAAATAGCAAAATTCAAAATTGTTCACATCCTCCATGTTCGAATGCCACAAATCAAATCCAAAAGAAGTTTGATGTTTGAATTAGTTGTTTAGTGTTACACTCAATATTGCTATGACAAAAGACATACCATGGATGGGCTTAACACACACACAAGGTAAAGGAAATGCAATTTCAGTTAAATATCCTGAGATTTTGATATGTTATATATTTCAAAGTCTTGCTCAAAAGTATCTATAAAACTAAACTAGACTCTGAAAGGGATTCGGAAACAAAAGCAGCACCTTTAGAGACTTTTGTTCTGGACTTTGAAAAATATACCATATCAAAATCACAGGATATTTAACTGAAACCACATTTTCCATACTTTAGGTCCTGGGTCCTTTATATTCAGTTTGTGTTGCTGCGAAGACAACATAGTGGTATGAGAGGGCGAAGTTGGAGCCGAGATGACGGGAGTCGGGATAGGGCATGGGGCATGGGGCATGGGTCATGGGGAGCGGGAAGCGGGGCACTCACCGCTCCTTCTCGGAGTCGACGGAGAAGTTGCGCTCGATGACGGTGGTCCACTGCAGGCCGCGGATGGTGAAGGTGTAGGGGCGCGGCTTGTCGGAGGCCATGATCTGGCAGTCGCGCACCGTGAACTTGTTGAGCGGGTCGCGGTAGTGGCGCCGCTCGGGCTGCGTCTTGAAGCCCACCAGGTCGCCGTTGTCGAACAGCACGAAGTAGCGGTCGCGCCAGTTGCGGATGTGCTCGCCGCGCTTGTGCAGCCAGCCCTCCTTGACGATGCCGGCCTGCGGCTCCTCGCCGCCGCCGCCGCCCTCCGCCATGCCGCGCGCGGCTCAGTCCTGCCGTCCGTAGCCGCCCGCCGCCCCGACACCACGTTTCGCCGTCGCCGATCGTCTCGCGCGCGTCGAGAGACTCTCCAGGGTCTCACCTGAATTGGTTGGACCCGTGCACTACGGGAACGCACATTTTCTCGTTTTACAAAACAATAATGCACCGATTTCGACGTATTTCTAGTCACGGAAAACGACACGCACGTAAGCGACGTAGCCTCGATGATAGAATGCGGACAAGTTGTGACGTAGTGTCTGGCTCACGATAACAAGCGCTCCGACGCGGTCGAGGACACGAGCGAAAAAGAGAGATCCGAGTTGTTTGCTGCCGTCGCCACGGACTCTTTTTTATGACTGGGTTCTAACCTATTTTGACAAATTAGTACCGTATGTCTGCCACTAGGCGAAAAAATGGCGTTTTTTTTTTTAACATTCCGTTTTGTTTTTGCATTGTGTGCATTGCAGTGTTTTGATCTTTGATTTTGAATTTCAAGCAAATCTAAACTTTTTTAAGGAGAATGTTTTTTGTAATGGGTATTATCTTCTCATTAATAACGGTTGTTGAACTTTTGTCTTACTTGACATTCGTTTGTCTTTTGTCTTTTGTTGTCGTTTGTCTTACATTATGTACCTTTGCCAGACGGACCAAACGTAATGACCATAATATACCTATAGCCCTACCGCAGGGCTACTACGAAACTCGAAACACGAAGTTCGTGTCGTACTGTCCCTCTCGCTCTCGTATTAAATAGTATAAGTCCCAGAGGGACCGCACGACACTAACTTCGAGTTTCGTAGTAGCCCTGCAGATTTTTATGAATCTATCTATACTACTCAAAATAATGTAAGGTAAGGGCCTCTTGAATTATACCGGTAAAATGAAATCAAAATTATGTTTTCGTTTTTAATTGAATACCTACAATTTTAACTAAGTAAACGAAAAGTATGATTTGTATTGTATTTGTATTAATAAAGCCATTTTTAACTATGCGTTAAAAACTCGTACTCGTATACTTAATACTGATTTTATAGTAAGCGCAATAAAGAATATTTGTATTTGCACTCTATAGGCAATGCGGCCTCAGTCCTGGGGACAATGCCCCAAGTGGGCGATCTACAGGGCTTTTTCTATTTGTAATTTTTAAGTTTTGTAAGTAATTTCTTTGGTTATTTTATAGTCTTATTTAAATAAAGCATATTTGATTCTTTGCACTCTATTGTATAATAATTTGACCAAAAAAACCACAACAAACAGAGCAATGAATGAACTATGCTACAAAATATGATGAACGGTTGTGTTGTTCTGAGGATAAATTCTGCAGGGCTTTAAGTATTTATCTAGAATTTATCTAGAAATCCTAGATAAATACTCAAAGCTGTAGGGTTATTACGAAATTCGAAGTTCGTGTCGTTCGGTCCCTCTGACACCTAATACCTACGGAGCGAGAGGGATGGTAGGTACGATACAAACTTTGATTTTCGAACTTCGGAGTATTTAGGCCCTTTGGTTGAGTTTGAAACGCGTCAGTGTAAGTAATTGGTGGTTGGTGGTGATAAAGATAATAATGGGAGCGCTAAAGTTCGCACACAGACCACTCTTTGCTATAATATTATACTACTCTGCTTTCCCAGTCACACCACACGACATACGAGGTCCTTAGACTATTATATACTTAATCTAAGACGAGGTTATGAAAAAAAAAAATGTTTTTATTATCAGACAGCTAATTCCATCCATAAAATGTTCTTTTTATGGTATAGGGGGAAAACGAGCAAACGGATCACCAGAAGGGCTACTCCGAAACACAACGTTCGAAGTTCGTGTGATGCGATCCCTCTCGCTCTCGTATTAAATAGTATAAGTATGAGAAAGACCGCACGACACGAACTTCGAACGTTGTGTTTCGGAGTAGCCCTTCTGATGGCAAACAACTACCGTCGGCCATGGACACCTGCAACACCAGAAAAGTCACAAGTGCATTGCCGGTCTTTTAGGTAGAAGTACGCTCTTTTTTTGAAAGCTTGAAGGTCATATCGGTCCAGGAATGCCGCAGGCGATAGTTCATTTCAGAGCTTTGCTGTGCGAGGCAGGAAATCTCTGGAAAAACGCACAGTAGAAGCTCTTTTACTATGGTCGGGCTCTGGATTTTTTAAATTTGTTGTTTTTTCACACTTTTTTTGGTATTTATGTGAAAATGGTAGATTAAGGGGCTGTTTCACCATCCAATTGATTAGTGTTAACTGATGGTTAAATGTAATGCCGTCCTTATTTGTTTTGTTTGAATAGACGGTGACGGCATCACATTTAACCGCCAGTTAACACTAATCAATGGATGGAGAAACAGCCCCTAAAACTATTATAACCCATACATACCTACCTACTTACATCTACTTAGAATAGGAATAGGCTAATTTTTAGGTTTAATTTGAGACCCGATACCTACACGATAGGTTTGAATAAAAAAAAATTAAAACTTACAATTTGGCGCCAAAAATCCGCCATTTTGATTTTTAAACAATTTCATATACGTACCTACCCAGTGTCACTCGTTCGTTATCATGTCATGCACACACCTCCACTCCATCCCTATATTACCATGTACTCTTAAGGATTTGATTAATATATCGATACCGGAAATCTCAATTGGCGTAAAGGACATTTTAAGACTTTACAGTACAAGCAAAAAACGTTCACTTTTTTGAAAAAAAAATTATAACTCATCTGTTTATTATTGCATAAAAATAATGTTAAGGGAGATTATAGTTTTTTTTATCTCTTCTATCAGATAGCATTATAATTTTTATTGGAAAAAGCATATTTACGGAGATAATGTCTTTTACTACCCCCAATTTTAGATGTTGTGTTCTTTACGCCTGTTGATAACGTGACTTTCAAAATATAACCTTCAGTCGTACAGGTCCCTTTAGCAAAATAAAAGGGCATTATTACTGTCGTAAGAGAAGGAAATTGACAGAAAACGGGGTATAAAGAACATGAAATGGTACAAATTTAGATTGAAATAATTAAAATGGGTTGTAATTCATGGAAAAAATGCAACACTTTTATTCATTACTGTAAGATTTTTATTATTCTAAGTGCAAAACTGTTTTTTAGTTTACCAAAAATAGGCCTTATACCTGTAATCACACATCAAATTTTAGTTTTGTAGTTAATAATCAATATTTATAATAAAGTTTCTTAAGTAAAATATCTAAACACGTAGGGCCGTGTTGCACGACACGACATTTTTTTATTTATTTTTATTTTAAGTTTAGTTTAGTTTTAAGTTAGTTTCTAGATAAGGTCCTCACTGGAAATCAGCACCACGGCTTGCCGTGGCATTATGCTGAGTGGGGACCTGTTTCGCGTCATGTATGTCTTGTATTTGTTCTGTTTTTATTTATGGCGTTAAATAAATGTATTTTCTTTCTTTCTTTCTTTAACCCCTTTCAAAATGGAATAGTAACATTTAAATAACACTTTGTAGGTAGTTTAACTTTAGTTTGCTTTATTTTTACAAGTACTTTAGTTCTAATTATAATTTTTCCACCATAAAAGATATAATTATTAATTTTTCTTTCCACTTGGAAAATAGGATAAGTAGTTTAATTTAACCACCTATTTACATGCATTTTAAAAACAAAACTTAATATAATAAGTAATCTATTCATAATCAAATATGAAACACTGTAGCGAATCTTTACAACAACATAATGAGTAATGAAAATAGTGAAAAATTCAATAACAGACAAAATAACAGGCAAATAACAGGCAAAAACAGACCATTATACCTGCATCAAAAATATTTTTGTAGCATAATTATCAGTCAAAAATCAACATCTTATAATTTTTTCAAACAACTAAATAAACAAGACCTTTAATATTAAATAGAAACTTAAGTACAAGAGGTATCGGTCTCTTAATTTTAATTTCTTATTTTTATATCAGTAAGTATTTTAGTTATAATAATATTTTTTCCATTATCATGAAATATTTAAGTATTTTATCAATGTCTCCTTCTACTTATAAAATTGTATTTAGCACTGTTATTCGCTATTCTCTTGTTGTTTAATATACAAGTATTTTATATGAACTAAAATTATAGTCAAAGTAAACTAGGCAACATTGTAATTAATCTTTTGGATGACATAATTAAGGTGACCGTCTCAAATAATTATAATTAATACTTAATCAAATCTTAAGAAAACTTTTAAAATCGCACATAAGTAGTTAGTAGATTTTTTTTGTTCGGCATTGTGTAGACTACTTGTCACAAAGTGAACTTAGTTACAGCCACAGAATAACGTAAAAAACACAGCAAAACTGCATACAAAAAATCGCGCGGAGCGGCGGCGGCGCAGGTCGACGGTATGAACCTGTTTGTTTACGTTTGTTCGCTTAGCTAGCCCTTACCCCGCCGCCACGCTCCCCGCTCGTGCCCTACGTACACCGCTCCACGTCGTATGATGTCTCTGATATTATTGCGATCCATTATTACGTTATAATTTATATATAGCGTACTCTGTCTCACACAGTATCTAATGTGAACTACGAGTAAAATCATCAAAGTAGCAACAAAGCTTGGGTTGTAAAGTCATTTAAGGACATCATTTTAGTCATTTTAATTATTTATTCCCATATTAGCTTGGGCTGTAAAGTCATTTAAGGACATCATTTTAGTCATTTTAATTATTTACTCCCATACTTTTTATGAGTTGTAACAGTCTTTTAGGTCTTAATGGACACACGTAAGTAGCATATAAATTACGTCAAAAGTAAACTAGGTAGTAAAGGACATCAAAACAGAGAAATCTCTTTACACCCAGATACACTATGTAAATAAAGGTTTACGTCCAAGCAAAGTTTATAAAATGTCCTTTAAATCATTTTTTTCATAAATAATCTTGAATAAGTTGTCCAAAATGAAAGTGGTAAAGGTCAATTTTTTAATCGTAGCGTTGCTTGGAATATACTATTCGATAGAGAAAAAAAAGCTGTATACGATGGTACTTAAAACTCATTTTCGCATTTTTGTCCTTTACGCCATTTGAGATTTCCGGTATCGATATGTACTACTCTTTAAACAAGCTTGACGTTTCCTTAACGCCCAACACCACACATCTATCAAAATCGGTTCAGCCGTTGAGTAGTTAGTTACGAGAGGACATAGGAATAAATAGACATACATACATACATACAAACCTATATACAAGCAAAACACCTTCTTCGTGGCAGTCAGGTGAAAAAAAATATATAAAAGTAGGTAATAGGTATTCATTTTTATTATGATGACGATATTCCCTGTTCATATTCATTGAAAATACCAAAAAATACCTAATAAAAAAAATCACAATATGTCAGCACCCTGTTGCCAGGAATATTGTTAGAGTTTTGACTTTGTAATTTGTCACATTACACGCAAAACTAATTTTAAAATTTTCGTGACTGGCCCCTTCTGGCCCGCCAAGTTAAGGCTCGGCGCGTGGGTGCTGTAATGATGAGACAGGCATTACGCTTATCCATCGTGGTTCCGACCGATAGCTCTAATTTAGTTTTGTTGTCACACGTCAAAACTTAGTTAGTTGTAAATACGAATTAGGAATTAGGTACAGTCATCTGCAATATCTGCCGCAGCAGAGCGGGAAAAAAATCATTCGGAAAACAGGTCCCATAATAATATGTTGTTAGTGATAAATTAGCAAATACAAATACAAATACAAAATAGTTTACTTGTTCAACAAGGGTAAAATTGTACATAGGCACAGATCTTAAGTATAAATATTACATCACCATGTTGGGCCGTAGGGCATACAAAAATCTTAACTAATAAAGGGCTGCCACCATAGCTTACATATTTACTAGGTATGTTAGTTATAATATAATCCATACTAATATTATAAATGCGAAAGTGTGTTTGTGTGTTTGTCCGTCTTTCACGACGTAACGGAGCGACGGATCGACGTGATTTTTGACATAGAGATAGTTTATGGTCTCGGGAGTGACGTAGGCTACTTTTGATCCCGGAAAAATGCACAGTTCCCGAGGGAATAGCGCGCGATAACCGAATACCACGCGGGCGGACCGCGGGCAAAAGCTAGTGAGTGTGGTTATAAAAGAAATAAGGATAAAAATAAAAAGGCTCGAAGAACAATAGGTACGTGACCACCTCACCATCCCCATTCATTCCTCACATGGAGATCCATGAAGCGTCCAAAGACCGCGGAGTCCAACCTGTCTCCATCATCTGCGGGACCGTATTGCCACTGGACGCAACGCTGGATAATACACGTAGGGCCTGTTTCAGCCACTTGTCGACTAACGATAAAAGTAATGCCATCTTTGTTTATTCGAACAAAACAAACAGAGACGGAATCAATGACATCCGTCACTTAAAGTTAGTCGATAAGTGGTGAAACAGGCCCGGTAGACATAGACATCCGCAAACATTCCCGACGCGCTGCAGAAACGGGGCAGCTGCAACAAAGCACAGACAACCAGCGTTACTGCACATAATGTGCGGCAACACATGCGAGTGGAGACCCTTTTTGGTATCCTGTCTTGTCACCAAGTAATATAGTTTTAGTGCTAGTTTTAGTCTTAGTCTTAGGTGGTACTTATGAAGCTATAATAAATCTTTCTTTCTTTCTTTTCTTTCTTTTAAAGCCCTGAATACATTTTTAAACTGCACTTACCCTATAAACGACTTGTGCAAAAACTTTGACACAAGGTCTGAAAAGAGACATATCCTACCGGAAATAGAAATATAGAGTCGCACCAGAAACCTACACATTTACATATATTTATAACAAATACATATCTATAACAATACATACTCGTATGTATCAGACACATATTTATAACAAGTACACGCTTTGTTATGTTAGATTCTGTTGCTGGTGACTGTACTTAAAATGTAGGTACTGTAATGCGAAATACTGAGAAAAATACTGAGCAGCCAGAATTTAATATGTCCTTCTTCTGAGCTACTCTCGCGCGTGACACATTGGTCGACCGTCATTGTAACGATTCTTTTGGAAAAATATATTGGTGGTTTCCCCTCCCCTTCCACGCCCCAGATGTTGGCTGCTGGAGTCCAGCTTATCGGTATATATGTAGTCGGATAAAAAATAGATCATCAGGCCTTAAAGTGTCCGAAATAAATAGCATTTACTGGAAATGGGTAATTGTACTATTAATTATTATCTATATAATGTTATGGCGACATTGCGTTAGGGCATTCCAACTTAGGCCTCTAGGTTGGCAACGCATCTGCAATACCCCTGGTGTTGCAGATGTTTATGGGCGGTGGTGATCTCTTACCATCAGGAGACCCACTTGCTCGTTTGCCTTCCAGTCGAATTAAACAAAAGGGCGGTTACAGACTAGCGTTTTTGGCATACGCGCTTACACGCGTGCTAGATTAAAACCGAACGCGCGTGTACGCGCTCATTGGGGCGTGTTTGGTTTGCTCGTGTTTGGTCTAAAGGACGAATTCTCGCTTTTATGCGCGTCAACGCTCGAAGAAAACAAAATCGCACCTGTGCGTGCGTACACGTGCTTTCAAAAACGAGCTTAAACGCACGTATAAAACGCTAGTCTGAAACCGCCCATAGTAGTCAGAGAAGATCTACATTGAGAAAAAAAAATGATTGGTAGCGGAAGCGGAGCAGCGTTGCAGAAGTGCAAGGGCGGCGGCAGCAGCGGCGGCGGCTGGAGCGTGACACTTGAACTTTAGGTGTCGCGCGGCGCGGTGCGGGGCGGGGGCGGGGCGTAGGGCGGGGGCGAGGCGGGGGCGGCTGCGCGGATCGATGGGCGCGCAGCCGCCCGCCGCCGCCCCGCGCGGCCCGCGGCGCCAGTGGCCCGCAGAGCGCGCCCCGAGCGCACGCCCGCCGCGAGGTTCGATCCGACGCCGCCTTCCATGTGTTGCGATGAAGGTAGAGACCCCTTGTCCGTAGCGCGGTAGCGGTATGCCTTAGCTCTAAGTAGCGGCGTGACTCAGGAGAGTCGGCCCGGTACGTGTCCTAGCTGTTGCGTGTTGTGCGCGCCGGCGGCACCAGCCCCGGCCGCCGCGCTCGGCCCGAGCCCCGCACCCCACCGCTCGACATCTCGCTGGACCCATCATGCTATTCGCGACCGTCGCACCGTCATCTTCTTACTCTCTTTTCGACGATCGATCGCTTATCGAGTTATGCATCTGACGTCTTTACCGAATGACCTTCTTTTAACATCCCTCCCGGATGAATCGGCAGCAGACGTGTCGGTATCGCCTGTTGTGCTCGAAGTTCATGCTCTCGCGTTTATGTGAATACTAAATGATAAAAGAGGCGATCATCACTCGCTACAGCGACTTTCTGTAATCCATCGTGTACCTACACATATATCTTGCACAACATTCGGCCATTTTTACTTCCGAGGTCAATATTTTCATCTTTCGAGTACATTTTCATCATCGGTTCATTTTAATATTTTTTGTTAGCCATTTATTTTATGTACGTCACGTCTCCTTCAACCATCTTAAATGTTAGAAAATGAGCTTATCAATAGAAGTGGAGTCCCTTGTGACGGGCGACCACCGCTCCCGGAGGAGCGGCAGCGGCGGTCGCTGCTATCGATTAAACCACTGTCGTAGATTTGTTCCGCTTAGCTTGTTCCTTTTCAGGATTGTCCGTATAAATAATTAAAAACTTTTAATAAGAATACAACAAAGTCAGATCGCAACTCGATTCGAAGTCGTGAATTTGTACAGACAATTCATCCTCATACTTTCAGTGTTCTCCTTTTTTAATGACCCTGATAACGGGCTTGACTATGTATTTCCCTTGTTTCAGCAACGCAAAGATCTGTCTATAAGCACATATAATGCTAAAACTACCCAAAGGCCTTAAGAAGAAGAAAAAGGGAAAAAAGTCAAAACGCAAGGGAGAGGACGAGCTCTTCACCGAGGAGGAGCTCGAGAAATACAGGAGGGAGCACCAGCAACCGGCCGAGTCCGGCGAGCCGTCCGCCAAGGAGAATGAGGAGTGGTCCAAGTTCAAGGACCTGACCACCGGCGTCGACAGCGTGCTGCGCCGCACGCAGGGCGACCTCGACCGCATCAAGTCCACGTCGTTCTTCCAGCGCGCGCCCGCCGGCGTGCGAGAGCTCGCGCGCGCCGCGCCCGCGCCGCCGCCGCGCCCCGTGCCGCAGGTCACCGCCGCCGACTTCCCCGGCCTCGCGCGCGCCGCGCCCGACGACGACGGCAGCGACGCCGGCCCCTCCGACGACGACGACGACGACCAGGACGACATCTTCGACACCTCGTACGTGGACGCCGTCGAGCGCGGCGAGGTCAAGCTCGCCTGCGTGCCCGACTCGCCCGAGGAGCGCGACGACGACCTCTTCGACACCTCGCACCTCGACGCGCTCATCAGGGGGCAGGACCCCCGCGCGCCCAGCGGCAAGAAGGGCTTGGACATCGGGCTCGCCGTCGGAGTCCTCACCGGCCGGATAGACAATGTCACGGTGACCACCACCAAGAGGTCCAAGAGAGTGATTCCCGGCGACTTGTTGTTGGAGAGCGACGACAAGGAGGCGGTCCCGGTTCCGGCGGTGGTCGCCAGTGAGCCGCAGGAGAAGAGCATTCTCGACACCGATGCCGACGAAATTCCTATCACGACTCCGATCGACCTCAGTGTGTCGCTGCATACGTCACTGATTCAACAGAATATAAATCAATCGAAACCGGAAGCTTTCGAGGCCGAGGTTCCGCGACCGGAAGAAGAAGACGACGAATTTACTCAACTCGCAGCCGAATCCTTAGAAGTTAGTGCGGAGGTGACCAAGTTTGAGCAGAAAGAAATCACAGCCGAACCGGTGTTGCAGGAGTCTTGGTCGGTCTTCGAAGCCGATAAGAGTACTGAAATATTCGCAGAGGGCGTCGCAGAGGACCAGATCGACGTTTTAGATCCTTACCTCGATCAAGACGACCCTTTCGATACCAGTTTCGCAGACGCCGTAGTTCCTTCGGCTCGCTTCCAAAAAGAAGCGGTAATTTTAGAAGACGACGACGACTTCGATCCTCGAGCTGATGAAAATCAAGCAAGATTGAACAATAGGCGGAAATCTTCGGTTCGGATTCACCTAACTGACCCGTCCGGCGTCCGCGAGTCGATCACTTCGGACGACTTAGGGGATAAGGAGCAACCCGTGGCTCGAGATCTGCTCGGAGGCAGCAGCACAGACTTGACTCAGCTGGGAGATTCTCCTCTAGATCCTGTGGATATAAATGAAGGCGAAATCGATCCGTTCGATACCACGATCGTAGACAAAATAGTAGCGCCGGGTAAAGTGGAACTGAAGCTGCTGGAGCAGGAGCTGATCGGAGCGAGCCCCGGCGTGTACCGCGTGCCTAGCGACCCCGACTTCGACCCGCGCGCCGAGGAGCCCAGCCGCGCCGCGCGCCGCGCCTCGCGCCCCGAGAACCTCGTCTACAGCAAGAGCGTCGTGTTCGACGTCGACGGCGACCAGCTCGAGCCCGACAAGCCCAAGACCGTCAAGCCGCTCACGCCCTACTACACCCGCGAGCTCTCCATCACAGAGGATCTCAGCGAGGAGGGCGAAGCGGGCGACGCAGTCCCCGAAACCCTGACCAGAACCCGCTCGGACGAGGACTTAGTGCCCAAGTTCACTTATCAAGTGAAGAGGCGTCATTCCGAGCTTCCTCAGTCGAATCTGACCGGTAAGAAACAAAACAGTCTGCTCGAGACCGGACACGGGCAGATCCGAGCGAAGGTGCTGACGCCGTCGGGACCCCTCCCGGAGCCGACTTCGCGACCGGTCGAAGTCGACCCGTTCGACACTTCGTTTGCCGGCGAACTAGCTCCGACCAAAACAGAATTAAAGTTGTTGGCAAAAGAATTTTCCTGTGACGACACTATCGAACCCGAGGGGCCTAAAGATCTGTTAGACCCGTCGGACGACATTTTTCAGATCAAGGCGCTGACCCCCGAACTTTCGGACGCGTCACGCCTGCCTCATACGGAAACCGATCCGTTTGACACCTCTTTCGCTAGTGATCTCCAGCCGGGCAGGACCGAATTGAAGCTTCTCGAGTCCGAGTTTCTTCATTAGGACCACTTAATTTTACTAAGTGTACCTGCTGGAGTCGAAATGGCGTTCAACCCATTTCTGAGCATGGGTGAGCCGGTGGCGCCGGTAGCCGCCGAGGCGCTCAACCCGTTCATGATGGGGGACGCGCCGGCGAGCGAGCCGTCCGGCGACAATCCGTTCGCGGCCAGCAACCCCTTCTCCGACTTCGGCTACGAGCCGGCCGCTGGGGACACCGTGCCCGCCAACATCTTCGGCGCCGAGCCCCTCGGCGACAGCGCGCGCCACTTCGCCGACGCCGCCGCGTCTCCCGCGCTCGCCGTGGACCTGTTCGGGCCGTCGCCGGAGGCCGAGCGGCTCGTCAAGCCCACCGAGCTGGACCTCGTCTCGACCGCGACCGACTTCTCCTTCGGCGGCGACGAGATCATCGGTGACGCGGCGCCTCCTTCGCGGGCGCTCCCGCCGGAGACACAAAACTTGATACTGACCGTGACCGGGCAGATGGAGTTCACGAGCTCGCACCTGCTGGACCGCATCCCGCCCACGCGCACGCCGAGCCCCGTGTCGGTGCGCGACATCCACTCGCCCAGCCCCACGCCCGAGCCCGAGCTGGAGCCGCTGCCGCTGGACGAGCCGGCGCCCGCGCCCGCGCCCGCGCCCGAAAGCTTCGACATCAACCGCAACAAGCCCTCGCGGCCGCCGCCCGCGCGCCCGCCGCCCGCGGCGAGGCCTCCTCCCCCGCGCCCCGCTCCGCCGCCGGTCGTGCCGCAGCCGCCCGTCCAGCATCATCAACCCTCCGACGACATAAACCTTTTCGATGCTCCGGTGCCCGTAACGGTGAAACCGACGAAGGAAGCTATTTTGAGTCTATATTCCGCACCCAAAAAAGAGGAGAAGCAGATTGACTTTTTGAGTGATGATATCGTGGACGATATTCCGACGAGTACGTGTGCAGAAGTAACGAATGGTGTGCCGAGCGCTATCGATACGGTGGCGCCGGCGATGCCCGAGGCGACGCCGACGATGGCCGAAGCGGCGCCCTCGGCCGCGGCGGACGCGCCCATGGACTGCTCGGAGCCGCCGCCTGACGCCCCGCACCCTCCCTCCGACACGTCTCCTTTCGCCGACGTCGTGAATGATAACTTTGCAACGATGGAGCCGAAGGATGACGAGATGAATCCGTTCGAGAGCGGGGCGTTCCCCGATTCCACCTCGCCTTTCGCGACTGCCGACACCGGCAGCATCTTTGGAGTCGCACAACCTCTATTTCCGGCTCAAAGCGACACGTTTGGAGCGGCGGACGACGCTAATACCGAGCAGAAGTCTGATAGTTTTGCACCGACACATAATATTTTTGGCGCAGCGCCGACTAATACATTCAGAGGAAGCGAAGCGAACGAGTTCGGCATGGAGCAGGGCGGCGCGGGAAACAGCGCGGCCGGCTGGGACGCCGCGCCCGAGGCGATGGCGCAGGACGCCTTTCCGGAGTCTCAAGACGCCTTCGACGCCTTCTCCGCAAAGTTTGATTCCACCGCGGCCAAACATCTCAACACGGGTAAATGTTTTTGAAATACATTCACGTCGAATAGTTTAATAAATAATGTTTTGGTCGTTCAGAGCACGGTGTGGTCTGCGCAGGAGCGTGGGGCGACGACAGCGGCGCGGGGGCCGCGAGCGGCGGCTTCGAGGCGGAGGCGTTCGACCCGTTCCTGAGCATGGGCGCGCCGCCCGCGCCCGCCGCCACGCCGCGCCTGCACTCGCAGGGCTCCAGGGACTCCGCCGACGACACCTTCTCGTTGTTTATCAGGTTCGTGCACTTCTGTATACACATACACACACACATATATGTCTGTTCATTATGCCATTATGCTGCTTCACAGTCGAATAAGGGAATCTTATATAGTATATAACGGTGTACCCGTGTGTGACAGGCCAAAAGAGAGCGAGAGCGGAGGCGAGGCCGCGGCGGTGCCCGCGCTGGCGCCGCCGCCGCGGCCGCAGGCGCTGCCGGAGTCGCCCCGGGCCAACCCCTTCGACAAGAGCGGCGGGGACGCGCCGCCGCCGTCCGCGCAGTACCACGGTATGTGCGGCGAGAGGGGACACGCGGGTACCGAGTTACCGACCGAGGTCGACGGAGTCTAACCAAGCGCGTTGCGTGTGCGCAGAGGAGGCGCGGCGCGGGTCGGAGGGCGCGCGGTCGGGCGGCGAGACCCCGCCCACGCCGCTGTTCGACGAGGACACGTCGCAGCCGCTCGAGGACTTCCCGCGCACCAAGTACGACGGGCCCGGCTGGGAGATGCAGCTGCGCCAGCCCGTCAAGAAGAAGATCACGGGACAGAGGTGCGCGTCTCGCCCGCGCGAGGGTCGATACGTGTCCGAGCGCGCTAACGGCGGTTCTGGCTGTTGCAGGTTCTGGAAGAAGGTGTGGGTGCGCGTGGGCACGGCGGGGGAGGCGCCCGTGCTGCAGCTGTACAAGGCGGCCGGCGACAAGGAGCCCTACCAGGAGCTGCCGCTGCAGGCCTGCTACTCCGTGTCCGAGATCGGCGCGCAGCAGTTCGACACGTTCGGCAAGATATTTACGGTCAAGCTGCAGTACGTCTTCTATAAGGAGCGCCCCGGCGTCAGGTACGTGTCGTAGCCCGCGTGGTGCGGCCCGTGCCGCGAGAGCCGCACTGTGACCCGCACTGTGACCGCGCTGTGACCGCGCTGTGACCGCGCTGTGACCGCGCTGTGACCGCGCTGTGACCGCGCTGTGACCGTTCGTTGTCGGCAGGCCGGGGCAGGTGACGAAGGCGGAGCGCATCACCAACAAGCTGTCGCAGTTCGCGGCGTACGCCATCCAGGGCGACTACGCGGGCGTGAAGGAGTTCGGCAGCGACCTGCGCAAGCTGGGGCTGCCGGTGGAGCACGCGCCGCAGGTGTCGCAGCTGTTCAAGCTGGGCTCGCTGGTGTACGAGGACGTGGTGCAGCTGTCGTGCTGCGTGGAGGAGGCGCTGTTCCGGCTGGCGGCGCACCGCGACCGCGCGCTGCACTACAAGATGGAGGAGGTGCAGGTCACCGCCGTCGACGAGCTCTACGTCGAGCAGGACGCCGACGGCTCCGTGCAGCGCCAGATCGCGCGAGTGCGCCTCTTCTTCCTCGGCTTCCTCAGCGGTGAGTGTGGCGAGCGCGGCCCGAGCGTCCGTAGCGTACTGTGGTGCTGGGCCGTCCCTCAGACGCGTGACCGTTGCAGGCATGCCGGACATCGAGCTCGGCGTGAACGACATGCGGCGGCAGGGCAAGGAGGTGGTGGGGCGGCACGACATCATCCCCGTCGTCACGGAGGAGTGGATCCGCGTCGAGGACGCCGAGTTCCACGCCTGCGTCGTGCCCGAGGAGTTCCACAACACGCAGATCATCAAGTGAGTGCCGCCGAGCCCGCGCGCGGCCGTAGTCCCGTGGGCGCCGTCTGACGATGCGTGTGTCGCAGGTTCAAGCCGCCGGACGCGTGCTACATCGAGCTGCTGCGCTTCCGCGTGCGTCCGCCCAAGAACCGCGAGCTGCCGCTGCAGCTCAAGGCCGCCTGGTGCGTCACCGGGAACAAGGTGACGGCTGACTAGATACTTCCTTCCGGGAGACACTAGAGAGAGGGAGGGAACGAAACGAGTAGGACTGATCGTCTGTCGCGGCAGGTGGAGCTGCGCGCCGACGTGCTGGTGCCGGGCTTCGCGTCGCGCAAGCTGGGGCAGGTGCCGTGCGAGGACGTGGCCATCCGCTTCCCCATCCCCGAGGCCTGGATCTACCTGTTCCGCGTCGAGAAGCACCACCGCTACGGCTCCGTCAAGTCCGCGCACAGGTACGGTCACGACGCTATACTGTTAGCCATATACGCTACTGTATGTATATATTTATCACACCTTTATTGGACCCTCAGCTACCTTCAGCCATAATTTCAGTCGGGTCTTAAACAACTGTAATATTGGTTTTCGTATGACGCCGTTCAGATCGGATTGACAGCTCACAGCGTGAACAACAGAGCTGACAGTCGGTCGAAGGGAACCAGATGTAACGAAGCGGTGGTATTATGTTCCGCAGGCGCACCGGCAAGATCAAGGGCATCGAGCGGTTCCTGGGCGCCGTGGACACGCTGAGCGAGTCGCTGATCGAGGTCACCTCCGGCCAGGCCAAGTACGAGCACCAGCACCGCGCGCTCGTGTGGCGCATGCCGCGCCTGCCCAAGGAGGGCCAGGGTGAGTGACCGCCCCGCCCCCTCCCGCCCCCCGCCCCCCGCCCCCCGGCCGGTGCTGACCTCGCTGTGTTGCAGGCGCGTACACGACGCACAACCTGGTGTGCCGCATGGCGCTGACGTCGTACGACCAGGTGCCGGCGGAGCTGGCTCGCGCGGCGCACGTGTCCTTCACGATGCCGGCCACGCAGGTGTCGCACGTCACGGTGCGCTCCGTGTCGCTGCAAAACCACGACCGCGACGACCCACCCGAGAAGTACGTGCGGTACCTCGCGCGCCACGAATACATGTGAGTACACCGAGAGCTGCAGCCGGGGCTTGTTAACGTTACCAAATTCACACTAAAAGTAACATTACATAACGGGGCGTTCTGACCGCAACTGGCGTGTGTTGCAGCGTGGGCATCGAGCGCACGTCGGGGCAGGCGGCGCCGGCGTACGCGGCGGCGGCGGCGGTGGAGCGCCCGCCCCCCGCGCCGGCCCCCGCCCCCGCGCCCGCCGCGCCCTCTTCCGACTCCGACTCCGACTAGACCCCCGCCCGGCGCCCGGGGGACTTCCCGACCCGCCACGAGCACTGACCCGATTCTTCGAAATGAATATAGGATTTCTTTGGTAATTTATGTTAACAATTATCTCCGATTGCCGACTTCTCCCGGATGTGCATTTTTTTCGACCTATACATTCCCGAAACTTCATTTTCTCATTTAGGACACATAAAAAAATTAATATTCCTACTGAATTTATTATACTTATATGAAAGTTTATTAGCTGATTATTTACATATTATGGGTCAATCGCGCTTTAAAGATTTCACATGACATTTTTATGTTGACATACCTATGTAGGTAGCCCATCACCTGGAAATATGTGGACCTCCAGCCTGATTGCAGTACCCACTTCCCATTTTCCACGTTTATGAAACTATGTTCCAGCGGGATAGCGATGAGCGAATTCTATGCAGACGAAGTCGTGGGCAACTACTATATTTCGGATCCGAATATGCTGAAGCCTTGTTTAGAACTTAATTACTTACTCGCTGATGTAGTGCAGAAGCTTTCATTAGATTCAAGCCTTTTAGTCCGAAATTTAAAGCCTTGAAGTCCTTTTCAAAACTGGAGTGACAGAAAAGGCTCCCGCCTTTTTTAAACTCGAGCCTTTTTTTAAGGTTAGGTAAGCTTTTTGAAGATAATAGTTTGTTATAATTTGAGTCCAAAAATAATAATCGAGGCAAAATCGCACGAAAAAGGACCAGGAAGCCATTCTGATACCAAAATCATGTCTCTGTTGTTGTAATCCTCTGTACTTGGTAAATATCGAAGGATCCTTTCTCTGATCGCTGTTATAAGGCCTAAAAGTAGAGTCTTGGGATTAAACATTTTACTTATAGTTTTTTTCCTAGATTAATGACTTTTAGACTTCAAGAACTGAGGCAAGTTTTTTTTAGAGACTAAAAGGCTCGAAGTCTTTTGGAATACGTCAGTAACTCGTCGTTGTGGCAGCTCTACCGAACCTTCTCGGGTCGATGCTAGGTACCTACAATCTAATTCAGTAATTAGTGAAGGGGTATAAAAAACAGCTGCCCGTTAGGGAGAGCAATAGGTACGAGTATTCGATGAGGTAGAGTTGCCAATTATTTGATAAATAATTAATTACTTACGTTTTGTATGATATTTGGATTGGATTTGCGCTGCGTACCAAGTCGGTGATGTGTTAATTGAATAATAAGTAGTATAGGTATATTTATTTTGTAACATATACATAACGCCTTGTACATAGTTATTTTGATTATTACAGTTCACTGATATAAACCTCCATAAAGTAACGCCTAGATCAATGAATGATTAATTAAGTCGTTAATTAAGCGGAACTCATGCAAAGTTGTAGGTACATTTATTTTCTACTCGTAATTTTATTACTTAAATAGGTCACGAGTTGCTTTACTGTTTCAAGTGTAAAACGAGCAAAACGGACTTAATGGCCAGTAGCGTATCAGATCGTGTTGTGTTAGAGTCAGTATTAACGTTCGGTTAATCGGTCCAAGGAATAATCTATTAATAGCTTACAATAATCGGTTAGTGTTTTATTAAAATTTTATGATAAGATTTGTTAGCATTGTTATGCTTTGGTTGTTTGTTATGTTGTATGGGGGACGAGAGCGGTCTCAGTGGAAGATAATAATAGTGCATAAGTATTCCAGTCCCTTTACAAAACAACTATGTATATGTATCTATTTCCTAGAAGACACGTGCGGGTCGCAGCGCCCGCGACATGCGACGAGGGTAGTCTGCAAATAATTGTATCCCATATTATTAATTTTTGTCGCGTTGAATCTCTTTTTTTCTGTCAAAACAAGATTTTGCATCACGTAGTCGTGCATGGCGGGCGCTGCCGCCGCTATTTGAAAAGTTATTTAGGACATACATAAATACGAGCTTCGGACGACATCCCGCCGAAACGAGTCCAATCATTGTTTGCTATTGTTATACATATACAAATGTAGTGTAAGTATCCTATATTTTCATAAAATACGTACTACAAGAATGTATCATTTGAGATTATTGAATAAGTACTTATTGTAATCGTGAAAATATAAGGTTGACAGCGTATCAAGTAAGTACCTACATAAGCTTTAAAAGCACAAGTCTAGTGTCGGGCGCCCGCGTCCGCGCCGCGCGGCGGCGGCCTGCGGGAGGCGGCGGGCGGCGCCGCGCAACGCCGTCGAGCGCCACCGCAGCGGAACGCAATACCTAACTGCTTTTCTATTCTATGTAATGAGTGACAATAGATGTAGCGAGGCGTTGAGATATATAATGCTATTTAAGAGAGTTCTTCAAGCATCTAGTGATGCTTCATTATCAAACCTAGACTATGTTATTGTACTCGCTAAGGTAAGACGGACGGCGCAGCGGCTGCCTGGCGACTGCCGCATCTACGATTGTGATAATTATATCATCTCCATAGTTGTTGACATCATAATATTACTGTATATGAATGATATATGTATATTACACGTGTAAGCAATAAAGTAACCGGTATATAGTACTCTGCATGTAGTTTTGTCTGTGTGTTCCAACTGTCTGCTGTGCCCGCGCGGGAGCCAGTAAACGCTAGCGATTGCTCGGAGTTTCCATTGTAAAATAATGTGCAAACCGAGATTAATTTACGAAAGTAGTCTGCAACTACAGTAAACCTGTTCGAATTTCTACACGTATCTAATGCTATTTAAAATGTATTTAAAATATAATATTGTAATAAAATATAGCGGTGTTCAGGCATTTCGAGTACAGTTAACTATATTATGTACGTACTGGTGACGACTAGAGTTAAGAAAGAGACCTATATTTTATTGAGTCGGCTCGGCCCCGCCCCGTACCCGCGATGGATCCTATGTTCTGTTATCAATAAAAATATGACTGTGACCGTTTGTTTTTATTAAACCCTTCACCAGCGAGCGGAACCAAACCAAACAGCACACGAGGCCCGTAAAGGTAGAGTCTCTATCTCTCGCGTGTGTGAGAGTTCCAATCACCACTTGTCTCCCGATCCGGAATCTCGACAGCCATTAGTGTTGGAAACCGTGTTGGTTGGTACAGAAGTAATATGGAGTTATTCTGAAAGATACTCTGTCCTGTCTAGTGAGGTTTGGGCTGGGAGAGGATGAGCTGCTGCTGCTCTAAAGAATGAAGCTATCAGGAGGAATACTCATGAATGAATCACGAATGCTCAGCTCGCGCAGCCTGCAGCCTCCCGGCGTATTCTTGGTTTTTATCGTTTGCTCTGAATTCTGACTACACCCTTGTAGTCTTAGTATTATCATGTATTATTCAAATAAGTAGCTCATGTTCGCAGTTGATGTCGATGTGCTGGGAAAGATAAAAGTCACTGATAATAATTACAATATTGCATTTATTAGTTTATTTGCTTACCGATCGCGTACTGATCACTTTAGGATGAATGATCCATGCCGATGAAGTGAATTTGATGAGTGTTCATGTGAGTTCATATTGTGTATGATTGCTTTCCTTCAGGTGACCCGTCTGCTTGTTTTACCGCTATCATAAACATTAGGTATTATAAAAAAAAAACAATAAACGATCTCAGCTTCTTTCATACACATCCATAGTAACAAGCTTTGCTTAGTTTGGGACTAGGTCAATTTGTCCTCCAATGACATTCATTTATTTCGTGTGTAAGTAGGTAAGTTTTTTTTTTTACATAAAAGTAAGTTATAATTATAATCAACTAACTAAAACCATATATAAACTAAACTAATATTACAAAATAAAAATATCATCCAAATTTTCTGCCTCAGGCATTGACCCCAAGACACTGGCAGCATTTTACTTCTCTGAACTGTTATTGCTAATCTTTGCGAGAGGTAAGTGCCAGCCCAGAGGTAGTACTTTATATTAGGTAAGTACTTTATATTTTGAAAAAGTCCAATTAAAAATTACTCCTACTATGAAAAAAAAAATGAAAAATAGTTTATTTCCCTTATTAACTAGTTTACAGTTTCCTCTAGTGGTAGGGACTTACTTTTAGGTGAGTGAACCTGTGTTAGGATGCCCCGCTCCTCCAAAACTAGGTATACTATGGGTATAAGATTTAGAGAAAGCCTAACTATAATATATAACTTGGTGTATCTCTCGATCGAGTGATATTGTGTTCACATACTGATGCAGAACCCACCGTGTACGAGTCCAATTACCGGTTGTCTAATGTTTGCCCGAACTTCATATGCCCGAATGTATCGTTTTCTAAAATTTTCAATTGCCATAAAGTAATTTATTTCTGAAATGGTATTTTATTCAGAGTTGATATTAAACTAACCTAACCTAACCTACGCATTCTACAAAATCTTGAAAACAGTATGGTTCTATATATATATTTTATGGCAAACGTTGGTATGGGAAGTGAAATTCGGGCAAATGAAATTCGGGCAAGTAAAGGTATTCGCCAATTACCTACCACTCCTGAGCTTTCACCTACTAACCCTAGCTCGTCCAGCCCTCCGCCCTTCACGCTAATTAAAGCGAGCATGCGGCCTGCTACCTGTAGAAGTTGAATCTGACCTATATACGAATACGACAGGGTGAATGGGTGACCCACTGTAGAGCCTTTTCATAGAAATTATAACAGCGATATCGCATCGCCTGACAAGAATAATCTTTACAAAACTTACTGTGTGAACCTTTTACAGTGGGTCAGGGCTGAAACGGTTCGACCGTACGTCACTTAACCTAAAATTGAAGCATGCGTGTCATACGGCACTCGGCTAATGATCGTTTGCGATCGTTTAGCGAGTGCACGCGATCACATTCACCTGCGGTTCATGTGTCACGTGTATCGATTCGATAGCATCGAATATCGCCACGACACTCGTGGCGATCGTGAATAATGAAGTACGCGCGGGTCGGGCCGCCGCGCCGCGTGCCGCCGCGACCCGCCAGTGCCACTGAACTAAAAATCCATATCCAGCGTAGATGTAATCCTCCGTGCCCCACGCGCGGCGGCGGCGCGCGTGCGCGGCGGGGGGAGGGGGCGGCGGCGGGCGGGGCGCTCGATCGTGACATCAGCGGGAGCGGTGGCGGCGCCGCGATGCGCCCGACACCAGCCCGCAGCCAGCCCGCGCCCGCAGCCAGCCCGCCCAGCCCGCCAGCGCGCCGCCCGAGCTCCGCCGCCGCCGCGCCCGAGGGCCCGCTCGCCCCGGCACACGCACCGGCCCGCCGCCGCGACAGACCCGACACCTATAGACTCTGACTCGGCCCGCTCACCTGAAGCGTCGAGTCGTCAAGATTCGGGAACAGCTGGCCCGATTATATAATATAAATAGGTATGAAATCGAGTGGAGAGGAAAATCGTGTGTGAATACCAATAAAATAAAGTGTTGAACAAAAGTGAAATGTGCAGAAAATTGGAGTACATCGATCCGTGTCTCGTGCGTGGTGTGAAACGTCACGTTCGCGAACCGTCAACACACTGAAACACTCCTTTTGCATCGGGGCGGGTGTTAATATGTTTGATTTACTCGCATCATTTTCAATAGAGTATAATTAAAAAATAGTTATACATTTGCTTGCGGGGCACATTTTTCTAAAGAGTTTGTTTGGTCGGTGGGCGCAGGTGACGCGCACCGCTGTCGGAGGTGCGGCGGGGCGGCATGCGGCGCTAGCGCATGGCGGGCGCGCCGGCGCCGGGCCCGCGCCAGCCGCGCCGCGGGCCCGCGCCCTTCGCCTCCTTCGACCACGACGTCTCTGACGAGGTGAGGCAGACAGTATGTATCTCCCTCTTCTCTCTTCGCTTGCACGCTTCCCTCGCGTTCGAGTCGCTTCGGCTCCTCGCTTCCGTGCCGATGGTGGCGCACAGCTAATCCGGGCGACGTTCTCTTTCACAGTCGAGTCCCGAATCGAAACAGACGTTCCAGCTGCCGGAGATCCGCGAGGACCCCGCGGGCGCGTCGCCCGGCGGCGGCGAGGGCCTGGCGCCGCCCGCGCAGCGGCCGCGCTCGGCCTCCACGCCGGGCCCGGGGGCGGGCGCGGGGCCGGCGGCGGCGCCCGGCGCCCTGCGCGCGCCCGCCGCGCCGCGCATCGACATCTCGCGCGCGTCCAGCTCGAGCCACCACGACTCGCGCGACTCGTCGCCGGAGCTGGCGCTGTTCGCGGGCTGCGCGGAGGAGGGCGCGCGCGGCCGGCTCGAGCTGGGCTTCCGCGAGGACGGCGCGCTCGAGCTGCGCTCGTCCACCGAGGAGCTGGCCTTCCTGGAGGGCGCGCCGGCCGCGCCGCCCGCCGCCGCCGCGCGCCGCCACAGCCGCAAGGACAGCCAGGGCTCGGAGGCGGCGCTGCTGGCCGTGTCGGGCCGCACCAGCCGGCTGTCCAGCGTGGGCTCGCAGTGCTCGGCGCACTCGGCGCTGTCGGGCTTCAGCCACGCGTCGCGCGTGTCGCGCCTGTCCGTCGTGTCGGGCGCGTCGCGCTCGCCCTCGCCGCACAAGATGCTGCTCGAGACGTCCTTCTGCGGGCCGAAGCCCATCGAGGCGGAGCCCGAGATCTGCGCCGCCGCCGTCGAGGAGCGCCTGCTGGAGCTGGTGCGGGGCGGCGCGCCCGCCAACACGCGCGACCGCCGCGAGGTGCGCACCGCGGCCACCGTGGAGAGCGCGCGCGCGCCGCCCGCCCGGCCCGCGCCCGCGCCGCAGCCCGAGCCGCCCCGCGCCGCGCCCGCGCCGCCGCCGGACCCGCCCCGCGCACCGCCCGCGGAGGAGAAGCGCCAGAAGGAGAGCCGGAACCGCGCCCGCGCCGGCCGCTCGCGGGAGCGCCGCGACGCCGCCGAGCCCGAGGTGTACCGGAACAGAAACCGCTCCAAAGACGTCATCAGGATAAAGCTCAAGCCCGACGACGAGTACGAGGACGACGAGGAGGAGAGCGAGCCGTCGGGGGCCGCGAGCGCCGAGCCGCGCAAGCCGGCCTCGCTGGCGCTGGGCGCCGCCGGCGCGCGCTCCCCCGAGCGGCGCCGCACGCCGTCGCCCGCCGGCGCCGCGTCCCGCAAGTCCTCGTTCTGCTCGCTGTTCAAGTCGCGCGAGCTGGTCGCGTCGCCCGACTCCCCGTCGAGCGCGCTGCGCCGCAAGAAGAGTCTCAACGAGGGCCGCGACCGCAGCAAGAGCCGCGAGCGCGAGCGCTCGGCCACGCCCACGTCCGCCGCCAAGCTGCGCGGCTCCGTGCTGGCGCTGTTCCGCGCGCCGCGCCGCAGCGCCGCCTCGCCCTCGCCCAGCGAGCGCGCCGCCTCGCCCGGCCCGCCGCCCGCGCCCGCGCCCGCGCCCGCCGAGAGACTCAAGTACTACGAGGAGACGGGGAACGTGATCCACATCCCGCTGCGCACGCCACCCGACGAGCGGCCCGGGCCTAGCGGCGCGCGGCCCGAGCTCGCGCGGCCTGCGTCCGCACCGCAGCCGACCCCCACCCCCGCGGCCCCAGCAGCCCCCGCGGCCCCCGCAGCCCCCGCGGCCCCTGTGCGCCGCACCGTGCTGCCCGACGGCAGCATCATCATCCCGCTGCACTCCCCCACGGAGCGCGCGCCCGCCGCCGCCGGGCCCGTCGCGGGCAGCCCGGCCGGCGCCGAGCCCGCGGCCGACTCCGGCGTCGTCACCCCGGATTCTCGGCGCAGCGTCACCACCTCCGAGTCGCGGCGGAGCGTCGTCACGCCGGAGTCCCGGCGCAGCCTCGCGACCTCGGAGTCGCGGCAGCTGGACGACAGCCGCAACGGCGACGCGCGGACGGGGTCGAGCTCGGACGAGGGCCGCCCGGCCGCGCCCGAGCCCGGGGCCGCGCCCGCGGCCGGCAGCCCCGCCGGCGACGACGCCGCGGGCCGCAAGCGGAGGCTCGTGTTCAGCACTCACGTGGGCAGCCGCGACCAGGTGTTCTGCACGCAGTTCAGCATCACCAAGACGCCGAGCGTCACCAGCGAGATCTCCGGCTCCATACCGAGCTTCCCCGAGCCGCCGCCGCTGCGCGACACGCACATCGCCGCGGAGCCGGCGCCGGCCGCCCCGCCGCCGCGCGCCGCGTCGCCGCCGCCCGGCCCGGAGCCGCGCGACTCGTCCGAGTCGGAGCCGAGCTCGGGCGCGGCCACGCCGGCCGCGCGCGGCGGCAGCGACGCCGAGCAGCGCGTGCTGGTGGTGCAGGAGTCGTTCGAGGACGAGCTGCCGTACGTGCCCACCACGCTGCCGCTGGAGCGGCCGCTGGCGCTGCCCATGGTGCCGGTGCGGGAGCGCGGCGGGCGGCCCGCGCCGGCGGCCGTGCGGCGGCCGCGCGCCGCCGGGCCCGCGCCGCCGCCCGCGCCGCTCCCCGCGCCGCTGCCCGCGCCGCCCGCCGCCGGCGCCGAGAAGCTCCGCATCAAGCTGCCGCGCCGCCCGCGCACCGCCTCCGCCAGCGCGCCCCCGCGCCCCGACCGCCCGAGGACGAGGAGCGGCGGCGACGGTGACTATGATCTTTCCGCCTGATGCAGTTTCCGGCGCGCGTCAGACGTTCGCTTAATAAACTTTTTTGTAGCAGGCGACTCCCGAACGAAAACCGAATGGATCGACTTCGAGGAGGTCCCGGAGCGGCGCAAGCAGCCGAAGCGGATCCAGACGCTGCCGGGCGGCGCGGGCGCGGCGGGCGCGGCGGGCGCGGAGCGCGGCGTGGTGTTCAGCTACGTGGAGCCGGAGCAGTGCCGCTGCGAGTGCCACGCGGCCGCGCGCCGCGACGACGAGCTGCCGCTGCTGGCCGCGCGCACCGCGCACGCGCACGACCTCAGGTGAGACCGCCCCCATGCTCTCATCGTGTACTTAGTTTTGGTTACAACGTGCATAACGTGCCCGTGTCGTGTTGCAGCTCGCCGGAGGACACGGACGGCGTGTGCCGCGCCGCGCCCGCGCCGCCCGAGCCCGTAAGTACCTACCGCCTGCCACTCGGTGTACTTTTTTTTTTATTCGACTGGATGGCAAACTAGCAAGTGGATCTCCTGATGCTAACAGCCTTATTCATAAAAAGTTAGAGCCTCCTTGAAGGCTCCTTGATGTCCCGATGCTAAAAAACGTGATTCATAAACGTCTGTTAGCGCTAATCAGTCGATCAAGGCTCTGCTAAAGTTAGAAGACCGTAGACCCTCCTTTCCTTTATCTCTCTGCTAAGTCATAAAATGGCCGCCACAAATTTGAACAGCTGACTTTGACAAGAGCAAAAAACCATACCGATGATATTTTTATGGAAGTTTACGCAAAGATTAAAAAAAAAACAGGAAAAATTATTTTCAGGAATTTTTATTTAAAAATCCTCTAATAATATGAAAAAAATAAAATTACGATGATTAAAATAGTTACGGCTTTTTGCACTTAGTTTAGGTCTACTAAAACACGCGGATCGGAAATGGCGGGAAAACAAACATCTCTGCTGTCACTGCTGTCAATTATTTTTTTTTAATTCTCGATAAGGCTATTTTTTGTCTTTGATTTGTCAAGAGTGCCAACATAACGCGTCGAATCAGTCTATCAGCAGCTCATCAGCTAGCAGACTGTTAACAAGCGTTTATGAATCATACTTCTTGACAAACGTCAAACAAGCTTAATCAGTCTGTTAACTAACAGACTGATCAAGCCTCAATTAAGGATTTTTTATGAATAACGCTGTAAGAGATCACCACCGCCCATAGATATCTACAACACCAGGGGGATTGTAGATGCGATGCCAACCTAGAGGCCTAAGACTGGATACCTACCTCAAAGGCCAGTAATTTCACCGGCTGTCTTACTCTCCACGCCGAAACACAACAGTGCAAGCACTGTGGCTTCACGGCAGAATTAGCGAGCAAGATGGTGGTAGCAATCCGGACGGACCTTGCACAAAGTCCTACCATTGCACTACGGGTATTGTCCCGCTAGGCTCGAACCTTTTGGCCGCCATTTATATGCCTTAGTCATTTTCAAAGTTGCCTGACGGAAAAGGTTTGTGAAGAGCAATTAATTTTAATAAGCCTACGTCTTTATAAAAAAAGGCTAAATATTTTTAAAAAGGCTAAAACTTTTTAAAAAAGGCTTCTATTCTTACTAAATTGGAGCTAATAAATAATAAGTTATTCGAGTTAATCGACCGGTAAGACCATATTTATGTCAAAATCTTCCCCTACTGTAAAGTAAGGTTATGGGCCCCTAAAACATCTCAAAGCTGTTTAAGAGTCTCCACATTTCTGAAAAGGATTTGGATATATTTTTGAATTTTATCTGTACCGATTAAAACCTGCTGCAGTAAGAAACCATACGGTCTATCAGTCGTCTCTTTGATTTTTTTTTAAAAATTATGTTTTGTTTTCCATTGATTTTATTTTTTATTTTTCATTTGTTTTCCATTTCTTTGTGCTAAGTGCTTCTAAGTGCTTAATTGGCTTTATTGTTACATCTTTTGTAATCCACCTGTATTAGTTAATTTAAGCTGTTGGTTTTACGAATAAAATAAAAAAAATAAAAAAATTAACAGAGGCAGACCGAAGAGGAGATGGCGAGATGACTTAGACGCATATCAAATAGAGTGGTGGAGCATGCTCTCGATAGGGACGAGTGGCGGAAAGAAGGGGAGGTCTTTGCCCAGCAGTGGGACACTTTAATAGGATAATAAATAAAAAAAAAATATGTAGGCCAAATAAATAAAAATAAAAATCATTTATTTCAGATTCAAAGAATCCATATATCGTGTTAGATATTAGTCCAGCCTTTAGAGTATATATTATACCTACTTACTAGTTATAAGGTCCAGCCTAAATAGAATTAAATTTAAAATTTTAAAGTCGAGTCGTCGACAATCGAATTTATTTGACAACTGGTCAACCTTTTCATTCCGCCACTGTACTTAAGTCAGAAGGGTTGCAATCATCAATTAGGGGTAGGAAGGACCCCACACCACAGTGCCTCACAAAACAACTTGTGCGTGTTCCAGGAGGCGGCGCCGGCGCGGCCCAGCTCGCGGCGCCACTGACGCCGGCGCGGACCCGCGCGGCGCCCTCCCACTAGTTAAAGAGTTTTATAAATTATATTCACTATTGACTCGAAGCGAGTTGTTATCATTTTTGAGATGTAAATTTACCCGGTTCGATATATATTTATAGCGTCGTTTATATCTCTCCTATTAGCCACCGTTGACCTTTGCATTTTTTGATGTTTATTGAATTGTTCGAAGTGTATATTGCGGTTTTTATGCGATAGTGGTGTAACGTGTTGTAAGCGAGTGCGGTTTGTTTGTCGCCCGTCGCCTGCCGTGCCTGCCGCCTGTCGCCTGTCGCCTGTCGCGCGCGACATCGTCTGCGCCGCGCGGACCACGCATCAACCACTCTGTAACATACGACACGACGCGCCGCTCGCGCCTCGCGCCCGCCTACACGATTAAAGTACGACCTGTAATTCCCCACCGGGAATGACAATACCATACGACCTAATAATTCAAGTCTCCGTGTTATTGCCGTACTTACGAATAGGTTTGAATCATCAACATTAGGCAGTATCTTTCATTCCGGGTCGACAAGTACAGGATCGTACACTAACCGTGAAGGCAACTAAATACTTGGAAATCGATTTGTGTACATTACGGATATACCTACTCGTAGGTAGTATATTGCATAGACCATCCTGTCCTGGTGCTAACAGTTTCATTGAAAATGTCGATTCTGAAAGAAAAGGGCTGACAAACACGAATGCAATGTCAAAAACATGAGCAATTTTTCACTTTTGGTACTTTGTCGCTTGTCTCATTCGCACCTCGTAACGTCATTAAAAAGTAGTGTACGCAGTGTACCTACCTAACGATCTCATACATAATGGATAGCAATTTGATTCAAATAGGCCAAGTGTGAAAATTGCGATATCGTCCAAAAGTGATAACTTGCTTTGACGCTGAGTGGCCGTTCTGTACACGCGAGGCGCGAGCGGCGCGGGCGCGGCGTGGACGCTAGCTGATAACATAGTTTCGTCGTTGTAATAATCACGTCTCAATCCTGTACCCTGTATAGTAAACGAAGTACTTGTCTACGATACGAAATGCCGCGTGTATCCACGAGCACCTGCAGAGTGTGAGGACGGGCGCTGTCCTGAGCGTGTGAGCACAATCAATGCATTTTACATTTTAAGAGTCGTTTAACGCTATTTACTTCCCGGAATCGTCTGCTCGATGTGTATTGTATACTCACCTGATTGATAACATTTCCGTTTTAGGGCTAGTTGAGGTAGTACAGTCAGCATCAGAAGTAGCTGGTTACTTTTGTACTTTATCGTTTTACAGCAACGTACTTAGCGCCTTACAAGATTGACGAATGTGTTGATGTGACAGAGTAAAAACTTACCAGCTACTTTGATGCTGACCGTAAGAGCCGAAGCTATTGACTCACTTTGGCATAGTTAAAGAATTAATAAACGCATAATCATTATATTTAAATAATGCTTTAGCTTGAGCATGTCGGGTCCAATCTGAACGCTTCGAGCAATAAACGCCCGACTGACGGAAATGTTGTCAATGGATTTTGATAGTAATATAGTCGGCGCCGCGTCCACCGACTTCACTTTACTTTTAGCGACTCGCGGTTAATTAGTTGGGTTCTATTGATGCAATAATAATGTAATAATGTACCTAATGTTAAAGAGATAAATCTATCAGTTTAGGCAAAAGTCTGAGATGTAAAAATATAAATTTTTGCTTTCCAAAATTTGCGGTTTCAATTCTCGTCCTGTAACCCTATACCCTACACCACAGCAGTCACAACACGCTGCAATAGTATGATGTACCGTCTTAACCTAAGTTTCGAGGGGAGTGCACCTTAAAAAACTCCCTCGATACCAACTGTGGAACTTCTTCACTAAACGCCATAATGGCCGAAGGACTTCAAAAGCGGCCCGAAGGCCTTTGCAAAAGCAGGGCAAAAATTGTAAATGACATAACGGTGGCTCGGCGAACGACAACTTATTGAATGAAATACATCCTATTTATAACAGATCTATTTAGTTGCGAAGGAAAATCCATACTAATATTATAAATGCGAAAGTATGTTTGTCTGTCTTTCACGCCGTAACGGAGCGACGGATCGACGTGACTTTTGGCATAGAGATAATTTACGGTCCCGAGAGTGACATAGGCTACTTTTTATCACGGAAAAATGCAGTTCCCGAGGGAACAGCGCGTGATAACCGAATACCACGCGGGCAAAAGCTAGTGTTACTATATTCATGGTATGTACATGCAATTATATTCTCTTGGCTGACGTGAAAAACCATAGTGAATTTATAGTGAAACTTATTTCGATAATGTTACATGGCAGATCAGGAAATATAGACTCAGGCAGGCAGAGAGGACAAGACTCTCCTTCTAAACTCGCACTTTCCACAACTGTGAAATTGCGACCTCAACTATGCACTGAGCGTCACTTTACTCAGTCCCCGAGCTAAGCCGAGCGAATCAAACGACAAACTAGTAAATAAACGATTTTTATTACATACTCCTTACAAATGAGACGAGCTTCCGCCGCGAAAAGTTAAACAAATGCAATATACAGTCGGGGATCACTTGAAGATCTTGCCCTGGTTGAACTCGCGGCCCTTGGCGTCCTTGCCGCTCCAGGAGAAGTAGTCCTGGACGAGCCGCTTGGTCTCGGGCGCGGCGGGGTCGAGCTTCTTCCAGTCGTAGGACTCGTAGTCGATCTGCCAGTCGGGCGACAGCGGGAAGGCCAGCTCGTGGCCGCGCCACACCCACACGCCCGAGATGCTGGAGTCGTTGTCGCCGCCGAACAGGCAGACCGACGCGAACGCCTGCTTGCGCATCTTGTCCAGCCTCTGGTACATCCCTGCAACACGCGGCAAGCGTTAACTCCCTATATATTTCACACGAAAACACAAGCTGAAACATGGATGCACATAAAAAACCAGAAAAATAGACCAGCGCTGGGAATCGAACCCAGGTCCTCAGCAATCCGTGCTGCGTACTATTCCCCTGCACCACTGCTCAGTGGCGTAACTATAAGGTGGCAGGGCTGGCAAAATGCCACGGGCCCCCGACACAACAGGGCCCCGGCCGAAGAGGCAGCGAGCTCAGAATGTTTTTTTTTTATCATTGTACCTATTTTATTTTACTTAAAATGAAACTAAGTACAACGTGACGATTTTTACTGATAGGTAGGGCCCCATCAAAAGAATTCGCCACGGGCCCCAGATGGTATAGTTACGCCACTGCCACCGCTGGACAGGAGACTAGACACGAATTGCTCTTATGCACCATCATTTCAACTTGCATTCTTACGAATGTTTGTTCTCGGGTCTTGGGTGTTTAATATGTATTTAAGTATGTATCTATCTATTTAATTATGTATATCCGTTGCTTAGTACCCATAACACAAGCTTTGCTAAGCTTACTTTGGGACTAGGTCAATTGGTGTAAATTGTCCCGTAATATTTATTTATTTATTTATTCTTTTCATAGTTCCTTTAGCAGCGACACTAACGCCATCTATGTTACTAGTTTCTCATCGAGATACATTTTACAATCCCATCGGAACTATCTGCTCACCAGCGACAAGAGATGTCGCTATTAAGCAATCAAATCAAGATGACTTTTTGGAGTCTTTTTGTATTTTTTATTTCAACTCCAAATTTTATTTTTATTTCAAAGTAACAAAAATTTGGAGTTGAAATAAAAAATACAAAAAGACTCCAAAAAGTAATCTTGATTCGTTAGCTCCCTCTTTAAACTCAAACTTGCTGCGCGGGCAAGTCGCTTGGACAAAGAGCGGAATTCCCGAAATGTTATAAAAGTGTATATCGTGGTACCTGTGATGAGGTTACAGCTCATGAACACTTTGGCCAGCTCCTCGGGGTACTTGTACTCGCAGAACCAAATGGAGTAGTGTTCAGGGTCGAACTTCTGCCAGAAGTATGGGATGGACACTGCCTCGTCCTCGTTGGAGTAACAGCGTTTGAAATCGTCCATGTTGAATGTGCTGCGGAAATCAAACATCAAAATAAACATTTGCATCTCGCATCGCAACACTACGCAAATTGACGGAAATGACAATTCGGCACTACTTTGAAAAAAGCTGGTATCTCAAAATCGATGATCTTTCTGGGTGAACTTAATGAACATTGTTATAAGGTTGAAATTTGTTGACGTATTGATTTGAAATACGAGATTTGTCAAAGTAGTGACGAATTCTCAATTCCAACATCACCTCTCAGTGGAACTTTTATGCGTAATTTTTGATGTTTTACACACAGCGTAGTGATGTGGAAATAAATTTGTTAGAAAAAGGATCGAAAATCATCATTGAATTGAAAATAGGGATGGAACTAACTGTTATATGTTACTAGCTTTTGTCCGCGGCTTCGCCCGCGTGGAATTCGGTTACCGCGCGCTGTTCCCTCGAGAACTGTGCATTTTTTCGGGATAAAAAGTAGCTTATATCACTTTTCTGGCCCATAAACTATCTCTACGCTAAAAATCAGAAGAAGAAGAAGAAAAGAAGAAGAAATTTTGCCCGCGGCTCCGCTCGCGTGATATTCGGTTATCGCGCGCTGCTCTTCCGGGATAAGAAGTAGCCTAATCACTCTCTGGCCCCATAAACTATCTCTATGCCAAAAATCACGTCGATCCGTCGCTCCGTTTCGATGTGAAAGACGGACAAACAAACATACAAAGTATATAAGTATGGTTTCCGAATAATTATGTCAAAATCTCTTTCAATCCTATTCATATTTCAGTCTAATAATAAATTTCCGGCGTATCCGAGCACAGGAAGTCTCCTAATTTAGTGTTTACAAGTAATTGAGACTACAAATACCACAATGTATGGTATTATGACCCTTTGTTCATTGTCTTTTTCATAATAAACCTTTCATTGGCCCCTAAATATAACTGAACTTCTCACAGAAAAGAGGTCTACAAAAGGAGATTCTTATTTGGAAACTAGTATATTAAATTTGTAAAGTGAGCAATGGGAATAAGTATGCAAAATAATAAAAAATAATATATTTAATACATTTATTTTAAAAGCAATAAATACTTAAATATAATGATAATGACTAGCGTAAAAAATATAAGATGAATTTTACAGGCGAAATACAGATAAAGGCATAAATAAATATTGGCAACTGATCAGAAATTCTGGAACCCAACGACATGAGATACCAAAGCAACTTGAAACTGATGATTTTAGCCTTTTATACGATCGGGTTCAGTAAAACGAGTGTAGTTTTTCCGAGTTGCGATTCGCATAAGTCTTGTAGTTCATAGAAAACCGTCGACCCTTTCTGGGGCGGCGTGTGAACTGAACACCGAAAACGACCGTAACTCGGCTCAGGGTGACTTCGTCCACAGTCCCATACATCGCCTAAATCGTCACCTTAACTCGTCCACTTTCTGATATCGTCAATATCCCATTTTGCCTACATCCCTACTTCGGCAGTGCCAACTCGTCCACATGGTCTAAATAAGAATGTTGACGAGTTAGCACTGTAGTCGAAATAGGACTGTTGACGAGTTGGCACTGTGGCCCACGTAAGTAAGCGGACACGATAGGTAAGTCACGTTATAGAAATGTTGACAAATCAAAACAGTCTATATGAGAATGGGGTCGATTTAAGAGGGTGACGAAATGGGACTGCAGACGAAGTCATCCTGAGCCCGTAACTCTGCGACTCACAAAAGCACGCTCGTTTGGCGAACATGCGTTCACGTCAGCGCCGGCTTTAGATCAATAACCTAATTTACAAACGCCTGTCATAAAGCGAGTAGTGCAAGCCTACCCTTTGGGCATGGAGTCGAAGGGGTCCTTGGACTCTTTGGGCTTCTCCTCGGGCTCCAGGTCCCCGTCGTCGGCGGGCGGCGCCTCTTTCTTCTCCTTCTTGGGCTGCTCCTTCTTTTCTGTCTTCTTCTCCTTCTTGCCCTCCTGGAACGTCACGGATTTCTGGTGTAACGATAGGTACCACTTTAGAGAGCGAGCGAGACGAAATAACAACTAGTGTGACAATTTCATGAAGATTTTTTTGTGTCCTAATTTTCGCACATAATTTAAGGCACGCTGTGTATGCGGGTATCAGTTAGGGGCACATATTTCTGAACGGAAAATATAAAAAATTGAATTTAGGCATTAACGTTTCAGCTTCCACTTGTTTTTGTTCCCGAGACACTTGAGCGGGATGCAGCGGGCGCGTTCTCGGCACACGATAGAGAACCGGATGGAAAAATTTGTATTCTGTTGGGCCATCGATCACGGATATGGACAGACGGATGAGGGTGGAGTGGCATTCCACTTTAGTAAGCGCTGGAATTTCCGAACTGTGGTTGCGTCGGAAGCTTCTAGAGGGAATGAAAGGAACGGAACATTAACCTTACTGGTACGGCGATGTGGTGTCTTTCGTGGCGGCTCGGGATTGTAAAATCGTGGGGTAGGGTGACCGCGTATACTTTAGGAATGTAAATGTCGCGGAGAGCGCATCACTTTGAGAAAGATGACATCAGAGGAGAGGAAAGCGCGTCGGACATTCACTCGCATTAATATCTGCCACAGTGGAGTGTGCAAAAATACGTGACACGTCCTACTGGAGCTAAAAATAGTCATATTAGATATTTATCTACACCCATATAGTAAATCCTCCATTATGCGTTCAAAAACCATAGATACAAGTAGCGGCACGAGAGTTTAGCGCTGAGTGAACCGTGGAAGGGATAGCTGCGCATGGGGGCATGGGCGCGGGGGACGTATGCGACTGGAAAGCCAATCGGCGCTACGCACGCCTGCCCTTCCCCGTGTGATACCTTACTTTTGACTTCTGCGCAATAACCGTCAGCGCTAAACTCTCGTGCCGCTACTTGTAATGACCAGCATTACGATATTGGATTATATTATGAACACGGCAGTATCGTAATGGTCATTATGATACAAATATCTGTATTGTAATAACTAATAAGATTTCATACATCATTACAGAATTGAGGCGGTGGGGCGCGCAGGGCGCACGAGCACCTGGCTAGTTCTCGTTAATGCAGGCCATTCTCAATGGTTCTTGAACGCATGATAGAGCACTTAAAACCCCTCTCGTGTTATTATGGTATGCACGCCTCTGTCGCGTCAGATATTGGCGCGTTGTGGTGTCGACGCGGCAAGTCTGTCGGCGTACCTTCTTGGAGTGTTGCTGGTATTTGGAGGCATCGTAGACGGGCGGCGCGGCGGCGAGCTGCGGCGCGCCGCACACGGCGGCGGCGGGCGGCGCGTGCGCCAGCGTCAGGAACCAGCGCTGCACGTGGGGCAGCTCCGCGCGCAGCGCCGGGTCCAGCACGTGCTGCAACAGGGACAGGCACTTCACGACCCGACACGACCACTTGCAACAGGGGACCAGCCTCCGCTGCGACCGCAGCACATCACTCCAGAGCATCAGGCTATTTTATGACATCGGACTTTCTTAAAGGACCAGCAACGGACCAATGACTCTCCTTACGGACGGACGGTGGTGGTAATTTCCCATCAAATGACCAGCTTGTTCGTTCGATTATTGATGGCGAACCGCACAGGATGTGCTTCCACCGAATAAGAAATCGTGAGTTTCCACTTTGGTCTCCTCAGTTATTTAAGTCTGTTCCCGCTCGTTACTCTTCTTTAGTATAAGACCAAAATAACACAAATACAGTGCAGTGCTTGTGACGAAATTTTGCCCTTCGAACGTTAGATTCTATAGAACTGTTAAATTTCAGTAAGCGCTTCGAGATGATTATGAGATACTTGTAACTGATATCATCAGGTGTTTGGAAAGTGTACACAATAATAGCTGTAATGTTACATTATAAATAAATAATATCAGCTGTTAATGTACACCGACGCCAAATAGATTAAGATAACGTGATCACTTTATCAAAAAGATTAAACTATTTGCTGCTGAGTGGTGATGATAAAGAACATGCACTCTGCAGAAAACATCAATCCCACTCTATGCGTCTTACTCAATTTTTTTTATTCTTGTATCGTTCGAGGCGGCAACGAGAAGCGAATTCGACTCCGATCAGTCAAGGGATGCTCTCTCGTGTATCTCGTGTATCATTATTTGTATATTGCTGTGCCCTAACAGGGTAAATGTTGAACGTTTTATACTTTCTAAGATCTTATCACAACATTTAGCGCAATAAATATTTTGAATTTGAATTTGAATTTGAAATATTATGATTGAGGTGTCACCTGGAAGGTGTGTATGAGCGTGGCGAAGACGACGATGTCGGCGAGCGTGACGCGCTCCGTGACCAGGAACGTGCGCGTCAGCAGGTGCGCGTCCAGCACGCGCAGCGCCGCCAGCAGGTCCGCCCGCGCGCGCTCCACGTTCTGGAACAACAGACACACAGCCTCACTACACAAGCTTTCGCACGATGCGGTTAGCCGCGCGGTCGCAGCGCGCCATCCCTATTCACAGTATCGCTTGAGAGGTGGCGCACTCAAACCGTGCTACTAGCCGAGTAGTGCTTATGAAGCCTCTCTTAATACCACTACTATAGAAAAATTTTACTCAACACTCCTTTATTTTTGAAATACAAATGCCCTACAAATCCATATAAAGAATACTAACCGCTTGCGGCAAGATGGTGCCGATGGAGTGCCAAATGGATCTCATGAGCTTTCAGTTGACCAAAAAATACTTTATGAGCACCCAAGACCGAAAAATAAATCTTCCCGTCGGTAAACATCGTCTCGCGTCGGCCGAGCCGATCGACGTCTTTTACGCTCTTATTGTGTAAACATGAAGAGTTTCTTGATCGGCTTAAGTCGATTCAGCATCCATAGATTAGGGGAGACCTTTACCTGTTTGTTGAACTGCATGATGCCGAGGTAGGGGAAGACCCAGGCGGCGGCGGCGGGCAGCAGCTCGGCGTCGGCCCAGCACGCCCACTGCAGCACGCGCGCCTGCGTGGCCGCGTCGCCGCCGCGCAGCGCCGCTGACGACACTGCAAACATCACCCGCCCCTTACCGACACTGACACTTGCTACATGAAGCTATGATGCTCCAATCGAGCTTTGTCTTTCTACATGGAACAGTTTAACATTGAAACATCAAATATATGAGCATTTTAAACAGCGTAACATAACAAGCATATAGAAACTTGACGTTGAGCTCGAGCACGGACCCGACTTCTGGTCCAGGTTGGGACCGGCACTTTATTATTTGTCAGATCCTCCATGCTTATTTTGGCATACAAATTAAGATTTTCAAAAGTTAACACAATACATATTGTACAGCATACAATCTTCAGCTGCCCCGGGCCCTTCCTAGGTTCACCCATGATTGAGCCACTCAATCTTCTTCTAAGACCTTAACATGTCTCTATCACAAATGATAGTTTGCAAAATGATACCACTAACTGATCACTTTTAAAGTTCCTCATAATATTACAAGATGCAAAAATTATCTATAAAATCTTGTTGTAGGTAAACCAAACATCAATAAGTTTTTATCTATATGGTGAATGACCTCAGCATAGACTTGACCTTGGAGCTATATTTTTGTAAAACTGTTTCAAATATTCGTAATTTCGTATTTTACACCAGTAGCCAATTAGTACTCTAGATAGAGATAGTCAAGGTAGAGACAGTGGCATGTAGGTCAGGTCCCATATGTTGTAAACAAACAGACCTAGGATTATCTACTATGACTTTAAATACCACAAAAACGGTGCTTATTAGAATTAGAGAGCATTCAGATTCTGAATACAATATAATTCAAATTATTAAAATGAATTTTAGAACTAGTGTTAGAGGAGTTTTGGGAAACTTGTCACTGAAGATTATGAATCATCTGTTAGATAAATATGAATGGGTTTAGTACAGTTATAACATTGTTCTCGTGATGCACCACAGTTCAAGGTGCATGGAGCCACTGCTGCACCGGGCAGGGTTCAACAAACTGCCTAAACCAGTCGGACAACTTTCGTCATTTCACTTTTAGGTTATCGGCGAATGAATTAGAAAATGTTTGAAGCTAGGACTCACCATAGTAGGCGATGGCGTTGCTCTCGGTCAGCAGCACCTTGCCGTCGGCGCTCTCGTAGGCCGGCACCTGTAAGAGGGTCAGACCGTACACGTCATCGTCACAGAGGGTTGTTAGCTCGGGGTTAGCTCGCGGCCGCACGGCCGGACACTCACTTTGCCCGCTGGGAACTTCTTGAGGAACTCATCGGACTTGTTGGTCTCGCCGAACACGAAGTTCGGGGCGACTTTCAGATCGACCCCGGAGTACTGTGCGGCGATCAATGCCTTGTAAGCTCGGAAGTTTTCCGGATAAGTATAGAGTACCTACGGAAATAAGGACACAGAACGTCAGCGGATTTCATGATTGCACTCATTTTAGTCATAACGCACGATAATCTGATCAGATTCACGGGATAATTCACGGTAAAATTGGAACCTACCCCGGCCATGGTGGATTTTTTCCAAGAGACTTTTGACAGGGCCGATCCACTGTCACTGTCAAATTCAAAAGCGTTTTTATTTGTCGTAACTCATTTGATTTATTATTTTCAAGCTTCTCTAACTCCACATATTTGCCAATATTACACAGTAATTTAAGGTAATCCACCTTTGCGTAGCGAAAATTAATTATACTTATAGCTCTCTTTCTCTTAAACTAGAGTTAAAAGGAGTAAAAAGAAACGAGAGCTATAGAATGTTTCATGAAAGCACATGAAAGTAATAAGTAGTAAAAGTAAACTAATCAGACCGGCTATCATTATTCTATGCCTACTCTTTCTTTTTAGTACTTACTCAAACTTTTTAATCCTATTCTATGCCCTCGTTGGGGCAATGAATTTAAAAACGCCATTAAGAATTTGACTATCTTGGCGTTATTTTTTGGCATAATGTGGTTTTAAAGGTTATAATAAGGCTAATAATTTTACAAATAAAATAGGTATCAAATATATCACTCTCATAAAAGTATTGGTTTTTATTATTTAAGTAATATATAGCTGGTTTATGAACGCACTCTTTAAACTGACGTTTTAATTTTTCATTTTGGCAACATTAATTCGCAATTTCTAAAGAAAGTTTAGATCGATGGTGGTGTAGTGAAGATTTTTGCGATTTAACTTAATTCATCTTGGAAATATCGTACTCTGGTCCATACTGTCATATTTCTTCATTTGTTCCCAGTAATCTACTAAAAAGACAAAATGGTAAGTGTCGATCTTGTCGAGGGCGGGCTAATTTTAACTCTGCTCCTGCTGTTTTGGCCAAGGTGTTGCCTCGGGCTGCTGGCGGGCGCGCGGTCGGCGCTGCTCGCTGCCCACTCGACCCTTTCCTAATTATTTTTAAATTAAAATGAGCATCGTACTATAAAATAATTTAAATTCATTAAATAATGTTCGTAGTATTTCTTTCCCCATTTCGAAACATCAAAAGGATCTCGGTGGTCACTCGAGTCACTCATTTAAACAATAAAATTGAATGTTTCAGGGCAATGAAAACTCAATCCCCATGGAGCTGTGTTCCAATTGTAAGTACATTGTTTGTTTCACTTCTCTCACTACTTTCAAATCTATCTCATTCTATGTACCTTGGTACTATTGGTATACAGCCTTTAAAGATTTAAATACAACAAAGTAATGAGTAAATTGATGATGTCACTTCCCATGAGTTGCTTTCCGTGTTAACTTGTTCCGTTTGGCTTCCACTATTAACCTCGTCCCTTCCGTACTAACTCTTGCGAGTGTTACAGATGAGTCTGAGCATAGGTTGCATTATGAGCTTAACCGGAGGTTTGTTTTCAGCGCGTGTTAACTGCATTGATTTTAAGGTGGAGAACTGTGAGTGTGTAGCGACGACACGGACGTGTCTCTCATGTTGCATCTCGCACGTCACGTCACTCGCGTCCAGAACAATTTTTTCAGATCTGTTTTAATGAACATCTAGTGATTTGTTATGTTCTAGAAATAATTCTGAAGCTGAAAATTTATTATGTTGACGACTGTCAACATAACTAACTAGTGTCAGTAATGTTTAGTTTCTCAGAGCTCAATATAATTAAAGAAGTAATTTTTAGAAATTAAAGTAAACTATTAAATAAATCAAGCTTGCTCATCAATCAGGCTTATATTATAGGCTTAACAGACCAAAACGAGGCAGAAATGTACTTTCTTCACTGACCATTATGTTCTCCAAAGTCTATTCAGCCACTATTTGTAACATTCAGTGTGCGTGTGATGTCCCATGCCCATCAGTGCTGCGCCTACGCATTCTTCTGTCAGTCTGTATATTTGTTTCTTTTCTATTCTAGAACATCTCTAACTAGGTGCCAAATCTCTGTGCATAATTCCTCCACCCTGTTGTTAAACATTCTGTAGATAAAAATTGTTCTGGATAATAACATGAACTAGTTTGTTGGTTAGTGCAACCCGCCACGACGGCCTAGTCTCCGGTGTTCGTAGAGTTCATTACATTCTGAATGTGTGTTGCGATCTGTTAGACGTTGCGAGCCCGCTCAGGCGCGTAGTCACGCGGCCGGGCCGGCGCCCCCGCCGCGCGCCGCCGGCGGCCGGGCGAGGCGCGGCGGCCGGCCCGGCCCCCCGCCCCGCCCGAGCGGGACTCTGCAACGTAGCGCTTTCTGCACTCGGAAATATCCTTGTATTCGTTCTAGATCGCTTTTTATGTTAATAGAATAGAACGTGAACATTCTGTATGATATATGTATATAATTCGTACACGACGCGGCGCGCTCCGGCGACGTCAGCGTTCAATATTCATGAGCTAGCGCTTGGCCCGTCGACGAACAATACCCACGACGACGGCTCGTCGTTCGCTTCTTTCTCTTTCGCGTCTGCATGCGACTAGATAAACTGAATATCGTTGTTCGTCGTCCTCGCTCCGACCTCGGTAGGGACGGCGTAGAGTCCGATGGGTGTGGCGAAAGAGAAAGAAGCAAAGAGCGACGGCACGCGTGTCGAGTGCTGTTAGAGTAGCCAGTGCGCCCGCGGGCGGGGCGGCCCCCCGGGGGCGGCCCCCCCGGCGGGCGCGGCTGCAGCGTGTGTTGTCGCAGTCGACGCGGACGAGATCCGGCGGCTGGGCAAGCGCTTCCGCAAGCTGGACCTGGACAACTCGGGCGCGCTGTCCATCGACGAGTTCATGTCGCTGCCCGAGCTGCAGCAGAACCCGCTCGTGCAGCGCGTCATCGACATCTTCGACGCGGACGGCAACGGCGAGGTCAGCACCGCCCCTTACTTACTACACGCCGCGCGGCCTCGCGCCGCGACGGTGCCTTCCTCTCGATCTATTTTTTGCTGTTCTATTCTATCGGTGGCTGTCATGCATGACCCCTTGTAGCCCCCTCCCTCTTACTGACTGTGCCTGTTTTCTTAAATATTTTTGAAAATGAATCCGTTTGACCAGTGGCGTGCCTAGATGGACAAGGGCCCCAGTGCATAGAGAAATAATTTGGCCCTCACCCCCTCTTTCCACGTACATAGCTTGAACTTATATCGGCCTTTAAAATTATAGATAGGACTAAAAATAGGATACAGTGAGTTAAACTTATCCCTAGTAAGTAGGCTCGAGCCGAGCCTCCTCACAGGGATTTTTTTTCCTCTCTGAGCTCTGGGGCCCTGGTGCACTGCCCCATCTGGCCATACGATAGCTACGCCCACTGCGTTTGACTTTTAGCTTATGACTTGACCTTTTCATTTACCGTACCGAACTTGTTGGCTCAACTTATCACTCATTTAAAATACTATTAACATACATAACACACCTACCTCGAGCAGAGCCAATGAGAGAACATATACTATACATACTTCATCTTTATCTGATATCTCACTCCTTTTCTGTCTAATGCGTAAAAATTTAACTCGTCTCTTTTTTTTCTTTAATTATTAAATATCCTAAAATATTTAACATTTGGTGGAAGAACAATTTTAATTATTGACGAGTTTGTGTCTTACATAAATATTTGAGCTAACTAGGCAGAAACTAACTTAAAAATCATTAAAATGTATCAATGTTACATGACACAAAAGAATGCTTAGCTAAATACCAGGAAAACAATGACATATTGTGTGAGCGGCGCGCGGCGGACGCTAATGGTAATGAGCGGCGTCTGCGCCGGCGTTGTTGATAAACAACGCTGACGTCACGCGCCGCACGCGCTTATCGCGCGGCCCAATCATGTCGACCACACTACACTATACTACGGTTAGGTTAGGCTCATTATTGAAACGGAAAAATTGTTTCACACTTATATGAATAGAGTTTTTTGCTCCATAGAGCAATTTACTCGGCTCGGCAGCTCCGCAGCAGCCGAGTAAATTGCTCTATGGCCGAGCCTCGGCTACATAAGCAAACGCTAACGTCTTCTGTGGTGTTGGATAGGGGCTTTTGTTATCGTTAACGTTTTCCTTCGTAGGTAGTTGACGCTACCGTCGCTACCTACGGAGGAAAATAGTCTTAGCACGTAATTATTAAGTGATAGGACGAATCACTCCAGAAACATCAGATACGCTGTTATTTACGTTTACGTCTATACGAATACAGCTGCGTTCAGATTATTTTTGAGTGAATTTGTTACATTATCTTCATAAACCTCCTTGCAAAAAAAACGGGCATCTATGGTTTTTGTATTTTATGTGCATGAAAGTTTACTTTCTAAGCTTCAATGCCTAAAAATCTGAAAAACCATAGGTGCCCGTTTTTTTTGCAAGGAGGTTTATTAATACCGGACCTACATGGATGACAGATAAAAATAAGTAAACTTTAGTTACGACAAGTTTGGTGTTTTTGTAGGTATGTTTTATTAGTTGAATTATTTGAAATTGCAGCTCAGTTTTAATCCAAGCTTTTCAAACTTGCCAAATTTCAAGCCAATCCTGCCTGGGGTATTGAGTGTAAATAGACAGATTCAAACTAATCTTAGGCCTTTCCTTTGGTTGCTAAGTACCTAAAACGCAGTCTGCCAATTTCGCTAGTTACTTACTTACATTAGATATAAATCAAAGGAAAGGTTGTAAAAATACCTAATTCGAGGCCCAAAATAATTTGACCGTTTAAAATGAAACTGACACAATTCGACATATTCACATTTCCAAAATAAACTTTTTATTAAACACAATCAGGTCGAGTGTTAAAAAGATAATACCTATTTCGAATAGACTGTTTCATTCTAAACGTGCGTATGATGGAAATGAATCCATATGTGCTCAGATAGAGCTTAGCAAAGTGGAAAGCTTAAAGCAAGCACAGACAGTAATTTATTGAATCAGGCGTTACTTTGAGGAGGTCCATATCAATGGGCTAAAAGAATTTCCTTGCTCATCCGCGACCGAGCGCGCAAGCAAAAAAAAAGGTCGCTGGTGAGCAAGAAAATTCTTTTAGTTCATTAAGCACAGACAGTGTTGAGGTGCAGCGTGGGGGGCGGGCGTGGTGTTGCAGGTGGACTTCAAGGAGTTCATCCAGGGCGTGTCGCAGTTCAGCGTGAAGGGCGACAAGCTGTCCAAGCTGCGCTTCGCCTTCCGCATCTACGACATGGACAACGACGGGTTCATCTCCAACGGGGAGCTGTTCCAGGTACCTGCCGCACTCGCATAACTAATAACTAAATAGTTTTCCGTAGCTAAAATATGTTTTTTCTACGTTTTCGACTCCCGCGGCTCAGGCATGTTGAGATATTGAAAAATCCATATACGAATACCCATGAAAGACCAGATTTTAGCCAAATTTAATCCATCTCCTAGACGCGGCTGTCATAAAAATTTCACTATTTCTGCAAGCAAATCATCTCGACGAGTTTTAGCAGAATGTTTCTGTTGGGATTTAATTTTTTTTTCTTATTTCTGTTCTTATTTCTTGTACGACCAAGTACGTACCGAGACGACACTTGAGTATCTCTAATACACGTACTCGGTACTACAGATTATTCGCAAAGTCTTTTGAAGGTTTTCCTACTACGCGTGCACTGAACGCTATCTCTGCCAAATTTCAGCTCTCTAGGTATACCATGTGGAAGGCACTACTAGTTATAGTTTACTTTCGACAATCAGAGTAGAATAGAATTGATTTATTTAATGTTAAATCCAGACTATCAGTAACAAATTTTCCGTTACCTTGCAACTTTACAACTATTAAACGAATTAAGTTATGAACTAAATTGATATCTGAATAAAAGAGATGGCTTGGAGGAATTCTGGTTGCCGTATTTTACTTTTACGACCAATTACCATGAAGACAAGTAATAAAAAAAAAGGCATGAAGATTATTTGTTGACTGCAACACCTAAAGCGTCCGTAACAACAGATATTGGAGCGAACTAGTCTAACGAGTGAATGGTTTTTCCGCGAAAGCAATAAACTCGGCCGGCGCTCGAAATAGTCTCCTCCCGCACGAGGTAAACGAAATAAACCATAAACGCCCCACCTCAGCTTCTTGACAAATCGTAAAGGGCATAAATATTTTATTTTAGGAAACGTACAAATCTTAAAAATCTTGAAAACATTTTTAGCATTACGTTTATTTGAAGACGAGGCCCTGCGTTCTTGATAATAAAAATGATTCAGTTTATTAAAGTAGATGCCCTAGATATCCAACAGATTGCAGAGGTTTAGCATGGCAAGTAATTTCCGTAGCGTAGTTAGTGAGATGTCGGAGATACCCGGCGAATGCAGGCGGCGCCGCTCGCACACAATGGATGAGCTCGTTATTGCGTTGACCTTGCTTTATCAGATAAGGCTGTTTGAAAAAGGCATGCGAGATAATCAGTGTTCCGGATATCTTTGCAGTGCTCGACATGCACAAGCTAATCTTTCTGATTAAGCACAAAGTTCTGAATCTGATTCACGAGCCACATGAGCGGAGCAAACCATCTGATTTTACAATTGTCTATCTGAGTGTTTTGGTTTCACTTTGAGAGTGGACGTCGCTGATTGACCTTGAAGACTAGATTTCGACCGACAAATAATCACACGAAATGCATAATGACTATTACATTTAAAAGTTTAGTGTGAAGACTAATGTAGTCCTTTATAACTCTATGCGGCATGTCGGGTCCTAAATTTTTAATTGGTTCAGCTCGCCTTACCCGCCGTCTAAGGTTTGAGCAGATCGATGCTAATAGCGTCAGCGGACGATGGAAAGTGCATCGGGCAGGTCAGTAGGTCAGCCAGAACTAAACTGTAACAGATCGAATGTGACATTGATAAGATCCCTTTTTCGTCGTGCCTATTAGTTGTTGTTTAAAATATTGATTATGATAATGTACTCGTTCGACACATTATTTAATTGTACGGATGTAGTTTAGTTTCCGAATTTTGGGCAGTTATATTAATCGAACGATTTTATATATACCTACTTATCTTTGGGAATCTAGTGATTTGGGTGGTTCGCCGGAATCGCCGGATACCCGGTGTTGTTCGAACATGTCAATAAATATTGTGAGTTTGAGTTTTGAGTTTATATCCTGCGTATACATATAGTAACTTTAACATGTACATACGTTAGGCGATACGACGGGCTCCCCATAGAAAGATCAGTTCTAAGGAACCACGTCATCAAAGACAAGAAAAAGTATTCATGCAAATGGGCCACCCAGTAGAACTGTAAGCTTTACTGATGATTCGTTGTAGTTCCATAGCTACGAGTAGTATACCAACGTTTAATGGAACTATCGCGGCTTTTTTCGCACTTTGTACATACCATCATTCTCATATTGTGTCACTAGCTTATGCCTGCGACTTCGTCTTCGCGGATCTAGGTTATTGCGCGGTGGCGCCCTCTGCCGGAATAAAAGGTATCCTATGTTGATCCTTGGGGTTCATATTACCTACCAAATTTCATCAAAATCGGTTCAGTGGTTTAGACGTGATAGCGTAACAGACAGAGTTACTTAATAATCCCAAAGGAACTGGCAATAACCTCGCTTGTTGTCGTTCCAGGTGCTCAAGATGATGGTCGGTAACAACCTGAAGGACACGCAGCTGCAGCAGATCGTGGACAAGACCATCCTGTTCGCCGACCGCGACGAGGACGGCAAGATCTCCTTCGACGAGTTCTGCTCCGTGGTGGGCAACACAGACATACACAAGAAGATGGTCGTCGACGTCTAACTCGCCTCACCTCACACACACACACCTCTACACACCACACACGCGCCTGACGCTGGCGGACACTCGGACACAAACGTGCCGATGAGCTATCTCAACTCGCATCAACCTTGCCTAGTAAATATCTAAACAAAAAAGAGAAATGTAACATTTGGCGGAAAGAAACGATTTGCTACAGAAACAAACCAGAATACCTGGTAAATTTGCAGCTGTTAATACTTCTGACAGGATAAACTAGGGCGATTAGACTTAAGAACAGAAAAGAGTTATGTTGCTGCGTGTCACGTTTGTGCCCGGAGCCTCGGACAGTGCAGGCGCGCTCTAGTTAGAACACTATTCAAATGGCGGCGCGGCCGCGCGGGCGTCCTCGGACCAGCGCTCGTGATCAAACTACTGTTTCATGTATTTTAAATGTGTGAAGCGAAAACTGAGCGGACCGACGCCGGCGGCCGCGCCGCGCCCCGCGAACCATCATCGTCTCTTCGTAGCTCTAAGTGCAACATATACATTTTATCATAGTTATACGGTAACGTCATTAGAGTTCTTATCATAGTCGATCGTAAGTAGATTTTTTTTTATAATTTTGTTGCGGTAATAGTTTTAGTCGGTATTGTTATTTAGTATTTTATTTCGGCAGAATTAGGTGTCAGTTGTCAATGCGAGTCCATCACGTGTAGGTGTTAGATATGGGTAATTGCGGATCTCCACATTCGAAAGTCTGACCCTCAAGCGGATCTGAAAAACTTATTAGCTCATAGTCAAAATACCACGCGCAGGACTTATCACGTTAACACACACGAATAACATTTACCTCGATGTTTCGGCAACATTACAGTGGCCGTGTGGTCACGAGTAGACTGAAGTGTGGGGTGTGCGTGGTATTTTGACTATGAGTGAAAATCACGAAAGTTTAAGACGTTGTATATAATTTATCGGCTCCTTCCATCCACATTATCATCTCCGGCCAATGTCCAAGGAGTCATTAAAAATTAGTATGGCAGTTTTTCGCGGTGCCGAACCAATCCTGACTTAGACCGGAAGGAGACCGCTTAGCCTTCGCTATAGACTAATTAAGGCAAAGATCGCTCGCAAGAACTATTCAAAACGAGTCGATAAGCGGAGTCAGTTCCAATATTTGAGCTGAATGTATTAAGTCAGATTACTTGTCGGAGTCTCGATTACCCATGTCTAGTAGGTGTCACCGTAGGCCGCAGTAGCTCGTAGCGCCGGCATCAGTCTGGCGGGCCGGGGCGCGGCCGGGGACGCCGCGACGGGACCGACCCGCGGCCTCGCTTCGGCCCGCTCGTATCTACTTCTATATTCTACTGATCTTATCGCCTTATCCGAATTTTATACAAGTAACTGTAACTTTTTGAATATTAGTTCGGTTTTAGTAGTCGTTTACTATAAGGTTGCGGTATGTGTGAGCGCGCTCCCCGCCCGTCCCTGGCCCTCCCTCAGAACGCTCGCGCGACGCGAGCGGGATCCAGATTCCTACTCCCGGAGTGGCCGGCTGTCCGGCTCAGTCGAGCCGGTACGGGGCTGTCGTTTGCGAATGACCCGTTTGTGGAACGTTTGTCAGAACGCTTCATTCGCAAATAATATCAGACCGGCATGGGATAAACAGTTTTAATTGAAATGAAGCCGCCTTGCAGCTCCCTCCCCCGTTCCGTCCTGACCCCTCCCCGCAGGTGCTGTCGGCGCTGCGCGCGCCGCGCTAGCCCGCGGAGCCCCGCCCCTCCCGCCGTCCCGCCCCGCGCTCCGGCTTGTACATGTGTGAACGGAAACTTTCTGATCATCACCGTGTGCGTCCGGCGGACGCGGCGAGCCGGCCGCCGGAAGCCGGTCGCCGGCTCGTCCGTATCCGCTGGATTACTTTAAGTATTTCGTCCAAATGTAAAGAGGTATTTTTTCACAAATCGCTTTCATCACGATGTCGGAGGGAATGACGATGTTAGGACGTAGGCATCGCGTCATCTCGCTAGCGTGTTCGCGTTATGTTGGAATAATGGTTTGGTTCATTTTACTTTGTCGTGTATCGGTCGCCTCCCGTCGCGCGAGCACCGGGTGCACGATTCGCTATCTTAAGTGTGTGTCTATAGAGATGTGATTAAACTTAACCAGTAACTGTACAAAGAGTGCCATGAGTCCGTCGCGGCAGCACTCCACGCACCGCTCCGGCGGACAGCGGACGCACGTGAATCTATTAATGTCTAGTCACAGCTGTTGTGCATATAATATACTAAATATATATAAAGAATCATTATATCCATCGTGAGTCTAACCGGCGTAGTCTTACTTCGCAGTTGTGCAATCGTGTTGCATTGTTGATAGTGTTAAATATTATTAATATAAATAAATTCCTTCTTTATATAAGAATAATAGGTATCGTTCACGGTTTTAAACAATTGGAATGTAGCAATATACGATTTTAAAAGCCTTATTTGGAGGGCGGCGGCGGCGTTCGGCATCGACGTCCTCTCACCATAACTTTTCAACATTTAAACATTATGTAAATGTAATGAGGTTATAAGGAAGCAATGAATCATGTCGTAGAGAGGATAATGTTGAGTCGGACACACCTTGTGCGCTCGGCGCCGCCGCCGCCTGGCGCGTGCTGCCGGCGCGGGCTGCGGCGCGGCGCGGGCCGCGGGCCCGGAGCCCGGGGCGCCGCACCGCGCCGCGTCGACGCTCGTCTGCCGCTAGCATGTAGTCTCCTCTACTCTACTTTCAAGTGGAACTGAATTTAGTTTTTATTAAATTTTCAAATTTCTGTGGTGGTTTTATTTTTAGTATGTATTTATCTATATAAGTTGTTTCTGTTGTCTAGTATCCATAGTACAAGCCTTGCTTAGTTTGGGACTAAGTCAATTGGTATCAAGTGTCCCATGATATTTATGTGATGATATTTCTTTTTCTTCTATAAATGTTGTCTCAACAACAACACGCTAAGAGACATCTAAATACACTTCTAGTCTACATTTCTAATAGCCCATCAATACATAAATAGACCAACATATGGCATTGAACAATGTAAATTATTGGCTCAATTGGGTAAGATTAGTGGAGCCCTCCTAATTAAATTATAGCTATAAAAATAATTATTGGAATCCTATGAAAAAATAAAAAAACCTTTGTTATAATTGTATCAGTCTATAGTTGAAAAATAAAAGTAAATAACCTGTTTTATGCAGTAGTACACAGAATCATGGAAATTAATGGAATGATACGCTAGAAATGGGAATCTAAAAAGAGGTTGACAACGCAAAAATGGGAGAGAAAAACTCAAATTAACAGTAGGTTGTAATTGGAGAAGAGTTGCAAAGGATAGAGATTTATGGAAATCACTAGAGGAGACCTTTGCCAGGAGGCGCACCGAACTCCGGGATATATTATAACAAAAAACATGGGAAAAATGAAGGCGCTCAGTATATTATAACAATCAATTATATATTATGCTGTACCCAGTTATTAATAGGTGTCAATAACTTGAGAATATGACAAGCATAGTATTTATCAGCTCTAAAATTTAATTGGAAACTCAAATAATACAAAAACTACATGAATTGCATATATAATTTAATATCACTACCTACTTAATAATTAATTAAACTGTTAGACAAACCTAGTTGCTATACCCAAGAGTTTAGTATAGTCTGCACCCTTGGAGTGTGTCCGTTCCTTGAGGATTGTGCGCAGTATGGTGGGCACAGGTACATGGATGCGCGTGCCCAGTGGGGTGCCGTTGTCATCAATCAACACTACATTGTTGCTGTCAAACTTTGGGACCTTCACTTTCTGCGTCTGCTTCAAGCCCACAAGGATGCCTTTTTTCTTCTGCCCTTTGATTGCTACCATCACTCGGTCACCGATGAAACCCACTCCTGCAAAATTTAAATAGGGGTTTTTACTAATGAGGGTCGCAAGGTCTAAATTTTCATTACTTAATCATCCGTATAGTTTTTATGATTCGTAGTCAAGAAGTCAACTTAAGATGAAATTTGCAGCGAAATGGCAATGACTTGGTAAAGGTAAACAAGAAAGAGGTCCATTTTGAAACTTTTATTGTACAAGACGACCAAAACCAAGGTATATACTTAATATTAGAGCAACATACGTCTTTTGTTATAAACACAGATGATTTTAGGTGGTTTTCCCTCCGCCATAGCTCGCTTGCCAATCTCGGAGTTGTCGACGACGCGTAGCCGTGACAGCAGCCGCACTTCGCTGAGGACCGCCGTGGTGTGAAGCCCGCATGCGGGTACAGCCGGCATCAACTTATTAAATAAGTTTTTAAACATCATCTTCGAGGTCTAGTGATAAAGTAAACAATTTTCAATAGCTATCTATTTTAAGGTTATGATTTTTGACAACTGACATCTGATGTTTTTTGTTCGCCACTTCATAAAGGCGAAAGAATTTTTCCATACAGACAAGCTGGCTTAGTTATACAAAAACCTAGTTTTTTTTTATTATAATACGTGTCACGCCTGGAATGAATCTTGCAAAGATTAGAAACTTAATAAAAATCAATGTTGAATTGCTATTTTTACGATCATGATACTTATTAACAAACGATCGTTAAATAAAAAGCAGTTGATAAATTATGCTTACTTACGCCACAAATGTTTGTGAGTTGAGAAGTTACGCTTACGCCACTTAAGAATTTGGAACGTTTGTTTTTTGTTCCTTCTTATAGAAAAGACGACGATATTCTATGTATAAGACGTTATTCTGTGGTATACCTACTTCGATCAACAATACCTACGTGGTATGTATGGCTGTAAGTTTTCTTTTATTCGACTGGAAGGTAAACGAGCAAGTGGGTCTCCTGGTGGTAAGAGATCACCACCGCCCATAAACATCTGCAACACCAGGGGTATTGCAGATGCGTTGCCAACCTAGAGGCCTAATATGGAATACCTCAAGTGCCAGTAATTTCACCGGCTGTCTTACTCTCCACGCCGAAACACAACAGTGCAAGCACTGCTGCTTCACGGCAGGATTAGCGAGCAAGATGGTGGTAGCAATCCGGGCGGACCTTGCACAAGGTCCTACCACCTGCAAAAGAAAGTATATAGAATGCTCAGCAGGGAGAAGTCACAAATTATGAGGTATAGCGAAATCTGTTCCGAGGAACCAATGGCTTCCATTTTAGATTTAATAAAAATGTCATTAATTTTTTTTATTTAACTCAAAGTCAAAGTCTAAGTCAAAATCTCTTTATTCAATTTAGGCTATGATAAGCACTTATGAATGTCAAAAAATCTACCACCGGTCCGGTTCGGAAAAAAACCTCTGTTGAGAAGAATCCGGCAAGAAACTCAACGAGGTATTTTTTTTTTTTAAACAGATTCACAATATTTAATATTTATAAATGATATCTATGTACTATACATTACAAGTATTTACTTAACACAATTTTATTTTTAACACAGTAGGTTCACTATTTGAAGGGATCGCTAGTGCAGATCGGAATTATTTCCAAATATCCCTGTCCATGATATAATCGTTAACTTTATAATAAGCCTTAGATATTAATGTCTTTTTGACAGTAGATTTAACTCTCATTCATAACCCGGAATCGAACCTAGTCAAAATCTCTGTAACCTATTAGGTAGGCCCTACCTATGTTTCTTATAAATTCTGAACATTTTTTCGTTGTTATCAACACCTACACCCTACACTACTAGGTAGGTACCTAGTAGTGTAGGGTGTAGGTGTTGATTGCGTGACTAATTTAATAAAAAAAAATACTTCCAAGCTTTTATTTACTTATTACCTTGCAATGTGTGTACTATGTATGTATTACATACGGGTAAAATCTTGCAAGGTGAATGGTGAATTTAACGCACTTTCAGTAGTCGAGATTGACTACGAATTAAATTTGTCATTCTTGTAAATGATGACAATCGTGACATCCTGATGGTCCGGCCAGGATCGTCTCCGCAGGACGGAACTTCTCAACGGTTCATAGGTAGCAAATTGAAATTAGATTCCACTAACGTTTAACTTTTATTGACAAGCAGGTATTATACCTGCCATACCTACTTATTCGCGGTTTTTTTTTTGTACCTATAAGTAGATGATAGATTCCTTTAAAAAAAATGAAGACGGTGCAATTTTATACAAAAGGTAAACCAGACAATTATAGGCATGAACAATAGCCCAACTGAAAGACAGGGAAGCGTTTTTGATCATAGAATAAGTTCAAAAGGCTTTCATCAAACAATTCGGTGTCATTACGGCAAAACAACCGTCTCCGCGTAACAAGCGCGCCATTAGCGATCAAACGTCTCAATAAGGCGTCAATATAAAACTTTGTCAAAGCGCTTAGCGAATCGGATTCAATTACTTATTCTTTATTTGGCTGAATCAAAGGGGCGTATTGATTACAGGATGGCGCGGCGATAGATCGCGGGCCATTACCGCGGTGATTAGAGCGTAACCCGAGCGGCGGCCGCGGCGCCTCGCTCGCCTCATTACGGGCGCTCGCGCCACCTTGCGAGTACACTTCTAGAAATAAAAGGATTGTCTATCCTTTACTTACACTTTGCAGGTAGGACCTCGTGCAAGGTCCGCCCGGATTGCTACCACCATCTTTCTCGCTAATACTGCCGTGAAGCAGCAGTGCTTGCACTGTGCTTCGGCGTGGAGAGTAAGACGGTGAAATTACTGGCACTTGAGGTATTCCATCTTAGGCCTCTAGGTTGGCAACGCATCTGCAATCCCCCTGGTGTTGCAAATGTTTATGGGCGGTGTTAATCTCCTACCATCACGAGACCCACTTGCTCGTTTGCCATGCAGTCGAATAAAAAAAACACAGGAAAGTTATCTGATAAGATGCGTTTTCATGAATTCTTATGCACCACGGGCTTCATAACATAAACATGATATTGTCAGTTTTTTCCATGTGTTTTTAGGTTTCCAGTACCACTACTATGAGTTTACAATGATCGTACTCGATAGCGACGGCGTAAATTATTTGTATGGAGAATCGTACAGTGCCTCTACAAAAAATTTATGCCGTTGCTATCGAGTACGGTCACCGTAAACTCATGGTAGTGGTACAGGATCTGCAGTAATACATAGCGAAGTATAGATATTACTGCGTGGTCAGAATACGTTTATCAGTGGCCCATTTCACAAAGCTACAAGTTACAACTTACAAGCGGTAGCTCTTTTCAATGCATACTTACTGCCAAACAAAGAATACCGCTTGTAAATTGTAATTTGTAAATTCATATATAAGTATAGCTCTGACGCTCGCGATAGCAATCAAATGACAAATTTTATGTGGAAAAAATACGTCAGTTAGGCAATACGGCCTCAGGTCTTACTTGAGCACAGTCATACATAGCATATTCAGCTCCGTCGTCCGACAGCTCTACGAGTACATTAATTAGTGAGAAAGAAAGAAAGTAAAAGACACAAATTCAGCAAAAAACGCAGTAACACACAAAAACAAAAATTATTTAAATAATAAACATGAAACTCTAGTACCCACCCTACGCAAATCTTGGATTAGAGGCGCGTCTCCGCCAAAGGAGGCCGCTGACTCAGCAATGCAGGCATTTGACGCCTTTAACTTTGATTTAGTAGGAATTAATGGCGATAGTTGTAGCCACTGAGTCACCGCCGCGCCCGCGCCGCTTCCGGCGCTTTGTGCCGCTGTCCAAACACCCCCCAGCCCCCTCCCCCCGCGGCTCCATTACAGCACACACCTGTGCCTGCTCCAGTTCTCATGCCACCAGCTCGGCGTCAATGGGCAGGCTGGCCAGGCTTTGTGCGCGCGCGATTGAGCTGTCACTCGCCAAGGCTTTTAGGGCAGTATCGTGGCGGGTCGGATGTCGTTTGTTTCGGCTGCGGATGTTTGTTTTGTTTGTAATGACAGCTGTCTAAACTGATCCGAGTGACGAGCCATCCTTATAGTTAGTTACTAAATCGATCACGATATCGCTTTAGTCTTCTAGTCGCAATTTTTTTGCCATTTTGCAAGAAGCATACTTGGTTTGGATGGGTATTTAACTAAATTTACCTAATCAAAACAACGTCCGTATAATAATATAAAAAAGAAAAATAACTTGGGATTTACATACTAATTAAGGCCTCAAGCAAAGGCTCGAAATTAATTGACACCCCTGATGCCAAAAGAAGTGACAATTGGAGATGTTATGGTGGTCCTGTGGCCGCCATGTTTACCATAGTAATGATAATTTTCTATACGTGATTTATTGTCAATATTTTTATGTGCATATCAAAAAATTTTATAAATAGTACCTATATACGCAAATTATGAGATTAATACTATCCAAATGTTATTTAAACCTGAAGTATTACCACTGTAATAAAACTAAACATTTCATCTACAAAACAGTTTCAATCAGATATCTGTTGGAGAAATCAATATTTATTTTAAATCATTTATTTATGCAGTTGCATTTAATTTGAGCTTTACAATCATTATACTTATGTATAAACTTATCATACTGTTTAATGTACTATTCCATATTTAATTTATACTTCGAATCCCAGATTGACATGTTTATTGACATTGTTTTATTGAGTTTATTTGATTTTATTAGTTTTATTAATTGCTTATTTTGGGTGTGGGTAGTTATAAGATCTGCTTAAATTATTGTATGCCCTGACAGGGCGTCATGACTTGACTTATAATAATACTGTAACACCTTATAAATGTAACATGACAGTACAATGAATAAATAAATAAATAAATAAATTGTTTATGTACCTACATTATTTAGAAAAGTTAAAACTTAGCGATGCGAAACTTTTTCATTTTATTCGCAACACATTAGTATTTTTTTCTATCGAGTGACTAAAATAAGCCAATATATACCCGAGGTGGTTGCCCACCCGAGCTTTAGCGAGGGTGTCTATTTATCCGAGGGTTTATATTGACTTTTACGCTCGTGGTGTAAACTCTGTTTTTTCACTTCGATTGCGAGAAAAAATAGTCAGTTTAGTACAAAAAGATTTAAATAAAAAATTATCTTTGTAGATTTTGGCGGCAAAAGATTATCAATTATGTCATTTTTTATTTTTTATTTTTTATTCTACTGGAAGGCAAACGAGCAAGTGGGTCTCCTGGTGGTCATTTGCTCTTTGCTCGACATCATAATTTTCACTATCACTAAACGACATTGCAAGAATAATCTAGTATATTTTTTATCGAGAGACTAAAATAAGCCAATACATACCCGAGGCTGTTAGCCACCCGAGCTTTAGCGAGGGTGGCTATTTATCCGAGGGTTTGTATTGACTTTTAGTCTCGTGGTGAAAACTCTATTTTTCACTTCGATTGCGAGAAAAAAATAGTCAGTTTGGTATAAAAAGAGTAAATCAAAAAATAAAAATAAATCTTTTTTGATTTCGGCGACAGAAAATTATCAATTATGACCTTTGCTCTTATTATTATTTCCCTTGATTGCTCGACATCATAATTTTCGCTATCACTTGACGACATAGTGAGAATAAACAATTTATTTTAATCGTTTACGATTTACGCTCTACAACAATGTCAAAGTTTTCGCGGTAAGTATTTTTTTCCAAGACACAGACATAGCAAAATTGCATCGATGAAATGGTCCATACACAAACGGAAAAATAAAATGGCGCCTTCTATGCGGAATAAGCAAGAACTAAGACCACGTAGACTAAGAACGTAACATTTTCGTCATTAAAATGGTCCACACACAAACTTATTTTTTGCAAGTAACTGGCTGTTTGAGTTTATCTAAGTCACTCGAAGTAAATTAAAAAATTAATTACTTTTACTTCCTAGGGAGTAAAGTGCTCACTTTACTCCCGTCTTGTAAGGCTATATTGACCCACTTTTAGAGCATGAGAAGTGAAAATAGTATATTTTTTATCGAGAGACTAAAATAAGCCAATATATACCCGAGGTGGTTAGACACCCGAGCTTTAGCGAGGGTGTCTATTTATCCGAGGGTTTATATTGACTTTTAGTCTCGCGGTGAAAACTCTATTTTTCACTTCGATTGCGAGAAAAAATAGTCAGTAAAAGACTTAGTAAAAAAATAAAAATAAATCTTTCTAGATTTCGGCGGCAAAAGATTATCAATTATGTCTTTTGCTCTTTGCTCGACATCATAAATTTCACTATCACTTGATGACATTGTGAGAATAATCAATTTATTTTAATCGTTTACGATTTACGCTCTATAACAATTTCAAAGTTTTCACTTGTTTGCTTTTGGCCAGTCAACATAACCACAGAATAGATAATAGTACAAGTACAGAAGTATCTCTGTTTTGATTTTCACAAATGCCGCCTTTTTATGTGCCTACATAATTATTATTAACAAACGGACCGCACGCGAGCAGCCGACATTGAGCTCTCTGGCGCCGCGCGAAGGTCGACATTATTCCACACCTTGTCAGATATTCCGAAAATAGGGTTGTCAATACTTTAATAGAATACCTATTATACTATCAGATTTATGCTGTTTATAATATTCACTTAGCGGTTGCACTTTTATTTATTCTATGGCGCAGGGTCGAATATTATGTAAGAATAAGCTAGGTACCAGTCTAGTCCAGCGCAACTATGCTTAGTGACTCTCGTTGGGAGACGTCACCCGTCACTTTCTCACAGTAGTGCACAGAAAGAGACAGGTAATATGTACATCTCAGCATCTGTTACAGTTGCTTCAGAATGGCTGGTAAGTGTTATAAGTATAAATACCACGCAAGGTACACATGCAGAAACTGTTATACCTACCTATTAGGTAAATGAATACCGAACATATAAATCAGTTTACACAGGTATACACGACACGTGATTTTCTTTTGATGTAGGTATGGATTATATGTATATGTAGCTATTACCTACCACCTATTTTAAATAAGTATATGATATATTTGTGTGTATATTTATTAATTATTGTTATAGATTTAGGTACCATGACAGTAGATATAAATGAGTAATGAATACCGTACCTTTCGCTATCTTTCTCACTTGCCGGAACCGAGAAAAACTGACAATTACTATTTTTTTCATTGTTCCGACATTCGGCTGCAATGCAGTATTTTTTTAGATACATATTGCCAATTAAAATTATGACACGCGTTTGCGACGTAAATTGAGTCGCATTGCGTAAGAGGCGCGCGCGTGCGCCACGGGTCAGTGCGCGGCAACCACTGAATCGCCTCAACGTTGGGGAGGCCCGGTACGCACTTTTAGCTCGGCGGCGGAATGGCGTAGTGACACCCCCCTGACATAACCCAAAAAAAAAAACAGTCGAAGAAGCATTTTAGCAAAAACTTTGCTTTAAGTATAAACAAATCTAAGTACTTCTTTAAAATTAATTACTTATTTAATTACCTGCCTATAATTCCACAGGGTTCTAAATGAATTATTAAAAATGTATCTAATAAAGTTAGCGGGTAAGTCTCTGTGTAGCTGTTTTTTGTCCTTTCACACAATAATTATTAAACTAACGGATTTCATTGCGATTTTGCACACATTATTTCAAATTTAGATTACATTTTTCACCCCGGAAAATTGCATAATTTTCGAGGGTTAGCGATAAACAAATACTTCGCACGCAGCTGGTGAAGCGGTAAGACGACAGCTCACTTTGCCGTCGGAGATTTGTTTTCAGCTATATTATTACTAAGAGCCGAACATATTAGTATAGATCACCACTTTCCCAACAACCTTGCAAACAAACTAGATTTTTTTAAAAAGCCTAAAAGTAGACCGTAATGATAATGATAATAATGATAATGATAAATTTATTTGTCAAACATAGGTACAACCACAAATCTTAATAAAATATAAGTATTAATTAGCGCTTAGCAATTTACATATACGAGAGCTTAAATAAAATAGTTTAAGTAGTCCATGTTTCGAGCCTACTTCGAGCTAACATCAAGGTAAATAGATAAAAATAATTACAAAATTAAAAATTATATGGCTAAACAGTATAATCAACATCATACATACAATTTAAAAAAAGAATTAACTTTTAAACGTTTAGGTCATTTTCTTTTGAACTCGATTTTATTGCAATAGGTACACAAAAAGATTCATTTTCTTCTAGAAAATCAGATGCGGATATTTTGAGGATCGATTATTTGCATCGCCGTTAATTAACAACGATGCAAATTACTAATTAACTAACTAATTAATTAATTAATGAACTGATTAATTAACTAACTAATTATTTAATTAATTAACTAATTAGTTTCAAATAAATTAAATAAAAAAAAGTTAGTGTTAATGCAAGAATGATTATTTTTGGACGAAATGGTATTTTTGTACGAAACAAAAAATATTACCACACAATACTTAAATAATTCATGTGTATATTTGATTCTTAGGTTATTATTGTTATTAATTACATACCCTGAAAATATCCGCACCTAACTTTCTAGCACCTTACAACATGTTACAGAAAATTACTGACGAATATTTTTTAAAGTATTTTCATAAATATATTATCTGAAATGCAGAAATTTCATACCTAACTTGTTTAATTTTTATACACATTTCAGTAAGTATCCGTTTATTTATTTTTTGCACTTCCCATTCTCGTAAAATGTTACTTTAATCTCTGCATATCGAGACTAAAGCTCCTTTTTATTCTCTAGGGATTAAAGTATTTTTTTTTAATTTGTTAGAAACCCCTACGGGCCTTAGGGCCTAAACAGGCTGAACAGGCCTAAACAGTCAACATGGAGTTTGTGAATGGCGCATTTTTAGGGCGTGTAACGTTGACTACGGAACCTCAAAATGACAACTGTGCAAAAATGTAAAAAAATAGGTACTTACACGACTTAATTTCGTGAAACAATTACGGATATGAAATTTTCTAACAGTCTCTAAGGTTAGCCGCAGACGGACAGACATGGCGAAACTATAAGGGTCCTAGTTGACTACGAAACCCTAAAAAGTTACAAGTCTCTTAATGTCTGTTTTTAATGTCAAACCAGGGAAATTATGAATCTATTTAATTATATTAAGGATCAATTCGTTTTAAACTAGTTTTAAAATAGTTTTCAATTTTGAAACTGTTGGCTAAATATGTAACCGCGCTCTTAAGCGATAAGTCCGCCTATTGCTTACCTTGTTTTTTTTCTTTCTTTGTGTATCTTTAGTATTTCTGGTGTACATTAAAGAGTCTTTGTATAATATTGTATGTATTGTAAGCTTTTAAAGCGTCACTTCATAAAGGAAAATAAAAACCCGAGAAACATTTTTTTTGCTATTTTAATTTTGAAGAGACGGCCTGTACATTAGGCGAGTGTACGTTTTTAAAAAGTAATTTTGAACAGAACATTATTTTCATCCTCTCATTCAAAGTGAAAAGTCGCGAGACTATAATAAACAACCATAATGCTTGTTTTAGTCCCTTGTTGAACAATCTACTAGACACATTTAACTTATTTACGTGTTCGTCCATATTGCTGTCAATTGATAAATTCATAGGCGACGTGTTACGTCCGCCGCCAATAATATCCGATTAAGGTGGTCGCGGAGCACGATGAATTTCGTAAAATGACATTTCAACTCTATGTATTTGTAGTTATAGCCGTTAGTTCGAATGTATCACATGTACCACAGTATCAGTGTGTGTTTGTCATAGCCGATATTAATGGCGGTGTCTACGCCAGATCAGTCCTCTCGCCGGTTACATTGCGGTCGAAACCAGAGTAAGTCTGTGCCTCCTGTGATAAGTGATACAAGTGCAAAATCGTAATTTTCAGGAGAGTGAAAACAAGATTTTAAAAATTCTGGTTTGTGAACCAATAAGGGGGCTACATTTACCGAAGCACTTTTTTTATTCATAAAAATATATACTATAAACGTCTAAGTCTTAGTATACTTTCATTAGACTGCCCAAATTAAGCAAGGAAGACGCCTACTAAGCAGTTTTAAGTCTTCTTGTTCAAAAACATGCTTGTTATAATGTCTATTTTTCATATTTGTTATGAAATCTAGAGAACCAAAGTCCAAAAAAGAAGGACAGAACTGCTCTATTATACTTATACCTAACTCTTTTCCTAAAATTATGCAACAACTAAAATATTGTTACTCTAACTTTACAATAAGGAGGAGAACTCTACAATTTTACAAGCTTTTGTATGCTTTGTTTTAATAAGTACTTGTCAATTTTAATCGGCTCAGAATAGAGCAATCTGGAGAAAGCTGAAGGAGGCCTACACCAAATAGGTTGAGAGAGGCTTGAGATGATGATGATGAAATTTTAATATAGCTTTTAAAATTGTATATATTTCACATTTTGAAAGTACCTACATCCATTTTATATCAGTCTCTAGAACTTAACTATATATACACGCTTTCTTATAATGACGAGAATCCACATGAGAGGTTATCCTGAACCTAAAGCATTCTTACTACGAGTACGTACAAGTAACTGTTACTTAAATTTATTATTCCTTTTTAGTTCATTTATTTTTTTCTAATAAAAGCTTGTTTTAAAAAAAAAATATCTTTCTATTTTTTTTAATAAAAACAAAAAAAAATCTTAAACAGGATTTAAGATTCATAAATAGTGGAGATGACGGTGAAAAAAATTTGCAAAAATGGTAATTTAAACTTTCTTAAAGAACACGAAAACTTCCTAAAAACTGCATGTGGGTCATTTTAAAACGTCCATTGACCCTGGACTATGCAACCGATACTATCGTCCCTACCGACCCCACCTGTGGGCCGCCAATTTCAATGATTGTAAATCCATTAATTAGTCCGCGGCCGTGATTCCTGCGCCCGCCATGTTGCGAGAGGTGGCGAATCAAATAATGGAGAAATAATTTAATCAACAAATTGTTAAGGCAATGTGATGTGTCGGGCGAGGCGGCAAGGCGCTGTTTACGGTGCCGGGGAACGGGGGAGGTGAAAAAAGTGTGTGGTTGTCGCGGCGTGTGAGCCGCCTTAATAGGTGACGCCCGCCTCCCCCTCCCGCCCCTGCGCGCTCCGGAAGGGACTCCAAGTTGCACCTCGAATTTTTTTGTTAAACATTTCATTTTTAGTACAAAATTTGTTTGCAGACGATATGAATACCTACCTGTTCCATCCAACCTACATTATCATAGTGAAACTCAAAGTCAAAGTCAAAATCTCTTTATTCAATTTAGGCTATAACAAAAAGTACCTACTTATGAACGTCAAAAAAAAAGACCAAAAGAAAAAAAACTCAACGAAAAAAGAAAAAAGAAGAAAAAAGGAAAAAGAAGAAAAAAAAAGAAAAAGGAAATAGAAAAACTGACAAAAGAAAAGAAGAAAAAAAAGAAGAAAAAAGAAAATAAGAAGTTGGGAAGAAGAGAAAAACTGAACGAGGTATTTTTTTAAAATTATGTGTAGGTATAAACCGAACAGTAAACCTATACTAGAATGCTCCATCATCATCATCACACCCTGGTTCCATTCTTTGCGTTATTCTGTGCTAGGGTTCCAGTGCCTTCCTCATTTATTCATTAGGTATTAGAACCTGGATGCCAATCTTGGTGAATATACAAATTCGTATTAAATATTCATAAAATTCAAAATTTTACATGTCAAATTCTCTACTATATAAAAATAAGTCGGGTTTTCCTTCCTGACGCTATAACTCCAGAACGCAAGAAAAGATTTCAAAGGTTTTGCATTCGTTGGAAAGGTCTCGGGCTCCGTGAGGTTTATAGCAAAGAAAATTCAGGAAATATTTAAAAAGAAAAGCGGGAAAATATTTTTTCACATACAGCGCCATCTCTGATACATAGCATGTACCTACTACAAACCAATATAGCGAGCGATAACCGAATTCAACGCGGGCAGAGCCGCGGGCAAAAGCTAGTTATTAAGTATATAAATTGACATCGTTAGATTATTCCAAAAAACCCAGCCACGGCTAGGTAATGTGGTTCTGTCTCCGAGATTCATTGTCTCGCTTGCGGCTCCATCATCAGATCAACTTGATGATAAACAAGCTAAATAAGAAGTAGGTAAAAATTAAGTTTAAATATTTCGACTTAGTCGACCTAGTCGATCAAGAGAAATCTCTTTACCACCCAGTCTAATTTCAATTGTACGATTTAAAATACCACTACTATCCTACTTAGTGACTAAAAAAATTTTTTTTTCTCTTTTTTTTTTGGCTTAAGTGCACCTGCGTGACTAAAAAAAATTGTTTCATCTCATTTATATCTACAGCCACATACCTATAATAAAAGTTTTTTGAAACATTTCAGCTATACTGTGAAGGTCGATATATGTTACAAAAAAAAAAACTAAAAATCGTGACGACACTTGAGGGCCCGGTCGGGAAGCCCCGCGTCTCCCATTAGGTCCCCTCGCACTCTTTGCACCCACAAATTCAAATGAAATTGCATAATTCTTGGGGCGCGCGGGGCGCGGGTGCGCCGCCCCCCGGGGGGGGGGGGGCTGAGACGTTTTTTGTGCCTAATGAAGTCCATTTACGCTGCAGCCGCTCTGCATTTGCACCTAAATAGAGGTAAAGGATGTTATTCAATTTCACGGAAAGAGATTTCGTATTCTCTGCATAAAATTAAGCACTTCATTTATTTTTAATTCTATTTTACAATAAAAATAAGTGTAAGTATAAAGGTTTGCTTCCATAACTGAAGGATCCACGGAAAGGACATGTCTAGTTACCTAAGCAACTTTTTGAGTTATAGCCGTTTGAAAGTTAGTCATCCATCACGAACAATTAGGTACTATGGTTACCATTTCTTCAAAAGTTAAAAAAAAATACAATTTATAATGTTTTCTGATTATTTAATTCAATGGTAAGTCATAGTACTTTTGTGAGCTCTACATTTTGAGATTCAAATCTCAATTTAAAAAAAAAGTTACTACACATGTTCTTTCCGTGGACCCTTCAACTATTTTAATTAGGTACTATACGGGGTGTGGCCTGTAATATGAGCAAATAATTAAAACATTGTTAATTAATTAATTTAATTTAATTAAGGCCTTAATTAAAACTGAACGACATTAGTTCAGCGACTTATAAAAATATTTTTTTAATTTTTCATTACACTTTTAAGTTTATTTGAAGAAACAATGTAAAGCAAAATGCTTGATGTTTGTAGGGTGACAGGCGACGTCAGTAGAGTTGTGTTCTAGGATGGCAAAAAGGAAAATTCAAAGACTTCATTATTTTTAAAAGTTGCTGAACTAATGTTGTTTAGTTTGACGAGGACGATCTATGTTTTAATTTTTTGCTCGTATTAAGTATGTATTAAGTACCTACAGGCCACACCCGGTAGACTACCTACTTACATTAAATCCCATTTTTTTATCTTTTAACGCTTTCACTGTTATACTTAGACAATTATTTCCTCTTCAGCACAGATTTTTCTACTAACCCTAGTGCAGCCAAACGTGTAACATAGAATTTAGTAAAATATTGTATCTATTGTTATTTTTGTTCTTTTAATTTCATTATTGAATAAATTATCTTTTCATCTCTCCTGTTCGGAAAGTTTAATTTTCATGGGTAGATAGACGGGTGGAAAATTGCGTTTTCTCCTCTAGGGTGGAAAGTAAATTTTTTTTAATTTTTCGGCTAGCCACGACATCGAAGATAATTGAGTTACGTCATATTATTAAAATAAAAGCTTTTCAGTAATCTAAATTCAGCTATACCTACACTAAACGACATGTTTATTACGATCTTAATAGGTTCACATTAAAAACATTCTACAATTGGTCTATTTTTTTCGAAATTACAAAATATCAACATTTAAAATTTTTCCTCTATTCTGCTGCCCGCCATAATGCCATGATAGGCATTTTTTTCACGTTTCGGCATGGCCATCTAGATGTAAGTCGTGACCAAGAACATTATATACAACACTGGAGGTTAAACGCCGAACATCCGTAATAAAAGTCAAACTTCTTGGTTCGGCGTGCAACCTCCAGTTTTGTATAATTATAAGCTCTTTGGTCATGTCGTGGCCAACTCGATTATAGTCTAGTCGGCCGCGGCAAGTGGCCAGTATGCAAAGAGTAAAGTAATGTATGAAAAGGTTGGAGGTTGGATATAAATAAATTTAATTTATTTATATCTTATTAATTTATATCGTAATTATAACTTATATAATTTTGTACATTTATTTATACTAGCCACGACATAGAAGATAATTGAGTTACGTATAGATGCACGTCGTGACCAACTCGATTTTTTTTTAATAGTCTGCCATGGCAAGTGGCCAGTCGAAAAGGTACCGCTGGAGGTTGGATAGGTTTAAGTAAATTAAATTTATTATTATTCTCGTTTTTTTGTAGTATTTTAGTTTCCTCACAGTCGAAATGAAAAGTAGAGTGTCTAACTCGGGTGAAATAACCCATTTCCCCTCGAACTATTGGCGCTCTCACTTCGTTCGAGCGCCAGAAATATCTCGGGTGAAATGGGTCACTTTCCACCCTTGGTTATCAATCTACTATTCCTTATCTTATTTAAAATGTTGAGTTTTAGTAGCTGTAATTTACATGTCACTTTTCTTAAATATTCCGCCGTGCAACTTTTAATTTTTTTTTTTACTTAAGAGCTAACGAAATGTTAGTGGCCAGTATTTAGTATGCCGCGTGCACGTTTCTCTAAAGAGATTTCAATCATTAATTCGTTTTAGGTCCTGTTGCAGAAAAATGTATGGTAAATTTTATGTAAAGATATCTCCATGTTCTCCCGAAGCTATATTAAAAAAAAAATACATGTGACTCATTTGTGAGTGTATCACTGGTGAAAAAATTAGAGCGGTCTCTAAAGTGGAAGTAAATAAAAAAAATTAGATCTTCAGTCAGTATTTTTTTTTTTTTTTCCTATGACATAATGAAAATGTTATTCATCTCAAATAATCATCTGTAGTGAATGTACAATATTTGTGATGCACGCTAAGATAGGTTGAAAAAAAAAGATACCTATTGAAGAAAAATCATACTTTATTTTTTTCTTTTATACAAAAAAAAATATTAAGTTTGGGGGCTGAAATTTTGCCAATTTATTACTAATGTAGAGCCACACCATCCATAAAAATTACGAGCCCAAAATCGATGGGGGCAGAATCAATTGGCTTATCCTTGCACGGCCTTTGCGAACGTGAGAAACCACGATGTGAAAATTTGCTACTCAGAAAAAATGCGTTTGTGAAAATTATCTAACAAACCAATTTTTTTCCCAAACATAAAAACTTATAGATAGGGTACTACAACATAACTTAAAGCTATTTTCATAATTAATAATTACACAATGATCGGATAATTTACAAATAAAACAATTAATTTACGTATTTTGGAATTTTTTTGCAATGTATATTAAGATTTTTCAATGAGGTACGCCTTTAATAATTTATTAAATTAAATTTGTTTCATTATTTGAATTAAAAAAGAAGAAATTAGATAACTATATTACAATTTTGATATAAGTATATAAATTATATTATGGACAAATAACGTCTATTTTTACATTTTCGTTGAGACAAAATGTCGTGAATAAATACACCGAACAGAAAATATTCTATCTATACATATAATAAAGCTGAAGAGGGTCGAAAGTCTGTACATGGAAAATAAAAAATTGTATTGTATTGTATACAGGATAATAAGATGTACAAAGGGGAACTTATCCTTACAGGGATCTCTTCCAGTTAACCTTCGAACGATTGACAGGATATCAGACACAAGAGTAGACACTACGAGTACAATGAAAAGATAAAAAGAACATTATAAAATTTATTGAATTATTTTTCTATTAAATATGTTTCATTAAATTGACGACCAGATAGCCTAGTGGTTAGAGAACCTGACTACGAAGCTTGAGGTTCCGGGTTCGATTCCCGGCTGGGGCAGATATTTGTATGAATAATATGAATGTTTGTTCTCGGGTCTTGTGTGTTTAATATGTATTTAAGTATGTATCAATCTATGTATATAATTATATTTATCAGTTGCTTAGTACCCATAATACAAGCTTTAAAAGTAGCTGAACTAATCTTTTGATTTTTTTGCTCGTATTACAGGCCACAACCGGTATGTATTGCTCTAATCTACTGTAAATTGCACCACTTGCTACAATTATTCCTAACTATTGTAGGTAACTGTCTTTTGTTAATCGCGCTGTTATCGCCTTATGGCCACCTAATGCGTACCTTGGAAAGTCTCTATACCTTACACCTGTGTTTTCTGTACACTTATTACGTGTTGGTGTTCAATTCAATTTAGACTCATTGTATTGTATTGCGTTGTGTCTGTGACAGGCTGGGTAGTTTGCGCTGAGGTCCTTGCTCTCTCTCACCCAACGATGAGTGTAGATGTGACATAAGATGCAGGTCACTGGTCCTATTGACATTGGTTATAATAATTTTGTCCTGCAACGCGAAATTTCCATTGAGGCAGCAGAAGAGAAGCGTGGATCTGACTCTACAGCGACTCATTGGCCGGATGAAACTCACGTAAGTAAACCTTAATACTTATGTATAGGTGCGTTTGTCATAATTTTTTTTATTTATATCTTTTCCCTCACCAAAACAGTAAATTAATCAGAAATTCCTAAATGGATACATGTGGAAGAATTCTATAGAGGTTGGATTAGTTTTAGGGTTCCGGAGCCAAAATGGCGAAAACGGAACCCTTATAGTTTCGCCATGTCTGTCTGTCTGTCTGTCCGTCCGCGGCTTTGCTCAGGGACTATCAATGCTAGAAAGCTGTAATTTTGCACGGATATATAAGTAAACTATGCCGACAAAATACTACAATTAAAAATTCAAAAACATTTTTTTTTAGGGTACCTCCCATAGACGTAAAGTGGCGGTGATTTTTTTTTCTCATCCAACCCTATAGTGTGGGATATTGTTGGATAGGTATTTTAAAACCATTAGGGGTTTGCTAAAACGATTTTTCGATTCAGTAATTTAATTGCGAAATATTCAACTTTAAAGTGAAAAATTTTATTAAAATCGAGCGTCCCCCCCCCCCCTCTAAAATCTAAACCGGTGGGTGGAAAAATTAAAAAAAATTCAAGATGCTAGTCAGTATATCAAACTTCCAAGGAAAACTATAACGGCTAAGTTTGCTTGAGAATTATTAGTAGTTTATGAGTAAATAGCAGCGTAAGGTATAAAATATACCTAAACTTGGAAGATTCCGTATAAAATATGAAATCCTTAGAAAAATATTACTTGATTTTTTCGTAATGGCTACGGAACCCTATTTTGGGCGTGTCTGACATGCTCTTGGCCGGTTTTTTAATAATAATTACGAACAATTAATGAATTCAGAGAAAAAAGAGATGATAAAGAATACTTAAATTATGACAAACATTACATTATGAATTTCAACAATTATGCGAGCCGATGAACCTCTTATGGATATAATATGTAGGTAAATTACAATTTTTAACCGACTTCAAAAAACGAGGAGGTTATCAATTGTTTTTTTTTTAATGTTTGTTACCTCAGAACTCCGTCATTTATGAAACTATATAAAAAAAATTGCGTTCGTTTAGAAATGCCTTTAATTAGGTCCCATAGGCATCTAATCTGGATGTGATGATTGGGTTTTAAGGAAATCGAGGAAACTCTTTAAATATTGTAGGGATACCTATAGTAAATGTTGGATATATTTAGAAGTAACTCGTCCATTTGCTCTTGAATATCATCATTTGGTGAAGTTGAACTGATGATGAAAACCACATTTGACCAACAGAGCTACTACTAAAAAAAAAACCATGAAAATAATTTTCTACCAATCAGAAGTCGGTGCCTCAGCACGAGCCAGCAGCATCTTGAAACCCTAAACTCAACCGCCCAAATCTTGAAAAGCCTACACCTATCTCGATATACATACATTAGCGGGAAGCGACCGAATACAAAATACAATAACAAAATATTCATGCCTCAAACTTTCGGGGACCGGAGAAAACAAGGAGAGAATTAGCGTCATCGTGGATGTAACTCTTCTGCTAAAGGCGCTACACTCTTGACAGAGTGCTCGTGGTTGTCCGTTGAAGAGCAGTGAATCTTCATGGCAACTTTCTTGGGAAAAAGGCGTGGTGATTTCCTTTTGCCTTCCACGTCGCAATGCCGGAGCCCCTGTGCCCGGAATTCTTCCACAACACTGTCTTCAGCCCCTCGCATCCAGCCGCCGCCAGCGACTCTCTTAAGGCCGTCCGTCCACCGTGCCTCAGGATACTACGTTTTCCCTTCCGTGGTCTCCTTCATCGGTCCTGCGACAGACGTGGCCAGCCCAACGGCACTTAAAAAGAACTAATTCTATGGACTATGTATAACTATGTAACTATGAATGAAACGAAATCATTAAACTTGATTATAAATACAAATATTTTATTTACCTATCCAATAAAAGTGCTTATTCTGTTAACAGTCTTTCTTGCTTAATAAACACGGTAAAAGCCAAAGGCAATTAAGCGTCAACTGACCTACTAGTGTATACTGTATCACGATGGGTCAGGATTCACCTCCTACCATTAGTCGTAGCACATTTTTAAGCTGCATTGCTTCACGTGCAAGGTAACAAAAATTAAATATTACAATGTAAGAAATATAAAATTGCTAAAGAGCGTGATAACCACGGGTGATAACAAATATATATCATGAAATATTGTAATAAAATAAGTGGGTGGCTCTAACCCTTTGTTGTATTCTTATTATTGATACAAAACTTGGCATTTATGAGTATTTTGATGACAATACAATATAAGCTAGACACTGGAAGCCCAGGACAAAATAATTAAACCAGGCTATATTTTGGCTTGTTAGAAGAGTCTCAGGGTGTGTTTTGACTAAAGATGGTATCCAGATTCGACATTGGACCAGGCAGGTGCTGGGACTCCGAGACACAACGTCGTCGTAACCTAGTCGTAGTTACGTGGGCTTGTTAGAACGGTCTTTTTATTTTTTTTTATTTTATTCGACTGGAAGGCAAACGAGCAAGTGGGTCTTCTGGTGGTAAGAGATCACTACCGCCCATATACATCTGCAACACCAGGGGTATTGCAGATGCGTTGCCAAACTAAAGGCCTAAGTTGGAATACCTCAAGTGCCAGTAATTTCACCGACTGTCTTACTCTCCGCGCCGAAACACAACAGTGCAAGGACTGCTGCTTCACGGCAGGATTAGCGAGCAAGATGGTGGTAATAATCCGGGCGGATCTTGCACATGGTGCAAATGTCTCTGGGTGTATTTTGACCAAAGATAGTTTTCATCTGATGACGGAGCAGTTAGGCTGTTACCATTAAAGTGTGTTTTTAGTATTATCTTTAATTATTTTAGATTAGGTAATAATGATTATAATTATTACCACAAACGGGACTTAGCACGCTAATAACAATGCCACACATACAAAACGTAGAGCCTAGGTAATTAGTTAATTACTCGTATTACTTCTTAGCGTGATAAGTCCTGATTGTGATAGTAATTATGAGTGGCAATCACGCAAGTTTATAATACCATAATAATGATTATTTCAGTTGTATGACAATTATTATTTTAATATGTCGTACGTTTTATTGGTTCTTACTAAAAGTTTTAACAAACTTATAATTCATTATCTATGTTCTTGGCGGTAATTGATTTCTATCAGTCGACTCACCTGCTCGTTTACCCCCTATCTCTTATCAAAAATACATATATGTTTCGACGTATTTATATTTACATCCTTTACACTGAAGCAGTACCTAATGAAGCACGGAAGGTAAAATAAGAACAAAAAAGTAGTTTATTCTAATATATAATATCAATAATAATTCATTCGCGTCGTTTACGTCCTGTGATGGATACTACACAGTAAAAATAACTCGTGTGAAGCAATTGTTGGTGAATAAACGACTTTGCATGGAATGCAAGGCTTACTGCCAAATGAGTTTGTAATCAGTTTTTCCACGAATTAAAGTAAAATATTTCAAAGAGTAATGGCTGGCACGAGCTGCCCGCAAAGGCCTCGGCAGCTGCTTCAGCGCCTCAATTATCCGTCGCATATATTTATTTAGCTTTGAGCCGCATGTACCAGCAAAAAACTCGAACCCGCGACATTTCCCCAATGATTAAAAGCCTCCCTCCACTCCATTATGCCGAACTGTAATCATGCAACTATCCCCCACACTTCACTGAAATCAAAACCAGAAAGTTAACGTTACGTTCTTACGTTTCTATAATAAGAGCGAGCGGCTCGAAACGCGAACGCGGGCGCCGGGAGGAATGAGTTCACCCACATAATTATTTAAGTTAATGATATAGTACACCTTTCTTGGTGTAAATGATTTCTTTTTGCGGTAGGATAGGAAGAGACGGCGCTATGTGGATGTTTGTAGGTGGGAGAGAGAGGGTCAAGTTGGGGAGGCACCTCCCTCATTTGGTGAAGCAGGCTCTTGGATTATAATATCGCGGCGGCTCACCTGCATATTGTATACGCGCTACATTATGTAGAAAGCTGGATTATTATTGCACTTTGTATTTACATATTTTTTAAAAGACCATTAAGAACTTTGGGACCTGATTAGCTCAACAATGAAAGTGATTAAGGGACCTAAGAGAGCGAAGAAGCGTTTCTAGGGTTTGTCTCGACTTAATGTTTGCTTAGATGCAATTAAAATTAATATTGACACGATGTATGACTTAATTAAACATGATTCTTTCCACTTGGTTTCAATAAATAAATAAATAATAAATAAATATCACGGGACAATCACACCAATTGACCTAGTCCCAAAGTAAGCTTAGTAAAGCTTGTGTTATGGGTAGGTACTAAGCAACGGATAAACATAATTATATAGATAGATACAATACTTAAATACACATTAAACACCCAAGACCCGAGAACAAACATTCGTATTTTTCATACAAATATCTGCCCCGACACGGGAATCGAACCCGGGACCTCAAGCTTCGCAGTCAGGGTCTCTAACCACTAGGCCATCTGGTCCTCAAAAATATCACTAAGATCTCAATATTGTGCTGTGATCTGTGATAATATTTATGTAATAGGTACCAATGTGTGTTGCCAGTGATGACATATGGATCCGAAACGTGGTGCTTTACTGTAGGCCTTATAAATAGGCTCAGAGTTGCTCAGCGAGCTATGGAGAGAGCTATACTTGGGGTTTATTTACGGGATCGAATCAGAAATGAGGAGATACGTAGAAGAACAAGGCTCACTGACATAGCCAAGCGAATTAGCTCGTTGAAGTGGCAATGGGCGGGCCATATAGCACGGAGAGCGGATTACCGTTGGGGCCGAAAAGTTCTCGAGTGGAGACTGCGGATGAAGCCGCGGGTTCACGGTGGATGCAGGCCGCTGCCAACGGAAGCAACTGGAGGTCTATGGGAGAAGCCTATAAAATAGTTGATTACCTGAAAATATTTAATAATAAACTAGCTGACCCGGCAAACTTCGTACCGTCTCATTTTTTTTCATATTTACTCACCTTTTAAACCTTCCTTGGACTTCCACAAATAATTTAAAACATAAATTAACCAAATCGGTCCAGCCGTTCTCGAGTTTTAGCGAGACTAACGAACAGCAATTGATTTTTATATATAGATAAGTCTAAGTTGCCCGAAATAAATAAATTTATTTATTATTATTATATAGATATTAAGAAAATACGAAATGTTCATAGGAATAAAACTACTATTCAATTAAAATAACTAAAACTTTAATTAAAAAAAGAGAGGTGGGCCTCTTGGGTATGGTGCCTATATATAAAATACTAGCTTTCGCCTGCGGCTCCGCCCGCGTGGAATTCGGTTATCGCGCGCTGTTCCCTCGGGAACTATGCATTTTTCCGGGATAAAAAGTAGCCTATGGCACTCTCGGGCCCATAAACTATCTCTATGCCAAAAATCACGTCGATCCGTCGCTCCGTTACGGCGTGAAAGAGGGACAAACATACAAACACACAAACACATAAACATACAAACACACAAACACACTTTCGCATTTATAATATTAGTATGGATTATTTTTAATTCAAATTCAAATGGGTACTTCGTGGCACTGAGTGGCGATTTTCTATTCTATTAAATCGAGACCACATTGTTTGTATACCCACTTATGACAAATAAACTCGATTCGATTTGTGGCATTCGAACATGGAGGATGTAGACAATATCTAATTTTGCTATTTCTGTTTCTTTGGCTAGTTGAAGTATATAATTTTGATAGTGTTTTATGCGGCGATTAACCTTAACAGTGAACAGTGATCACAAAATTCAATATTGCTCTCGTGTCTGACATTTTTTAATGCGCAAGTTGTTTCCACGTGGTTTCTGGAATTTTACTATCAAGTTACAAAAACTACAATCACCGTACAACGTTGCCTCTCAAAAGAGAATACTTTGACACTGGCGAAATTGTCCTATTAATTAGGACAGAAGCCATATTTTAAAAGAGAAGAAGAAGAAAACAAATAAACTCTATCATATTTAATTTACATTCTCAGACTGCATCACGGCTTCCAATAGCAAAACACTTTGTTATGATTGTCATAGCTACTTCGTTTTCTAATTATGTTAGTTGAAATGTTCAGAATAAGATGGGTACTTAGTAACGATTTTGTGTTTTAACATAAGTAGAATAACACGCTAATTTTTAGTTAGAGTACCTACTCTATTTAAAAATTTGCATGTTATTTTAAATATATCACAAATTTTATCAATAAGAACAAGGGATTTACACAGTGAAAGTTTTTGAATCATGGAAGTAGAAATAATTATAGATAACATAATTATAAATGTGGCTATACCCTACCAGGGTGCATAATTATTGTAAGACTTGTTAGAATAAGGCCTTGTGTATTTTTATGTTTTTTGCCAAATAAATAAATACTAAATAAACAATTAAATTTACAAGTTGTTTATAGTAAGTATATTGAAATGATAATCCCGTGAATTAGCGCGGCTGTGGCTCTAGCTACAAAAATTAACATAAGAGTTACAGAAAATAAAATAAAAAGTACTACACTGGCACAAGATACAAACTAAAAATATATGTAAAAAAAAATCATTTTTATTGAATGAATAGCCGTTTACTAATAACTAATGCCTTAGCCCAAGCCCAGTCAAAAAATAACTAATAAATAATAATAACTTTTTAACTTATGCACCGCTAAAAGGCTGTCACACAGGCAGAGCTCGGGACCCGGGACGTGTTGTGTGTCGGCGTCCCGGATCATTTAATAAATTAGTTACCTCGGATCCCTAGACATTTTGGTCGAGTATCGCCACGTTGTTGTTGAAATTGTATGTTAATAATTGTACCGATATTTTTGTCCTTGACTGTACTCATAATTGATGGTCGTCAACTATTTAGCAAGAAGTTTGGAGTCTTTTTGTATTTTTTATTTCAACTCCAAATTACGTTACTTTTACGGTCATCCCGTAAAACCCATATCGATATATAAACACAAAAATACAAACCAAAACATAGTTGCACAGAAAAACCAGAAAAATAAGAAACCTCTTATTTTCTTATTTAAGAAATTTCTTATTTTTCTGGTTTTTTTGTGAAATATTTCAATTTGTATTTTCCTTCACTATGAATTTTATGGTAAATTTTGCAAAAGTTCTGAAAAGCTCAGAGGTGAGAGCCCGGGCTGGAACCCTAGAATTTTCATTTAAGAGGCTTTAGGTCAAACCACCAGGCCACCACGACTTTTAGGGGGACTCAAATGTAGAGCGAAAATTAAGAATGTTCTGTTCAACGTCTGTTAAACGCCATGCCGAGACGAATCGTTTAATAGCACTAAAGTGTTTATAAATTCAAGTTTTAAATTGAATTTTTAACCGACTTCAAAAAGGAGGAAGTTCTATGTTCCAATGATTGTATTATTTTTATTATGTATGTTCACCGATTACTCAGTCAATTATGGTCTGATTTTCAAAATTATTTTTTTATTATTCCACGGCTTCAAAACCAAGCAGTTTTTCAGCAATTCTGATCACATATTTGATTAGAGTAACTTTTTTCTGCTAAATTAAATGAACACGATGTTGTCTACCAAATATTCTCTACACATACCTAACTAATATTATTTAATACTGAATTTTATTCCGAAAAGGGGTTTACGCTGTCATCGTTAGATAGATAGATTTTAAAATTAATTTAAAATTAAGTTTTCACGGCACAGCCGCGAAAAGGCGCCGACTCAGCATGTGTTGCGACATTGCTGTCACAGCGTTGATATTCAGTCGGAGTTGACGCACTCTTGACGCACTCAGTCACATACAATTTTGACTATAAGTACTATAATATATAATTTACGATTTAAATAACAAACATAACAGATATTCTTTGAGTACAGGCACCTAATGCAAACAAAAACAAAGATTTTCGCAGCCTGGTTGGGCTGTCAAATAGAACGGACATTCGTCCACAATTACCTCTCGTTTTGTATAACGCAAAACCCACTAGACAGGCGATATTTTCCTCTGATAGACACAATTATCTGGGGGCACGGCAGTGCCCCCGCCAAGTCGAGCAAAAAAAAACAAAGGCACGGCCGTACCATACTTTTCTCGAAGCCATTCAGGCTATTTTCAACACCCTGTATTTTTGTTATGGCTAAAGCTAGAACCCTGAATTTTCAGTTACCTATAGGGCCTAATGGGACTTAGATATATTATCAATAACATTCAGTTTGAACACGTAGATTAAGAACAGGGTCTCTATTGTATTCCATAAAATTTGAACTCCGATTTTAACAATCCATAACGTTATTCATCATAATTTTTGCAAGTCATATTATCTTAAGTCATAATTTTAAACAGTATAAAGTGGAGTTCCGATTTTCGCAGGTCATAATTATTGTTAGTCATAAAATTGGTTAGTCCAAAACTTTCGAAGTCCATATAGTATGCCATTCCATAATTTTAAAGGCAATAAACTATTTTAGTATAATTGTTATAAGGTCTATTTTCACAGATCATAATGATTGATAGCCACCTGATAAGTTTAGTCATAACATTTAACGTCATAATGCTAAATTCAATAACAACACTTATAATAATTATAAAAAGGTATTCAATTATCTATCAGAAAAAAATACAACATTTTAACTACCGAATGTATACAGCTTTTTTAATTAAAGTGGGTACTCATGCAAAAATATAGTGGGTAGGGAGTAGTGTGCTTTAAACGTGTCTGTGCCGTTTACGATTACGCTTTTTAGTGATTGCAAATATGTCGGACGACGGTGGATGTGATAAAGTATACTGTGATTTGTTTAAAACTAAAAGAGGAGGGCTGAAATTAAACATTGATGGGTTTACTTATGAATTCTTGTGTAAGAATCGTAGTTCTAAGCTAACTAAACTTATGTTGAGTTTCTTAATCCATAGTGTTTCCGGGCTGCTATAAAAAAAATACCTAACATCGAAGGCTAAGGCGGGAGCTACGCTCCGCTTCGCTCCCGCCTTAGCCTTCTAAACCTAACCTATCCGAGTCGCTTCTGATCCGAACCGTCTTGCTCGCTCGCTTCGCTCGCTCGCACAAGTTATACATGTTTCTTGTGTAAAAGTCGTAGTTCTGAGCTAAACAAATATATTTTGAGTTTTTTAATCCACAACGTTTCCGGGCTGCTATAAAAAAAACCTAACATCGAAGGCTAAGGCGGGAGCTACGCTCCGCTTCGCTCCCACCTTAGCCTTCTAAACCTAACCTATCCGAGTCGCTTCTGCTCCGAACCTTCTTGCTCGCTCGCTTCGCTCGCTCGCACAAATCATATTGTTCTCAACATAATTTCTAAAGTATTATCTAAATAACATATTATCTAAAGTCGTAGATGAATTAGCACTTTCAAATGTTTTTTTTTATTCGACTGAATGGCAAGCGAGCAAGTGGGTCTCTTGATGGTACGAGATCACCACCTGCAAAAATAAGACCAGCGCTGGGAATGTATGCCTGGAAATGTTTCTGAGTATTTATCTTTATGCCTATCAATGTTATGGATTTGGTTTTTTAGACCTAGATACTTTAGGGATTAAAACGATATGAGTAATAACCGTTAGTACGGTGAAATATATGGCTTAAACTATTTCTGAATAATTATTGTTATTTCTTTGAACGTTATGGATAAAAATGTATGACTTTTGTGATTATAGAATTTAATATTATGTGCCATTAATATTAGAGCTAATAAGCATTATACTGAACAAAAATTATGACTAGTGATGTTTATGTTTATAAATTATATGGATATAAATTTCTGACCATCGAAATTCGGAGCAAAAAATGTATGGAAAACAAAGGGATCCCTTAAGAACTATCACATGTTAAAGTTCCTCAGTTTTGTCACTGACATACCTACACACTGACTTTTGATCATCATAATTCTAAGGTACTTCTAGCAGACCCACAAGGTCCAAATTTTAAACATAGTTAGTTTTTAGCCTACATGGTCACGAAAAAATCCAAAATGTTGCAATTTCAGTCACGTTTCAAAGTTATACAAACCGCACAAGTAAGTTTGTAATCCCATATAAATACTAGCGATTACAAAGTTACACAGCAATGACTTTATTGAACGTAGTCGTATTGTATACGTATTAATGTTGAGTCTTAATACCTGAGTATTAAGGGTTAAAATGAAATTGTTTATCTTACTAATGTAATAAGTACCAAAGTTCGTTTGTTTGTGAATGTTTGTGCGATGCGAGTGGACGCGAGGATGGACGATGGAAATTGGAATATGGATGATGGACAATGGGTAGAAAATGGGCGTTGGACGATGGAGTGTGGACGATGGACGATGGGCGACGGACGATGGATCATCATCATCATCCCAGCCTATATGCGTCCCACTGCTGGGCACAAGCCTCCTCTCAGAATAATAGGGCTTGGGCCTTAGTTCCCACGCGAGCCCAGTGCGGACGATGGATGGTGGAGGATGAACGATGGACGACGACGGACGACAGAAAACGACGGACGACGACGGATGACGGAAGTTAAACGGGCGAAAGACGAACGACCGACGAAAGACGATGGATGACGACGGAAGTTCGACGACGGACGACAGACGATGACTGACGAGGGAAGTTCGACGACGGACGATGACGAACAACGGACGATGACAGACGACGGACGACGACAGACGACGAACGCCGACAGACGACGGACAACGAACGATAGACGATGGCGACGACGGACAAAAGACGACGACCGACGACGGACAAGACAACGGATGACGGACGATGACCGACGATCGACGACGGATGATGGAGGGTGGACGATGGAAGATGTACGATGGACGACAGACGGTAGACGGACGACGGAAGTTCAACAATGGGTGACGATGGACGAGAATGGACGATGGACGATAGACGAGGATGGACGATGGACGATGGACAAGGAAGGATGAACAAATGAAGATAGTAATGCGTTATTTATTACAAGAAGTAGTACCCGAAAAAAAAGAACTGCCTACAAAAAGTGATGAGATCCCACCAAAAACATTACATGTAAAAAGCTGCAAGTCTCGCAACGCAATGCAGTTCTTGTAATACTAAAAAGGTTTGAGATGCAATGTTATACCAAGTCGGTTATTTTTGTCAGTACCGGGGGGTTTCCATAGAACTCGATTTTCACCAACTTGCTTATTTTAAAACCATAGAAAAATACAGTTTATAGTTCTCAAATAAAGAGTAAACCAAATTATTTTTTAAACACATAATGACTTGGCCATCGCACTCAACCTTTAGTCATTCTCGTATTATGTGTATCACTCAAACTGCAAGGCTGGGGCTAGCGCTATCTTTAATTAGAATTACTTTAAATAGCTGACGTTGATGATTATAATTCTTATGTCATTATGTCTTGCGATGGCCAAGTCATTTATGTGTTTAAAAATAATTTGGTTTACTCTTTATTTGAGAACTATAAACTGTATTTTTCTATGGTTTTAAAATAAGCAAGTTGGTGAAAATCGAGTTCTATGGAAACCCCCCGGTACTGACAAAAATAACCGACTTGGTATAACATTGCATCTCAAACCTTTTTAGTATTACAAGAACTGCATTGCGTTGCGAGACTTGCAGCTTTTTACATGTAATGTTTTTGGTGGGATATATATATTGTTTAAACTGTTCTGGAAAGCGGTTGGCTTAGTTTCTCTATAATAATGTTACAAGTATCATGAATTTAAGTACAGTTTTTAGAACATGGTCTACATTTAAAATACTTACATTTAACTAACTATCGCCCTCGCGTGGCCCCTTTTGCCGAATCCTCTATCTATTATTATGTGATAAAAGTCTTTACCTAGTCCTTTTTAGTGTCATTACAATGCTTAACGTACTTAATTACAGCTTTGTAGACAAACTCGACAGTTTTAAAAGTATTTGTAACAATGATAACAATCCTACCTGAAGTGAACTAGAGTAGATTGTAAATGGTAAAGTTTTTGGACAGCTTGCGCGTCGGGAGTTAAACGATTACATATATTGTTATATGTATCTGGGTTACGAAGTTGACTCTGAATGATGATGGTTCTCTACAGTCTATGCAAACCTCCCTTGATGATGACGGGTTGGAGAGTGACTTTGGACTTAGAATGTATTATTTTGGTGAAGTAACGCAGAAGTCAACAGCGGTGGAGTGCTACCGTAGAGACTTCATATTTGTATATTATACCACGGTGTCGATCTTTACGGATCACGCTTATAGCTTATTATATCGGTTATTAGAAGCTGTTTGTAGAAATGGCAAATAAGATCCACGCGTGCATATTGCGTAGCGCGTTGTCTCAATGCCGACTCCAGATTAAATTTAATTTTGCAAAATTTTTCACGTGTTGGTTGCATAATATGACCCATAATACGTCTGTGCCCTCTGTTTCACCTCCATAAAATAATAAAAAGGTATGGTTCCGTTTTCACCAGAGATGTTCGCGGATGCGTTGCGAGGAATATGTTTTTTATGAACCAATAAAAACGCTTCATTTACCTGGCCTCGCTCCGCTCAGCTGCTTCCCACCAGAGAGCTTGCTTTTCACCAGACATGTACTGTGCGAGGATGGGTAAATGAAGCGTTTCTAAGGTTAATACAAAACACATTCCTCGCAACACATCCTCATCTCCTCGCACATTTTTGGTTGAAACGCAGCCTTAGATCCCTATCTGGACGATGAATTTACTTTGGAAAATAATTCTAATCACACGGGGCACTCACAGGTCTCCAAGCTTCATGGTTGGCTTTACGATCGAGCTCACCCGGAAAACGAGCTGCGCATGGGCTCTCGAAACATATCGGCCATACCTCGACCGTTAATACGTAGGGGTGTATCTATATCAATCATTACTTTTGCGTTACTAAATGGGGTAGGCAGAGCACACGAAACGTTGTCGCTTCGGAGCCACTCTTAGCAATTTTAGGTTTATTTTTGCGTCTCACGTATATATGTCCTGTTTTCTTTTATCAGAATTTAAAACAAGAAATCCATTTTGGCAATTTTATGCGATGTTGTTATTCGTAATATAAACTTACATAGTCTGTAAAGAACTTATGCATACTACCTATATGTCATTCTAAAGTACCAACCTATAGTATATATATACTTACTGGTCATATAAGTAAATACATTCCTACAACTCTTACAAAAAACAAAATACACACGCACATAAGAACAAAACCTACAAAAATGATGCGAACATAATTTCACATAGCACATAGTGGGTAAAAACTACGCCTCCCCCTACGTCGCCTCATTATGCCGCATACATGAATATGATGAACACATACTACTTATACACTATGTAATACACCGCCGTCTCAGCGTCGAGTGGACGCCTGGTCATATACCTGGTGGGATGTGTTTATGTCTGTAATTACAATGAGTTTATATTCGTACATGTGCAGATGAATTACCTACGGTTGTCAAAATAAATGTTCAGAGGAGAATCTGATTTCTGAAAACGCTTCACAAAGCCTATTTCTCCAAATGGTTTTCGATTTATTATACGTTGTCAAAAATTGGAACATCCCAATATATAAATTGCATATAAAAGAATGAAGATATTAACGATATCCTATGTGACATTCGCATGACAAAGGACATCTTTATATTCCGTCGTCCTCTTAAAAGATACAAGTTACAAGTATTTAGAGTCCTAAAATAATTGACCGTTTACGGTCAAAAAAAAGTAATAAAATTTGGAGTTTAAATAAAAAATACAAAAAGACTCCAAAAATCAATCTTAATTCCTTCCGTGTTTTGTCTGTCAAAGACAAAAATCAAATTGACAAATAAAGATACAAACGAACAGCTCAATTAATTTATAGTTAAGTCAATCAATGAAGTATTCAAGTCCATACCTACGAGTATAGTAAAATGCTTATTTTGTTTGAGTGTTATAGTTTTATTTTACACGAACTTCTTTAATTTTAAACGAACTGTGTTAACTTGTAATTTGTATGTCTATTTGCCAGTTTGGTCCACCGTTGGCAGACACAGACAAAATATGCCTTTTGTTACAACAGGTTTGTAGTTTATTTTGAATATGGGGAAAGTTCAGTGATCACACGAACAAAGGTGTAAAAATATCCGACATTTCTTACCGGCTCGAGAAATAAAGTCGTATCGGATATTTATGGACACTTGTCGTCAGGTCTTGGTGCTGGTGACTGTGTGCTTAGGTTATCTTGAACGAGATTCAGATATCCCTGTCAATGAATGCGTCTGCGTCGAAATATTAGGAGCTTAATAAAAGTAACAATAGTCTACATCCATTTAAAAATAAATATGTCTAACTCGTCACTTATTCGCATGACGCTGCTGTCGGTACGCTCCTACTGTAATAGCGGGGCGGAGAGTCGCGCGCTATTTTAGCGGGTTTTGCTGACGCTTCCACTAATAGTTGTCAAACGGGCACTCTAACACAGTGGCATAAGGTTGAAATACCCGAGCAAAGTGAAGGAGGACTGCATTTCGTTTGTCTTAAAGCGTGTAGGTATGGTTTTCGTACCTAGTGGAGTCATGTAGCCATGTATACCTGTCTCTTAGTAAATAACTGAGTGTTGAAATGTGACAATTGTAGTTGTGGCGCGTCAAACAAAGATGTTTGCGGAGGCACGCATGGTTTTGTGGCCATCATGAGGAAAGGACGTGCATCCACGATGGAATGCTTCCGAAGCGCCAACGGCATCTTGCGCGTGTTCTTGGACCGGTGAGACTCTACTCTTACGGAAATGGATACAACTCCTTGCCCACCTGTACCTTAAATCTGTTGTTTTTAATCCTAATTTATGAATTTGTACAATATTTATACTAGCTTTTAACCCATTGTTATTGTAACTAACCTAAAATTAATTTTGTTTGAATCAAACTAATTGAATTGAAATAAATTTATAAAGTAAACAAAAAAATGCGTTTTGCGGCACTAAGTTTACTACCTCTATTTTTATACGTCTTTGTTTCTATAGGATATTTGTATTTTTTTATTTACTTAGTTCCTCTGAGTATTCGCAAAGCTGCATAATTCTTAAACCATAATAAGTAATTTTCTTAACGAATATGCTTATGCTTAATAACAAAATTGAAAATTAATTGGTACTATTAATTCCACACTAATTTAATATCAGTTCATTGATATTATAGCAAAGTACTTAACGCCGTAACCAATCAATTACTATTAATTGAACAATATGGAATCTGGAACCCTTATACATAATTTTCTTCCAGGAAAATTCCCCTTCAGCCGCTCGTCAATGTAAGAAGAAAGTCGTCAACGTATTTAGCCTCAATATAATTATTAGATGAATCGCGCCTCCCCGATATCTGTAATCTTGTAAAACGCTATTTTCTCACATTTTCCCCGAATTCCCCCTTTGCTACACGGAATCCGACCTTATTTTTCTTCTGGACAAATGCATTAGAGAAGTGGTTTTTCCTTGCACTAGCGTTTTAGGGCTGTTAGTGGATAAAATGGCTTCCGATCTTATTAACTGTTAGGGTTCGTGCCAAGTAAGTTTTGGAAAAAAATTACAAAAATATCGAGGGTGAAACAAAAAGCAAAACGATTGAGTTGAGAGTAAAAAGAGGATTGAGTACATGTTCTGTGTAAATAATGCTCTGAAAACCGTATTATATCAAATCTTTTGAGTTAATGGCCAAGACGACGCACTCAAAGGCGAACCATGTATTTAGGAAGTTAAACTCGGGGCCATAATTCGAGAGACAACTTTGACAAGTCAATGACAGGTAAAGGGTTACCAGGGTTCGACGAAATTAAATAGTGATGTAGCCGATATCGATATTCATTGTCGATTCGACTAAATGGTTTGCTAAGAGGGATTTTTTTTGTACCAATTCAAAGTAACAAAGATATAACACAACGAAAATTTAACCAAACAAAACAAAAACGTAACAGATAAAATGCACACAGTGAGCGAGAGATGCAGAAAACCACGAAACACATTCAAACACTCCGGGAAATGGAAGCCGAATGGGTTACAAAAGTTTGTTACACGAATTAGGGATGCACGTTACGATTCGATTTTTATGAAGATTGATTTAGCGATGGATACGATGTAGCGATTTTTTAATCTATTCATTTCAATATAATCTTCAACCGATTCCATTCGGAAATAAAGTGAATCGTATCCTTTGAATCGTATTTACAGACAATTTATTAATTTGTTATGATATAATAAGTAAGTATTGAATATTTACTATCTTAATGAAGACAAATCGATTATAAACGGATGCCGCTATAAAGTCGCATTACTAGTCCGCATTGCTTATGTTACTAACCGAAGCAAATAGATACATAAAAATAATGAAACAGGATGCGGATAGTTAAAAAAAGTCATACACAGCTAAATTGTATTTATTTTACATTCTTTATGCTGTAAGGAGGCCTGTGCCCAGCAGTGGGACGTATATAGGCTGGGATGATGATGATGATGATGCTATAAGTATTGTCCTGTGTGAATAATAATTTCATTTTATTGTGATTAAAGCGATGGCTCTAACGAAGATCTATCTAAAGATCTAATATTCAAATTGTCAAAATAAATACAAATTTCAAATTAATTTTTGATACGATTTTTGTGAGAAGGATTCAAGAGCATACGATCCGATCCGTGAATCGTTTCAGAGGGCCTACTCCGAAGTTCGAAAATCGAAGTTCATATCGTACCGTCCCTCTCGCTCTCGTATTAAATAGTATAAAAGAGTAAGAGGGACCGCACGACACGAATTTCGACTTTTGAGTTTCATAGTAGCCCTGCTGAGGTTTACGATCCATTACGATTCAAAGTGAAAAATCGACGAATGCCCCGCACCGGCCCCCGCCCTATATACTATGAAGTGTAAAATTCGAACTCCGTATCTTGCTATCCTGCTGGCGTTAATATTATATGATATTATTTAAAATTAAAGTGAGAGGGACGGTACGATAAAAACTTCGAATTTCGTAGTAGTCCCCCTGCCCCCGCCAATCGCTACATTATCGTTGACAAAATGGCGCCTCTTGTGAAGGTAATGCTGAAATTATTACTTGTTAGCGCCCTTGGTGACAAAAATCATATCATGTGTATATAAAATAACTAAAGCGGATTTAAGGTGAGGCCAATCAAAACAATAAAAAAATAATTGTCGTTGGTTTGTATTTGCACTTTTTTCAATGATCTTAAATTGCAAAGTAAATTATTAAACTAATTTGGTATTGTCACCATAAATAATAGATAAATATCGATAGAAGCCAATGCCGTGATATTTTTTAATATCGACACGAACAGCACTACCCTGTCTGTGGCAACACTTGTGCACAATGAATTGTCAAAGTTGTCTCTCGAATTATGGCCCCGAGTATAAATATTGCAATATCATTTTGACAAGACTTGAGAAAATACGCGTTTCTAGATAATAAACTGGAGATCTACAAATGAACATTAATCCTTATGTTATTGTTAAAATTGAATTATGTTAGTAAGATAGTAGGTATAGTCAAATCAGTTGTACTCGTGCGTATACGTATGTATAACAACCCTGTCCTTTCCTCGTCCAGCCAACAAGAAGTCAGCGTCAATAAAAGTAGTTACCGAAATTGTTTCCGGCTGATGGAGGCCTCAAAGAGCGGCAGCCGAGCCTTATGCGTCCTCAAACGCTGGCAATAGTTTGTGATTGCTTATACCAATGTACCGATTCCATACAGGAAAAATTGCGCTTGTAAAACGGCTAAAACGCAAGGAAATAAGTACTCTATTACTTACTTTTTTGGCTCAGCGATTCAAGATGAGTTGGATTGGACTCCGCCACCGATTCTATTGTGTGACAGGTCAAACTTTTTAACAGGTAAGTGAATTTTGCAAGAGACACAGAGGGTATGAAGAATTGAATAAATATACGAGGTACCATTATTTTGCAGGAATATTTCGACGAATGACTGGGTTGCTAAGATTGTCCATCCCTGTTGCTTTAAGGATATTTTAATTATATGTAGTTGACAAACGTTTTTTTTGCTTCTGAGGTAAGGAATTCTTAAAAAATACTTGAGCTGGAAATCAGAATTCTGCTCAGGTTAACACCTTGGAGGCTCCAGTATATGATGACGACGTTATAGCATTATAGGACGGTAAATATTCTCCACCAATTGCTTGCTAAACGAAAGAAGTGGAGTGTGCACACTGCTTCGTATTCGCCATGAATTATGCAGCGTCTGAACCGCTGTATAATGTGCGCTCAGCGCCTGTAATGTAACAATGTATTTACATTATCATGTATTCATGGAAAACTCGATGCCCAGAAAAATCTTTTGATCAACTTGCTGCCTGAGTACCTACAATTTACTTAAAACAAAAATAATGAAAATCGTTGGTAGGTACGTATTCTACATTCGTAAGTAGGTACAGTCAAGTGCAAAAATAAGTATAGTAATATGTAAATATGAATAACACACAAAACAAAAAAAACAAAACAGAATCATGCTTTTTGGAGTCTGTAGTGATACAGCAGATACAAAGATACACAAGTGAAACTTCCTGATTAAGTGTGTGTGTGTGTGTGTGTGTGTGTGTGTGTGTGTGTTTGTGTGTGGGTTAAAAATTAAGCGTATAATAAATTATATTCTACTAGCTTTTGCCCGTGGCTCCGCCCGCGTGGTATTCGGTTATCGCGCGCTGTTCCCTCGGGAACCTGTGCATTTTTCCGGGATAAAAAGTAGCCTATGTCACTCTTGGGCTCATAAACTATCCCTATGCCAAAAATCATGTCGATCCGTCTCTCCGTTACGGCGTGAAAGAGGGACAAACATACAAACATACAAACACACAAACACACTTTCGCATTTATAATATTAGTATATGGATTCTATTCTTTCTATTCGTAGATAATGAGAGAGAGAGAGAGAGAGAGAGAGAGAGATTCGATATACAGAAAAACACATTAGGAAAATAATAATAATTAAAAACAATGACATCAATTTAGATACATAAAGACCGAAAATCGGACGACGGGATTACTTGGATGCATATTATGTCAAAAAAAGAATTGCTTTTATCAAAAACCAGTGGCGGAACAAGAACAAGCAGTGCAGAAGAAGAAGCCAAAAAAGTGTGGAGCATTGCTAGAGGGGAAGGCGTCTGCCCAGCCACAGAAAGCTACTTTCTTACATGCTTTTAATTAATTTGCAATGTATGTCTCTCTCTATAATCTCTTTGTTATGAGGACATTGAGGAAATTTTGAAAGTAATTTCTTAACACACATATACACACACCCAAAAACACACACATACAAAAACAACACACACACACACACACACACACACGCACACGCACACGCGCACACACACTTACACACACACACACACACAAACACACATGCACGCATGCACGCACGCAAGCACGCACGCACGCATGCGCGTATTCAAAGTTTTTCGTTTGTTTTATTTTTATTTTTGTTTTGATTTATTGCTAGGGGTAATGACCGGAATTACCAACTAAAAAGTTTTTCTGTGTATTTTTTTGTATATGTAATGCTTATTTTTTATTATGTAATTGTAATACTGAATTTGCTGTTGCACTTCTCGCGCTCACTATGTATTCACTCTCTCGGAATTGGTTACCTACGAGACAGGCCTCGCCTAGTGTAGGAGCCAGTGAAAATGTATTGTGTATGAGCTGTTAATGTACTTTCACGAGCTCGCTAGTATTGTTGTTGTTTTTCAGTGTTGTTTTTTCATTTGCAAGAATGTTTGTATGCTCTTTCCATACATCATCCCTCCTGTAAACCCTACTTATGTGCAATAAATGATTACTTACTTACTTACTTACTTATGTTCCTCAAAGTTTCAAGGTTCTTCAAAGTCTGAACAATGGAAAAAAGCATTAGCTGTTCCATTCAGGCAAAATCTAAAGTAAGAGATTCAAAGTTTTTGATTTAAAATGACCACTGGTGCACTATGAACTACACATTGTTATTTAGAGGCTGTTTCACCATCCATTGATTAATGTTGACTGACGGTTAAATGTGATGCCGTCTCTATTTATTTTATTCGAATAGACGGAGACGGCATCACATTTAACCATCAGTTTACACTAATCAATGGATGGTGAAACAGCCCCTTAAGGTTGGAGTGTATGGCAGCGCCTACAACGTTCGTAGGCGCTCGTAGAGGCTTGCGTAGACGGCTACGGTCGATATAAGTTCAAGTCCAGAGACAGATCAAAACCAAATAAACGACATGGGCCCAATTGCATAATCCATACTAATATTATAAATGCGAAAGTGTGTTTGTGTGTTTGTAAGTTTGTCCGTCTTTCACGCCGTAACGGAGCGATGGGTCGACGTGATTTTTGGCATAGAGATAGTTTATGGACCCGAGAGTGACATAGGCTACTTTTTATTCCGGAAAAATGCACAATTCCCGAGGGAACAGCGCGCGATAACCGAATACCGCGCGGGCGGAGCCGCGGGCAAAAGCTAGTAAAGTATAATTACAAATAGTATTAGCGACTTTGTATTTTATTATGCAATCACGCCCTGATTGAGATCTTCTGTTGGACAATAAGTTAATGCAGATCACTTGCAAGTTAATGCATAGTGATCTTATCATGGACAGGGATGATTGGAAATCATTCTGATCTTCATTGGCGATCCCTTACTTGAAATAGCGAATCTATTTATTTATTTATTAAGTAAAACAACACAGTATTACAGCTGTAAGCTAATTCACTGTAAAATTCAATTAATGTAATTAACTAAATACTTATATTCTTCACTTATCCATCGCCTCAGAAAAACTCAGACATACGAGTATGTGACAAAGTTCCACCCATCGTAAATGTGTTAATAAAATAAATGTTAATGAAGGCTTATTCTATTTTATTCTATTCTTCTAATCTAATTTTATTTTAAACGAAATACTTACCAGACCAGTTGCTGCACTTAGACAAAACAATACTAACCCCAAAAATCTTGTCTTATTGATATTTAGTGCAGAATGAAACACTTAATTGCGTCGAGTTCCTACGGCTGGCACATCGAAGTGATTGCTGTCCGGATTACCGGGAGCGGGTTTGTCGCGCCCACCGCGCGGAGTTATTGCTTCATCTCGTAAGTGATCTTTAATCTGCTTACGAGCACTAAATGGGGGATGAGCTTTTATTCGAATAAGACGTTTTGCGGCGGTTTTTATTGCCGTAGGAGTTACATATAAATAGGCGCTTTCTAATTTTGCGTAGGTACTTATGATTTTTGTTTGCAGTAAACTTGCTAACAAAAGAAAGAAAAAAAAGAAAAGTTTGGAAAGTCCTCGAGTGGCGACCACGAACCGGAAGACGAAGCATTGGCAGGCCTCCCACCAGGTGGACTGACGACATCGTGAGAGTTGCGGGAAACCGGTGGATGCAAGTGGCGAGTTGTCGTTCATTATGGCGTTGTAAGGGGGAGGCCTTTGTCCAGCAGTGGACGTCTTCCGGCTGATGATGATGATGATGATGAAACTTGCTAAAATGAGTTAGTAAAATTATATGGATTAAATCATACTTTAAAATGGCTGCTGTGTTGGAATAACTACACTATACGGACTGGTAATGAACGATTTTGCAAATTATTCTAACTTTGATCCACTAAGGGGCTGTTTCACCATCTCCGTCCATTCCAACAAAAAAACAGAGACGACATCACATTTAACCGTCGGAATAGAATAATAGAATAGAATATTTATTTGCTTAAACATGGTAAGTACAATGTAGGTGGTTATTATAACAATTATAATTGTTTGTTTCACATGTTTAACCGATAAGGGCATGCAAATTATACATAAATAACAATGTCAAAATGTTGTTAATTCAATAATCACTAGTACAATATTATCAGTTAGCATTAGTCATATATTTTTTATTGAATTAAATAGATCAAGTAAATTACTGCATCAATTATTATTACTGTCTCAAATGATTATTCCTTATTTTCTAAAAACTCTTTTAACGTGTAGAAACATTTCTGTATCAGCCATTTCTTTAATTTTGTCATTAATAAGCTATCGTGCAGTTGGCGCAGTTCTTGTGGTATTTTATTATATACGATAATACTCATAACATAACTGTTTTTTTTATGTAATGCAGAAGAGCATGTAGGCATTTTAAGCTTATATTTGTCTCTTTCCCTAAGCCTTGGGTTCGATTTTAGCTGGGTAAATGAAGTAAAATTTTTCCGCACATATGAAGCTACCTCAAGAATGTATAACCCAGTCAGTGTTAGCAATCCTAGTTTGTTGAAGATAGGCCTGCAAGACGTTCTAGGCCCTATGCCGCAGACCGCTCTTAAACACTTTTTTTGGATTACAAAAGCCCTATTTATGTCTGTAGAATTGCCCCATATCAAAAGGCCATACTTCAGAACTGACATTACGTAGCCGTGGTATGCAAGTAGAGCAGCTTTTTCGCCTGCAACTAGTCTCAATTGTTTAAGAGCGTAAACAAATCGTTCCAACTTATTACAGGTTATTTTTATATGCGGCTTCCAGGAGCAGTTTTGGTCTAGTGTAATACCTAAAAATTTGGTTTCATTCACCTGTTCAAGTACATGATGTTGACATAACAACCTAAGATCTAATTTATGCATTTTGTGGTTTAAAAATTGAATGTAGCACGTCTTCGTTACATTAGTTCGTAATTTATTTTTATTTAGCCATGCGTTTATAGACTCTATGGTATCATTTACCTTATGCTCATATGAAAGTGTCTTATCATTATTTGGTATAATAACGGCTATGTCATCAGCAAACAGCGACATAGGGTATGATGTCTCTTTTGGAAGGTCGTTAATATAGATTAAGAATAAAAATGGGCCCAGTACGCTCCCTTGTGGGACTCCACATTTGTTATGTCTAAAATTTGAACGGTAAGTTAAGTTTTCATTATTTTTCCCTATTCTGTCAACTTCCACACACTGCAAGCGATTTCTCAAAAAGCTCTGTATCCACTGCAGGGCATTTCCTCTGATGCCATATCTCTCACATTTATGGAGAAGTATGCTATGGTTAACAAAGTCAAACGCCTTTGATAAATCGAAGAACGTTCCTACTACCGTGTTCTTTTCATCAATAGATTGCGTTATGCTTTGTATGAGTGAGAAGGCGGCTTGTTTAGTAGATTTTTGCTTCTGAAATCCACATTGCTCCTTTGCGATAATTTTGTGTTTATCTACGAAGTTCAAAAGGTTAAATCGGTTAAATTTAATCAATGGATGGTGAAACAGGGGGTTAGTCTTGTTCCAAAACATCTCGAAAACTACGTGCCTACGTGTTTACAGGTATTTAATCTTGGGCTGTTGGAGGCTCCGCCCCGTTGACAGTACGTTATGTACTGCGCGCTGCAAAACGGTCGTTAAGAACGCTTTACTTTATATTATGTTCGCAGCAGCAAAACGCTCATTACCGGTGCATTTGCTAACGAACCCCCGCACCCGCGCCCCGCGCTCTGCGCCTTGTGAATTTTTCATACTGACGTTAGCGCGGGAGGTGACTGCAAGTTTTTTACGTGTAAACCTACATAAACTAAAAAAAAATTATAACTAGTAGAGTTCGAGACTAAATCAAGAAGAAGTACCATATTTATTGTTCAAATTACCGCGAGGTTCAACTCGTGATCCTGGCCACAGCAATGTGGTCAAAACGTCTAGGTATCTAATTTTAACAACGAATGTAGCAGTCTAGGTTCGTAGTATATTAGTTATGATCTATATTATTACATAATAACACTTTGCAACAAATGACAAATAATATTGGGTATTTATACTTCAAAACATAAAGATGTCGACAAAGTAACATCATTTAATTCTACATTTGTCTGTGTGGAAAAGTATTAACAAATAATGTAATACTGACTTTTAAACTGAATTAATACGTTTATCTTTATCCATTATCCAATCTACTTATTTTTAAGAAAAACATCATATAGGTAGTCGACATTGTAATTTCATTTGAGTCATAGAAAATTTGACCTACCTGCTTTTGAAAGTGACTGTTAGGTATGAGTATAAGTTTGGTCGGGCTCCCGCGCCACTTGGCCAAAATGGCCGCGTACATAACGCTTTGTTTCAGCGATCCCGGTAATGACGCGCGCGCTGTCACACCACGATCCTCGTAGAAATCTAACATTGTTACCTATTCGAATTAAATTACCGTGTAGAAATGGTCGTAATATGCGCTCTAGTGTGTAGTGACTAAGGATAGCCGTGAGAGGTATTTGAGTGATTTGGACCTGTCCAATGGTGCAGTGAATAATTATTTTGAGTAGTCCTGTATCGGAAAATGCAGTACGAATTTACAGGTTCATCAAGCACTCCTTTGCAGCCAGATAATCTGGACATCGCAATAGGAGTGTTTGATGAATGTGGCCATTGAGTCTTTCCATTGAGGCTGCCATAGTCACACAGGTGCACTTAAGCCTCAAAAAAAAAAATAGAAGAAAAAAAAAATGCGCTCTACCATTACTATCAACCTCATACGTATGTGTAGGTATTTTGACCATTAATACGTTAAATAGATACCTGTTTTAAATATAATTAAAGGCTGACCAGGAATTTAAAAAACCTGACGCGAAGGCAGCACTTCTACGTTTTATATTGCAACATTCTTTACACTTACTATACGATACCTAACATTCGTATTGACAACGATGTCGTTGATGTTACTTAAAGGAATATCATGTATGTAGGTATGTATGTTTTCTACTCCCTCAGATTTGTTCCATGACAAATACTTTTATAAATTGTGTATTATTTCCTTCTAAGGCTATGGATAATCTTCGGCATTTTAAAGCAGAAAAACACAAAATAACACTTTAAAATACCACGCGCAAACAACGTTAAACTTTGACAGACAGATGACATTTGAATTCAGTGTTACTAGTGCAAGAAATTAGTTCTACTTATTGGTTATCCGCAATGTGGCGAAGTTTTTTATGATTCTGGTCAGCTTTTACCTACAAACAATATTCTTAAAGTTTTTGTTACTAATAACATGGCTTGAAATTAAATGTTTTATTTTATAACGAACTTTTTAAAGATTTCGGGTATTTAATGAATGGTTCTCGGCGCGGGCGTCTCTGCCACGGCAAAGACCATAATATAAACTAAGGATTTGCTGCCGCCGTAGGGCGGGTTTCTTTTTTATTAAAATCACCTACGCAAAACTTAACTTTCTCCTTCGTCCATATTCTAGCCCAGTCATACTCTCCATCGTCCCCGTGTCGTGTCGTATAAACCTGGATCCCGTTTATAGCAACCTGTAGCCGCGCCTCCGGGAAACCAGCCCCTGCTAATGGTTTTCATTCCACGGAGTAGTTTTGTTGCTAAATGATTTTTAGTTGATGACTGCCGGGGCCGTTTTTGCCTGCAATTATTTTAATTGATGCCTGGAGTTTTTCGCGAGGTAAATAAAGCTGGCGTCTATCTGGAGTGATACCTACAGCTTCTTATTTACTTGAGAGTAATGGTGAATGGAATCGTGGTATTTTTCTCGTTGTATATTTTTTAAGTTTCTACTTTAACGCACGTAGACCGCAAAAGGCACTTTGCATATCAGATTTTTTTTATTCTACGAATGGTGTTGGGAAAATCATCGTTGCCAAAAAGAATGCCTCGTAAGCATCTTGGCAGGAAGTCATTTTTTCAAAACATGTCTAGACACGCGGTAGCGTGTCAAGTCAAGTTCGAGCTAGCAGGATTGGCGAGCAGAACCGTACGTGTAACTTTAGCTGAACCATTTGAAGCCAATGAACTAAAATAGTTTTCTTACTCACCCGCGACCTTACGATAGCTAAGCTTATGCAAAATATGCGTGTTCATGCAGTTCCTCCACCTCCACACTGTAAGAACACACACACAAATTACACAAATCCATCTATCACCACCACCACATCACAATGACGCGTTTCGAACTCAACCAGAGCTCATCTTGAGAGTAATACAACCGTACACAATGCTACCAGTTGTTAGATGATGTTGTTGTTCATCGATGTGTTAGATGTTGTTGGTAGCTAAAGCACAAGAAGCTGTATTGAGTTCCCGTTCCCGTGAGCCACAAGCATCGAACTACATCACTTATTCAGCTTCAAATCACAAATTTGAATATAAAATGTGCACGAGTTATTTCCGCGCATTTGCGAGCACGAACTTGCAAACTTTCGAAGTATTTGACGACGAGCAAATGGAAAAATGTATTTTTCAAGAAAGTCCCGAGGGAAATCAGGAGCGCGCGCGCCGAGACAACTTATGGCGTCACAATCGGTGGTAATACCATAACAGGGACCATAGCGTACTTTGATAAATAAATCAGGATAACTTTCTTATTTGATAAGTGACAAATATGATAAATTTATAGTCTTGAATCTTTTCATTAGTTTTCAGACTCAATAATTTATTTGATAAAACGTGGTAAAAGTTGGTGTTTCATAGTTTACACAAAACTGATTTCTATTATTAAATGAGAATAATAGAGATATCATACGAGCTAAAATCGTGAGGCGTCTATCACATTCTGTGCCAAGAACCCGTTTTCTGTACGAAGGCAGTTTTCGCCACAAAGCGGAAAAACGCTGATGCTGGTTATGAGCGTAGCGCGTAGCGATATGTGGCCGCGAATGTCTTAGGTGTGGGTAAAAATCAAATAATGTTTTTTACTAATAGTAGGTCTGTAAATAACTTAATTGAAAATTATCATCATTTACAAAACTCACAGCAGAATACATTTTTTTTTCGTGTACTGCCGTTTCGCACATTTTTTTTTCCAAATGTTTCATTTGGCAAATGATTAATTTTCCAAGTATCAAATTTCTCCAAAATCATTTTTTTTTCTCAGAATATTTTCTTGTGGTTTTATAGAGTTAGGTTCGGTTTGTTTTATGAAAGCTCAAAAAATAACATGGTTTCAGAGAAATTTGATACTTGGGAAATGAATCATTTGCGAAAAATATTTCGTCCTAACGGCGGAGAACCATATTTTTAATCGGTGCCAAAATCTACGAAAAACACAAGAAAATTAATAATAATAATATTATAATAGGAGAGACGAACAAGTGATCGTGTTTTTGCAAAGTTCGTGAGGACTACACGATGGCACGGAACTAGCAATGTAGAGTCAACCAATTTGATCCCTAGGCCACCAAAGAACCGTATCGTAATGACATTTTAAGTTTTCGATAAACAATACTGTCGAAAAATTAAATTCTATGCTTTAATAAGGTTCTACGGTACACGGAACCAACTTAACAAGTTGCAAAATATTCTGAAAGATTCGAGAGTTCTAGAAAATTCCTTTCTTTATATTAAATTCATGGGAATTAGACATGCTTTCATTCAGTAATTTTTTTGTGGGAACTTTTGTATAAATACATTATGGATAATGATGTATTCAATTAAAAACAGTCCTAAACTTAACAAACTTACCAAAATAAAATAAAAGTACATAGAACCTAAAACTAAAACAAATTACATAAAGAGTACACCTTAGGCAAGGTCCCGAAGATGGATTGGATAATATTATGTATCATACAGGCAACATGCTGCTGAAATAGTTTTCTAAGCATATCTAGTGAGCCCTTAACATGATTATGATATTACTTATTGTAAGCTAAATTTAAATTTCTGAGTAAATTCATACACAAATTCCACAAGTTTGGAAACCTCCGCACAATGCTACACAGAACATTGCTTATACGTGTATTAGTAAATACTTTTACAGCAATCTTCTAATAAAATATAACCATGACAGTAACGCGCCCTCGAGAATACAGAACCACTTTGCACACTTCAAGTAGATACCTCAAAAATTAGTCTCGAATCCTCTTGCGTCAGACGGACCCCTAATTCATTCCGCGACGCCATCCACTACACCATTATGTACCTACTAATGAGACCGCGTTTCAAAACACGACAGTAAATAAGGCACATAGCCGGTATATAGCTGTAATGAGTTCCAATTCCAGAGGCGCTCGAGCCTTTGAGCCGCCCTTCGTTACCGCGAGGAAAATGAATCCAGAAACAAAATAATATGGAAATGAAAACACGAGAGCGATCCACTCCAATCGCCGCGGCCACAATGCTGCTTTGTCAATATCCGGGAAATCATATTCTACACGCCGGGACACGCCACGGGCAACACTATGACAGATAAACACCGAGGGACAATTTGCGCCATTTAGCCTAGTCTCAACTTAGCAAGGTATGCACTGAGTTTTTGGGGAAAATGTTTCTACCACATTTCTGTCGGTGCATTTTCATACACGCCATTGAATCGCTTTGCAGCTTTTTGTGCAGATTCTGACGATGTTTTCCTTCGCCGTAAAACTCGTGGTAAATTTCAAATGTTATTCCGCACATGAATTTCGAAATACTCAGAGGTGCGAGCCGGGGTTTGAACCCACGGTCCTCTGCTTGAGAGACGGTAGGTCAAACCACTAGGTCACCACGGCTTTTTTAATTTTGATGTTTTGGAATTTTATTAACAAATAATGTCAAAACGTCCACGAAAATCATACGAAATAAGCACTCGAATACTTAAGAAAACACTGAGAAAAACAAACAACCTCTCACCCTAAACGCATATACCTTCTCCGTTCCGTCGTGGGTAAAAAAAAGATTTACTAACAGTAACAAAAAAAATGTTGCTTGTAACTACTTGAGTGACTACAAAACTAAGGCCTATATATTAGTTGCTAAAAGTTAGGTGATGTCTTACAAAATTGTTTTGTAATATTAGCATAATTTTGGCTAAACTTCAAGTAGCCAAACTAGTTCAGCTATCCTTTCTTTTCAATGTAATAAGTTTTACGTATTCTAGCAAATAAAGATTTACTTACTTACTTACTTTAAGGTGGCTCTCAACATTTACTCATTTCCTCGAACGCCAGTGTCCACGCCGCGGCCATTGTGGCGCCTCCATCAGCTGAGTGTCCCCCCTCCCCCCGCGCAGTCTCCAGGTCCTCAGTGGGCTTTACTTAGCTTCCAAACATGCTCCGTACAGATAGCTGGGAGGTGTCTCTAATGTCTATGTTAAGTTTTTGCTGTACTTAGGTAATAAATTATTTAAAAAAGAAAATACAAAATCCTGGAATTTTTATAACGAGAAAAGCTTTCGGGTGCTCTGGAGGGAAGTATGACGGACGGAGTGGATTAGTTGGTAGGACATCTTGGGCGCATATAGCTGCAGGAGGTGTGTGTTCAAATTCCATCCGATGAACTTGAATATCTTCTACGTTATAAAAAAACATTGAGTACATTTCATCGAGCAGCGCGTTGCCAATAAAAAAATATGATGACAGAAAAACAAGTTTACGTCCGAACAAAGAGGTCATGTTTTAGATGTCAGTGGGATCTGGAGTGGCGGTGTCTGCCGTGGACTTAGTCAACTTTACAGCGCCTTAGCGAATAAATACCTTTCTATACCACGCGCCATAGGTATAAATCTGCTTTAAAGTTCATTACTTACCTAATACTCAGTTTAGACGCATTTTTGAGATAAACTTTTTATGCGACTTCTTTACCTTACTCCCAGATTGTGTTCAAATCGTTTGACGGTATAATGCCTATTCAATTATTGGAATTATACCTTTACAGTTCTTGTGGTACTAGTCATGGCAATGAACTTTTAGGCAAAGTTAGGCGGCGGAAGGTATAGTCTATATTCCATGAAATCGATGACTTTTTTGCTTAATTTACATCTCTATCTTCATTCAACCGTGCCAGCAACCACTTGATATTTGCCTATATAAATAAAAATAGCACTCTTATAAAATTGCAATCACACGAGCGCCAAATCGTTAATCAACTTGATTGATTTTCGTCGAGGGCGGGCCGCTGCCAATCCCGTAACCAGCCCCTATCTTCTTATACTACGAAGTGCTAAATTCGGAATTCGTCTCTTGCTGTCCCGCTGACGCTAATTTTATTTAATATGAGAGTGAGAGGGACGGTACGCTACGAATTTCGATTTTGGAAATTCGTAGTAGCCCCCCTGGTGAGGGCTCCGCGCCCGCACGCACTTTTGGCAAATGATGAGATATAGCTTTTCGCACGAGGCCGTTAACGGCAGCGCAAGAGCATGGGAACGGGCGGATATGTGGTCGTTGAACGGTTAAGTACGTTTAAGGGCATAATACTGCTCAAAAGAAAATAAGGGCCACGTGAATTTTATGGGTGAAATGAAATTACTAATAAATACAATTCTTTATAACACTCCATGTCTAAAAATGGTTTTATTAAATACAATATAACACAGTGCAGGAAGTTTTCATCCAATAAAATTTATTCAAACATATTTTTGACTTCATTTTACCGGTGAAATATTATATATTGGATTAGGAGTATGGTCTTCCATATGCGTGGTTTATTAAGGAATGGCATTATAGTTATAGCACTTACGAAACGCCAGTGTTGCCATGCGTGGCGCGCTTGACAGAATCTGAGAGACGCGGGAAAAGCGATCTTCAATTGTCAATTTGTCAGTTTGTAAAAGAAGTCTGGCCCTAGTCGACAGTCTCAGGAACTGTTACACGTTTCTTTTTTATTAACTAGGCTTTTCCTTAAGTTACTGTGAATCGTCATGATAGTTTTATTTCTAAGATTTCAGTGAATGAGTGTCGTATTGTTTTGGTTTTATCTTGACCATAATTAGTGGACTTTTGTTCTTCAGAATAGTTTCATTCTCTGCCCGTATTCCACTTGTTATCCCACATTGATCATGTCAGATTCGGATGCCGACTGTCTAAGTCATATCTTACGATATATACATTATATAAGTATGTACGTAACCAAGACGACATAAATATCTACCTATACACCTTTATGCCACTAAACATAAGATCGATGTAAACATATTTTGACGCTATGACTGTATAGATATTTATGCCCTTGACTACCTACCATCAAACTGATTCATGTCCCAGGGTGGAACCTTATTATAATCAATTTCTCGTTATCTTGTGTAGGTAATAAGTATGTGTTTTTTTCTTTTTTGTAATGAGTGTTGACTGAAAACGTAATTCTATTCTATGTTTTTAAGTATGTTTCTGAAACTGATAAATATATTTATAGAACTAGTAGTATAAAATATCTCTGAAGTGGCCCCGCTCTCGCGTGTGGTTTTGGCCCATTTCGTGGATACAATTTGGGTCGTGAGAGGAAATCGTTTCTAGTTGGTTAAATAGCAGGAGTTTATGGAATTTCAGTGTCGATTTACAGCCAAATTGCCATTTGAGTTGACCCCTTCGTGTGTTATTACTAGCACTCAGCGTGTACATGTATACTGCACTACATACATTACTGTTCCTTATTCGGTAGACTCTATTATTTATTTTGAACTTCTAATATAATGTGTGTAAAATTTCGTGGCAATAGGTTCAGTAGGTAAGGCGCTAAGGCCGAAACAATAAATAAATAAACAAACAAGATGATATCTCCGCGTTTAAGTTAGTAAGCAGTAAGGAGTTGAGTACTAGCTTAATTCATATATGTATTTCCATGGAGGTATCTTAATTGTTTCAAAATGTTTTGCTAAGTCAGAACTCAATATTTGCATGTTTTTTAACTCCACACTCATAAATTGTACTGTCGCACTTCGCCGTTTATAGAAGAAAAGAGATACTATATTTATAGTGTAAATTTATCTAAATAATCTTCAGCTTCGCTAAAATACTTAATTTAATTGGTATTTGTGTAGCATTTGTAACTTTTAAACAAATTACGCTAGAGAAGAGATTTAAAAAACATAACGTGCTTTAATGTAAAGTTTAGGTACCATGAGCCAAATAAGTGGTCTATCAATTTTTAAACAAGTTCCTATCAAATGAATGTGTCGCTAAAGTCAAACTTTCAAGTTGACAGGCACGTCTATTGGCATTATTGTTTTGCGACAAGCGAAAGATTATCATTTATCAACTTTAGGGTGGTAGGCTACATATTTGGCTGATGGAAACTAGTGATTATATTCTTGATGCTAGGCAAATTACGTTTAGTTTGCAGTTATTTAATTAACACCATGTAACATCAGCCAAATATGTGATCCGCCACTCTAAGTTGGTAATCGTTTGCATGTCATAAAACAATAATGCCAATAGACGTGTCTGTCAACTTGAACGTTCGACTTTAGCGACATATTCATTTGATAGGATTTTGTTTAAAAATTGATAACACGGCTGATGATACCTAGTATATAAAGAAACTAGATATTAATCTACTCGCTTCAATATATAAATGAAAAATTCGATTACATGCCCGCAAAGTAAATGATCAAAGGCGCGGAAAGTGGATGGTTCCCGTCCCCAACAATCAGTAATGTACTCAGCAAGATCAAAGCTGATGCGGGGCCGCGAGCGGTTCGTCAGCAGCGTTCAAAGCGATCTCTTCCAATCAGGAACTGGCTGCGCGGCACTTTACGCGTTATATGTGCTGATCCATTTGAAGATTAACTTTGGGATGGATCAATTTGAACCGTTCAATTTATATTTTATAGGTATTGTGTGAATTTTGATGTGGTATTTTATGTACCCTTGTAGGTACATTTTTTAGGGTTCCGTAGCCAAAGTGGCAAAAACGGAACCCTTATAGTTTCGCCATGTCTTTCTGTCCGTTCGTCCGTCCGCGGCTTTTCTCAGGGACTGCCAATACTAGAAAGCTGCAATTGTGCACGAATATATATGTAAGCTATGCCGACAAAATGGTAAAATAAAAAATTCAAAAACAATTTTTTTTAGAGTACCTCCCCATAGACGTAAAGTGGGGGTGTTTTTTTTCTCATCCAACCTTATTGTGTGGGGTATCGTTGGATAGGTCTTTTAAAACCATTAGGGGTTTGCTAAGACGATTTTTCCATTCAGTGATGCTTTTGCAAAATATTCAACTTTAAAGCGCAAATATTCACTAAAATCGAGCGTTCCCCCCTCTAAAATCTAAGCCGGTGGGTGGAAAAGTTTGGAAAAATTCAAGATGGTAGTAAGCATATCAAACTTACAAGGAAAAATATAACGGTTAAGTTTTCTTGAGAATTATTAGTAGTTTAAGAGTAAATAGCAGTCTAAGGTATTAAATACACCTAAACTTGGAATATTCTGTACAAAATACGAAATCCTTAGAAAAATATTACTTATTGTTTTCGTAATGGCTACGAAACCCTATTTCGGGCGTATCCGACACGCTCTTGGCCGTTTTTTTTGGGTGTAGTGGCAGTGGTGCTTCTACGTTACGTTATATATCGCAATATCGCTGTTAAGGAAGCATTGTATACGTTTTTATGCCGTTTCAAATACCTACTTCAAAATATCTACCAGTCCGGGATCCGAGAAATATTGCCTCTACTTGAAAGTTTAACTGTAGGTAATACAGGCCGATTCACAAGAGCTAGCATGACTGAATTGAATGAGTGAATGATATTGTCTGTGTGTGCATCATAGAACGATTGAATGCAGATTGATTTTATAAGTGGACTGGTTACATTATTTGCCCAAAATCGTCATTTCCTAGGAGCAAAATTTCTTGTCGCGTATTTTCCTATTCTTAATAAACACCAGACGTAATACATACTTATTCCCTACATGATTTTTCCAGTCGCAGATTATCCTAAATGTTTTTTTCTTCAATATGCTTTTTACTGAAGCTTTTTACAGAAAGTGACGACTTTTTTGGACAATTTTGGGTAAGTAGCATATGATTATGTTAAAAGATGAATGAATGAATGAATAAAATTTATTTCGAAACAACAACAACAACAAAAAAAGAAACAGCTTACAAATATCTTGCTTAAATTTAAAAGTGCATTGTGGCAGTTGTCTCAAAAAAGGAGTCCACTCAGCATGAGTCGATGCAGGGGGCCACGACGCTGATTTTCAGTGGGTCCTATATCCTAAAACTAAAAACCTATCCTAAAAAAAGATGACCGAGACTTTGCACATGCCGACGTAGGTCTGCGGGACGGGTTAAAAAAATGTATTATATTTTTTTTAGTAGGTACTTAGGTTTATGTTATCTGTTAAGTATCTAATATCCATAACAAAAGCTTTTATTTTCAGACCGGGTCAATTGGTGGGAAATACCCTGTGAAAATTATTAATCCATACTAATATTATAAATGCGAAAGTGTGCGTGTTTGTATGTTTGTCCGCCTTTCACGTCAAAACGGAGGAACAGATCGACGCTATTTTTTGGCATAGAGACTCGTAGCTTTGGAGCTATCACAGAGTGACATAGGCACTTTTTACCCCGAAAAAATGCACAGTTCCCGAGGGAACAGTGCGCGATAACCAAATTAGTATAATTATTAATATCTCCACAGCACTGTCGTCAAGCGCTACGCAAAGCATTGCGTCTTCGACATCGATCGATTTCGTTTCTTCCAAAGCGTTCGGAAAAATTGGAGAAAATTCCATACGAGCGTCTCTTAGTTCCGTAGAGTGTGCCTGCACGGTTAGGTGGAGGGTGCTCGACGGCACTCCTCGGCACTCCTCGCCACTCTTCGCCACTCTTCGGCTCTCCTCGGCTTCAACGGAAATCGCAAATCGACGCCGAACAAATCGAATAACGATGAAATTCACTTTCGGTCGCAATTTTATTATTCATTGAGAAGGCAGTTTTTATGAAAGGGTTATGATTGAATATGGAAATCGGTAGTTTTCGCATCGGATTTATGATTGCGTGGAAGTTATGAGGGGGGGGGGGGGGTGTAGTAATAAGTATTTACTATTAGAGACGTAGTTAGATATATATTTTTTCTATGATTTTATATTTTAATGAACAATAAAGCAATCACCCACCCATTCACGATGAGTGCTCGTTACTGTCTCAATAGGTGTAGGTACAGTAGTCATAGGTATTAAAATTTTATCTCATTAGCAAAAGTGATGCAGCATGTCATCTAGTGGGCAGTAGCGCGATGAGCTGGGACGTTTACTTTATTAAAAATATTGAGTTTTTTCGAAAATTATTTAGGTACAGTCAAGGGCAAAAATATGTATATACTTTAGTACCTTTTCTCTTTTCGTCGTATTTGAACTGCCATATATGAAATGTCACAGTGGTTAAATGATAAGGTACTAATGTGTATACACATTTTTGCCCTTGACTGTACTTATTTGGAGAATGTCTCGTGAAGATTAACCTTAAAACTACCGTGAGACACAGACACATATATTTGTTAAGATATGGTCTATGTCATGTTTCATCAGAAGTAACTGGTCACTTTGGCACTAGATACTTACAACTACCCACTTCTTTAACGGATGCGTTGATGTGACTAAATATACTGTAAGCTACTTTTATGTCTGACTATAGATACAGGTAATCAAAAATAGGCACACGGCCTCATTTTCAAAGGTGTCAAAGTATCTCCTAACAGTTTTCAAGCACCTTGTCCTTCAGAAACGTGTCCAATGCTTACCGTATTATTTCGTCGATCTTATCAACACAAATAGCTAACGTTCGTTTCAAACTAACACAGTCAAATAACATCTGATCCAACTACAAAATGATAACTAAATAACTGCGGCACAATAGATCCAACAGCGGACAGGGGGCGGGGCTGTAAAAAGGACACTTTTGTTTGTCCGTCTGTCCTTCAATAGGCTTTATTTAAGTTTATTGTTGTTTACGGTCAGATTTCACCACGATTGTCACGGCGTGTCACTGCTTTCTCACTTTGATATGCTTCTCTTGGATCTATGTTTGTATGAATGTGTGACAGATTTGTTATGATTGAAGAGGCTTTGAATTGAAACAGCCTTTGTTAAGTGGTTATAAAATGAAACTTCATATTTATCTCACTTTACAAAACTTGTCTTATATTTCTGCGAAATAAAATGTCTTACGGCAGTATAAAAATAATGCTCTATTGGAAAGGATATCGCTTCGATTTGAAGATCGAATCATTTCAGACGTGTCCAAAGATTTTTTGGGTTGATTTCCAGCCCTCTTGTTCTGAGAGGAGGCCTGTACCCAGCAGTGGGACGTATATAGGCTGGGATGGATGAATTTCCAGTTAAAACTATTATTCAATAAAATACTTAATTAAACATGATTATATAAAATATGCCAAGGGCTGCTAGATGGTATCTGGGCGTGTAAATCTCTACATTTTTTATCGCTCTTAGATGCCATAATACCTTATATTATGTCACCATGCATATTCATACAGAACGATAACAATAATAATTATATTCAATCAGTCACGTCCCAAAGCATTGCTCAATAATAACATAAACATAAGTACCTTCACAACATAATATTAATTTGACATCTTTGTTCATCTCACATTCTATTCCCAACCGTATTATCAAACACATTTGTTTATAATACAAATGAAAAATGTTTTTTGAATGAAAAATCGCGCGGTATTTACTAACCAAAGCATTTAACTGACATGCAAACGCCCTTTGACGAGTTCATGTTTCAAGTGCCTACTTAAATAACTTTAATATGTACTCATGTGTTTTAGACGTGATGTTGGTTAGAAAGGCTGTCGTTTATTGCAGTTGACAATGAGGGCGTCTTCGTCACGTCGGTTGACAAGTTTGACAAATTTATTTTTATTTATTCAATCAGAAATAAAGAGTGAGACATGTTTTGCATTAAGTGCTTTTGTTTGTCAAAAGTAGTTGTTGTACGTAATTGCATAACGGGTGGCTGTGGAGTTTATTGAAATAAGTGTCACTAGCACAAGTTTGATTAAGTATTTGTCATCCTTTCTTTGTAGATTCGTTTGAAAACAACTTTTATATTGAAAGGTTTCAATAAGAACATAATGCCGAAGATTAGAGGTTGATTTTACATTTAGATTTATTCGGCTAAATCGGTTTAATAACTCCTGCAATGCTATTTCAATAACTAGTGACACATTTGACAAAATTACGTCACGAGTTTTAAAACTATTCGTCAAAGTGTGCTTAGAACAATAAAATGATCATCAAATATTTTAGCAGGTGATTGGATTAGTTTTACTGATGTTGCTGTAAATGTAACGAATAAAAACATTTTCTTTTAAGCGTCAGACCGCTAAAGCACACAACGTGACACAAATTAAGTAACACAACCGATTTAATCAAACATCAATTTCAACATTCATTTGACGTGTTAAAATAACCATCGAAAAAGTAGTTTTTGTTGTGAAATTCGATAATTGCGACTCAATGCTTTGGGCGCTGACTGCTACTGATGTTATCGCTCGCGTTTTGCCTCAAAATTGAACCTTGTTAGTTAGATAACTAAGTTTATTATCCCTGGTTTACGTGGGCAGATGTTCCCAACCTAGGGTTGGTTTATTTATCGCAGGGCTGTCACAAGCGCGGTCGTTACGACACGTTATCGCATATTTACATAATAAGCGAACACAAAGGCTTTTTTTACAATTTTAATAATTCCCCCCGAACGGCTGCTTTTTGCAGTCGACAATGGTGGCGAGGGTTAATTATATACAATTAAAATAAATAAGGCTGGGAAATGTTATTTAGTATGGGGAAGTAAATCTTGATTATAATGGTTAAGTTTAGATTATGAAGTAAATAATTGACTTTGTTTGTATTTTTGTTATAAACATGCAGTTATGTCAGTAAATTAGTGAATAATTTTATTGAATCACTGTTAAAAGTCATGTAATTACGCTGATGCTCCAAGATACAGGCTTTTGCTTAGTTTGGAGGTCAGAGTTTTAACATCTTAATTTGTGCAAATTGTTTAACTAGTGTCGATAGAAACTTTTTGTCTTATCGTGTTTGTACAACCTTATGTTTGAATAAATGATTATTATTATTATTATTATTATAATTGTAGGAAAAATATATAGCTACGACCTAGTGTAGCGCGTTGCGTAGCGCGCTACGCGGCGGTTACGAGGTTGCTACGCCGTGCGTAGCTTTGTTTCAGGCAGTCATTTGGAAATGATTCAAAATAAATACTCGTGCTTATAGCTAAAGTGAGAAAAGTCTTTATATCATCAACATAATGTTTTTATGACCTGCGTAAAAACTTTTTTCGGGACATAAAAATAAAAATTAAATAATAATAAGTATACCTTTATCCGCGATTTTTCTTGCATACAAATTCCTTGATTATAAAATATACTTTTCACTAACATAAAAACATCCGTGCCTTTCAATTGTCTAAATTTACAGGTTGAGATTTTGGTGTTTTGTCCTGATCTCGTAAGAATATCAAAAGTACAATAATAAAAAATATAGTAAGCACTCATTCATTTATTTGATCATCATCATCAGCCTACGGCAGTCCACCGCTGGACATAGGCCTCTTCTCTTTTCTTTATTTAATCAAACTAGCTTTTACCCGCGGCTCCGCCCGCGTGGAATTCGGTTATCGCGCGCTGTTCCCTGGGGAACTGTGCATTTTCCCGAAATAAAAGTAGCCTATTTCACTCTCGGGTCCATAAACTATCTCTATGCCAAAAATCACGTCGATCCATCGCTCCGTTACAGCGTGAAAGACAGACAAACATACAAACAAACAAACACACTTTCGCATTTATAATATCAGTATGGATTACGACTAAGTAGTTACCTACTTACTATAATACGCTAGTAGCAAACTAACCTCTATGTGGTCGCTTCTAAGGCTGCTTTACTGGATCTATAAACCTAGAATAGGACAGAGTAGAAGCTAAGCTGCAGGGCTACTACGGAACTCGAAACTCAAAGTTCGTGTCATGCGGTCCCTCTGACACTTATACTGTTTAATACGTGAGCGAGAGGGACCCCACGACACGAACTTCGAGTTTCGGAGAAGCCCTGCTGAGCTTAGCAGTAAGTATTGTGGGGAACTGTGTAGCTGGTAGAGCTTAGGTATAGGGGATCTACGCGCGTGATGCTAAACTCAGTTCAAGAAATGAAAGGATGTTTCTTCAATGTTTGCTTCATATATTCAAAGATACTTAAAATTACACTTTACAATCATGTCAAGCCTCTCAGGCTGTCGGGAGCAATCTGTGCTCCGGCATGTATACCGCTGTCAATCTATTTAAATCGAATTCCAGAATTATAAAATACAAAAATACTATAATTATACAAAACACATTCAGTCTAGCCTGCCAGGCGGTCATTTTTACCACCTGCCAGCGGTATACAGCCTAATCCCTAATCCCTACAGTATAGTCAAGATTACTATTTAGAGTCTTTTTGTTTTTTATTTATTTCAACTCCAAATTTTTGATTCTTTTACGACCTGGTCCAGGACCTGGCCCTGGACCTGGGTTCGATTCCCAGCGCTGGTCTATTTTTCTGGTTTTTCTGTGCATGTTTCGGCTTGTGTTTTCGTGTGAAATATGTAAGTATAGTCGACAATAAAATTGGTTTACTACCTTAAAGCTTAATGTCCTTTGTAGCGTTTAAAACGTCAAGCCTATTTACACTCACAAGTCAATATACAATCGACCTTATTGTTTTATTTCTGAAGTAGGAGCTGTCATTAAAATTGGTAAAGCACTTTCTTGGTCGACTGGGATATCACAACCTCAATAAAAACACAGATAATTAAAATAAGAACGAACCCTTTTTTAAGTCTTCATAGTTTTGTAAACCATCAGCCATAATATTAGTACAAAAAAATAGAAAACAAAGTTTTTAGCCTCCTTTCAAAAAATCGAAAACAAACATTTAAAAAAAAACCCACCACAGTGCTTTCAATCAGCACCAATTAATCTGAGGATGCGGTTGAAGAAAGGGCTCGGTGAGCATTGTCTCAAACGCCATCGATACCCGAGCCGTATCGATTGTACATCGATTAATGGGCGGAAGTATCGGATGCCTTGTTGTGATCGATTGGGAGGAAGTGCAGGCGCAATGGGTTTGAAATAATTGTGGGGAAGGCTGTTGTCTTAATGCTCTAAGATGTTCACGTAAGATGGTAAAAAAACTACAATAAGTAGTGAGTGGTTTCTCCACTCATTCCCCATAAAAAATGCCATGACTTTTGTTGCAAGTCTTCTTCTCTTTTAAAATATGGCTTCCTGTCCTAATTAATAGGACAATTTTGTTAGATTATTTTATTGTGCAAATAGGTTTCAGTCGATTTAAGTTTGTCTATGGTTTGTCTATTTATTTTTCTGTGTGTCAAGGAAACGTTATTACAAATTGTCATGTCAAGTTGTGCCGATCTTTTATTTGCTAGATTATTTTATTATTAAAAGGTTATGGGATTAAAATAAAATAACAATGCGATATTCGGTCGGAAAAATGAATTAGAAAAATAGTCGGGATAATTTTCAGGTAAAACAATTTGATAAAATTTGTAACGGTAAAACAAAAGAATGGCTTCCATGGTAATGCCCCAACTTGACGAAAAGCAAAATTTTTCAAATTGGAAATTTAGAATTAAAATATTACTAGAAGAAAAAGGCATTGCATCAATTTTAAAGGGTGATCCTCCACTAGATAAAGAAAAATTTCTACTTCAAGATGCGAAAGGAAAATCCACGATCGTACAATATGTATCCGACAAATATCTGGATATTATTAAGAAGGCCGAAACGAGCAAAGAAATGATTTCTAAGTTAGAAGAAATATTTGAACGAAAAAGCGTATTTAATAAGTTACACCTAAAGAAGAAACTATTATCATTGAAATGTACGGGTAACTTACAAGATCATTTCCTGAAATTTGACTCGATCCTTAGCGAGATGGAAGCTGCAGGCTGTAAGCTGGACGAAAGTGACAAGGTAGCTCATTTATTACTTACTTTACCAGATTCATATGAAACCGTTATTACTACCCTAGAGACTATGAGCGTAGACAAAGAATTAAGTGAAGACTTTGTAAAAGCCCGACTATTAGATGCTGAACTTAAGAATAGCGGCAAAGAAACAATGCCTGAGGTGACATTCATGGCTTGCTTTAAGTGTGGCAAAAGAGGCCACAAAGCAACCGATTGCTTTAGTAACAACTACAACAATTATAACCAACAAAGAGGCCGTACTCTACATAGAGGCCAAAACTCGTATAGAGGCCAAAGATCATACCGAGGAAGAGCATATTATAGAGGTACATTTAGAGGTCAAAGTCAAAGCCCACACAACTCAAAAGATAAATTATCATTTATAGCAATGGCCGCAATTGAAAACACAGACAATTTCATATTAGATTCAGGTGCAACGAACCATATGGTAAAGAAAGAATGTGAAAAATATATTACAAATATAACAGAACTATCAGAACCAATAAAAATACAAATAGCAAATGGACAGGTCCTAATTGCTCGAAGAAGAGGCATTTTAACAGTTGATTACAATGGTAATTCACGACCATTACAAATTGAAATTGAAGTATTATTAGTAGATGGATTGCGACATAATTTATTATCCATTAACAAGCTAACACAAAAAGGTTTTAACATCACATTTACTAACAACAATGTTATAATACGAAAAGAAAACATATATATTAAAGGTTATAAAAGTAATAACTTGTACACATTGAAACTTGACTTGAATATTGAAGAAGCTAATATTGCAAACAGCAACAGCGATATATGGCACAAAAGACTTGGTCATATAAACTACAATGATTTGAAACTTTTAAACTTACCTGTACCAGATAAGATCTGTGATACCTGTATTGAAGGAAAAAGCACAAGGAGAAGCTTCTATTATCAGAAAAGCAACAGTAAACAAATAGGAGATTTAATACATAGCGACATTTGTGGACCCATAGAGCCCATCAGTATATATGACTTTAAATACTTTCAAATACTTATTGATGACTATTCACATTACCTTGTGGTACGTCTACTGAAAACTAAAGATGAAGCTGAAAGCAATATAATAAACTACATAAAGTTTATAAAAACACAATTTGGACTGAAAACAAAAAGATTAAGACTAGATAATGGTGGCGAATTTACTTCTAACAACTTCAAACATTACTGTACAAATAAGGGAATACAAATTGAATATACAACTCCCTATACACCCCAGCAAAATGGAACTTCAGAGAGAATGAACCGCACAATATTAAATAAAGTGAGAACTAAATTAATTGAGACTAAATTACCGAAAGAACTATGGAGCGAAGCAGTGATGACATCTGCATATGAGATAAATAGAAGTCCGACTGCAGCATTAGATGGTAAAACACCATTAATGTTATGGCATGGTCATAATAACTTGTCAAAACTGCGAGTTTTTGGCAGTCAAGCATGGGCTGTCACATTACCTAAACCAAGAAAGTTAGAGCCAAGAGCTAAGAAGTTAATAATGGTTGGATACTCTGGCTCGGGATATAGACTATATGATCCAACAGCGAATAAAATAATTATATCTACAGATGTAAAATTTAATGAAAACGATATCGTATACAAAAATGAAAAAACAGAAGTAAAACAGACTAGGTACTTACCTTATATAAATATTGATGATGATGAAGAAGAAGAAGAAGTTGAAATAAATAATGAAAAAACATCAGTACATGAGAATGAAAATATTAATAACGAAAATATAAACAGATGTAATGAGGAAGAAAATAGAGAAGAAGACATATTTCATTTATGTTCAAATGATATGATTGAAAATACAAGGTCAGGAAGAAAAATAAATAAACCAAAACATTTGAATGACTATGAAGTTTATATGGCATACTGTTTAATAAGTTCAGAAGATCCTGTAATTTATGAAGAAGCGATTAAAGACAAAGAATGGGAAGAAGCAATTCAAAAAGAAATTAATTCACTAGAAAAATAAAACACAAATATATGCATTGCCAGTGTCAAAGTACTCTCTTTGAAAGGGACGTTGTACGGTGTTTGTAGTTTTTGCAACTTGATAGTAAAATTCCAGAAACCACGTGGAGACAACTTGCGCATTAAAAAATGACAGACACGAGAGCAATATAGAATTTTGTGATCACTGTTCACTGTTAAGGTTAATCGCGGCATAAAACACTATCAAAATTATACTTCAACTAGCCAAAGAAACAGAAATAGCAAAATTAGATATTGTCTACATCCGCCATGTTCGAATGCTACAAATCGAATCTGTTGCAAGTCTAAACTGGGTTTTTGTCCGTCTTAATTTTTCCCGCGCCGTTCGGTCTGCCACTCGAAGTGATCACACCATTCTCCAAACAGACACTAATCTCCTTTATCGTAATTGTCAATGGAGTGTCGCTGACAGCCGACACCTGTCAATTAGAGCTGTCACAACACGCCGACAATGGACAATGGACTTTTAGGACAGCGGAGGCGGTCAGCGGCAGCTGCAGGTTGCCTTTGTGAGAGGATTAGGAATGTGCAAGTCACATGAGAGTTGCACTTTAGAATGCGATTCTTTTAAGTCGTTGAAATAAAAATAAAAACGTTTCCTTTCGAATTAAAATCAATTCATATGTTGGTTACAATGTTTTAATAAAGAAAGAAAGAAAAAAAATTACATCGATACGCAGAAAAATACATTTTGACCTTTTAAAGCACTCTCTCCCCTTCTCCTCATTGTCACATTATGTATTGTTATGAAATTTGTAATTGTTTTGTTTCTGCATGACAAACTACCTGAACAAGTGTGTCTACCTTCAAATGAACATAGTCATTCTTAGCTTATAGTGATGTTTAATGTTATTGTTAAGGTATTGTTAGCGCCATTAAAAACACATAAAATATGCACACAGTGTGGTGACACGAACGCCTGCGAAAACTAGTTTACAAAGAAACTTACAGTCCTGAAGCATGTATGGCAGGTAACACAGTGGTTAAGACAAGTTTAGCTATTACTATGTAGATTAGATTAGATTACTATTAAATTAGATACTACAAGACCGGTCTGAGTGGAGAGCCTTGGGGGAGGCCTATGTCCAGCAGTGGACGTCTTTCGGCTGACATGATGATGATGATGAGATGACTATTAGATTAGATAGTCCATCTAAGTATATACCTAGTATCTAAGTGTATACGAGTAGTAGTATTTTCCATCTTAGGCCTCTAGGTTGGCAACGCATCTGCAATAACCTTGGTGTTGCAGATGTTTATGGGCGGTGGTGATCTCTTACCACCAGGAAACCCACTAGCTCCTTTGTCTTTCAGTCGAATAAAAAAGAAAAAAAGTTATGATTTAGTGACCCGACAAGTGCTGAGTGGACTCCTTTTTCGCATTTTGTATTATTTTTCTCTTTCCATCTTAGCATGAACATGTTTGTACCTAATTCCTATGCGAAATAAAGATTTCTTATTCTTATTTATTTGCAGCTAGAGACACTAAACAAAGCGGAGCACAAGCTTGCGTTAAGGTTATCAGGTATCGACCTCAGACTGCGCGGCGACGCCTCACAGCCACACAGAGGCCCCGTGGTTGTTACGAGTGTTTCTGATATTCGAGATCTTTGTTGCTTCCAGCGACAGTCTAATGTCGTTTATCGCACTTGCGAAATCGGCTTGAGTAATGCCGACTTTAGACTTGCAAGAAAAATTGAAGGGTCCACGGAAAGAACATGTCTAGTCACCTAAGCAACTTTTTGAGTTATAACGGTTTAAAAGTTAGTCATCACGAACAATTACTATGGTTACCATTTAAAAGTTAAAAAAATACATTTTATAATGTTTTCAGTTTTAATGGTAAAGTCATGGTACTTTGTGTGCTCTACGTTTCGAGATTAAAACCTCAATTTTTAAAAAAAGTGACTAGACATGTTCTTTCCGTAGTCCTTTCAATTGTACAAGTTGCATTACATTGCGGCGCGCGATTGACCATTACAAACTTGTTGGATTTAAGGCCTCGCAACGTAATTTTATTTATTTATTGTTTATTCGACTGGATGGCAAACGAGCAAGTGGGCCTCCTGATGGTAAGAGATCACCACCGCCCACAAACATCTGAACACCAGGGGGATTGCAGATGCGTTGCCAACCTAGAGGCCTAAGATGGGATACCTCAAGTACTCTCTATGCCGAAACACAACAGTGTAGGTAAGCACTGCAGCTTCACGGCAGAATGAACTGAACGACTTCCAAAAAAGGAGGAGGTTATCAATTCGGTTGATATTTTTTTTTATGTTTGTTAATTTATCCCGTAATGCATATGGTGAAATGGAACGAGTAGTGAAGCATGGACCCTCAATGATACTAGGTCTCAGCATCGGAAAAACCAATCTTTCATGAAAGGTGACGAGCAGTAGGTAGATATTAAATTATTGTATTTTAGATTATTTACACTATAAAGCGTGAAAAAAAAACTTAACAAAAAATTTAACCGACTACAAAAAAACTGTGAAAATAACTTTCTTCCACTGTGAAGTCGGTGTCTCAGCACGAGCCAGGGAGGAAAACAGGTACCTACGCTCCCTCGAGCTCCGAGTTGCCCCGGATTGCGCTCATCTAATAAAAGTCGTTCGATCAATTTCGGTATTTGATTAACCGGCCCTACGACGCCATTTGCAATCGTAATTACAATTACGTCCCCCTGCGTACTCGAAAAACCAAGTTAAAAAAACAACCTTCCCCTCTTATTGCCACCCCTATAAAGCTCAGATTGTATGCAGCTAGTTGCATTGGAACATTGTAAGGGAAACCGCGACCCAATGCCCAGGGCTGGAGTGAAAACACGGGAGGTGAACCGAGCCGAGTATAATTTTTGAGATTCTTTTCTGGAAAGCGGCGCGCTGATTGGCGGAGGCGGCGCGGCGCGCGGCTGTGATTGGTCGCCGCGGAAAAAACGCGCGCGGTGAGTTAGGGGATTATTCTCAACTATTAGTTATGGATGAGTGCGCGGACGCGCGCGGTAGGGACGTGCTGCGGGGTTATCGATAAATTGTAACATGTGTGTTTTACAGCCGCTGATCCTTAATATTTGTTTTTGTAAAAGGTGTCGTTAATGTCGTTATTGTTTTTCTTTCTGTTTAGTGGTAATCATTTTTGGATATAAAGTCAAAGTTGAAGTTTATATCGAGTTCATTTCCTGCTCGGAGAAGTAAAATTTTAGTAAGCTAATTAATTTTCGATTGATTGATTTTTTGAGTAATATGAATTTATACTTACGGTGTACGATTGCCTATATAGGTAGTAATTTTTCTCGCATGTAACAAAAACAAATAAATTTTGATGACAGAAATACACTAGTGTACTTAATTTCAACTTCATCGGATTAGATTCCGAGAAAATTGGGTGTGACGAATATCATGCAGACAGACACACAAATGGCCTAGTGGTTTGACCTATCGCACCTCAACCAGAGGGTCGTGGGTTCAAACCCCGACTCGCAGCTCTGAGTTTTTCGAAATCCATTTGCGGAATTACATTTGAAATTTACCACGAGTTTTGCGGTGAAGAAAAACATCGTAAGGAAATTCAATGGTGCGTGTGAAGTTCCCAATCCGCATTGGGCCCGCGTGGGAACTACGGCCCAAGCCCTCTTGTTCTGAGAGTAGGCCTGTGCCCAGCAGTCGGACGTATATAGGCTAGGATGATGATGAATCGTCACGATTTTCCTATTAATAGGTATTAAGGGCTCCAAATACGTATATTATGTAGATTGAATCCCGCTTAATCGTTACCTAACAAGGAGCTTACACATACCCAAGTATTACCGTAAACTGTTTCAACTTTGCTCTCTGGCCCAAACATTGCCTGATTCGATTTAGAGTCGATAACTTAGCACCCTTTAGGTTTTTAACTTTTATCCCCCGCAATAACAGATCGATCAAACCGCCAGACAATGCTCATCGACATCACCATCCCGCATGACGAGAACCTCGTGAAGGCCGAGAAGGACAAACTCAGCAAGTACCTTGACTTGGCTCACGAGGTGACTGCTATGTGGGATGTTGACTCGACGATCATAGTCCCGATAGTCGTTTCGGCAAACGGTCTAATAGCGAAGAGCCTCGACCAACATCTCAAGAGACTCTCGCTAGATGGCTGGATCAAGGGCCAGATACAGAAGGCGGTACTTCTGGACACGGCACGCATCGTCCGGAGGTTCCTCACTCTGCGGCCCTGACCACCGATAACTTGGGCCCTGCTCCGTTACCGGTGGCAAACTAGGTTAGGTTTTTATAATTTTTTTATTTTGTATGTACTTTTCTGTATTTTACTTTTTATAACTATTATAAAAACCTAATCCTAAGAATAAAAAGAAATAAAGAAAATAATAATAATTTTTATTTTCAGACCAGGTCCATACAAATTACAAAATTAAAATACAATAATAATAATTGCCGTGTAGATATAAGTTTAAAACCTATTAAAGTGTTCAGTTATCGACTCTAAATCGAACCAGGCAATGTTTGGGCCAGAGGGCAAAGTTGAAACAGTTACGGTAATGGAGGAGTTTTAATTAAATGCATGTAAGAATACGTTTTACGCTGGTAAGCTACAGTATACCTGATCACTATTAGCCACTCTACAATAAAAATTATTTCCAAGCTACAGCTTGTCATCGTCACTTTAATCGACTGCGGCCATCACTACGTGTTTACTATTCTCGAGGTGTATAATGGGACCAGTGGCAGTTGGCAGTTACGTCTCAATCACACCACCTTTTACTCGGCGCGGGAGCGAGATAGCTGCGTCCAGCCTTGCGCCAGAGCGGGACGGAACATGCGCATTCAAATACAATGTGCATTCGAACGAACTGCCCGTCGAGACTGAAATATCCACCTTATCGTAGAGACATAAGGATGGGTTTGGCTTGAAAGTGGGTGACTCGAAATTACATTCGCAATATTTAGCATGTATGTTTTCTTTAGATATGAATGCAAATAGTAATGGCGCTTTTTTATTCTGAATGTTTACATAGAGGGGCGCGGAGTAAATGCGACGCCATTTTGAGATGCGTAGCGTCAGCAGAAGGGGTTCGAGGATATTGGGAAGGTTTAAGGTTGTGGAGTGGCCGGTGAGGACCACTGGCGGTGACAGGCGGGTTGACAGTTGTCAGTACTTGTCAGCATGCGGGAAGTGACTTTTACAGGCAAGGGGTGCAGCCCGTATCCCGCATGCAGCGGACTGGTGAGATAGCTCTAGTGCCTCCTTGTTTGGTTTGAGTAAAGTGATTTTTGCAGGTTTTAGTCGCTGGCATGTGTCTTTATGTTTTTCAAATTCAAACTTAAATCTTTTATTCTGTAAATAGGTCGCAATGGGCACTTTTACACGTCACTTTTTTAAACTACCAGCGCTTTCGGAAAGACTATAATTTACTGTATAGATTCAGGTTTTACTTTGCGGAGGTCCATGTTAAAATAAATGGAATGTTATCTATCTGTCTTGCTCCTACGCCAAGAAGTAAGGTCAAGTCGTGCGAAACAGCTACGTTTGAGTTGGAAAAATGTCTTTACCAAGAATAATTTACCAAGAAGAATGCGCCGCAAGAATCCTGTCGTCAGTAATTTTTTTCAAAATAAATAATTACTTAAAAACTACATAAAGTGTAAAATTAAAGAAAACATACCTGCCTCTAATAATATTTACAGGAATGTATAGGGTCTCTTAGTTACAAAACTAGGTTCTGGTTCCATATATTGGAGAGTGCATTCATGTTCACACAGCCTATCTCTATACAGCTTAACTATGCGGTTCAATTTGATAACTTATGCACCAAATTTTACAATTATTTTTTTTCTAATTTAAATTGTATTTTTTTAAACGTCATTCCTTTTACTTAAGTAAATTGGAGAGTTGCTATAGATTAGAACAGGGGTCGCCAAACTACGGCCCGCGTCCCCGCGTGTCAAGTCCAGCCCGAAAGCCCCTCTAATCCGGCCCGCAGAAAGAAAGCGTTATGCGTTTTATAGATAGACTTACTCTTACTCTTACTTAACTAATGTACTACCCCCATGATCGGCCAAAGTCTTGGCCCGCACGAATTCACATTAAGTGCAGTGTAGCCCTTGAGTCAAAAAGTTTGAAGACCCCTGGATTAAAACATGAATTCCATACGCCCAGTGGAATCTGCGCGCAGCCCACTTTCATATCAGAAGGGCTACTCCGAAACACAAAATTCGAAATTCGTATCATACCATCCCTCTCACTCTCGTATTAAATAACGTAAGCGTAGGCGGGACGGTACAATACGAACTTCGATTTTCGAATTTCGTGGTAGCCTTGCAGGTCCCTTTGCCGACTTTTACGACACCCACGGGAAGAGATGGGATCCTATTCTAAAACCGGATACGGCACGGACTACCACTATTCTTTACTGTATCTAGAGTGTACAATCATTTGCCAAAAATAATAAGACAGTCTGAACAGTCGAAGTATAAAAAAAATGTTATCTAACTTTTTACTCGAAAAGGCATATTATTCAATCCAAGAATATTTAAATGAAAGATGGTAACAAAACATGCATGACGCATTATTGAATGCCTATATATTTGTATGCCTCATGGTGCAACACGTAGTGACACTACATGTATTTTATTCATAAGATCTCTCTACGTTTACCTATGTTTTGACAAATAAAATTATTGATTGATTGATTACTGACAATGATGGGCACAGTGGCAGGCAAAAGAGCAATGGGTCGTAGGAAGAAATCGTGGCTATGCAATATCGGGAGTTAGGAGCTACGCGGAGCTTTTTAGACTATCAAAAGATTGAATTAGATATGTGGAGCTGACTGCCGACCTTCACTAAGTAGTTGGAGAGGCAATTGAAGAGAGAGAAATATTATAAATGCGAAAATAGTTTTTGACACTTTCCTGCTTAATGCACTCGACTGAACGTGATGAAATGTATGGACATAGTTTTAGCCCATGAACAAGATAAAGGATAGTTTTTTTTTTCGGAATATTATATTATGGTTCCCGGTGCGCGATAGTCAAATTAAGCAGATAGAGTCGCGAGTAAAAGCTAGCATTTAATTTACTATGTACCTAAAGTAGCAAAAACTAAATAACTTAGCCTACCCTACTGTCCTCGAGTGGTTACCATGAACCGGATGACGAAGCGTCGGCAGGCCTCCCACCAGGTCGAATTATGACATCGTGAGAGTTGCGGGAAACAGGTGGATGCAAGTGGCGAGTTGTCGTTCATTGTGGTGTTCTAAGGGGGAAGGCCTTTGTACAGCAGTGGACGTCTTCCGGCTGATGATGATAATGATGATGAAAATGATGTACAGTCGGAATAAAAAACGGTTCGTCACCTTAAGATCTATTTTCCTTTGCTCAGTATGAGCGCTCATCTGCTTTACCGATTGAGTAGGGCATTCTGCGTCAACCTGTCAACCTGCTGAACATAATCAGGTGACCATAGCAATCCTACAACTAAAAGGTTTTGTATTGATATGAAACTAAACATATACTAGATGTGTATACTATTTTGATCCTTGTTGTCATGCCAAGTAAGTATAATTTGATATGCACTTGTCTACTTAGTACATTGGTTTCAAAACGTACTAAGAGTCTGTGACTTCGTAAAGGAATCAATTTAATAACTGACGAAGGTTTTTCTACCCCCACTGTACCTAAATACTTACTTTTTAAAACTAAAGTCATAACTCTCTTGAGAAGAAAAGCCATAAGTAAATCCATAACTCCCCTGGGAACAATTGTGGCCCCTTTAGTATACAGGCATGGAATAAATATCATTGACGAGCAAGTGTGATGAAAAAACTATAATCTTTCAAAAATGTTCCAATACATTATCATTTTAACTACTTTTATTTATAAGTATGTAATTTATGTCCTTACCGTCATCATCTCTGGAGGAACTGCATCGAGAGGGGGGAAGCAAAGAGGGGGAGGCGTCATTTGCAAGTCACCGCAGATGCCCCCGGGCCCCGGGGGCCCGAAGCTGCAATCCCATTATTACATTTGGTGATTATTTGAAAAATGTCGGGTCCGTTGTGCGATTTGAAAATTACATTTGTTCAATTGCTGTTGGATGGAAAATTTGATTTGTGTGATGAAAATTCAGTAATTTGTGAATGTTTTTAACAAAGGTTAACTTAGCCTTGTAGTTGTCGGGTTTACAGTCACCTACGTTAATATCTGCCACAGCTGGAGCGTGCAAAAATATATGACACGTCATATCTGACACAGTGCATGTAGGTACTCAACTCAAATAAATTATCTGTATCTTCAAGTGCTTGCAGTGTTGTGTTTCGGCGTGGAGAGTAAGACAGCCGGTGAAATTACTGGCACTTGAGTTATCTTAGGCCTCTAGGTTGGCAACGCACCTGCAATACCCCTGGTGTTGCAGATGTTTATGGGCGGTAGTGATCTCTTACCATTAGGAGACCCACTTGCTGGTTTGCCATCCAGTCAAATATAAAAAAATACGTATATGTACAAACAGTCGTAAACCGGGATTGTTGAGATACTTAGGTGTAAGAACTACTGTTCGTCATTGGCATAGACATCGGGGTTTTCGGTGCGGGAATGATTTGAGAAAGAATAGAGATAAACAGAAAGGTTAGTCTGAATAAAATCATATTATGCCCAATGAATTGTTTCAGTTCAGTGAGAATTCTACCTATTTAGGACGTGCTTCACCTTTCTCAATTTTTCCTAGCGTATTAAATGTTAGGTAGATGCGTGTGTTCTTACAAAATAAACATCAGGAATTCGCCGGAAGGTAGTGAATCTTTCCTTTTTAAATAAATTAAAAAATTGTGAAAATTTAGAAAGACTGGTCTATATCGACTGGTCTAAAATGGTTTTGCATACCTACAATTTTTCGTAACATACTTTTTTGCATAACAACGTTTTGTCAAATGACTGAAATGTTGAAAATTGTTTGGTCGAAATTGTTTATTGTTTTGGTCGAGAAATGGGTTTTCTATACTGCAGATACTGAACCCTCCATGTGGGGGGGGGGGGGGGGCTTTGCCTTCCCGTCCCTCTTTACTGTTTCGCCTATCCAAATATTCGTTATTTTCATTATTTTTTTAGGACATTGAATATTAGACTAAATAATAATTAGATCTACTTAACAATGTTTATGGATTTAGCATTTTAGTAATAAAAATTTAAACTAAACAATTATTGACAAAAGTGATTAAGGAAAAAAATTAAGGTATGCAGAAAAATCTTTGTGCAAAAAAATAAGTAGGTATAATATTATACCAAATAGTATCGATCAAAAAATTTCAGAATAAATTTTTTAGACCTTGGCAAGGGCACCTGAGAAATACCTAATGTACCTAATTTTGTATAATATGTACTGAAATGAAACTATTATTCGTCAACAAATTCTTTTTCAAGATACCTATTCGCAACTTTATTCTAAAAACTTTTATTCTATTCGTATTTGCTGAAAAACAGCGTTGCGGCTTGCCGTAGCATTATGCTGAGTGGGGCCCACTTTATACTAATCGATGTTATTTTTTTTTCTTTCCATTGCATGTATTTTTTAGTGTATCGAATATGTGTAAATAAATGTTAAATGTTTCTCTCTCTCTCTCTCTCTCTCAACGATATGATACTCTCCAGACTTTATCAGATCAAGCAATTTTCAAATTAGTTAAACGGCCGATCTCTCCAAGTCCAGCGGCTGTGGTCTCCCTATATATACTGTAGTCTTTGGGTCCTTCTCCGTGTGCCCGCAACTCCTCGGGTAACTGCTAACTGCTAGTTTGGCGAGTGGCGAGTGGCGACAGGCCCGTCCTACTCATTAGCAACTTGTCCAAACTCGTTAAAACTTCATCCCCCTGCGCCCGCGGCGCTGCGCGATTGACTCGCTCGTTACTGCGTAAAAACTAATTCGGTGAGACAATGCCAGGGCTGTCAGTTAATACACGGATATTAAATAATTTTTAAATACATAATCGATAGGTAAAAGATAATAGATAAAATCTATTCAATTTGTTGTATTTGCTATGTACGTGAACCTAAATGTTTAGTTTATAATGGTAAATGGTAAAGAATAGTGAATCTCTGTGGGCATTTCTTCGAGAAAGAGGATTTTTGCCTCATTCATCTGCCATTTTTCAAACTTGATAATAGAAACGGTACAACAGGTGAAACGTTAATAAAATGCCATACTTAAAAACATATGTCGAAGGCCGCGCATGGCCACCTATTTTATGTCAGATATTTCGCTCAGACTAATGAGTGTATCAGGTGAATGAGAACTACGCCAGAATTTAGCCAGAATTAAGTTTTACGCCAGAATTAAGTTTTAATAACATATTTAATACAATAGGAGTGAAAATACATAGTAGAAATATAAGTAAAAATCATATTAAACTAATTAAAAATTGTAATTGGCGCAATATTTTTATTTCCGTGGCCAAAATCAAAACAGTCTTCAACTTAGTCTGATTGTTAATGTCTTTTTTTTCTTATGACTTTAGAGTGAATAATAATAGTTTTAACTCATGGATATTTTCAAACAACAGTTATTTGTTTTTGAATGTCATCAAAATGATAACATTTTACTATTTGTTTTTGTTTTTGACAGCATTAATTCTCGCTGTAGTCGCAGCGAATAAACACACTCATGATTCAAATTATTTTTGAGAGTTTTAAATGTTTTTTGTGCTATATCGTGGCCACAATATATATGAAATATTCTTCATTAAGTTTTGATTCTTGATTTCCAATAAATAATTTTATTTTTACGGTCTCTATAAACCATTTTTTTTCATAGAATTTATATCCATTTTTTTTTAAATCATTACGAATTAGCAACATCTTCCCAGTTATCAAATTTCTGATAAGGAACTATAAATGTAGTGAGTTAAAACTTTTTGCACAAGCTAAGTAATCAATATCATAAAGTCTTTCACATGAAAAACTTTTTTCGCTTTAACTGCATTTTAACTATACCCTTTCTTTACAAGTCCAACACGTTCGGTGCAAAGAACAGCAGTGTAAGACGAGTTTTGCGATTCTTGTTAGCATTTTCTTAACTTTTTTATTTCTGTTTTACAGTCTTTCTCAATTTTTTACTGTTTTTTTCTCAAATAATAAGAAAAAAAAGTATCCACGTCTTTTTTTGTAGTTTTTGTTCCTGCAGAGTCATTTCCTCCATCGATAGATGATTTTATTTGCTTGTTTTCTTCATAATTATGATTATCTACTTTTTCTTGCATCTTCTTTCATATATGTCTTTTTTCCTTTCAAACATTGAATATCCTTTTTTCTCATCAAACCTCGTTTTTCAGAGTCGTTCTTCCCGTCTTTGTTTCTGTCCTATGTTGCAAATTACGATATCTAAAATACATTTCAACACCACTCAATCATTCATCAGCACTTTACTAATTCGTCTGTCTAAACGAGCCAGATGAAATCAGACAAATTAGAACCAGACTAATGTGAATTTTGCGTTAAAATGGTCTCAATTTTTTTAAATATAATTTTTGTCATTAGAATAAAATTTTGTCAAAAAGAGTTACACTTGACACGTAATTATAAATAAAAGACAGATTTTATATCCTAAAAATAGTTGCATATAGCATGACAGATGAATCCTATCATTAGCTTGACAAAGTCCAGATTACACTCTTTGGTAATTATTTGCGTCGCCTAGAGAACACTCACACACATGACACCGTTACTCAAAGGCTCGTCGCCGCTCGGCCCGTACGAACGCTTGCTAGGTATTCAACTATTCGCACTGTATAACACGCTACACCAATTAATACATACGTCCAGATGAATTATACTTTTTGGTGTGGACATTTTTTACATGCGATTATCTCAGAAATCTATGTTATTTCCATTATGTGTCATATTAAAATAGACACACCTTTTATTAAGGTATTGATTTAAGTATAGGAATTAATTAAAATACTGTTGAAAATGGAACTTATCATAAAGAAAGTATCAAAATCTGGAATTAGGACGCGCCAGGCTAATTAGTTTTAGCTATTATCTGTCTGAATAAAATAGGTTTTTAATATTAAACCCCTATGTATTAAATACATGCCTCGATTGGTATTCTAATTTTACATATAACCTAGTCGCGAGAGCAATTTTTAACCACTATAGCTACCATTCTTCAGTAGAAAACTGCCAAAAATCGAGTTTCGGAGAAATGCCCCTGTATTCCTCGATTTTTCTTGGTTCTGTATCGTTTGCCGAAATTTCCAAATCATAAAGTAATTTATGTCTGAAATATTTTTTTTCTGAGTTGATATTAAACTAGCCTAACCTACTGCATTCTCTATGATGACATTAAAAAAAATCTTGAAAACAGCACGGTTCTATATATTTTATGGCAAACGTTGGTATGGTAAGTGAAATTCGGGCAAGTAAAAGTAAACGATTCTATCCAATTCTATTCTATTTGGCTATCAACGCGCAAGTGCAATTTGGAAGTCGATATTCTTATAGTCCATAACCTTGTTCCTTAGCTCAAAACCAGTAAATTAGTGTAGCTCTCAGTGAACGAAAATGCCTAATAAAATAACGCTTTTCTTTGCAGCAAGAAAAGCGATTATTTATTTTTTATCAAAACAACAGAGTATCTGTGTAGAGTTAACCAAATTTTGATTCCTCCATATGTGAATACGTATTTAAAAAAATCAGTATAAAATAATTCGAATTTATTGTTTGGTCGCAGTTTCAGACCCTGGGAAAGAGAGAGGACTGTTTTTTTTATTCCCGAAAATTGCTTAGTTCTCGAAGGAGGCAAACGAAGGCTATCTACTGAAAAACTCAGATTCGAGCCCGGGTTTGACATCTTCTGCTCAAGAGGCCACAGGGAAAACCAGCAGGAGCACGGCATTTTTATTTTCTGGGGTTTACAAAATAAACTTTTGGATTTTGATTCCGTAAGTCCAGAGCGGTAGCCCTGGCGGCGCGCGCGCCCTGTGCGTGCGATCGTGACGTTCGACCGCGTTCCCCGCCCCGCGCCGCCCCCTCCCCGTCGCCGCGATCAAATTATTTTATATCATAATGTATTGCCGATATAATTCATCCACCCGACGAATTCTTGTACAGGATGTCCCTCTTGGTAGTTGTCATGAGACGATAAATGTTTATTTTATTTTACTTAGGTACACACAGAACAGTAGAAAATAAACGAAATAAACGCTTCATTGATGATTAGAAGGAAATGATGTACTTGAAGAAAAACGAGATAGAGGAAGACAAAGATTGACCTATTTTAACCAGGTGAAGGAAAAGGTGGGTGTCGTGTCGTATCAGGAAGTCAAACGGTATCCCTTTACTTGACCGAACTTCATTTGCACGAATTTCATGTGCTATAATATACAAACGTCATAATTTTGTTTCCTATAAATTCATTATCACTACTCATTTTTACCATATTAATCAAATGGCAGAATCTTTGTTTCCTATAAAGTTACTTTCAATAATTTCATTTTTCATAATCATTGTAATCCATAAGTATCACATGCCATAATATCATTTGGACGTCAAGAGGATATACTGATAAATCCCATACGTCAAACAAGCCTTTGAATCAGGTAAATTTTAAGCACATAGATTAGGTTAGGTTAGAATTGCGACATTTGATTTGTGCGAGCGAGCGAAGCGAGCGAGCTAGACGGTTCGGAGCAGAAGCGACTCGGATAGGTTAGGTTTAGAAGGCTAAGGCGGGAGCGAAGCGCAGCGTAGCTCCCGCCTTAGCCTTCGATGTTAGGTTTTTTTTATAACAGCCCGGATAATAAAGATAAAAGATAGATTAGTAATAGAAACCAACATCTCAACTACGCGGAATAGGAGCTCCGCGCACGTACGTAGCCACGATGAATTCAGAAAGAAACAATATTTGGTATGGCGTTTGAATATTCTATTAAATGATATTATTGCACTTAATAATATGGAAAACAATACGTATTGCATTCGTATCGTTATGGCATCAAAGTTTCGGGAAAATAAGAATATATCAAATAAATTTTCTGGTAAACGAAACATTCGAGCAAATGAAGTTTCGGGCATGTAGAGTTCGGGATAATGAAATTATGGCATATAACTTTCGGTCAAACAATAGACAACCAAGTCAAACAACTGGCCAAAGACCGTGTGGAGTGGCGATTACTCTACCGACAAGAGCCTAGCTCTTGCAAAAGCAGAAGCAGCAGTGCTTGCGCTGTTGTGTTTCGGCGTGGAGAGTAAGACAGCCGGTGAAATTACTGGCACTTGACGTATCCCATCTTAGACCTCTAGGTTGGGAACACATCTGCAATCCCCCTGGTGTTGCAGATGTTAATGGGCGGTGGTGATCTCTTAGCTACCATTAGTAGACCCACTTGCTTGTTTGCCATCCAGTCTAATAAAAAAAATCTCTTAGTCGAGATAGATCTCGATGGCCCGAAGAAGGCCCGCGCTCGCAGCACCCTGTGCGTGTGATTGCCGATATCGCGCCGGATCGCGCTCGTTACCGTAATGAGGCCCGCTTGTTAACCAACTTGTCGCGCTACTTATCGCCGGATTGTTTACCGGGGCGAGGCACGGATGTATCCGATACTCATGTACAGTGGGAGTAGGAAAACCTTCGTTTACAAAGTCATAGACAGACAGAGTGCATATCAAATTATACTTAATTGACAAGATAACAAGGGTCAAAATAGTATACACCTCTAATATATATCTAGTTTCATATCAATACAAAAACTTTTTAATAAACAACTTAGTAAAAGTTTTAATCAAATAATGTTCTATTTTTAATTGTCAGTGTTTGTCAGTGCCAAGGTGTAGTTGTAGGGTTGCTATGGTCACCTCATTATGTTTAGCAGGTTGACAGGTTGACGCAGTATGCCCTACTCAATCGGTAAAGGAGATTAACGCTCATACTGAGCGAAGGAAAATATATCTTAGGGTGACGAACCTTTTTTTACTCCGACTGTACTTTAGTAGCGACCAATGAAGTGGGACGCCTTGGGACACGGGGAGTGATTGACCTTATACCTTATGGTCGGTAACTTTGGCCCTAAAGGGTAACTATCGCCATTGGGATTAAATCCTAGGTTTTATTTATGTATGTATGTGAACTCACTATTGTATGGTCTAGTTGCATGGATACTTATGTTAGGGCACCGACCATAAAGAACAAAAAAAAAAAAACAAACAAAAATAATAGTATATTTTTATCGAGGAACTAAAATAAGCCAATATATCCCCGGAGTGGTTAGCCACCCGAGATTTAGCGAGGGGGTCTATTTATCCGAGGGCTTATATTAACTTTTACGGTTTATATAAGCTCTATTTTTCACTTCGATTGCGAGAAAAAAATATAGTATATTCTGTGAAAGAATTAATGCGTTTCTGATTCCTCCAGTCCATAAAACTTTTATAGGTTATAGATTGGTTTTGGAATCTTTTTGTATTTTTTACTTTAAATCCAAATTTTTGTTACTTTTAGGGCCATCCCGCAAAACCCATATCGAAAATACAAACTGAAATATACTTAGATGCACAGAAAAAACAGAAAATGGAAATCGAACCTAGCGCTAGGTTTATAGGTTTTTAAATTAAATCTTTCTAGATTTCAGCGGCAGCAACAGATCATGCTCTTTGCTCGACATCATAATTTTCACTATCACTTGACGAAATTGTGAGAGTAATCAATTTTCGTACACATAAGTTAGTAATTGTACTTTTACATGACAGAATTTGTTGAATATTGTAACGAACACCTACTAAAATAAATTACAGTATGTGAAAATAATGCATTTTATTCATTTTAGACATAATGTTTCATGGAAACATTCACTGGTTAAGACGTACACAATCGATATCTGAATAGAAATAGTGTAAGTTTTTTTTTCAAAATAATCGGATTTGATTCCCGAGCTGAGTAGGTACAGGTTTTTATTTAAATGCATGAATGCAGTTTTTCTTGTTATTAAAATCGATGTCATGGTTCCTAAGAAGAAATTTTCGTATGTCGTATAGTTTCAGACTTTCCCATACTGACCGATATAAATGGGCCACCCTGTATAGTAAAATGGATCTTCCTCTCGATTCCAAACTAAGTACTTTCAGGTTTTCATTTATTTAAAATTACCTTGTATACCTATACTCGTGGTACGTTATCTATAACTTCAGCGCAGCTAAGTATTTCATGAAACACGCTTGTAGTTTCTGCTGAGGCAGTGTAATCTTTTAATTATTCACGCACCATGGTCGAACAGTTCCGCAGGTGCTCAGCCTGCCACTCACTGAGCCATTGAAGTAATCAAAGGGACCCATCGGGGCTGCAGCGGCTCGAGACGCTCCCGGGGCCTCGAGAGCTTCCTAATACTTCCAAGGGTAAATATTGCGCTCGACTAGACTTTCCATCCGGCTTTGGTCGTGGGGATCTTTAAGTTGGCAGCTGTAAACTCATGGTAGTGTAGTGTGTAGTGGTACAGCGCCTCTACAAAATAAATAATCTACGCCGTCGCTATCGAGTACGGTCACTGTAAACTCATGGTAGTGGTACAGCGCCTCTACAAATAATCTACGCCGTCGCTATCGAGTACGGTCACTGTAAACTCATGGTAGTGGTACAGCGCCTCTACAAATAATCTACGCCGTCGCTATCGAGTACGGTCACTGTAAACTCATGGTAGTGGTACAGCGCCTCTACAAATAATTTACGCCGTCGCTATCGAGTACGGTCACTGTAAACTCATGGTAGTGGTACAGCGCCTCTACAAATAATTTACGCCGTCGCTATCGAGTACGGTCACTGTAAACTCATGGTAGTGGTACAGCGCCTCTACACATAATTTACGCCGTCGCTATCGAGTACGGTCACTGTAAACTCATGGTAGTGGTACAGCGCCTCTACAAATAATTTACGCCGTCGCTATCGAGTACGGTTACTGTAAACTCATGGTGGTACTGGTGCATAACGTAACGTAGGGGTAATGTAAGGCGTTTTGAGGCACAGACGGTCGCCCTTGAGAGGGTCGCTGGCGGCGGATGGATGCGAGGGGCTGAAGACAGAGTGTTATGGCGCGCCATGGAAGAGGCCAATGTCGAGCAGTGGACTGCTGTCGGCTGATGATGAAGATCCTGGTGCATGAATCAATTTATCCGACTAAGCATTCCATCTAAAAAAAATGTTTATTAACAAAAACTTAAAAAATACATAAGAAAGAAGATGTACTGTAGTTTGCTAAAGAGTTTGGCAATGGGTGCCAGTCTCAGCTTGTGCTGGCTCGTTAGCTCGGCGCTGATTTTCAGAAAGGCCCCTGTGGTGGTTGATCGCAGCCCCTGCTTGAACATTTAGTGGAAATATCGTATTATACAGCTTGTATAACCCACAAGCTGTATAATCGTCAGTCTCGAGTCCTTTGGGACGTACTTATAGAACAAACGTTTGGGATTTTTTTATCACATGTCCGGAACTTTCCTAGTGTTGCGGAAGACCACGTGTGGTCATGTACTATCAGGCAACTCTCTTGCGATTTAGCCACCGTATTAATGTTACTAGCTTTTGCCCGCGGCTCCGCCCGCGCGGTATTCGGTTATTGCGCGCTGTTCCCTCGGGAACTGTGCATTTTCCGGGATAAAAAGTAGCCTATGTCACTCTCGGGCCCATAAACTATCTCTATGCCAAAAATCACGTCGATCCGTCGCTCCGTTACGGCGTGAAAGAGGGACAAACATACAACCATACAAATACACAAACACATAAACATACAAACACACTTTCGCATTTATAATATTAGTATGGATGTAGCAAAATATTACTGCCGTGGTGGCCTAGTGGTTTGACCGATAGCCTCTTAAGTAGAGGATCGTGGGTTCAAACACGCTCGCACCGCTGGTTTTCGAAATTAATGTGCGAAATCACATTAGAAATTCACCACGAGCTTTACGTAAAGAAAATATCGTGAGGAAACCTGCGCAAACCTGAAAAGCAATTCAATGGTGTGTTTGAAATTCCCAATCCGCAATGGGCCTGAGAGGAGGCCTGTGCCCAGCCGTGGGACGTATATAGGCTGGGATGATGATGATGAAAATATTGCTAGACATCTATAGGTAGTGTGGCGGCGGGTAGCGTGGCCCTCCATCGGGCAGTCAAGCGTGAGCGGCGAGGAGCCCCGCGCCCTCATTACATAATGCTGAAGCGGCAGCACCCACTTTAATCATCATCAGATTTTAATTCTTAAAAATTATTAACTAGTCTCTACATCGAGCGGGAGGGTAGAAACAGATCATGTCTTGGATTAGACCAGTTAGACAACCAGATGGGCTAGTGGTTAGAGAACCTGACTACGTAGGACGTTCGATTCCCGTGTCGGGGCAGATATTTGTAGGTATGGAAAATACGAATGCTTGTTCTGGGGTCTTGGGTGTTTAATATGTATTTACCGTTGCTTGGTACATGGGTACCAAGCAACGGATCAAACTTGTGTTATGGAACAAAAGTTTTGCTAAGCTTACTTTTGGACTAAGTCAATTGGTTTCAATTGTCCCGTGATATTTATTTACTCATATTTACTGCGGCTCCGCTCGCGTGGTATTCGGTTATCGCACGCTGTCCCTCGGGAACTGTGTATTTTTCGGAATAAAAAGTAGCCTATGTCGCTCTCGAGCCCATAAACTATCTCTATGCCAAAAATCACGTCGATCCGTCGCTCCGTTACGGCGTAAAAGACGGACAAACACACAAACATACAAATACACTTTCGCATTTATAATATCAAAGTATGGATTATTTATTCTATATTTATAACTTGATATTAATCTTGTTATTCTTTGACTTTTGAGACGTGAAAAAATATATACAGCTTTTCTACATAAGCAGGTACATTTCTATCTGCATTAATGTCTGCCGCAGCGGAACGTGCAATAGTAGATTGATAACCAAGGGTGGAAAGTGACCCATTTCACCCGAGATATTTCTGGCTCTCGAACGAAGTGAGAGCGCCAATAGTTCGAGGGGAAATGGGTTATTTCACCCGAGTTAGACACTCTACTTTTCATTTCGACTGTGAGGAAACTAAAATACTACAAAAAGACGAGAATAATAATAAATTGAATTTGCTTGTACCTATCCAACCTCCAACGGTACCTTTTCGACTGGCCACTTGCCATGCCGAAACGTGAAAAAAAAATGTCATTGACGTAACTCAATTATCTTCGATGTCATGGCTAGCCGAAAAATAAAAAAAAAATTACTTTCCACCCTAGAGGAGAAAACGCAATTTTCCACCCGGCTATCTACCCATGAAAATTAAACTTTCCGAACAGGAGAGATGAAAAAATATTTAGCATGTCCTGCCATAGAAATAGAGCCGTATCAGATGTCTATGCACGCTTGGTAGTGTCAGATATTAGGGCTGGTGATTGTTACAGTCAAGGGCAAAAATATGTATACCTACACTTTTTACAGATCAAAGCAGAAATAGAAGGACATACACGCAAGCATAAGAAAGGCGGCTGTCAGGGAGGAATGGAGGCGTATTGTTAAGCTTGCTGCCAGCACCTAGAAGATGATAACCACGACCACTCTGTCAAGAGTGAAACGACGAAGAAGACACTTTACTATCTTGTCTATTTTCGTCATGTTTGAACTGCCATATTATTTGAACTGTCACAGTGTTTAAAGTAACAAGGTACTAAAGTGTATACATATTTTAAGCTTTCACTGTATCTACAATTTAATGGTTAAAACGGTTAAATCGTTGTTATACAAATATTTTCAACTACCAATGTGATGTCCAAATTTTTAACTCCATCCGTACTTAAATATAAGCAGGTAGTTTGCTAGGTGTTACCTACCATCGTGAACTGGAATTGTTTGCCTCATGCCACTGGTTTTAATTTATCCGTGCTGTACATAATGGTAGTGGGTAAATATTCATTAGTAAATCAGAATAGCATTACACGGCCAAATTACGAACAGTAAGCAAGTGGCTCAACATTCCTATTCGCGACTGTAGATAGGTATTACAAATTGAAAGACTCAACCATAAATAAAAACGGAAATAACTAAATGAAATCCTATTAAATTTTCCTATAGCACCTAAAATGGCACCCGTCGTCCGCTTCCCTAATTCCGCGTCCATTATGTGGACGTCGCTCTTCCATTCGAAAGGCTCCAATTTAAAATTAGAACGCATTGTCGCATCGCCCGTCACCGCGCCGCCGCTCGACTCGCTGAATAACTAATCAATCCAACTTAATTACTCGGGTTCCCAACGGTTTAATGTTTAATTTTGAATTTGGAACGTTGTTCGAGCCAATAGCCGGAGCGTGCTAATCGCGCGGCTGTGATTGGCCGCCGGCCGCGTCCCGCGCTAATTATTGGCCGCTTGATTGGACGCGGTAACATGGCCGCCGATTGAATGAGATTTTATTGTTTTTGGAGTTATTAGTTTAGTGTTATGGCAGCGCGCGGGACAGGCGCTTTGTTTTAGTTTTTTTTGCGAAACTCTATGTGCTCTCAGTTTGATGTGAAAGTTTTATCTATAGTTAGTTAGTCACTACAGGCGAGACCTAAGTGAAGCCTTGAAGACTGCGTAAGTAAGTCATCGTGTTGATATCCTGCAAAAGAATAAAGTTTTACGGAGAAAGAAACCCGGAGATCGAAGCACGCGCACTTTATCCTGAGCAGATAGATAGGTAGGTACCTATCTAACAAAATAAGAAGGTATTCTATTTGTTGAACTCAAGGCAAGTAATAAACTAGCTTCTTTAAACAATTTAATTTATTGTACAGTCAACGTTATAAATAAGTAATCACTTTTGTACCTTGGCACTTTAACGTCATGTTTGAAAAGCCATACGAAATTGTGCAGACAGGGTACAGAAATGATCACTTATTTATGATATTGATTGTACTATTCAAATTATGTAATCCTATGTTACTGAGTTGAGTAGTTATTTCAACTGATTCCAGCCAGAAAAGCAAAAAAAAAAAATTACACCCGGATCTATCTAAAAAGCGAAACTAGTTGTTAAGCCCATTAAAGTAAATAATAAAGATACATTTTCATTTCAATTTACTCACCAGTTAATGATATTTAATACAAAGTTAAAATGGATAGGCAGAGGTATACCTTCCGCCGCCTAACTTTGGCTAAAAGTTCATTGCCACGACTAGTACCACAAAAACTATAAAGGTATAATCTCAATAATTGAATAGGCACTATACCGTTGAGCGATTCGAACACAATCCGGGAGTAACGTAAAGACGTCGCATTAAAAAAAATATCTCAAAAATGCGTCAAAACTTGAACTCATGCATTCAGCATGAATGAAGTAGATACTTACTACTACTTAGTACTTTTAGGCAGATTTATTATGGCGCGTGATATAGTTAGGTATAACATAATTCCAACTACTTCACGGGGTAGCAGAACTGAGTATTTGATATTAAATTTCAGTTTGATACCTACCTCTGCGCATACCTGAGAAAAAGTTTCTGGACCACAAAGTAATCTAAGAGTAATAAGAAAAATTGAAAATACAAACCGAAACATAAATGCACAGAAAAACCAGAAAAATAAGACCAACAAACCAATCATAATAAGAAAAATATCTTAAATTTTACTAAACTATTTTAATGCAATGTAGTTTTTTGATTTATCTGGTAACTAGCTTTTGCCCGCGGCTTAGCCCGCGTGGTATTTGGTTATCGCGCGCTGTTTCCTCGGGAACTGTGCATTTTTCCGGGATGAAAAGCCTATGTCACTCTCGCGACCATAAACTATCTCTATGCCAAAAATCACGACGATCCGTTGCTCCGTTGCGGCGTGAAAGACGGACAAACACACATACATACAAACACACTTTCACATTTAAATATTAGTACCTATGGATGGATTACCAATGACATTTAATTTAATTTGTTAGTTTAATTTATACAAATTTGTTTATTTCTTCTTACGAGTATAGTATTTGACTGTGTTCCAATGGACTTCATTTTCATTTGAAGTAGATAGACAAATTACTACATAGTATTTTTGTGAGAAATAAGATAATTTATTGATGACAATGACAAAATAATAACACAATACTTTATAAAAATCTATGTAACACGTTTGTGTGTCATGAAATAGAAGAACACTTTTGCCCGCGGCTTCGCCCGCGTGGAATTCGGTTATCGCGCGCTGTTCCCTGGGGAACTGCATTTATTCGGGATAAAAAGTAGCCTATATCACTCTCTGGCCCTTAAACTATCTCTATGCCTAAAATCACGTCAATCTGTCGCTCCGTTTCGACGTGAAAGTCAGACAAATATACAAGCACATACACTTCGCATTTATAATTATGAGTAGGTATGCACATCCAAAATTTGCTGAAAAAAAAACTGAAAATCATTGCTTTTACAATTACAACTTTACCCGACAAACAGCCAGACTCACCCAGGACATACTTAGGTCTACATAATACCTTAACATTTACCAACTCACAAAATCCCCGTACATTTTCTTAACAAAAACCGCAAAAAAGCCCGTGACGTCACTCGGCAACCCTTACCGCAGGGCTGGCACGCCCCCTTTAATCAACCCTCGCGCCATTAGCAGGCGCGTACGCGTCGGCCGCTGGCCGCCGCCGCCCCGGCGCGTACGCCGAGAAACATAACAATGTGTGCCTAAGTCTAGCTTTTTTTTTAATAAATGGCTTCTGGCCGTTTGGACAATTCTGCCAAAGTCAAGCATTGTTAGGATGTAAGGACAATCCCGTTAAGGTATAGCTAAATGTGACAGTGACATTCAAATGTCTAATAGATACAACATAGCTTTACTTTACGGCTCCTCGATTAAAGGTGTATTACAGCTGAGTCTGTGTGACATAATGTATTTTAACTTTTCATTGAGAACTAAACAATTACTTAATTTCCTCTTAATCTTATGATAGCTATGTTTGTGCAAGAAATGTGCGTTCATGCGGTACTTCCAATTCCAAACTGTAAGAGCACACAGAAATCACCACCACCATACTACACTGACGCATTTCGAACTAAACCAGAGGTCGTCTTCAGAGCAACACAAACGTTCATAAAATGCCCTCCTCATGTCACAGACCTAACCATGGAGGAGAGTTTGAAACGCTTAAGCAATTTATGTGATTCTTATCACATCGGTTTTTTACCACAGTGATGGAATGGTTATTTAATAATTTCCCCGAAATCTTTATTCCCTATTAGCAAATTTCCATTCATGTTTTTTCCCAAATGCTTTTTTCCGAATATGCTTTTTCACAGAACCTTATTTTCACAATCTCGTTTTTCCCAAATTTAATCGACACAAAAACATAAGTAGGTTTAGGTTATGTTAAGCTTGCATCAGCGCGAAGGCCGAAATTACACAAAAGTAGGAGCTCCGCGTGAGCGGAGCTCCGTCGACATTGTTTCTACGTCGATTAAAATTGGAAATAACCCGATTGTGAAAATAAGCTTCAATAAGAAAGCATACTAGAAAAAAAAAAGCATTTGGGAAGAAACGCGAATGGAAATTTTGCTATTAGGAAATTAACGATTTTGGGCAAATGATCATTGATCAAACTAAGTCGTCAAAGTATTGTAACACCCAAAAGAAAAGTAATCAAATTATACTTACTTACATGAAGAGGTACATAAGGCTTTTAAAGTACATTTTAGGTTACAAAAACCTTGTATCAAACGACGGTTGTTTCCTAATGACACCCAACAACACATATCAAAGGAAATAACAAACCACCTATCATCAAACTTGCAAATGGATTCACTCTTTATCCACTACAGCGGCTCGCAGCGCACGTGTGCATAAATATGCATAGCGCGGTGCAATCAGGCGCAACACGGTATAAAGTTGCCCAAGACGTACACCTTAATAAATGCACCTGGCTCGAGTTAGCCGGGAGTGCATCTAGCACAAAACGATACTCAAAATGCCTATAACTGAGTTGCGGAGATGCAGGCGTTCTGCAATTACGCCCCCTCGGGGCGCACTCAATAAAAGAAGTGGCGCCATTGCGAGGAGGTAGCCCTGGCGGCCGCACAGGGCTGGCACTAAACAAACCTTATTCATCTGACGACATACATAAAAAAATAGCTTAGATACTTTTAGCAAATATTTAGATTTCGTTTTCAGTACAATACAATACAAATATTCTTTATTGCACACCATAAAGCAGTACAAAAACTTAAATATAAACACAAATACCTACAGGGTAGAGAATTAGGCGGTCTTATCGCTTAAAAGCGATCTCTTCCAGACAACCATTTGGGTACAAGAAATTATGTGTTACAAAAATAGGTGGCGGAAACAGTAACAGAAAATAAAAACAAACAAAAAATAAACAATAATATTAAAAGCAGTAGGTATTAGCGTTTTTAAGACCAACGTTAAAACAGGGATGTTGTAAGTTTGTCGCCAATGTCTGTAAGTTAGTTTGTGGGTTCCAATTCGGGCTCGCACTTCTGACTTTTTCGAAATTCACTTCAATTTAAAATCATTCATTTGCAATTTACCACTAGCTTTACAGTGAAGGAAAACACCGTGAGGAAACCTGCGTGAATTTCCCAACACTGGGTTCCCAACACGAGCCCAATTTGAGACGAGGCCTGTACCCAACGTGAAAAGTGTACAGTAGCAGTTCTTAACCTTTTAGTTAATAGGGACCGTTTGACATAATTTCTGTCTTGCCATGGACCACTAAATAATTGGACTGGCGCGTCGTTTTGCCCATTCATGGTTGATAACTTCGCGGACCATTTCGAGTTCTTCCAGGGACCACCTTTGGTCCGCGGACCACCGGCTAAGAACCGCTAAGTATACACAGGCCCCTCTTTCCCAATGCGCACACTGCTCACGTGCCCAGGGTCCCGCGATGGATTGGGGCCCCCTAGTCCCTACTCCACTACTAAGCGATAACTGAAATACTCTCGCCTGAAAATCAGGCTTATCGAATGCAGCATGTTGTCTTCAGGGCCTCTAATCCATACTAATATTATAAATGCGAAAGTAACTCTGTCTGTCTGTCTGTCTGTCCGTTACGCTTTCACGTCGAAACCACTGAACCGATTTTGATGAAATTTGGTATAGAGATATTTTAAGCCCCAAGGATGAACATAGGATACTTTTTATTCCGCTAAAGGGCGCCACCTAGGTCCGCGCAGACGAAGTCGCGGGCATAAGCTATTAGTTGATAGACGGCACTGAGTATAAAGGCTAAGATGACAGGTACAGTTAGCAGCCCTGGAAAGTGTCGTCTAGGGCTGGGGTGTTTACGTGCCTGACGCGATACATGGATTAGACGGCGGATTTGCCCGAGAGCGTCAGGGGTTCTCCATGTTGGGTTGATGCTTCGTTGTCGTTGCAATTGGAATTGTAGACCTGTGATTAGTTGAGTTGTATGGGGGCATTCAATATGTAGGTATAAGTAGGTATAAGCAGGTTATATCTTATACAAAACTACTTGGTTAAGATCGCGGGGTCGCGGTGGATGCGAAAAGCACAAGATCGGTCTGAGTGGAGAGCCTTGGGGGAGGCCTATGTCCAGCAGTGGACGTCTTTCGGCTGACATGATGAAGATGATTAAATATATTAAGGGGCTGTTTCACCATCCATTGATTAGTGTTCACTGACTGTTAAATGTGATGTCGTCTCTATTTGTTTTGTTTGATAGACGGAGACGGCATCACATTTAGCCGTCAGTTAACACTAATCAATGGATGGTGAAAGAGCCCCTTAGTATATGTATATGGATTTACTAGCTTTTGCCCGCGGCTTCGCCCGCGTAGGATTCGGTTATCGCGCGCTATTCCCTCGGAAACTGTGCATTTTTCCGGGATAAAAAGTAGCATATTATATCACTCTCTGGCCCATAAACTATCTCTATGTCAAAAATCACGTCGATCCCCTGCTCCGTTTTGACGTGAATGACGGACAAACATACACACAAACGCACATAGTTTCACATTTATAATATTAGTATGGATATCTATTTTTCGTATTAAGTTTATCAGAAATCCTCTGTAAAGTGTTTTTCATCCGATCATAACGCTAACAATAAAATTCTAAAAATATATTACTCTCAATTATTTTCCAGATCAATTTCAGGACACTATGTATATTTCAGCGTTAATTTGCGGATGCCCTCGTTAAAATAAAATAGATTGTTTTATATTAAACCGACAATAACGGACACCTTCAATGACATTTAAACTGCTGTGGTAAAAATGTGGTAGGTACGCTACTCGTAGCTTTTTAAATACACTCATATTGTAGCAAGACGGACAAACTTCAGTCGCCGGTCCATTTTAAAGTTTACACATTCGGTGCCAATAATAATATTATATTATTATTGGTATTTCTGACAGATAATGTCACTAGCTGTTGCCCGCGCACTCCGTCCGCGTAGTATTCGTTTATCGCTATCCCAAGGGAACTGTGCAATTTTCCGGGATAAAAGTTATCCTATGTCCTTACCCGCGATTCAAACTATTTGTTTACCGAATTTCGTCTGAATCGGTTCGGCGGTTTAGACCTGATTGAGTAACAAACATCCAAAAATTTTAACCTCCAAACATCTTATAGGATTAATTTTGTAATACGCCTTAGAAATAATATTATATCGAAGACGTATTATAAAATGGATGATTACTCGTACTCATACTCATACTCATTTATTGGTAATAATTATTACATGTCATGTTTGTTAAATTATTCTAATATATAAATTATTATTACAAGCTACTTAATTTAATAAAAAATATAATTAATATTTTTTAATTATATAATGGACAGAGATGTTTGGACGTAATTCTAATCTGTATTGGCGACCCCTTCCTTTAAATAGCGAACCTGCTGTGTAACAATGTAATTATTGAATTGAATACTTGCGATGAATAAGTCATTAAATAACACTGTAAAACTATTTTAAAAGAAAATATATATACCTTGTTGAGTTTCGTGCCGGATTCTTCTCTACAAAGGTTTTCCGAACCGGTGGTAGACTTTTAATCCGACTGCCCGAAGGAGGGTTATGTTTTTCGAGCGTATGTATGTACGTGGGTTTGTATGTCCATTTCTTTGGTCCTCGCTGCAGCCTAAACGACATAATTTGATATTCGTAAGTGTTTGTTACAGTCTAAATTGAATTAAAATTATTTCGATTTGACATGACATGAGTTTATATATTTCACACGTACCTGTCGGTAGGTATGCTTCGTATTTTTGTCTGCAATATGATACTGGCTCATACATTAGTATCTGGTTGGAAATATATAAATGTATAAATAACAATGAATGAAGAAATCTGTGTATTGTAACCACCATTTTCCATGTCTTTGTGGGAAACTAATTACAAGAAAGAAATATTGTACCTATCTACAATAATATAATACCTATGCAACTCTTAGTTTTTCGGAATTTATATTATGAGAAATTATTTTTGAAAAACATGAGCTTTGCGGAGCTTTACATTAATTTCATAAATTAATCTAGTACTTTATTAATTAATGCTTAGATCCGTGGTGAAAATAATTAAAAGTTACTATAGTAATAGTGAACATCTCCTAGAACTCGTGATGTACAGATATATTTAAAAAAATACCTCGTTGACTTTCTTGCCGGATTCTTCTCAGCAGAGGTTATTCCTAAATTTTTTTGACGTTCATAAAGTGCTTGTTATAGCCTAAACTGAATAAAGATATTTTTATTTTGACTTTGAACAGTAGAAGATACCCTGAAATAATAATAAATTAAAATTCGTCAGCGTGCTGCCTCTAGAGAGTTTCGTATGCTCAACAAAAAATAAATAGTAAACCATTAGCATGCACTTTAAATAGTTACATTCTTAAGTATGCGTAATGACTTAGTTATTTATAAGTTTAAATATAGGTACTGATGACATACTCATACTCATACTCATTTATTGGTAATAATTATTACATGTCATGTTTGATAAATTATTCTAATATATAAATTATTATTACAAGCTACTTAATTTAACAATTTTCAGTAAGTAATAGCCGTTGGCTGAAATTTAAGAAACTCTTCAAACGTGTAAAATGTGTGCTCGACAAGCCAGGTTTTTAGTCTTTTTTTAAAGATTTCTAACGACGGAGCCGACGTAATCGTCTCGGGCAACTAATAATAACAAAATATGGATTTTTTAAATGACAGTTTGTGAAGATTTTTTGATGTTTTGTTACTCAATTCCGTCTAAACCGCTGAGCTGGTATACAGATAGTTTGAGTCCTGGGGAAGAAAATTTATTTATTTTTATTTTGTTGTGTTTGTCATTGTCAGGAGAAGATTTTTATGGAAGACACTAGGAAAAATTACAACGTGGGCGAAGCCGCAGGCAACGCTAGTTAAAAAAAAAAGTAAAAGCGACTGTTGTTTCGAGCGCACTAGAAACTTTTTTTTTTTTTTTATTCGACTGGAAGGAAAACCAGCAAGTGAGTCTCCTGGTGGTAAGAGATCTCCACCGCCCATAAACATATGCAACACCAGGGGTATTGCAGTTGCGTTGCCAACCTAGGGGCCTAAGATGGGATGCCTCAAGTGCCAGTAATTTCACCGGCTGTCTTACTCTCCATGCCGAAACACAACAGTGCAAGCACTGCTGTTTCACGGCAGGATTAGCGAGCAAGATGGTGGTAGCAATCCGGGCGGACCTTGCACAAGGTCCTCAAACTGGCCTCTGGTCTTTGTTAAAAAGCATTAGGTATCGAGTTTTTGACATTCTTCATATGTACCCACTTTACCGTACCGCTCTACCATAGTGTACTTAGTGTAGTTACGTAACAAATATTTCGTGTTTTAATCTTAGCGCGGAATCCACGGCCGTCGGCTGAAAAAATGGCTACGTTCTGAAGCTACGCTAACAGGACTGTTGATATTGCATGATTTTAATTAAGTATATTCTTACATTAATTCTTAACTTTTATGTCACATGTTATTAATCTGTATTGTAACAATAATAGGTATTGTGATAGTTTCAGCACAAGCTTCAATTCAATTCAATAGGTACATTAATTTATTGCATTGTCATGAGTTTCACATAGATGATAATTATAAATTAAGTTCATAGTACGTCACCTTGGAGAGGCGTACACTATTCATTTAATAAGTTAAACCAATACAATAATAATAACATTTCGATTAATAATAATTCAGAATAAAAATAACCAAAAACATTAAAATGTGTACCAAGTAATAACAACATATCACTGCAATCTAATGAATTACGAGTAATAATATTAAGTCTGAATTAAAAAATATTAGCTTTGTGATTGGGTGAGTTTTTAGTTTAAGTTTTCTTTAGATATAAAGAACAGAGTTTAGGAACCTGACGGGGTAAGCGGGGCGGGGTAAGTTAATAAAAGACAGAGTGTATTAGGCAATGTATTAGGTATCTACTTACGTTTGAGTACACAGATCCGCAGGCAGGATAGGAAAGCACAGAAAGATTATCGAGTGGCGACTACGAGTCTGAAGATAGTGTTGTGTGTCGAGACTCTCAACAGTGGACTCATGATGATGGTGATTGAAAACCGTACAATATTACCGGCTCGTAGACAAAACATAAGTTCCAAATCCGCACTGGGCCTGCGTGGAAACTATGGCCCAAGCCCTCTTGTTCTGAGAGGAGGCCTGCGACCAGCAGTGGGACGTATATAGGCTGGTATGGATGGATGGAGACAAAATATTCCTACGCAGATTAGCTTCTAAGAGCTTAGTTAATTTGAGGATCATTTTGGTTACGATGTTATATTCATATTTATACACCTATAGTACCCGGCCGCTAAGAAGTCAATCAGCATTGCATTTTTACGGTTCCGTGACCAAAATGGCAAAAACGGAACCCTTATAGTTTCCCTATGTCTGTCTGTTTGTCCGTCCGCGGCTTTGCTCAGGTACTATCAAAGCTAGAAAGCTGTAATTTTGCACGAATATATACGTAAACTATTCCGACAAAATGGTATAACTAAAAAATCACAAAAACATTCAGAGTACCTCCCGTAGACGTAAAGTGGGGGTGATTTATTTTTCTCATCCAACCTTGCAGTGTGGGATATCGTTAGATAGATCTTTTAAAATCATTAGGGGTTGCTACAACGATTTTTCGGTTCAGTTATGTGTTTGCAAAATATTGAACTTTAAAGTGAAAAATTTCATTAAAATCAAGCGTCTCGTCCCCCTCCTCTAAAATCTAAACAGGTGGGCGGAAAAATTGAAAATAAGTCAGGATCGTAGTAGGTACGTATATCAAAATTACAAGAAAAACTAAAACGGTTAGGTTTTCCTGAGAATTATTAGTAGTTTAAGAGTAAATAGCAACCTAAGGTATAAAATATACCTAAATTTGGAATATTCCGTACGAAATACGATATCATTAGAAAAATATGTATTACTTAATTTTTTTGTACTGGATAGAGAACCCTATTTCAGGCGTATCCGGCACGCTCTTGGATGTTTTTTTGTCCATAATTAATATTGTTAATATTCAGAAACTTCAAAGTATTGCAATGTGTCAGGTTTTACGTCATAACGGCCGTTGACTATAATAATAAAAAAAGATAAGGTAAATGTTTAACACGTTGTTTGTTTAAAAAAGTATTAATTTTGCTTTTACTCACTTTGCTAATCAATAAAATTACTTACTTTATTGTAAAGGTAATCGTGCAGTAAAAAATAAACCATTTTTAGTTCTAAGCTCGGTTTATAAGGTATTTCATGTCAAATTTTATGCAACTTAAGTCTGGTTTAATGTCTTCAACTATATTTATTTTTTAATGCAAGCGCCCCTGAAGTTTACCGTTAGAATTTGCGCATAAGCAAATAAAATAAATTTATTATACAGATACATATATATAGAGGAATATAAGAGCAAGGTACCTACCTACTACCACTCAAATAAATATTAGGCCCGAAAAAAAACGAAAGTGAAAAATTTGTAGTTAGGTATGATGGTAGGTAGGTTAGACACCATGATGTATGATGAAATGTGTGTGTTTGGTGTTGTCTAACATCTGGTAGCATGGTGTGAAGATGAGCTCTGGTTGAGTTCGAAACGCGTCAGTGTAGTGTGGTGGTGGTGATAGATGGGTTTGTGTGATTTGTATCTGTTCTTTTATTTATTTATTTCATTTATTTATATTCTTACAGTGTGGAATGGTAGTGGCAGTGGTGGAGGAACTGCATGAACATAGGTACATATTTTGCATAAACGTAGCTATCATAAGGTCGCAGGTGAGCATACTAATTGTTTCAGTTCACGGACATGGTCCTCCGCAAAGTAACGCCTGATTCAAACAATTAAAAAAAAACCTGACAAAATTGCTCTTATTTTATCACTGGCATATAAACAGGCAGTTTAAAAAAAAGTTGACCTCAAACATAACGCGCGCACAAAGGCGAGGTTGTGACAGGAGCCGTGTCCAGCGCATCTCCGGTGACTGCGCACAATGCGCGCACGCAACCATCTTGCGCTTTGTTCAATGCTCAATACCTCGCTCAATAGCGAGAGCCATCGTTCACACGCAGTTTTTTTACCTTTTGCTGCTATTTCGCGGATTGTTTGAATAGATCTAAAATTTGAGATGAGTGGGATATTTTGGTTTGTTGATTCGGTAGGCGGGTGGGCTGTGGGGAACACGGTTGCTGACGTATTTTCATCATCATCATCATCAGCCTATGTTCGTCCACTGCTGGACATAGGCCTCTCCCATGGCACGCTACTGAGCACGATCCTCGGCCACTCTCATACAGCTCTTGCCAGCCACCCTGCGAAGATCATCGCACCACCGAGTCTGAGGACGTCCTACGCTACGACGTATTTTGCGTAATAATAAATACTTAGGTATTGGTATAATGGTATAATTATATTTTAACTCTTAAACTCTCTCTTTATCGGGCCCTGACGGATTGCTTCTCTCATCCACCCAAAGGTTGACTGGTAGAGATCCCTTAAATTAAAGGGACAAAAGTCCACCTTTATACAAGTATCTCAAAGTTTGTCAATTGTATTTTGTTCATTTACTTTTGTACAATAAAGAGTTTACATATGTATGTAAACTCTTATGTAAGTACATAGTAACATTGATGTTGGTATCGGTGTAATAATCTCTGGATCTGAAAATCTGAAATAAATTATTATTGGCAGGTTTAACCTAAAAGTTACATAAATAAAAAGTGTATGCATCTATGGGAGAGACTTCTATCCTACAGTGGACGTCCTACAGCTGATATGATTATGAAATAAAAAGTACTAAGACAAGAAATGCCCAAGACCCTAGTAAAATATTCTGACGCCTTCCTCAGAGAGAAACAGCAGAATGGTGGCTGTTATATTAACTACATAAGACCTACGTAGTTTCAAAGAGTTGCGTTTTGTGAAAATACACACATGATTATGTGTTCAAAAGATATTCTTCGTAGAGTATATACTCTTGTAAATTTCAATGTCCAAAAAGACTTTTCATTTACCTATTTGCAGCATCCCTTCTCTACTCATTACAAACATCAATAGGAAAAATCAAGTTTATTTCACAAATATTTGATAAAACTAAAACATACATTGAAGTTATGAATATAACTAAGTAATGATAATAATGATAAAGATAAGACAAGATAATTTATAATAAGTAATAACTAAACGAATACTAGAAAAATATTCAAAAGATTTCCCCGTACGTAGCTTACAGACTTATTCTGCTTTATCGTAGGACTCGCCGGTAAAAATATGAAATACCTAAGAGTTGTCGTTTTCGTGGAAATAGAGTGCAACTGGTAGTAGAGTTTTCTACGAATAGGCTAAAAGTTAGCAAGCCTCCATGAATACTATACCCATAGGAATATTATCGCTTAACTTATGTCATATTCATAGAAGAAATGCTAAGATTCTGTGATATCACAAGCAGACAAAGCAATTACACCGAACCTGACAGCCTGAATACCCTCATCAAAGCCGACCTCACGGTGTCTCCTTGTGCTGCCACATGTGCCCCACATACGGCCTGTTGTCACAGGTGTGCTGCTGTAATAGAAGCAATTGCGTTGTCGAGGCATAGAGCATAGCACTGTTCTATCTTAATTATTGTTGTTACTTCATCAGTCTAAGTTTCATAAAAAACCGCGTTCATATCGGTTCACCCGTTTAAGAGTTACGGTGCCACAGACAGACACACAGACACACATAGTGGTCAAACCTATAACATCCCTCTTTTTGCATCGGGGGTTAAAAAATGTTGCCATCTTTGCGGATACTAATTATGAAATTACCTAGAAAAAAATACCAATTTATTTTGGTTCCATCAGTTTCATCAGGTTACGGTAAAAAATTATAATATGACACTAAAATCTATCTTCTATCTTCTTCTTTTTTATAAATAAAAATGAATCGCTGAAGTGTTATGCACATAACTTTCGAACGGCGACACCGAATTGGATAATTATTTTTGTGTTGTGTTCGTTATTGTCAGGAAAAGGTTTGTACTTGACCAAATTAAAAAGGACTGAAACGGGGGCGAAGCTGCGGGCAACAGCTAGTAAACAATAAAACTAAATTACCTGGTGCCACGACTGTATGTTAACAATACCTCTCCTTGCAGTCGGGTAAAAAGGGCGTGCAGTGTGCACTTAGTAGTATTTGAAGATATAGCTGTGGATACGCATCAGAATATCGAATGTTAAAATATTGAATATATTAAAATATGGAATGGGTCATAACATCGAAAGGTTTATATTCTAAAACCCAAAAAAATTCAGGATTGATTAAAACGGCATCGTATAGAACCCCTTAAGTTAGGTTAGGTTAGATTTATAACAATCTAAAAAAACGGTCTTAACAGAAACACCTTTTCGATATTATGACCCATTCAAATTCAAATCATTTATTCAGCAAATTCAAATCATTTATTCAGCAAATAGGCCGCAATGGGCACTTTTACACGTCATTTTTTTAATCTACCACCGGTTCGGAAAAAAACCTCTGTTGAGAAGAATCCGGCAAGAAACTCAACGAGGTATTTTTTTTTTAAAACAGATTCACAATATTTATAAATGATATCTATGTACTATACATTACAAGTATTTAACACAATTTTATTTTTAACACAGTAGGTTCACTATTTGAAGGGATCGCTAGTGCGGATCGGAATTATTTCCAAATATCCCTGTCCATGATATAATCGTTAACTTTATAATAAGCCTTAGATATTAATGTCTTTTTGACAGTAGATTTAAATTTTGTATCAGTTTCTTCAGTAATATTTTTTGGAATTTTATTATAAAAACGTATGCAACTTCCCAAAAACGACTTTTTGGTTTTAGCCAGTCTGTAAGATGGTACTTTAAGCTTCCCTGTGTTTCTAGTAGCCTTTGGCTTATCGACGTTAGTGGGAAAATCACATATGTTCTTCCTAACGTACATGATTATTTCAAAAACATAAAGCGACGGCAGGGTTAGGATACCAGTTTCCTTAAAAAATGATCTTAAAGATTCACGCGTCTTCAAATTATAAATTGCTCTAACTGCTCTCTTTTGCAAGATAAAAATTGATTCGATGTCTGCAGCATTCGATATTTTAATACTTTCGGTATTTTAACGTTCGATATTCAGATAGGTACGTAACGTTTTTCCCAGGGCCTTTATTTAGATATAGCTATGTTGCGAGGAGTTACGTAATTCTTGTGGATGATAAACATTTTTTCAAAGTCGGTCGCTAGTTCAACAATAGTCGGTCAGCTGTTAAAACGTGATTGAAACTTGTACATTTATTATACTTGTAGGATATAATAAACAGTGTCTTTACCTATAGAAAGTGGTTAGCTAGGTGGGCAAACGATTGCCTGTTAGGTATACATATTTTTGAGTACATATACTTTACTTATACTCCAATGCATTCTTCACCGATTGACTGCATGGGTTCTAAATTTTGAACGAAAAAGAGGATAAAAACGTAGATCTCTTACATTTAACAAAATTATATAATAATTCGGCAATTGTTAGCAGCAGAAACTAGACAAAACGGGATAAAAACGTAAATATCAATGTATAACTTTTTTCCGACAGTAGGTAGGCCGATATATATTTTATAGACAACGTCCTTATCTGCTCTACCTACTTACATGAGTTACATGAGGCAGGTAAAAAGTGGCATTTTCAATATTTTGTCGAGCGTGGCTCACTGTGCCGACTTACTTAGACCTAGTAAATTTAATATACCTAACCATTTCACTGCAATAAATGTAAAAGACATACTATACACATCTACCAGAATAACATTATTTTTATCATCAAATGTCTATATATTTTGTCTCTATTTATTTTATTAAGGGTTCCTATAAGGGTATAAATCTCTATCCTACCTTTGTTTTTGTATTGCTTACTATGTGTTGGTATGCAATAAAGAGTGATTGTATTGTATTGTTTTTAAATTAGAAAACTTAGTTTACCTCCTTAAAAATCCATACCTACAAAATTTTATTAGATGTATTAAGTAAGTACAGATTATATATACTGTGGGATATTGGCAAAGGAAGGAAATACAGATTTTGTACACAGCCCGTTTATTTTAATAAATTATACCCAGAAGCACACCGTACCTACAGCACAGTTCGTTATTTCGTCTTCTTCGTCCTACCACAGAGTACATAAGTCCTACCTAGTGGATAATATAAGATATATAGACAATAGTAAGTATTATTCAGTCGAACTACGAAGAACACGTTGCGTGATGCAAAGTAAGTATAAACTCTGTCTATCTTCTACTTACCTACTTTATACACTTTTAACTTATTTTTTGCTAAGCGCAAAACTCGAGAGTGGTTGGACCGTTTTGCCAATTCTTTTTGTTGTTGTATTTGTTATTGTTAGAAGGTTTTTATGAAAGAAAATTTAAAAGATTATAACGCAGGCGAAAGTGCGGCCAACAGCTAGTTTTTAATATTATAAAAATATGTAGAACGATAGATATAGGTGTTCATTTAGTGATATATGGTGTGCTAATTTAATTTATAAGGAAAAACTCTTTAATTAAACCTATGAAAGTATGCATGTTAGAGTCTTTATTAATAACCCTTAAAGTTTGCGGTTATAATAAAAATACTTGCTATTTAATAATACCTGATCATATTGTTTAATCGCTTATGGCGACAGTGTTCAAATAAGTTGTCACTCGAATACTGCACCATATAATGTGCAATGGACATGACTTTCTGCAGCCTCTACGTTTTTTTTTTAAGTTTTGGCTATACTTTTCGACTGAGCCAGCGTCATGTCGATTTCTCTCAATAATAAAAAATGAAAGAGACAGCCTCTACGTCATCTATTCGAACGTTATCACAACCATATTCACCATCGACTCCAACTCACCAATTTACCTACAGGTACATAGCCACATAAGAGCTCGGGTTCCTCCACAGGTGCATTTCAAAGCATCGTCTCAGCCATATTTAATTTCCCAAAACAAAAACAAGTATTGGTCATAAAGGCGGGCATTCACGTGCGATTAGTCGACGGCCCAAGAACAACGCACAGCCATTCACACGCATAATGCAGCACAAACAGTGCGCAGGATTACGTCCACCTGCCGCCCCCCCCACCCACCCCACGGCCGCGGACCTATTCATTTCTCACAATTAATCAAAATTAAATCAACCACCAACAATCCGGCCGACTTTCGGATTTACCATTCCGACTCTACAGTCCGATTTCAGATGGCGAAACGTTGAGTAGGCGTGTCCCCCACGAAGAAATCTGGCCAATAGAGTGCGGTAACAAAATATCCGTATTGGCTATTAGTAGGCCCCGCCCGCGCGGGGTGGGGGGGAGCCGGCTCGCTGACGGAACGACGTATCGCGCTCGGGCCCGAGCGGCGTATGCGCTGTTTTAGTTGCCAGCTGGGGGATGGAGCGTTAGTTCGAAAAGGTCGGGTGGGGTAGGCGAGGGGTTGCGTTTTAGGATGGTCTGTCAGTGGGCGCCCCGGGGCGGCTGGGGGGGCGGCCGCAGCCCGGCGCGCCGGCCGCCGGCGCCGCCAGACGCGCTCCGGCTGCAGCGGCGAGCGCTCGCGTCGTCACCTCAACGCGATTTTCCGCGATTTCCACCGTTGGAAGAAACTTAAACTAAGGCCTAATTTAGATCGAATTAAATTAAACCTGCGGAGTTAAAGTGTCAGTAATTTTTATTAACTTTACAAAGTGTTATTAACTTGGAGTGTTCGAATGATGTATGAGTAAAGTTAGGTTTGGTGCACACTAGCACGATGCAAGCGATGAGCGCGAGTTCGAGCGCGCCGCGCGCGCCGCAACGCTCGCCGTTCGGCATCCAGGAGCTGCTCGGGCTGTCGGACACCAGAGACAGCCGGGAGCGATACTTTGAGAACAGAGATAATGACAGAGTGCTCAACCTGTCAGAGAACAGAGAGCCCCGGTCGCCTTACACACCACAGTTCCCTTTGCCGGCGTCGGTGGCGAGCAGAGTAGCGTACGCGGCCGCGTTCAACGCGCAGGCGGCGGTGGCGGCGGCCTTCCTGCCCGCGCCGCCGATGCTGCACCACCCTCCTGGTAAGTCTAACAGTTTGCCCTTTCAAAACTCCTGGACTGTTATATCCTGTAGCTTCAATATCGTCGTCTTAATATCAGGTAGCAATATCAAAGTTTGATTCTCAAGTTTTAAAAAGTATCGACGAAGTTTACTTACTATACTCACTTCCTATTAATTGTTTAGTAAAAAATCATAGTTTTTTATCACGAGCATTAATTGCAACGCTTAATAAGGATTTGTCGATGAGTGTGTAACCAGCCTTAGGTCCAAAAATTTTATTGCTAAAGATGATATTATTTTGTAGCAGCATTTATGGTATCTAATAATTTTGCAATAGGTAGGCAGTTACCTCTACATAGATGAGAGCTAGACAGTTTCTAGTTAGGTTACAGAAATAAAGTATGTGATGGATCACCAAAAATAATGCCTTCACGTCAAGGCATTTTTAACTCAAGTATAAAACCATAGCATATAAAAGTAGGTATGTATGTTTAGACGTCTAAAAAACAATAGGTAAAGAAGAACTTCTACTTCAAAGAATACCTAACTTTGGATAGGTAGTCATTTTGTTTAGTTATGAGAATCGTATAACTGCAAAGAGCGGGAAGAAATAAAAAGGTGTATGTAGAGATACAGATTTATATCCTGTTAATTCCCATCCTACTAGATAAATAATACCTAAAATTATCGGACATCCTATAAACATATTTAGTTGCAATTAAAACAAAAATGAAACTAGAAATTATTATATCTCAACATCTAAAAATGGAAATAATTTTACTTTCCTTTTTACAAGTAGGTAGGTACATTTTGTAGAGTAAATGAGCACAAAATCTGTCGTGACACGTTTATTCTACATAATTTTGACCAATATTCATAATCTCGTTTGGATTTGACCTCTCGTCCCAGCCTTGTGCCGTCGGCGGCGCATTGTGCTCTTGGAGGAACACTTTAATTAGCACTCCTTTCATTAGGCACAATGCTTTGAGCCGCCGCGAGGATCCGCTTACACATTATAATTATAACTGAAGATTTAGTTAATTAATCGTATTAAGGAGTACAGTATGCAGCATTTTTACCTTTAGCTGCCTTTTTTTCATGGTGACACTCATAGGTACACGTGTTTTGTTGTTCTGAAATAAAAAAGCGTTGTCTTTTAATTTTTTCTTTAAATTTTTTGTAGTTGATGCTCACATGTTATTTAGTACGTTTTTATCTGACACAATTTGAGTTAGATTAGTAAATAACTATTATTGTTCCAATTTGGTAGGTTAAAGTCGATATTAACAAAATTCAAACAATTTGAGCGTTGATTTTGATTTATTTTTCATTACGGTAAAAATTTACTTTAAACACTGTCTTATTATTCATTTAAATGTCATTTATTGTTTGTAATTTCATGATAAATACAAGTATTTATAGAAATACTCGTATGTGGCGAACTTATACTTCTAGTACTATGGAAACGAGCGCCGTGACGTCACCGATTCCCCGAAGCGCGGGCGCGGGGGGCCCGGCCGGGTGAACGCATCGCGCCGTCCGCGCCGCGCCGCCATGACAGTCAGTTTTTCGATGCAAGACGCTGTACACTCGCTGCTCGCGCCGGCAAAAATAATTAGTTAGATACATAACTACAAATATATTTTGATTAAACTAATTAGGTAACTTCAGTAACTACATTGGTGACCCCGATAGAACACCTGGAAGAAAGCAAGCGAAATATTTTAGAAGATGGAAAACGAGAAAGAAGATTCATGCCTGAAGGACGGGCATAGCGAAAAAGGTGACCAAACACCAGTGCGCGTTTCCACTGACCCATCCGAGATTTGCCGAGTTAGCGTTCGTATTCCTCCCTTTTGGCCAGAGGAGCCTGAAATTTGGTTCGCTCAAATCGAAGGCCAATTTAGCCTCTCCAACATTACTTCCGATACAACCAAGTTTAACTACGTCATTAGCAATTTGGACCAACAGTTTTGCAAAGAAGTCAAAGACATTATTATATCGCCACCAGCGGCTGACAAATACGAAAAGCTTAAGTTGGAGCTCACGACGCGCCTCACGGCGACCAAAGACAAGAAATTACAGCAGTTGTTGATGCATGAAGAACTTGGAGATCGAAAGCCCTCTCAATTTCTGAGACACCTGAGCGATTTGGGCGGACCCACCCTACCGGAAGACATACTACTGTCAATATGGAAATCCCGCCTCCCAAGTAATATTCAGACCGTTCTGGCTGCGCAGCCCACAGCTTCCCGAGATATACTGGCTGACCTGGCGGACCGCGTTCATGATATAGTGCCTCAGGTACCACAAGTTGCTTCGACATCTACGGCCGTTCCAGGATCAACTCTCGACGCATTATCCAGAGAAATCGCAGAGCTGAGGAAGCAAATGCAAGACTTGACTGCAGGTATGGATAGGTCACGTGCTCAGACACGCTCAAAGTCAAGACAGCAACGCAAACGTAGCAAGACAGGCACAAGATCCGCCTCCAACTGCCGCAAATTTCCAGTATGCTGGTACCACGCAAAATTCGGCAAAAACGCTACCAGATGCGATAAACCGTGCGACTTCCCGTCGGAAAACTTACCGGGCAGTCAGTAATGGCGACAGATGATTGCCCCCGCCTCTCAGGTCGCCTGTTTGTGACAGATCGCAAGACAAAAACGCAATTTCTCATTGATACCGGTAGTGATCTTTGCGTTTTTCCATACTCCGCACTCAAACAGCGACGCCCTAAAACCAATTATCAGCTTTGTGCAGCAAATGGATCAGCTATAAACACGTTTGGCTATACTCAATTAAAATTGGACCTCGGACTTCGTCGAGAATACCCATGGCGCTTCATCGTAGCCGACGTTACCAAAGCTATCATCGGAGCTGACTTCCTAAGACATTACAGTCTTATGGTCGACATTCGACATCAAAAGTTGGTGGACAGCACCACTGCTTTATCAGCCATTGGAACTTCGGCAGATTCAACGGATAATCTTTGCTCGGTAAAAATAATGTCCAACGACTCCAAGTGTCACAACATCCTCAAACAATACCCTGAAATAACACATCCTTCGGGCATCCAGAAACATACAAAGCATAACACCGTACATTTTATAAAAACAACACCTGGACCACCTGTGTCATCCTCCCCACGAAGGTTAGCACCAGACAAATTGTTGATTGCAAAAAGGGAGTTCGAAGCGATGCTGGCGGATGGAACTGCGCGGCCATCAAAAAGCCCCTGGTCATCCGCACTGCACTTAGCGCCGAAGAAAGAAAACGGCTGGCGCCCCTGCGGTGATTACCGTATGTTAAATGCACGAACCATACCCGACAGATACCCAATTCGCCACATACAAGACTTCGCCCACAATATATCAGGTTGTAAGATATTTTCAAAATTGGACTTGGTAAAAGCATACAACCAGATACCCGTCAACGAGGAAGACATACCCAAGACTGCAATTACGACGCCTTTTGGATTGTACGAGTTCCCAGTCATGACGTTCGGCCTGCGAAACGCGGGACAGACGTTCCAGCGTTTTGTTGACGAGATAACAAGGGGTCTGGATTTTTGTTATGCATACCTGGATGACTTTTTGATATTTTCGAAAAATAATGAAGAGCACGAAAAACATTTGCATTTAGTCTTCGAGAGGCTCAAACAATACGGCATGCTAATTAACACAACAAAATGTATATTCGCCGTAACTGAAATCACATTTTTGGGCTACTCCATCTCCGCCGACGGGACTAAACCTCTAGAAACAAAGGTTGACGCAATAAAAAGCTTTCCCGTTCCTAAAACGGTTAAAGAGTTGAGAAGATTTCTGGGGATGCTCAATTTTTACAGACGTTTTATTCCTAACGCTGCTAAAGATCAAAGTCCATTAAACTCGCTGCTGGTCGGCTCAGTAAAAGGTTCCCATCCGGTGAACATTACTAACGACGCTCTGAAGGCATTTAACAAGTGCAAAGAGAATTTAAGCCATGCGACCATGCTAGCACACCCCGATTGCCACGCAAATCTTGGGATAGCATGTGACGCATCTGACACAGCAATCGGAGCGGTGCTGCAACAACAGAAGGCCGGATCCTGGCAGCCGCTAGCCTTTTTCTCGAGAAAACTCAATCCAGCTCAACAAAAATATTCACCGTACGACAGGGAACTACTGGCCATCTACGAGGCAGTAAAATATTTCCGACACATGGTCGAGGCAAGAAATTTCACGATTTACACAGACCACAAGCCCCTTAGTTTTGCATTTCACAACCGCAAGGAAAACTGCTCGCCAAGACAGTACAGACACTTGGATTATATATCTCAATTCACCACAGATATAAGGCATATCGCGGGTAAAAATAACATTGTGGCTGATACATTGTCACGCATAGAAGAAATCACGACACTTATCAGCCCCATTCAGCTAGCTGAAGCGCAGGAAGGAGATCCGGAGCTGCAATCACTTCTGCAAAACAGCACATCACTGCGCCTAAGTAAATTTACACTACCCGAAACGCAACTTGAGATATTTTGCGATACAAGCACGCAAACTCCAAGACCGTACGTGGCTAAAAAGCTTAGAAAGCAAATCTTCACCAACCTACACACACTTAGCCACCCTGGTGCAAACGCTTCTGCGCGGCTGCTCGCACAACGCTACGTCTGGCCAGGGATCAGAAAAGACTGCCGCGACTGGGCACGTGCATGTATACCCTGTCAGCGCTCCAAGATAACAAGGCACGTCACAGCACCCTTAAGTACTTTCCCACTGCCACGTGCCAGATTTATGAATGTCCATATCGACCTTATTGGACCGCTGCCACAGTCAAATGGATATCGATATTGCCTCACAGCCGTAGACCGATTCACTCGATGGCCAGAAGCAATACCCATAGTCGACGCCAGCGCCGAAACCGTAGCGAAAGCCTTGCTGTCAGGGTGGATAGCTAGATTCGGCTGCCCAACGAATATCGTCACAGACCGAGGGCGACAATTCGAATCTGCCTTATTTCAACACTTAGCAAAAATTTCTGGATTCGAACATAGGAAAACGACTGCCTACCACCCAGCCTGCAACGGCCTCGTAGAGCGCTTCCACAGACAGTTGAAGGCGGCTATCACATGCCATGCCACGGAGAACTGGAGTGAGGCACTACCGCTGGTTCTATTAGGCATAAGAAGCGCGTACAAAGACGATCTACAGACTTCTTCAGCCGAAGCGGTGTATGGCGAAACACTCAGATTACCAGGGGAGTTTTTCGAGCCCGCCAAGCATGGAACGACTGATATATGTGAGTACATTGGACGCCTTCGCACACTCACTAAAAAAATTCAACCTAAGCCTGCTTCACGCCACTGCAATAAACCGACTTTCATTTACAAGGACTTAGCTACTGCCAGCCATGTATTTTTAAGGGACGACGCTCTGCGCGGTTCACTGCAACCTGCATATACCGGCCCATACAATGTTCTACAGAGGGGTGACAAGGTTTTCAAATTAATGATTAAGGGCAAAAGTGTCACAGTAACGATAGATCGCCTTAAACCGGCATACATACTAGAAAATGATGAAGGAAACCAGCTACCCATCACAAACACGTCCGACCACGAGCCAGCTAAAGACACAGCAAAAAAACCAGCTGTTACAACACGATCCGGACGCACAGTGAAATTCCCTGCCCGTCTACTATCGCCCGTAGCGACGGTCTCTGGAAGGGGCTGATGTGGCGAACTTATACTTCTAGTACTATGGAAACGAGCGCCGTGACGTCACCGATTCCCCGAAGCGCGGGCGCGGGGGGCCCGGCCGGGTGAACGCATCGCGCCGTCCGCGCCGCGCCGCCATGACAGTCAGTTTTTCGATGCAAGACGCTGTACACTCGCTGCTCGCGCCGGCAAAAATAATTAGTTAGATACATAACTACAAATATATTTTGATTAAACTAATTAGGTAACTTCAGTAACTACACGTACTTTAAGCTATGAAGGTTCTGTAGGCTTGTTTTTCAGTCTCGCTTCAGTTTCAAAATGCTGGAGCGCGGCCGTCGGCCCCACTTTTACACTTACAAGTTGGTCTAAAACTGGAAATACGCTTAATCTAATCAAACAGTAAAGTAATCGCTGCTTATAATACAAAAGTAACACAAATAATGATGGTAAAAAAGTTCTTTTATGGCATTTAGGTAATGAATTTTTTGCATTAAAAGCCCGTTTGACTTTTTAGGTATACCAATTAGTGTCGCTTTTGTTTTATAATTATGTTTTAGTTTAGAATGTAAAACAGTTACTTAGCAAAAATTCCAAATGGAAATTATTTTATCGATTCATTCAGTCACCTATAAATACTTTGATACGATTAATTAATTTGTATACCTAATGAGATTCAGGGTAAGTGGTAATTTGGCCATCAATTGAAATGTTAACCTAAAGTTTTCACCTACTTACCTGTTAAAATTTATATTTACTTACCTATCAATATCAGATAATTTAGGCAAAAAGTCTCTGGAACAACTTATTAGCTTCCATCCACAAGGAGTGAACTACCTACGGTAAGTTATTACCATTAATTATGTAATAATCTTGTGTTACGTAATTGTGTTATGCAATTTATGTTTTTGTAGGTTTATAGTTATATACCAAACAGCGTAAGAATATAATTTCCATGCTGGTTCAGATTTTGTACTTTATGAGGTAGCATCAGCTAAATATGAGGTCTACAACTCTAAAGTTGATAGTCGTTTTGCATGTCATACCAATAATTCCAATATACGTGTCCATCAATTTGGAAGTTCGAATTTAGCGACATATTCATTTGATAGGATCTTGTTTAAAAATTGATAAAAAATAGATAGTATTTATTTAGGTGATGATAGATACATACCTGCAAACACTTCCTCTTATTTTTATACCTACATATTTTAAAAATTTTATGTTGGACTTAGGTATTTACCTACTCTATCTAACTTTATATTAAGTAAAAATATATATAAAATGTGTAATATGTTTTAAGATGATGAATGCTTTTATACCTTAAATTCTTACACTGATTTTTTAATAAGTACCTACACACACATGAAGAATTGAAGTACCTAAAAAAAAAAAAAAGGAGTTAATTCTGCAGAAGTTGAACAGCTGATTTCGACTTAAACCCCTTTACACATATAATAGAAAATAGCTGTGTAATTTCTGCAAAATAAACCCCTTTTTCACTAGGATCGCAGAAATTACGAAGCCATTACAGAAAACCGCATCTAAATCAGTCAAACCGTTCTGGAGATAAACGTGAACATTCGTTTGCGCACAAACAAACAAACAAAAAAACTGGCCAAGAGCGTGTCGGACACGCCCAAAATAGGGTTCCGGAGCCATTACGAAAAAATTAAGTAATATTTTTCTAAGGATTTCGTACTTTATACGGAATCTTCGAAGTATAGGTATATTTTATACCTTACGCTGCTATTTACTCATAAACTACTAATAATTCTCAAGCAAACTTAGCCGCTATAGTTTTCCTTGGAAGTTTAATATACTGACTACCATCCTGAATTTTTTCAAATTTTTCCACCCACCGGTTTAGATTTTAGAGGGGGGGGGACGCCCGATTTTAATGAAAATTTGCACTTTAAAGTTGAATATTTCACAAACAGATGACTGAATCGAAAAATCGTTTGAGCAAACCCCTAATGGTTTCAAAATACCTATCCAACGATACCCCACACTATAGGGTTGGATGAGAAAAAAAAAATCACCCCCACTTTACGTCTATGGGAGGTACCCTAAAAAAAATTGTTTTTGAATTTTTAATTGTACTATTTTGTCGGCATAGTTTACCTATATATCCGTGCAAAATTACAGCTTTCTAGCATTGATAGTCTCTGAGCAAAGCCGCGGACGGACAGACAGACAGACAGACAGACAGACGGACAGACAGACAGACAGACAGACAGACAGACAGACATGGCGAAACTATAAGGGTTCCGTTTTAGCCATTTTGGCTCCGGAACCCTAAAAAGACGGACAAGACGTCTAAACCCCGTATTCAAAGAATTTAGTCTGATAAAATATATGTCCTCAGTTCCTTCGGTATCTATATATTAAAAAATTATAAAACTACGACATATCAAGTTAGGTAGGTAGCTTTTACAAGTGAGAACGAGTTATTGCACTCAGTGCACTCTGGCGCACCGCCCCGCCCTGCGCGCGCGCAATCATTGTTCCGGCTGCAATTGATGCAGCTGTCTGTGTTCAACGCGAAACAGAAAACTGTTAAAATCGATATGGTATGGTAAATACATAATTTCTTATTTAATTGCCTAATCATTAACTATCTTCAACCTACATAAATACGTCCTCTAAGGCATAGGCCTCCTGTTGAACTAATAGAGCTTGGACTAGGATTAGGACCTTTACACATTGAACTGAACTGTAGCTGGTGTTTGCAGTTTTTTTGCAATGTTATTTTTCACCGATAGGTCATAGTTAAATTCCAAATGTGCTGCATAATAATGCTAAATACCTAGATAAAAAAGATCCCGAAAAAACTCAAAAGTGCGCACACGAGCCTCTGCTTGAGAGGGCCATATGAACTAGGCATCCAACACATCAAAAACAATCCCTTAATCAAAACTTCAAAAAATCAAGACGAAAATCGAATCAACCTTTTGCCAAAACAAACTTATAACCTCTTTATCCAAATCCCATATCAGATTTGTTTTCTCGCGAGCACTTGAAATTCTAAAACAAATGTAAACCCAACAGACCCGAATGCTCACACGTCAAACAATCAATGACACCTCCTCACAATGCGATCGACAAAGGCCGTTTTTGTCGCCTTTTGTGGAGACGGGAAGACATCGCCACCTCCGAATCCTCGGCATTGTGCTTTTACTCGGATGCTTTATCTGGATCTGAAGGGCTTCCAGTGCTAGTGGTCAGCCTTTAAGCCTTTGTACCTGTCGGGATGGGGCGAGGGGAATCGCTGTTTTGGTAAAATCGCGGTTGGATTCTTATTGCTGTAATGTGAGATTAATTAGTGAAACAGTAATTTTACATGATAGCACGTTCGACAATGCGACTTCCGGTTGATTTGAATTAGTTTACGGTTCTTTTTAGCATAGTCCTCACATGTTGAGCCGGAGCATTTTCACATGTTAATTATTGAATATTACCTTCTTCCTTATTTTCATGGGCAATATTTCTTTTCTTTCTTTCTTCATACTTAAAAAACACGGCCAAATGCATACACACGCAGCTTAGTGGGTGGATAAATCGCTTGTGAACCGCGATTGTCAGATCTGTTACAACTATATCTAATCTATATCTAATATATTTTATCGAATGTGTAAATAAATGTTTCTCTCTCTCTCTCTCTCTCTCTCTCAATACTACGTTGGTAGTGTGGGATTAAACTTGACACTTTAACACATCTTTTGCTCAAATGTATATTTACTGTTTGACAAACCAAGTAAAAAAACACGAAAATATGGAAATTACCTAACAATTACACGGAGAGATCTAATATGAAGACTCCACGGAAAGAACGTGTCTAGTAACTTAAGCAATTTTTTGAGTTTTAATATTCAAAAATTAAAAAAATATATGTATACTCAGCGGCATGAAATCTGGCCTTCAAATGTATGCATAATCGCTATTTTTGTATGAAGGGTGGGCCATATTTTGTGCAGCGGCATATTATATATTGTTTTCAGATTATTTCATTCAATGGTAAGTCATAGTACTTTGCGAGCTCATTTTGAGATTAAACTATTAATTTGAAAAAGGTGACTAGGCATGTTCTTTCTGTGCATCCTTCATAGTCAAAATCAAAACCAAAATTAAAATGTTTATAGGTAATAAAGTCGATAGGCAGCAATACATAAAGAAGCGCCATATGCTGCCTGCTAGAGGTGTCCATACAATATTTTTGCACACTTACTTGTGGAATATAATAACAATAAAATTAAAATAACGCAATACAAGTTCATTTGAATGTAAGATAAAATGTGTCAAATGTAGTAAAACACATTAAAAAATTAAATAATCAATAATTTAAAATATCAATTATTATGTTCAATGATATCATGTGCCACGACAACCACAGAAAGCCTACCAACCTACTAAATTTCAAATTTTCAAAAAGAGATGGTAATGCAAACTTCATTCGCTCATATCTTGGTTATTTTTCAACAGAAGTTTTGAAAATTTTTCCTCTATCGAATTATGTGTCTGACTAAACTATATGTGTCTATACTAAACTATGCGTATGTAAACTATGTGTGTATATAACTATTATGTGTCTTCATATTTATGAAGATGATTAAAGTTTCAAACTAAATAAGTTCAATGTACAGTTTTGAAAATTTTTCCTCTATCGAATTATGTGTCTAACTAAACTGAATGTGTCTATACTAAACTATGTGTATGTAAACTATGTGTGTATATAACTATTATGTGTCGTAATATTTATGAAGATGATTAAAGTTTATAACTAAATAAGTTCAATGTACACTTCCGCCTTCTTATTGTTAGAATATAATAACTGTTGCTTAATAACTGTAACCCTCACTCGGTATTGGTTGCTTGTTCTAATTAACGAGTGGGAGGGAGAGGGGAGAGAGAGTTCTTACGTGTTTAGGTATAAACCATTTAGATTTGCAGTTGAGATTAAAGGAGTATAATATCTATAGTCGAGTGAGAGAAAAATATGGCAGCACAGTGTTTAGAATATTACAGAAATATTAAAGTAACTACTCAGCACTCTCACAAATGTTATAAAATAACGCGACTTTTACACTAAAAAGAATGAAAAAAAATTATAGCAAAAAATAGAACCGACTACACAAAACCATGAAAATAATTTTCTACCAGTCTGAAGTCGGTGCCTCAGCACGAGCCAGCAGGAGTGATTGAGGCTCTTGGCCGGTTTTTTTTTTCAATTAGGATCTAACAAATAGACTCGAAAAATATCGTTGCAATAAGAGTTGATGTTGTATTTTTTTTATTTTTATTCGACTGGATAGCAAACGAGCAAGTGGGTCTCCTGGATGGTAAGAGATCACCACCGCCCATAAACATCTCAGTATCCTTAGTAGGTATTTAGTAAAAAAAAAATTGGTGTGCATGAACATTGAGTGCAAAACGTTGATGTCTTATTGTAGACACTGAAATTGTTTCCATTGTGTACATAATATTAATTTACAGTGTGTTAATTTCAACCAATAGTTTTTAAAACCTAGAAATAGTGAAACCAAACCTGCAGTTCAGACTTAGTTACCTCAAAATGGTACTGGGTAGTTGCTGTTGCTGCAGCCCGATGTGGGTCACGGCGGGTTCCGTATCGATCTGAACCATCCCGACAAACGAGCGCATTAACAGGGTTATTAGCGCTACGGACCCCTGGCCCGGCTCGCGCACACTGCCAGATATCTCATGGATGCAAAGAATATAAAAATATCGATATATCGATATCGATATATATCGACACAAGTCGATATCAATATATTGATATATCGACCTAGAACGCCGATATATCGATATATTTTTTAAAGCTTAAGTTAAGTATACCTATCTAATGCTAGTCTTCGCTCTCGCCCGAGTGGAGGCGAGGCCGCTATACATTGACGGCTTTGTTCTAAAAAATGTAAGAGCGCTCGAGCATCGCGTTCGTTATACTATACAGCACAGCACACGTGTACGCTAACCTGGCTGGTGTTTTTTTTTTCTGATCCGACATAGTTGTCAGTAAGTGTTGCCAGTAACATAATTTTACCCGATTTTGTGGGTGTTCGATTTTGGGCGGCCCTTTCGATATTTGGTTTCGATATATTGAGATTTTTCGATATCAATATATCGATATCGGTGGTCCTTCGATATCGATAAATATCGATATTTTTGGGCGTCGATATATCGATATTTATCGACTTTTCGATATATCGTTGCATCCCTAGATATGCTCTCGCTAGGGTCCATAAGGTCACCTTGAAGGCAGATGCCCTCTTTATAAGTTAAAAATCATAATCAAAATATAATTTATTTGCTAGATAGAATACAGTCAAGCATATGTTGATGTGTACCTATTACAATTTGTGTGCAGTGTATTCTGCCTGCTAATGGGCATGCAAATATTCAGTGTTAATTACAGTCTTAACTTAAGAGCCGGCAACGCGCTTGAGAATCTTCTGGTGTTGAACGTCCATGGGCGACGGTAATCGCTCACCATCAGGCGATCCGTCTGCTCGTTTGCCCCCTATACCATAAAAAAAAGTATTAAAGTTTAAGTTCTGACTACATTTGAGTGTATTTACAAGTCCAACTCTTATTCTCGTCATCCATAAATTAGTTTGACCCCCCTCCCTAAATTGGCGGCTGGCTGGCGACGCCCTCAACTCTGTCCACCTTAGCTTTACACCACATTTTAATTTTTAACCCCCGTCGCAAAAAGAGGGGTGTTATAAGTTTGACCGCTATGTGTGTCTGTCTGTGGTACCATAGCTCTTAAACAGGTGGACCGATTTAAATGCGGTTTTTTTATTTGAAAGCAAAGTTTTTCAGCGATGGTTCTTTGACATGTTTCATTAAAATCGGTTTAGCCGTTTTTGAGATATTGAACTTTGAAGTGACAAAGTCGGGGTTTTCAAACTTTTTGTTGGTTAGGTTACATTGTTCCGTATGCGAGGAGTGACCAATTTAATGTCGTGTATGAAAGTCCTAAGATCACCAACTGATCTGGCCAACCGTAAGTTAAAACTAGGAGATATTTCGGACTATTCCAGTTCTATAGCTCACTACATCTACGGGTGGAGCCCCGACTTTACCCGAAAGGGTTCGGTTATTAGTTCGTGCTCCACACATGCGCGCCTCGCACACGCACACGCGCGTGTTCACGCGACGGCGTGCGGTGTTAACCCCTCCTTGTAGAACCAGTTTGTTATGGTTGGCGGAAGTAACAGGCGGCAGTGGGAGCGGTGATGGAAACTTTATTGAATATTTTATATAGGACACAAGGTAAAAAAGAATGTTTAGCAATAAATATCAACAAAACAATACAATAAGTATAATGACTCTTTATTGTACACCAGAAACAGTAGTTAAGCAACATCGAAGAAGTCTAAGTTTTGGTTTGTTATTAGATTCAAGTACAAACTTGTAAATGTAAATTTCACTGTAACTACCACTTTTTTATATTAAATAATCTAGGTAGATCTTTTATGTCTATATTTATTTAGTAAGATTACCTTATCATTTTACTAAAACAATTGCAAAGATTATTATTAATTAATTACCATAGGGAACATACACAAATCCATAATACCTAGGTTCGGAATGAATAAATCATACCTTTTGTCTGTACTTAGATATTTTTAATCCAATCATTTTACGTAGATCAAGTTATAACCACTTCACCGAACTTACATTCTGAAAATCAACACCGCAAAATATTACAATGAATGACAGTAGAATTTGATGACATTTTACGTTATTTCTTAAGACGTCCTGTACTTCTAACAGCCTGAAAATTATAACAGAATCGAATCTGCTTCCATGTCAACAAAAGTCTGAGTCCCCGGGAAGAACATAGAATAGTTTTTATCCCAAAAATCGCATAGTTCCCGCGGGATAGCGATAAACAATTACTTCGCGGATGGAGTCGCGGGCAACGGCTAGTTAGAGAGAGAGAGAGAGAGATATTTATTTATACATATTCGATACACATAACAATACATTAGATGGAAAGAATTAAAAAATAACATCGAACAGTATAAAGTGGGACCCACTCAGTATAAGGTTACGGCAAGCCGCAACGCTGTTTTTCAGTGGGACCCATTTAAAAACTAAAACATATTATGTATTATAAATACAACACACTATCACGACAGGAACGGCAGCGGAATGGTGAATCAATTAAAATAAACGCTCAAATAATGACCCTACGAAGAAGCCAATGTCTTTTCGTGACCGCTCTCGTCTATTCCTTGTGGCGTTGCAATTTCCCGGCGCCCCGAGCACCGGCGCTCGGCGCCGCTCGCCGCTCGCCGCTCGTGCGAGCAACATCAACTGCACTGTGTTCGTGGCATGCTCCGACAAATGTGCCAAGTCTGTAAGGAACTTTTTGGTGGCTCTTTTTTCATTTTGAGAAGATTAGATGGAGGAAGGAGAGGGTATTTGGCACGGAAAAAAACTGAAATTTAGAATGGTTTAAAAGTGACAAGTTTTCAGAAATATGTGATCTAAAAAATAGTTTATTAATATTGATACCTAAAAATTGACAGCGTCACAGGACATTGGATCTGAAGGTGTCAAGATTCTAAGTCAGGAACGGTCCAACTTCATTTGATCTTTTCCGATCTCTTTTTTGTTTTTGATAATCCTTAATTTCCTGTATGTATAGCCTAATATTTAACAGTAGGTATATTATATACTTATTCAAACTATGGCATCAATACGGCATCAAATAAAATTGTTAGCGCAGTACCCTTTTCTTTCTACGATAGGTACAGTCGAGTACATAAACTTCTGAGAAAAAATTTAATCAAAAATATGTGAACACGACTCTATTGTTAACGGCGTAGAAAAGAGTGTTCTGATATTTTTCATCAAATTTTTACTCTGAAATTTACAAACTCGACTGAACGATACTAGACAGAGATGATAATAAGCTCGGCCCTACGGGTCGAGGTCATGATGATACGTAAGTTGATTATCGTTTGTATTGTATTGTATTGTATTGTAAAACTCTTTATTGTACATAAAAACACATGAAAAAAACAGAACACAGGATAATAAAATGTATAAAGGCGAACTTATCCCTTAAAGGGATCTCTTCCAGTTAACAGTTCCAGTTTGTTTCAGAAACACTTTTTATCTACTAAATTTAAGATCTTTCCCTCCATCTGGCACAGCCGTGGGACGCCCTGTACAAAGCTCTAAAGTACTCAGAACGATCTAGGTTTTCAAAACCTATTGACAACATCTGCTTTCAATCCAAACCGATCCAAATGAAACCTACCCACATCAAGGTAGAGTCGAAATTCAATTGCGTTTCATACTCGTCCCCGTGCCTAATTAGCTTGAAAACGAAACTGTCCAGGGCACGATTTAATCTAGACTTTGCGGTCGTGAAATTAGGTTTTAGATTTGTGTGGGTTGCTCCAACAATAATAGAGCACACTCGACCTCACGGTTTCGCGCGTTTTTTTTCTGTTTTTGTCGCAAAATGTTTTTCCCGCGGTAAGGTAATACTTTTCTCATTTTGTTTAGAGAAGGTTTTTATTTCATTTGTAATTGTTTCAAGAAGGCTAGATATAAAGTAGGTAAAGCTGGCAATAGTCCTGAAAGATTATCATTATCATCATCTTGTGAGAAATTGGACAGTGGATGTTGGCGAGTTGTCGTTCATTGTGGTCTAAGGGGGTCTTAGTTCAGCGGTGGACGTCTTTGGGCTGATGACGATGATAGAATTGGTCAGAAAGAAAACAAGTACAATACGAAACAGTACAAAAACAATTGAAATTTTAAAAAACCTTCTCTAACCTTAGTTGTTTTAGAAAGTCAATACGTAAAAAAATACGTGGAGCCTCGAGCCAGTAAAAGCCTGTATGATAAAAGGACGAGGATTACTTAATACCGCGCATATTGAACAACTAGCTTTTGCCCGTGGCTTCGCCCGCGTGGAATTCGGTTATCGCGCGCTCCTCCCTCGGGAATTGTGCATTTTTCCGGGATAAAAAGTAGCCTATGTCACTCTCTGGCCCATAAACTATCTCTATGCCAAAAATTACGTCGATCCGTCGCTCCATTTCGACGTGAAAGACGGACAAACACACACTTGCGCATTTGTAATATTAGTAGTTATGGATCTCGGAAGAAGAATGTAAAACCAAGAATAGGTTCAAAAATACACAAAAATTGTTAGTTTAGTTAGAACCTAATATAAATAAAAAAAAACTAATTTAGGCTTTAGTACCTAACAGCATTAATTCAGCTTATCTTCGTATTACGCTAAAGTATCAGGATTCAGGTGGTATCAGCCAAAGCAAAAAGACAGTTGTGGCCACCTCGCCTTAATCTTTTTCGAACTCAAAATCTTTAAAAACAAAACTTGGCGCCTGTGTAACCGCGTCCTTGTCTACCTCATGGCCTTGCCATCTCGCCATCCCCCTCGCACCGGCAGCCGCTTGGAAACGAATCGACGCGATGACTTATTAAACGACTACGATCTTATTATGGAAATTTTATTAAAGCTCATAAGTTATTATGGAAATAGGGGATATTTATACGGTTTTTATTGTAGTTGTGTAATGGCGTCATTTAGGGAGGTCTGTATAAATTATCGGGTAAGTGGTGAAGGAATTTTGGTTTCATTTCACGGCTTTCCTAAGAAAGTTCAATGCTGCATGAAAATTGAAAGCCGTGGAAAGATTAGAAAGAAAGAAAGAAAAGAAAGAATACATTTATTTACCTAAATTAGGCACAACAAAAATAAATAAAATTACAGCTAAAAAAACAGACAATATATATATTAGGCATCAAGAAAGAAAATAAATAAACATTGTGCCGATAGAAGTAAAAAGAGCCATACTTAGTGTATTGCTACCAGCAAGCCGCAGCGATGGTTTTCAGTATGACCCTTTTGACCCTTATGAGATTAGTGTTGATTTTGGACACTAAAAAGAATGAAGCACTGTAATAAGTTTATATAGAATGGCAATTTTAACGCTATCTGGATGGAAATGCTGTCAATACTGAAGATAGGAAAATTAACTCAAAGGAAAATATAGATAGATAGAAAATATAGGAGGATTCTATATTTTTAAAAAGAATCAAAAATGCATTACAGAATTACTGTCGTTTTTTTGTCTAATTACGACCAAAATGAATGATCTTCCTTTTATTTCTTTTACCATGTTTGTTAGATACATAAGATCCTTATGATTAACTCTGATTGATTTATGTCAGCCAAGTATAAGATGAGTTTTTTTTTTTATTTACTATGCAACTTATGTTAAAAGATTCCCGGCCGTGGCTATAGTGTATTATTAAATTCCTTGAATGCAGCTTTGTTTCATTTTAAAAATAATTTTATCAATATTTTCCTTTTTCCAGCATAAGATTACTTTTCCTCAATTGGGCTTAAAATTTTCCACCCTCTATAGTGAGGCTCGGGAGCGTTACAACCGCCATTTCCCGTGAGTTACGAAAATCGACTAAAGAATGTCCCTCAACTACAAATCCCTACCGAAGATCGCAGAACTACCTACAGTTGGTTATAGTTCCCGAATATTAATCCTTAGATTTTCGTAGCACAGCAAGGCTACCACGAAATTTGAATATCGAAGTTCGTATCGTACCGTCCCGCCTACGCTTATGTTATTTAATACGAGAGTGAGAGGGACGGTACGATACGAACTTCGAATTTCGTGTTTCGGAGTAGCCCTTCAGGGTAAACGACGACGGTTGAAACGCTTCAATTTCGCTCCTAGGTTTTTAATAATTTTGTTTGTCTAATGCTCTTTTCATTCAATCTCTTCCGCCCACTCTTGTAATAGGGATAATGACTGGGTTAAAAATATATCATTCTATTTAGTCCGAAAGTTAGATTATGGAAAAATATGGGACACTTCGATGGCCCAATCGAATAAACGTGCAAAGGCCTTTACACGAAAAATTTTTTTTTGCTTTTTTAGCTTACATATGGCCCAAAGTATGTCGTCATTTTCTTTTACAGCGATCTGATTAACCGTTTTTGAGATAAAATGTTTTAATTGTTTATTCGTTGGTAATTATTCCATACAAATTTAAAGTTGGTTTTATTTTTCCTGTAAAATTGCTGTTTTACGATTACACGTTTATTCGTTTGGGCCATCGACTTATTTTTGAGTTTATCTATTTATTAAAAATCGACAAAGGTATAGATCATCAAATTTCCGAAGTGGAGGCTTGTGACGTCACTATAAGGTAAAAATCGTACCATATAGTGACGTCACTCGAAACTTCTAAGCACTGTATCCTCGTAATTTTTTGTTTGTCAAACAAAAGAAAAAATATGTGCACAAACTTTTTAAATTATCCACCTGACGGACTACTTAGGTAAACTGTTATTTTTAGTCGTCTAGCCTATTGACAGTATGTACTACTTTTTTTATCACTTTAAATACTATTAACTGCACTATAATACCAGAGATATGTACACTATAAGACTACACTGACGACCAGAAAAGAGCCACTTTGTATGTAGATTACATGGAAAGTGTCCCGTTATTTTTGCTCGTCCGTGTAAATAACACAAAAGTGTAAATAATATGTACAGTTACCGACAAAAAGGTCGTCACCTCAGGGTCAGCTCTTAATTAGGGTGTGCTCGTTAGACCCCCCCCCCCCCGCCTAAATGCTAATCCTGCCCCCTCTGGCACCCTCTAATGGAGACTTTATTTTTTAGGGTACCGTTTTTTTAGCGAGCATTTTTTTAGAAATACTGCTTTGATACTGCAATGAAAGGGAAATAAGGGTGAGACCTAAAGTCAAATGCTGTTGGTCACAAGCCTCCTCTCAGAATGAGAGGGCTTGGGCCATAGTTCCCACGCGGGCCCAGTGCGGATTGAGAACTTCACATGCACCATCGAAATGCTTCGCAGGTTTGTGCTGGTTTACTCACGATTTTTTACTTCACCACAAAGCTCGTGGTAGATTTCATATGTAATTCCACACATGGATTTCGAAAAAGTCAGAGGTGCGAGCCGGGGTCAAAATTTATTATACTAAAATATAGTCTATCAACAAATGCCTTTTGACAATTTGTCACTAACAAGTCAATGTGGTAATCAATCTCATTGTTTATATCTTGCGTAGAATTTGTCTCTAGAAACCGTTAAGCATTTACATTCCTGAAAAGTTTACACAGAAATGTCGAAAGTCAGTGAAAGAAACGTCAATGAAAGACGATTTTTAAAGAAAGTTGTGTTAAATACTTGTGATTGCATATATAGATATCATTTAATAATATTGTAAATCTGTTTAAAAAAATACCTCGTTGAGTTTCTTGCCGGATTCTTCTCAACAGAGGTTTTCCCGAACCGGTGGTAGGTTTTTTGACATTCATAGGTGCGTGTTAAGCTTATATTGAATAAAGATGTTTTGACTTTGACTTTGATTGGGACTTAACGACAGACTATTCATAAGTATATTTTAAGACACGTAAAAGTAAAGCTACTACTTAATATCTCTCTGAAGTCTCTGTGTATATACCTGTTTTCTGTAATTTTTTGCTATATGTTGGTGTGTAATAAAGAGTTATTGTATTGTATTGTATTGTAATATCGAACCTTATAATAGGCACTGCTGAAACTTACATCTACTGAACCTGCAAAAAGAAACCCATTATGATAAATACGGCTCACTCTTCTCGAGCTTTTTAGAATAACGTAAGAGAATTGAGTCGTCTTGGGTTAAAAAGTCCAAAAGTAACCCCTCGAGGGGGAAGGGGGGCGGTATAGATTTTTCGCCGGCGCTGTTTAGAGCGATACCCTCGTTGAAGGGAAATCGGGCTGTTTGTTTGTACATTGTTAGTAAATACGGACGGTTAAGAGGATTTTTAGATATTCTAATGTTATGTTATTGTAGTAAATGTAGGTACTTTTAACGCGTGTTAGTAATCTTTCGTAGTATGTTGTGTAGTTCATCATCATCATCTCAGCCTATATACGTCCCACTGCTGGGCACAGGCCTCCTCTCGGAATGAGAGGGCTTGGGCCATAGTTCCCACGCGGGCCCAGTACGGATTGGGAACTTCACACGCACTATTAAATTGCTTCGCAGGTTTGTGCAGGTTTCCTCACGATGTTTTCCTTCACCGCAAAGCTCGTGGTAAATTGCGCACATGAATTTCGAAAAACTCAGAGGTGCGAGCCGGGATTTGAACCCACGACCCTCAGCTTGAGAGGCGATAGGTCATACCACTAGGCCACCACGGCTTCTACACTGTAAGTGTGTGTGTGTGGTACACTGTAAGTACATATATGTACCTACTTACAGCATTTGGAGTATTATGGAGAGATGTCTCCATGACTTCACCTGTATTACACACCTTCCTTATGTCCTCACTGTTTCGACCATGATAAAAACCATTTAGCCGTTTAGATTATAGAGAGAACAAAATAAAAAGGGACACTGAAAAAAAAAATTGCTAAAAGTAACAAAAAAATTGTTGCTTGTCACATAACTTGAATGACTACAAAACTAAGGACTAGTAGCTAAAAGTTAGGTGATGTCTTACAAATTTGTTTTTTTTTTTTTTATTCGACTGGAAGGCAAACGAGCAAGCGGGTCTCCTGGTGGTAAGAGATCACCACCGCCCATAAACATCTGCAACACCAGGGGTATTGCAGATGCGTTGCCAACCTAGAGGGCTAAGTTGGAATACCTCAAGGGCCAGTAATTTCACCGGTTGTCTTACTCTCCGCGCCGAAACACAACAGTGCAAGCACTGCTGCTTCACAGCAGGATTAGCGAGCAAGATGGTGGTAGCAATCCGGGCGGACCTTGCACAAGGTCCTACCACCTGCGAATGCGTTATGCAATATTAGCATAATTTTTGGTTCCTAATTAGTAAACTTTGGCTAAACGTCAAGTAGCTTAACTAGTTCAGCTATCCTTTTTTTCAGTGCATGTATATGCATTTTTGTAACATTATCGTAATTTATATCCGACTGCCCAACGGAGGGTCACGTTTTTCAAGCATGTGTATTTTAATTTTATCTTCTAATTGATTTGACTTAGAAGTTTGATTTTCTCACTGCTCCAAGAGGTAGCAGACTAGAGTACCTATTTGTTATTAATTTCAGCTTGACACTTCCACGTATTCCAGAGAAAAAGACGGTCTTAGCAAACGGACAGGCAGACAAACAACAAAATGAATCAAAATTCGTTTTTTTTTTCTTTTGAAGTAGGCCTTAAGAAACTAGAAATCCTTTGTTTTTCCAATCAGCAACAGTCAAACTAATTTGGAAATCAATACGCTAGGTTCTTTATAGTACAAGCTTAATACCTCCACGTATTCCATAAAAAAAGGTCTTATGAAACAAACATGCAGACAAACAAATAACCTCCTCCTTTTTTTGAAGTCGGTTAAAAATGATCCAGAATTCGTTTTTTTCCTTTTGAAGTAGGCCTTAAGAAACTAGAAATCCTTTGTTTTTCCAATCAGCAACAGTCAAACTAATTTGGAAATCAATACGCTAGGTTCTTAATAGTACAAGTCACACGTGTGTCGTGGCGCGCCCGCGGGGTCTCACGCCTCGGGGGCTCGATAAAAAACCCAATTGACATTCGCGGCGAGCGCCGATGTGCTCATAAACACAGGCGTTCCTACACGCCCTATGTGGCAGCCAGACCTGTACGTAGCTATATGCCCGTTGCTTCTTACATAGTTGTTGGCTTGGATGTAATCTCAGAGACTATTTGAAACACTTATTTAACACTGATAATGCAGTTGCTGTTGAACACTGTCTATAACAATACCTCGCCTTGCAGTCGGTAAAAAGGGGCAAGTTAATAACGAAGATAGACTAATAAACAGGCGATTTTTTTCTAGCAAAAATATTACATTAATTATTTTTTAAATTTAGTCATGTTTGAATGCTCGGCAAAGGGCATTTAAGTATACTTTTTTTTTTAATTGTTTATTTTTTACAATCTTTTTTGCTGACTGTATATTTGCTTACTAAATTTTAAATCCACGCTAACCGCTGAAGAGTTTCGTCCTGTGGAGACAATCCTAAATTAAAGTCCGAAAATGATTTAAACCACAAAATACTAAACATATATACATATATACGAACGATGCAGGTTAAATAAAAGGTTGTAAAAAGACACGTCCCATAAAGCGTCGAGTGATGAAGGGGTGAGAGAGAAGCTAGAGCTAGGTTTGTTTTGATGAAACACTCGGAGTTGGTGTATGTGCATGTAGGTACAGTCACCAGTACCAATATCAGACATAATAAGCGTGCAAATATTTTATTTATTTATTTAGAAATCAAACGGTTACATTTCAATGCAGCAACACATGTAATCTATTCTTAAGAACCAATAGTTCCATTCACTATAAAATAAACTGTAACTAATGCTAGAGCAAAACGAAACAGTTTAATCTACAATATTCATCTAAGAAAAATAAAATATCTAATGTAGAGAAACAGAAAACAAGCTGCCTTAAAAAACTATGGGTCAAAAAGCAAATTCCGTAGTGAATCCCTATATCTCTGCAGCAATGATGAAAATATATAACTTCATAAAACTTCTGTTGTAATCATGGTAAGCCCGTCTGGAAAAAGTGTTACGCGCATATTTGGAACGACAAAAACTGACGTGGAAAGTGGAAAAAATATCTAATACGATTCTATTTCTAGGGCCAGTAGGACGTGTTAGATATTTTTGCATGCTATGTTGTGGTAGATGGTAATGTAGGTGACAGAGACAACTTTGCTATATTATCATCACTAAATCGTTTCTACTTTTAAAAAAGCTCGTTACTTAAAATTGATATTTTTTCTGAGTGAACTTTATGCGCATAATAATGAAATCAAAATCCCTTCAAATATGAAGGGTCGATTGTGTTGACGTATTGATTTGAGATAAGAGAGTTTTTCAAAGTAGTGACGAAATGTAACAGGCAATCCGGTTAAAACCGAGTTACGTGGCTACGTCACTGTTAAATAGACATGTATGTATGTATATGTTAAGTGTATGTTAAAGGGTTGTTTCGGGCCTAAAACTGCGGTCGTCAACTTTACGCCGCCGTAAAAACGAAGGGGATTAATAGAATCCTTCCTGGGCAATAAAACTGGTTTTACGTCACGACGGAATAAATTATTACAAAATTTAAACTGTTTTTTTTCTTTTATTGTTTTGTTGTTTGCTACATAATATGTCAACACGCCATAAAATCTATCTTTCTGGGTATCTCGACTTTTCCAGTTAACGATATTATTATGTAGAGTACTTTTTTGTATAAGTCTTTATTGTACATAAATTACGATTGGTTTTTGGAGTCTTTATACTCTCTCTCTCTCTTTTGTATTTTTTATTTCAACTCCAAATTTGTTACTTTTACGGGTATCCCGTGAAACCATATCGCAAATAAAAACTGAGACATGGATGCACAGAAAAACCAGAAAAAGAGACCAGCCCTTGGAGTCGAACCCAGGACCTCAGCAATCCGTGCTGCGTGCTACAAACCCTAGACCACCGCTGGACAGGAGTCTAGACACGAATTTTTCACTTAGCTGACTAATTTTTTAATTTTTTTAAACTTTTTTTTTAATTAACTTTTTTAACTTTTTAAGTAACGTAAAAAAGTAACGAAAAAATCAACCTGAAATATGTGTGCATTAAAATTGATCTCTGGAGTCTATAGGTGGACTTCTGATTACGCCTGTTTCCTTTTTAAACTTATTTAACCCCTTTTTAATTAAAAATTAAAACTGGTCAATTTTGGCCTTAACTTCGGTCAAGAGGGTGAAATTTCATCTTAAAATTGCTATTAGCATTTGAACACGCGACCTTAAGCCTCACAGTCTGTCACAAATCACTACAACACTCGAGAGCAGCCTCTTCTCTGCGAGAAATGAGACATAATCATAAGCCAAACAGCCTAATAAAGCTTAGTTAATTGGCAGCCTCCGAGGCCCCAACAGCTCATTAGCCTCCGGAAGGCAGGCCCGGGGCGAGCTACCTTGAAGCTGATCGATGAATGGGGATTGTTTGAAGCTAAATTGCTGCCAAGAAACTGTTTTGACGGAAGTAAAGGCGTAGCTATAGTATATACGTAGACGATTTGATAGCTTGGTGGTTAAGTTAGGTTAGAAACTGGCTACAAAATATATCTCGAGTTCCACCTCCGGTTGAGACAGATATTTTACAAATACGTATGTTTCTACTAGAGTCTTAGCCATGTTTATTTGTTATTAGGTGATTTCTTTAGTTTTGAGGTCAGAGGCCGTTTTGCCTAACGTTTCTGACGCTCGCGACCATCAAATGATGGATTTCGCATACAAAAACTGTTATTTGATTGCGATCGCGAGCGCCAGAAACGTTAGGCATTATCAATTATTATCTAAGTGTCCTGTGATATTTATTGCCAACGTACTCCAGAATCTAGCACTGTGGTGTGGAAGTTAAAGGGAAATCACCATGTTTTTTTTCCCAAAAGTTGCCGTGAAACTTTATTATTGACCCTCAACGCCGACTACTCTGTCAAGAGTGTTAGCGACTTAGTAGAAGAGACATTTCTTCCACTTTTCCAAACAGTATGGAATGTGGAATCGTTACTTGTGGCAGTTGTAACGGATGGCACCACAAACCACTGTTGGGTTATGCATGGGATCAAAAGGGGTCAGTTTGGCACACTTGACTAGCTATTAAACCAGGAGATGCATTTTTAACTCCCGTCCAGAACACCCGAAAACTAAGTCATCAGCATCATCATGTTAGCCGAAAGACGTCCACTGCTGGACATAGGCCTCCCCCAAGGCTCTTCACTCAGACGTCTTGTGCTTTTCGTATCCACCGCGATCCTGCGATCTTAACCAGGTCGTTGCTCCATTTTGTTGGAGGCCTACCGACAACTCGTCTCCCGGTCCGCGGACGCCATTCGAGAACCTTTTGACCCCATCGGCCATCAATCCTGCGAGCAATGTGCCCCGCCCACTGCCACTTCAGTTTCGCAATTTTTCGAAACCGAAAACTAAGTAACTATTCCTTTTAAATAAATTTATCAAGTGAAACGTCACGTTGCACCTACGAGATCGCTCCCATTTCACGCTACATACTCCCCAAGTCTCGTGCATCACCAGCTATGCCTAGCGCATCTCCAGATACTCAGGTAATCAACAAAGGCAGCCAGCGGCGCCGACGCGCTGCCCTCCAGTATATCCTCCGAGAGATGCTATTGACATTTTTGGCCTGTTTAAATTTTAATTGGTCTTAATTTTGTGAGATGCGCTTTTGAGAGGTTTTTGCAGGGTTTCGCTTTTTTGAGGGTTAGCAAGTTGTGAACTGACAAAGACCTCAGTTTTATGAGTGAATGAAATTTCAGTTTGTTGAGGATTTTTTGACGAATTATCGCGAGCTGAACCGTTTAATTTTTTACTTTTATAAAATGAATTTTAATTGAAATAAAATTTCTTTATAAACAAAATTGAGCCTAAAGTATTAGTCAAGGTAACTATAACCTCTTGAAACGTTTTGAGATTAATTTACCAATAATATTTAAGCCGAAGGTAAACATATCGTAAGTTAAATTGCTACACAAACCTGCGAAGCTAAATTGCTTCTTACTGCTTAATGTGTGTGAAGTTCCCAATCCGCACTGAGCCTGTGTGGTAACTATGACCCTTAAACCCTCTCATTCTAAAAAGAGATCGTTGCCTAGCAATATAACGTAAGTAAAACCTCGGATGACAAATTCTTTTCATGTTTTTATGACTAGGTACTTAATTATGTAGAGTTGTTTTTCTGTCCTATAACATGCATTCATCATCATCATCTCACCCGTAGGACGTCCACTGTTGAACATAGGCCTCCCCCACATAACACAACACACATTATACAACACACATACATTATAACATGCATTGCCAAGCTTTAATTTACTAAGTTCATAAAAAAAAAGTAAAAAACCGTAGTGTTAGTGACTTGTAGACCCGATCAACTTCACGTAGCAGTATATTAGGGGAAGATAAAGGTGCTGTAAGCTACAGGACAAAGCTTGCTCAAAGCTCGCCGAAGCTGTAGCGATGAAAGCGTAATGGAATAACAGCGTAATCCAGCAATTAAGCCGCCTAGTGGACCAATTACCGCCGCCTCGAGGCGATTTATTTGACAATTCCACTCAATTAAACCTTAACGTTTGTGTGAAATAATAGCAATTTATAGAAAACTCTAATAATATTATAAAATACCTATAGCTACTCGTCTGTGAAGTACCATCAGATAAATAAGTGGTCTATCAATTTTAAACAAGTTCCTATCAAATGAATTTGTAAAGTCGAACTTTCATGTTGATAGACAAGTCTATTGGCATCTTTAGATTCACAATCGCGCGCCCAAATATGTCCGAGCCAAATGAGCGCCACTTTGGTAATCACTGGCCTAAAATCACTGGTTCAGATCACCGGGATAGGTTAGGTCGATAGGTTGGTCGATAGGTCGATCGGTAGGTCGATAGTAGGTAAATAGGTTGGTAGAATGCTCGCCTGCCACTTTGGTAAAAGTGGCCTTCTTTTTTCTCAGTACGTTGTTGTCAAGTGTCAAGCGTTGTGGAGTTTTGCCGCTAGCGAAATTCGCCCGTAATAGAGTAAAGACACGGTTCAAATTTCGTCTCGTATTATTTTAATTATTTTGTGTGAGATGATTTTATTTGTCACGCAAACATATCAATAGTTCTGACATTCTTTGAAGGGGATTTTGTTCGGCAATGTGCGTCCTGGTTTAAATGTCATTGATTGGCATTATTGTTTTATGACATGCAAACGATTACCAACTCTAGGATGGTGGACCACATATTTGGCTGATGGTACCCTGGTAGGTACTTTTTATCGGTATCCCCAGGATTTTCTTCAATTCTTTTCAGTTTGAACCCACGACCCTCTGCTTGAGAGGCGATAGGTCAAACCACTAGGCCACCACGGCCTTTTTTTGTTGAAGAAATATGAAGTCTTAATTTCCCCCGGCAATTCTAAAGATACTTAGGTAGGTAAGAAACAAACCACCCAAACAAATAAAAAGTAAACGAACGTAAAAATAAGATTTCTAAGCCAAACAAGATCGGACCTAGAAAAAATCCAAAAAATATCCCATTCAAACTGAAGCCTAAGATGGTCCATTATACGAGGAGCTTTCAAATCGTTTCTACACGCCGCAATTGTATTAACATTTCATATTAAACGAAGAGACGGGGGAGGTCAAGGTTTAGTGGATTTTTCTTGAAGTATTGTCAAGTGTAGCCAGGGTAGCTTGACCCCTGGTTTTGTCCTGGGAGCCCCCGGTTTGGTCTTGGTTGGTTGGCGCGTGGGGGGCAGCGAGGGGCCCGCTCGGCTGGTCGTCCTGGCGGGGCTGGTGTGAACTAGTGCTCTCTTCACACGTACTACAATGCGCCCTAACTGCCTGCTATTAACCCTGTTCAACCCCTTTGGTGTAGTAGTGATGTTCTTAAATATTAGCTGACAGTTGTATACTCGGAAATAATACTAAATATTACAAACTAAATTAAAAACTAAACTATATCTAAAAAAGGCCCCTGCGGCATTGTGCTGAAGATGCTGGCAGCATTCCCTCGTTGAATCGCAAGGCTAATTCTTTGAGCGAGGTAGCTGCCAGCTCTTCGGTCACAGTTGTTGCTGGTTTAACTTTTTTTTTATTCGAATGGATGGCAAATGAGCTTGTGGGTCTCCTGATGGTAAGAAATCACCACCGTCCATAATTTGCAACACCAGGGTTATTGTAGATGCGTAGCCAACCTACGTAAGATGGGATATCTCAAGTGCCAGTAATTTCACCGGCTGTCTTACTCTCCACGCCGTAAAACAACAGTGCAAGCACTGATGCTTTATGGCAGGATATCTACATTAATACAAGAAATGGGTAAAGCCAAGTATAAAGATAAAAGCTAAGTTATGCGCCCAAAAAATCTGAAAACATGCTCAGCAAGGCTCCTACGAAATTCGAAGAACGAAGTTCGGTCGTTCCGTCCCTCTTACCTACACTTATATTTAATACGAGAGCGAGAGGGACGGGACGACACGAACTTGAATTTTCGAATTTCGGTGTAGGTCCTCTCAACGCAGCAGCAGTACACATACAATACAATACAATAACTCTTTATTGCACACCGACACATAAAAGTAGGTACAGAAAACACACACATATGAACGCGCTTTAGGTTATTTTCAACCGAAACTACTGTGAGAATCACTCATATTAAAATGATATTGTAATGGATAACTCACGTCTTTACTTTAGCTCGACATGTTTCGAGCTATTTCGTGGCCCTTCTTCAAAGGAGCACACCGAGTCACGTCGATCCGTCGCTCCGTTACGGCGTGAAAGACGGACAAACATACAAACACACTTTCGCATTTATAATATTAATATGGATTTTTCTAATACTCGGTCAAATAAGAGATTGAGCAATCAAATGTATATTTTTTAAGTATTTAAAAAAACCTAAAATAAAAGTGCTAATTAATAAAACCTTGAAAAAAAAACCGAAATCCCATCACTAGGCTTCACACTTCGCCCACGGCCCTTGTCCTAAATACTTTAATCCAATATTCACTCTACCCCATTAAAAATAAAGTTTAAAATGTAATAAGCACAATTTTTCTTCATGTGCATCTCTTGAACCAAATTAAACCTTCAGTACACAGGGATAAGGTTGAATTTGCAATGGATGATACTGATAATACTTGTAAGACAAAACCAAAGTTCTGTGCGCTGTGCAATAAGGGCGGATTTCGCAAATCATTACGTTCAAACAATTGTTCAATCTTTCAATTATCTTAATACCGACACCATCAAGTATTCCTACAGCGATTTAATTACTTCGAGCCCCTACCTTATTGATTGACAACAGAAAAAAAGCTTTTTATAGGCACTGTCAGTAGAAAAAAGGATGTCTTCGAAATGAATGTAACAATAACAAAAACATTGTAAGTATTATGATAAAACTTTTTTAAACTAAAAGCAAAACAAGCTTAGGACTCGAAATAAAATTTCAATTTTTTAAAGTGGGCATATTTGCAGGAATAATTATTACCTAATGTTATTTGTTCTACTAATAATATATAATACTAAACGTAAAGATCGGTAATAATCGGAATAATAAATAATAATAGCCTAAAAATGTTTGAATAACTCGGTTGCCGCTTGTACTCGATAAATTCGACGAGTCTAACAACTGGCCTTGTGGCGCAACGGATAACGCGTCTGACTACGGATCAGAAGATTCCAGGTTCGAATCCTGGCAAGGTCGCATTCTTCTTTTTGCTTTTTTTTTCGGCATAGTTTTTTTCCGTATCTTTATTTTCGGTAATTCAATAATATAAAAATTAATATAACAGCAACATTAATATTCTTTTCACGTTATTTAAATTTTGATCGCTTCAAATTCATTTGCCAATTAGGTGCGTAAGCGCGTATTTTTATGAATTGAATGTGGTAGCGGGTTTTTTTTTATGCTTCGGCTAAATATGAATCATCATCATCATCATCATCATCATCCCAGCCTATATACGTCCCACATCTGGGCACAGGCCTCCTCTCAGAATGAGAGGGTTAAATATTAATATAAACTAATTATTAAAACATGCGATAAAAAAACTAACCCACCCAACGCCTCGAAGGCGTAATCGCACCCGTTGCCAAACGCTACTATTTAGTCAAATATTATATTTAACCCTTTCACTGCTATTGTGACGCAAAAATGCATTCACAAATATTGTGACAAAGGCCCACCTCAGCTATTATTAGAGGCTTTGGATCGTGACATAGTATTGTGACAGGGCGGTGATATTTCCGAGAGGTGACAATAGAGTGTCGTTTTAGGAGTATTGTGTCCTTTGAATCACCACAAGAATAAGTAAATCATTCATAATCAAGTAGATTCTTTCTCAAGCATTTCTATTCAAACGATAATGACACAAACGGGACCGTCTACACAGTAGTCGGAAGATTTACTAACCCTTGTTTATTGATCGCAAAGTATTTACTTAAATCTATTACTAATATTTACATTTCAGGATTATCGTTAACATGAAAAACCCATGTTTTAAGATCGACACACCCTAAGAAAAAGTGTGTATCTACAAAAACCAAATTTTACAGGAGAGCGTTTTAAAGTTTCTATAAATTTAAAATCGCAATTGCGTGGTAACTATATATGCCAGAGGATTGAAATTTGGCATGGAGTACAATATTGTAACAATGTATATTTATGATTTTTTATAGATTTTTAAATACGTTAGTTTCTTAATTATGACAGTTATACACTTTTACGTGATAATATGTTGTTAACTCCGACGTGTAAGTGGCAGATACATACTTGTTATACGTATATTTAACTTCGACGAAACGGTTTATGCCAGATAGACATATATTATGTAGTTACATATTTTACACTAGATTAGTCAAGTGACAGATATTGTACAGCCTTTCTAAAGATAAACACTGGTAGTGGTAGATACACGTTTATCTTTATTGACTGCCTTAATATTAAGTCATATGTACATGGCAAATGCACACGTGTTACGTGACTACTGATTAAAAGAAATTTGAAAAATGTTGACTGTAGGTATATGACATGTCATTTCTTCATATAAACATCTTTAAAAAACTCGATAACCAGCAGGTGCATTGCTATTCCTTGTAGTATATTGTAAATTAAGAAGTGTGATTGTTATATAAATGCTTAGTTAATTGTTTTAAATACTATAATTTTCACTTACAACCTTCATCACGTAAAATTAGAAGTTCATTTGCTAGTTTATAACAATAAAAAACATGAATAATAAGTATTGATATGATATTTATTTGAAAAACACAAAAATATCTTTATACGTCTTGTATACGAGTAATACGGGAAAAAATACAAAGGGAAGACTTCTTCCAAAGGGAAGGGAATGCCCCATTGTTCCCCGTACATTACCAAATTACATAATCAGCACTGGGAGAGGACAAAATAAATAATTCCTATTCCAAAACCGGGTTTTGTATAGGGTAATTTTGTTTCCTTGGACAAAACTAAAGTCCTGGGCCGGTTATGTACGAGGAAAGAAAATTCCTACTACAATACCCGGTTTTGAAGTAGTAATTATTAATTATTACTGCCTTGTATAGAACCAACGTCGGGGATTGGTAATTGGGAAAGAGATTTGTATTAAAAACAGTATAGTCAGCCATAACAGCTTGTACCAAATATCAATTTTTTGCCAGAAACTTTTGTAATAATTCAGTTTTTATGGATTTGTAACGAAAGTGATAAAATTCTGCTACATAACCCCATTTTGCGACGGGAAATCTCTTCCCTGGTACATTACCGATCCCCGACGTTGATTCTATATAAGGCAATAATATTTACTACTTCAAAACAGGGTGTTGTAGTTGGAATTTTCTTTCCTCGTACATAACTGGCCCATGACGTTATTTTTGTGCAAGAAAGTAAAAAAATCCTGTACAAAACCTGGTTTTGGACTAGGAATTATTTGCCATTTCCCAGTGCTGGTTATGTAAGTTGGTAATGTACGGGGAACAAGAGGTGTGTGTGTGTGTGAGACCCTTTTCTGCATCCTCACAACAGAAAGCTGTTACACACTATCATCATTTTTCCGCCCCTTATAAGTTGTCTCACCTGCTCTAAAACACGTGTCCGAGTCCGAAGCATCTTCATCAATGACGCTGCTGAGAATATAAGTTTAAAATAAATAAAATAATAAAAACATAAATACCATGGGAATGGGACACTTGACACCAATTGACCTATTATTCCCAAACTAAACAAAGCTTTTACTATGGATAATAGGCAACGGATAAACATACTTATAATATAATATAGATAAATACATACTTAAATACATATTTAACATTAAGGTTTATTTATATAAATATATTGTATGAAAAACAAACAAACACTCACACAACGATGTCATGAGGGTTGAAATAGTTAATTATTTTACGTGCCTAATACTATTTATATGGTTGCAATATTAAGGATAATATTTTTAATTTAATGAGTTCATTTTTTTTTTTATTTCAAATGCATAGTAAATATGCACTTACAGGTAATAGCTAATTTTTTCTCCGGCGAAGAAATGAGTAAATGCACACATAACCAACCAATATTAAATAGATTCCAACGTTTAAGTGTGTAAGTCGTTAATTACCTACCAAGATTTATTCGTTTCCGTTGTGTAACTGTGTATGTGGATAGTTACCTACTTATCACTTGGAAATTGCATCTTCTTTCAGTTTTGATAAGAATATACCCACCGCTCGACATTTTTCAATCTTTATTAAATAAACGTAGCGCTAGCGCGCGTCAAGCCGTGTCCGCGGTAGAAAATGTCCAACAGCCACTTCCCCTCCACCCGCTCGGTGCGTTCCCGCGTAATATTGAATAAGAGGCAAATATTAAGTTTTGCTCTGGATTTTTTTTAGCAATTTATGCAAATAGTTAGTTATACGTTTGGGAAAAAATATGTTCTAACCACTTTTTTATTGTTTTTATTAATATAAATGATAAAGTCGATACCGTAGAGTACGAAAATGCAATAGTCGCATAACTAAGTATCGGGCAGATACACACTTTTTCTTAGGGCGTGTCGAGATACATGACTGAAAATAAAAAAAGGTCCCGATATAGCCCACGCTTGCTTTTTTATTCCAAGCCAAAAAACTGAAGCAAAAGATGTGTTAAACGCCACCTCTTCAAGTCGAGAACATAATTACGAGTCACAAGTGGCCAACATTTTGGGTATAAGAAATTTTGTGACCAATTTTGGCAAGTTTTTGGGCGGATTCTCGGAATCTTGTTTATAAAGGCTACTGGGTAATTTTAGAGTAAAATAGGGTTTTTGGTGTCGGTTCGTTTTGTTAATATACGTGACTTGGAAATCTGTACATGTAAAAAATGGAGAAAGGACAAAAAATTATTCTTTGATTTATTAATTTTTGATAAAATATTGGGTTTGTATTTTCAGTCCTGAACTTGCTTCTCGAGTCAGATCATCATCATCTTCAGTTTTTATATGCAATGAGGTGGTAAACGAGCAAGTGCATCATCTGATGCAAAGTCAGCTCTATAAAACCTAGACACCCACAACACTAGATGATTGCAAATCCTTACGCGATTATATATCATACTAACAATTTAAGAGTCACTCTATGACCCTATCAGTTACCGGAATTTAATTACCACTAGTGTCGTGGCAATAAAAGTAGCTTAACACAGGCTTATGGTTATAAGCGCTTTGTGTGCGGATTAGACCCGCGGAGGGCCGGGGCAGGGTTGAATGGGAATAGGTGCAGCGGCGCTACCTAGATGGTGCCACTAGCGCGAGCCAAGACCCTCATCTATAAGGAAAGTACAACCGACTCCAAAAAAGGAGGAGGTTCTATGTTTCAATGTTTGTATCCATACTTAATTTTATATATGCGAAAGTGTGTTTGTGTGTTTATCCGTCTTTCACGCCGTAACGGAGTGACGGATTGACGTGATTTTTGGGATAGAGATAGTTTATGAGCCCTAGAGAGACAGAGACTACTTTTTATCTAGGAAAAATGCACAGTTCCCGCGGGAACAGCACGCGATAACCGAATACCACGCATGATAAAAAAAAATTATAACTGTTCAGTGGACGGTTATTTAAATTAAATACGCAAAATCGTCAATCGTTCGTTGAAGTCGTCGCAAGATATTTTCTGTGACAAATTTATAATATAACAATGAAATTAAAATAAAAATATTTTAGTTACCTATTAATTAATTTATATTTCCATTCTTCCCGTTTCATTCTCAACAATAAATCAACTAGAATACGAGTGCTACTACCACGATAGCTTTTTGGTGCATAAGCCATAGTTGACAACCTTAGAACGACGCCGAGAGTAGGTACGAAAAGTGAACATACAGGAGATTGACTTACTTAACTAAACTATCTGTGTTTTGTGGCTGAGCGGAGCGCACATCTCTAGTGGAAACGCAGCTTTAAGCCGGTAGCGCGCGCGCATTCCCGCGGATTACCCGACTACCCCCGATATTAATTTATTGACTCCGGGTATTATAACATTCCGTGGCCAATACGGGGGCGCTGCTCCAGGGGCTCATTTAATTGCGAGTGGTGTACCACTGTGTACTAACACCTCGGCCCGGTCTTATTGAAAATTTGAACATCGTATCGTGCCGTCCCGCTCACGCTAATAGTTTTAAAATAGAAATGAGAGGGATAGTACGACATAAAATTTCAATGTCACTGTTTGTTTAATCTTTGAATAATGTAAATCCCAATGAAGGAGTTCAGTCGTTTAATTCTTGTAACAATGGTAATCACACAAATAATTATTTTTTTTAAGGAGCCGTTTTCTTTATAAAAGCTATTCGACACCATGTCGTACGAGAGAGAGAGATAGGCATACGGCACTGAGTGAGACAGAGAATTTAGGCGTTTTTACTTGGTTAAAATCGCATACACTGTTCATTACGCGGTCGACACGCTCGCCGCACAGTGGTTCCGTCAAAGCACACGCAATGAATAAGGAAAAGGTTTGAGCTGCCGTCGCCGGTTGATTGGATAGACAGAACTAACAGACAAACTTGTACAAGTTGAGTTACGAGTTTATTTTTATTTGTGGCATTAGAGTTTAACAGGAATGACGTCACCAGAATTCTCATCAGTTCATCTGCATGCACCACCACCTACCCATTGAATAAAACAAATAAAACTAATGTCGTAACTCAACTTGTACACGTTTGTCTGTTAGTTCTGTCTATCCGCTCAACCGGCGATTAGCCCCAAACATGTCGAGCTAAACTCGATTTAAGACATGAGTTATCCGGGAAAATTTAACGCTTTGTTGTGTTAGATATTGTGCTGGTGACTGGATCTAGCGACTTAAAATATTCGTCCAATCGTTTTGTGTTGTGTATTAAATCATGGCTGACTTTTTGAATTGTGCATACATACTTTGATTATATACAACAATAATACAATACAATGTGTTTATAGTCAAAGCATACATATTTATAAAACGGTTAGCCTTAAAAAGTATTTCATCACAACCTGTAGGTAATTACCTACAGTTAGGTACGTATGCTAAGTGCCTCCAGACGATTTCATGCAAAATCTTCTTTATTTAATTAACAGTTGCGTTCGTCATTTGTCGAGATTGAATAATTTTGCGAAATTGGCAATGAAATTGGCATTTGTGTTGTTCAATTATAGGTAGTTACAGCAATCTAGACTTTCTCATTAGCGAAACTATTGCGAAAACAACCTTTTGCTTGGCTAAATACGGTTTAAATTTGAGGGTGAATTTATCTTGTACGGTCAAGGACTGTAATTTATGAGCCATCATGGGACCATTTCACAGTAAATGTCATATTGACATCGTATTCATTAATACGGAAAATCGTAATGACTTCTTTTTCGAAAAGGTTCCATGGTAGCTCATGAATTAAAGTCCTTGCCTACTTATTTATTATCTAATAAGTAGAGCAGACAAAGAGGTTTGAAACGCGTCAGCGACACGCGTCAATTCGAAAATCTAAGTTTTTATCGCACCGTCCCTCTCACTCTCGTATTAAATAATAGCGTCAGCGGGACGGTAACACGCGAAGTTCGAATTTTGCACTTTGGCCATAGGGCCAGCTGGGCCAGTTCGTATACCTATAGGCATGTGAAGGTAGCCGTGGTGGCCTAGTGGTTTGACCTATCGCCTCTCAAGCAGAGGTTGGTTCATGTGCGAAATTACAAATTCACCACAAGTTTTACGGCGAATAAAAACATCGTTAGGAAACCTGCACACACCTGTGAAGTTCCCAATCCGCACTGGGCCTGCGTGGGAACTACGGCCCTTTCATTCTGAGAGGAGGCCTATGCCCAGCAGTGGGACGTAAATGGGCTGGGATGATAATGTGAAAGTAGAGGAAACCCTTTTTTTTTGTACGAAAACACATTATGAACAAACTACCGTGAGACTTACTCATATTAAATATATTTTCTCGGTTAACTCACGTCTTGAATCGCAGTGCGCGTGTTGCAGCAGCCGCCGAGTCGCGTTGCTCCGAGGGAGAAGGGCTACAGATTAGCCCGAAACATGTCGAGCTAAACTCGATTTAAGACTTGAGTTATCCGGGAAATATATTTAATATAAAACACGTTATGTATAAAATAAACGTTAATTTACTATGGTCGTTGTAATCGACGAGAGAGTCGTTACATGTAGGTTCTCTATCATTGTAGCAAATACCTACTCTATCACTGATGGTACAGTCGGCCGCGATTGGATCTAGGTCGCCTCCTGTCTGTCCGGGAATTACCTCTCGCTGCAGACGCCTTGAACAAAGAGATGCCAGTCAACTCTATCTAGAGCTAAAATAGTGCTAGAGTCGGTATTTGAGCTGTGTACAATGCTTGAGATATAGCAAAGGTATATTGTATAAATATGTATTTATTCCGCAATCGCACACAGCAGGGCTACTACGAAACTCGAAACTCGAAGTTCGTGTCGTGCGGTCCCTCTGACACTTATACTATTTAATACGAGAGCGAGAGGGACCGCACGACACGAACTTCGAGTTTCGCAGTAGCCCTATAGTTTTGCGGTGTAATTTTTTTAAGTACAGCCAAACATGTGGTCTACCACTCTAATGTTGATAATCGTTTGCATGTCATAAAAATAAAACAATACATATGCCAATAGAAGTGTCTGCCTACTTTAAAGTTCGACTTTAGCGACATATTCATTTGATAGGAATTTGCTCAAAAATTTATACCACTTATTTGGCTGATGGTACATACAATAAACAATAAACATCAATGAAAATGTTATTATTGATTATTTTATTATTATATTAAAATTTTAAACGTCTCTCCAAAACCCTAATGAAATTATCAGTTGTGATGGCGTTTTATGGATGGATAATAATTTTGACAAATGTCTTACGTTACGTGATACTGAAAGATAAAGTTGAGACTGCATCAGTTTGTCTCTGAATTAACAAACTAACCCTACGCTCCAATTTTCCCACTTTTTCACCTATAAACACGGCAGAGCCGCCTCACGAGTCGAGTGGACAGGCGTGTCGTCGAATCCAAATGACGTTTAGCGCAAGATGGCCGCCGCCAGTGCCGTCGCCGAAAGCCGAAAGCCGAGAGCCGAGCGCCGAGCGCCGACGCGTGCCCACTCGCCGCCGAAACAGCCACTCTGCACTAATTAACTCACAAAGGTTGAACGTGGAATAATTTGAAAGTTTAATTTGCACGATCTGGAATTGAAAGTTGGGTGTGGCAGGAAAGGCATCAGAGTAGAATAAATGCGGTAGAAATGAGAGCGTTAAGAAGTATGTTAGATGTGAAATTGAGTGACAGAATTAGAAATAGTGCGATAAGGGAACGCTGTGGTGTAAATGAAGGTATAGTCACACGGATTGAGAAAGGTATGCTTGGATGGTTTGGGCATGTGGAGAGAATGAGTGAAAACAGATTGACTAAGCAGATCTATAAGACGAGCGTGAATGGGAACGTTGGGAGAGGAAGACCTAGACGAACGTACCACGATCAAATCGGGGACATTCTGAAGAAAGGTCGGGTCAGGAGTACTCTAAACCGACGTGCATGCATGAAAAGATTGATGAATGTAGAGGAAGCGAGAGTTGTATGCCAGAATCGTAGCAAGTGGAAGGATGTAGTCTCTGCCTACCCCGTTGGGAAAGAGGCGTGATTTTATGTATGTATGTATGTATGTTCTGGAATTAACGGAAAAAATGGCGTTTTCCCTAAAACCAGTTAATAATTGAGCACTGTAATAATAATGTGATAAGACTCATTTAAAATTACTAGCACTTGAGGTATCCCATCTTAGGCCTCTAGGTTGGCAACGCATCTGCAATACCCCTGGTGTTGCAGATGTTTATAGGCGGCGGTGATCTCTTACCATCAGGGGACCCACTTGCTCGTTTGCCATCCAGTGGAATAAAAAAAATCGATTTAATTATACCTATGTTTTAATAACCTGACCTCTTTGTTAGTTACATACTTATTTGTATTATCGAAAAATACCGACAAAGTGGTTTAAAAATAATTCCCAACATTTCAGGAGACGTGGTAAAGTAAGCTTGACTGAACAACCTGTAAAGATTGTTGTCATAGTGTTTGTGTCTACATTAGAATTAAAAACTTCTATGGAAATAACTTGACAAGGGTGTCCATTCGGGATAACTTTGTAACACAGCCAGGTATATTCATTATTATAAATCAATCGCCTTTACCGCCACAACCAGCCAGTTTACACGCACAACAAAAACGAAACAGCGTTGCACGTCAATCATACAAATCAACTCATTCACATTAGAAATTAGAAATCCTGTATTGTTTGAATAATGAGTCATTGAAGTTATTCAGTTAATCAATAGTCCGACACTTGAGTGTTGCCAGTGTCATTATTGAGCATGACGCCGTGTTGCCAGCCCGGGGTACAATTAAGCCGTCAGTTTAAATAAGGAACTCGATACGATTGGATCGTTAAACCGTGTATGTTTTCTTACCATGTAAACATGAATGATCAGAAAATCTTTGGTATGCGGGCTGGATGTGGAGCACGGCCCAGCTGTTATAATTTGACGGGGCAAAGTGAGATTGCGGGCTTTATAGTAACTATTATGTAAAAGTAACTGTTTGGTATGTGTTTCCGCGTGTCCTATTTTAATTTACACCTTGCTTGTTATTGACAATTAAAAAAAAAAATACCTCGTTGAGTTTCTTGCCGGATTCTTCTCAACAGAGGTTTTTCCCGAACCGGTGGTAGATTTTTTGACGTTCATAAGTGCTTATCATAGCCTAAATTGAATAAAGAGATTTTGTCTTTGACTTGACTTTGACTTGTCTCTTATTAGCGGAGTTGTAAGTCAACTTTTAAGTCCTTATAATGTTTCATCGTACCTTAAGTAATGCTTGTACCTAGAGCAAGCCGATCACTGCCATGACAACGAGGATTCGTGAAAGATTTTGTTATCCATACCGTGGCAGATTTATGGGTGACGTAATGGATATGCAAGGAAGTGGACTTGTACCCTTCTGGCGTAAAGTAGAACAATACTAAGATACAGAATGAAACCTATAATGGTGAAAACCAAAATGTCATACACCGTTATAGCTGCGTTAGCAGGTAGTTATAATTTCCATTAACTTTTTTTATTCGACTGGATGGAAAACTAGCAAGTGGGTCTCCTGATGGTAAGAGATCACCACCGCCCATAAACATCTGCAACACCAGGGGTATTGCAGATGCATTGCCAACCTAGAGGCCTAAGATGGGATACCTCAAGTGCCAGTAATTTCACCGGCTGTCTTACTCTCCACGCCGAAACACAACAGTGCAAGCACTACTGTATAGATTCAGGCGTAACTTTGCGGACGTCCATGTTAAAATAAATGGAATATCTGTCTTGCTCCTCCGCCAAGTAGTGAAGCACTGCTGCTTCACGGCTGGATTAGCGAACAAGATGGTGGTAGCAATTCGGGCGGACCTTGCACGCACAAGGTCCTACCACCTGCAAAACATTTTACTATAATACCTCTGTTACTAAGTGAGACGTAATATTCCTCTTGTTAATTAAGTGCTCGGACGCCGCGTGTGACACGTCAACATCGAGACGTACTTGCGCTAATATTAGGCTCCTCTGAACTCGGAAACAAGTGTCGCTCCAAGACAGACATACATACATTGCTGAAATACTATAGCCTCGTGCCTATATACTTTCTTTGGGAAGGACATAAGAAATAATTAAAATTGCATACTGATGTGATGTCTTTTGTAAAATACATCGTGAAAAACTAGTAGGAAAAGCTGAAGATTTATTTCCTCTATTTTCCCTGAACATCTTAAGCTCTAAGCAATATAATTTGAAAGTGCTAAATTTTTTTTTCCAAAAATGTGCCTTTGGTAGGCAGGAGGATAGAATAAGTGAACCAAGTTTTTTTTTTATATACGACTGGAAGGCAAACAAGCAAGTGGGTCTCCTGGTGGTAAGAGATCACCACCGCCTATAAACATCTGCAACACCAGGGGTATTGCAGATGCGTTGCCAACCTAGAGGCCTAAGTTGGAATACCTCAAGTGCCAGTAATTTCACCGGCTGTCTTACTCTCCGCGCCGAAACACAACAGTGCAAGCACTGCTGCTTCACGGCAGGATTAGCGAGCAAGATGGTGGTAGCAATCCGGGCGGACCTTGCACAAGGTCCTACCACCTGCAAGATGGTGGTAGCAATCCGGGCGGACAGATGGTGGTAGCAATCCGGGCGGAAGTAGTTGTGTATGGAAAATCTCAAGCCGCTATGGATTTAATCCAAAGATACATAAGCCAATTTGGTCCAGAATAAGCCGGCTTAAATTGTTTTCTTAACCTTTGAGTTTATCATCTACTATTTTATTGCTGAACTAAGAAACACAATTTTAGGTCTTCAGATTTATAATTCATAATTCATTTATTTGTAATAAGTGTTGTTTTGCTCCTTAGGTAGGCTAATCCAAAAGCTTAGTCATTTAGTTTAGTTTAGTTTAATTTAGCTTAGTCGTTTAGTTCGACTGAATGCAGATAAGGATTGATGTGGTCTACAATACCATACAGTATGTTTTATGTCATGTTACAAAGAAGTATAGTAATTTAGTAAAACACAAAATTATGACACACTTTATTTGTCAACTACCTACAAATAAAAAATAGGTGTGTACAATCAAACTCCCCACCACCTGCTATGCCGACACTTTCCGGGTTAAATTTGAAACAGTTTGTATACTTACAATTAACATAACTTAACCTAAAGTATACTTAATATTCCATAACAACTAAACACCCGTATAAGCTTCAAAAATTAGGTTAATCTTACTAACTCACTTAAAAACCTATCAAAAAAATCATGCCACTATGAAACAGAGCACCGGCCACCGGCGTCAACGGCGCTTGACGCAAGTGGCCAATGACGCTCGTGACGCATTGATCTCTGAAACTGACGCATTGATCCTTAAAGTGACGCTGTGAGCTCTGCTTAACTCCATGCATAAGTGGCTGAGCGCTAATCGCCATTGTTTAAGGCAACCTGATACGCTATTGTGTTTTTTTTCTTAAATTTTAACGCTGTCATACGATACTTTGGTACACACAAATTGAGATGCTTGTCGATTGAATGGAGTCGTGATAAAAAGAACTGGTTCGTCTATTCGTATAGCAACCAATCGATTTATTGTGTTCAAAAAGTGTGAACTAGAATTCTTTTTCAATTTCGTCTTTAACCTCATTGGTAAATGTAGAGCTAATTTAATGGACTACCTACTAAAGTCTTAATAGGATTGTTTTTGACGCTGAAAGGTTGTAATTATTGCATTAATTAATTGTACAGAATTTTTATGGGATCTATAACGCTGAACTCAGACCATTTTTTGTGCACCTTCGTTCCTTGAGATTCTGCCCTACAAAATTCTAATCAGTAGTGTGTCCAAATCCACCTTTTTCATTCCAAATGTGTCTTCAGTTGTATTATTTATAATTACTCAAAAACTGTAAGAGTTAAATACATAACAGTGTCACAAATGATTCGTTTTTTAGAACTTATTTACTGGAAATTGACCGATATATTCTAAAATTATCTCTGGCTTCATATTTGGCAAAATTATTCCTCAATATACAGAGGCATTTTTTCCTAAAAACCTCACAAACTAATCTAACATGGTGGTCACATACCGGAACATGATGTTGCTTAGTTTACCGGCAACACTAAACGTATTAACGTCGTGGCAACTTTAACCACAAAAGCAACAACCAGTAACAACTTTTATAAAAACAAAACGAATAAACCTTTTCTTCCACCACAACGGTCCCAAAACTGTTAACTGCCCGTCACCAATATCAAGGATAACAGTGATAATTCCGTGTTTACTCGAGGGCGTAAAGTCGATAATGGTGTGTCTGCCGCGGGACCGCCACAATGTGCCGCCACACGCTCCAATTCACTTATTTATCTTTCACACGTAATTGAGGAAGTCTTTAAGTCTTTTGTGCGTCTTAATATTGTTAAAATTGGACAATCGGCTTAAGCCGGGTCTCTACTGAGCGAGCCAAGCGCCTGTCACAGGATTTTGTTCGATACGGCTCAAAATCGCACCGGAAATGACAGCCGCGCGAGGCAGTTCGCTCAGTGGAAACACGGCTTTAGGCTGCGAGTAAAAAAACTCGCTGAACGCTCGTGTTTCGATCGATTGTTTGGGCATTGTCTAAGCGCAAGCCGCCTGAATAGTTGGAGCGTTTTGAGCGTTTCGGCGCTTGAATGGCTTTATTAATATCGATGATGAGATGACGGGGGCTGGTTGAAGGAATGTTTTAGAACACAGCATAGAGTGCAATTTAATTGTAGGCGCCTATTTAGTTGTTCATTATTTGTATTTTATGTAGGTAAAAGTGGAGTGGATGGAACTTGTGTAAGTAGGTATTGTATTGTCAATTGACAAAATAACGGAATTCTGCTACAAGCCCGCCCGGATTGCTACCACCATCTTGCTCTAATAATCATGCCGTCAGCAGCAGTCCTTGCACTGTTATGTTTCGGTGTGGAGAGTAAGCCAACCGGTGAAATTACTGGCACTTGATACCTCTTCATCTGCATCTTGGGCCTCTAGGTTGGCAACGCATCTGCAATCCCCCTGCCTGGTGTTGCATGTATGTATGGGATCTCTTACCATCAGGAGACCCACTTGCTCGATTGCAAAAAAACATTAGTGAGTTACATAACTCGTTGTTTTTTTAAGTGTGTAGTTAATACAACATGTCATGTTTCACCAGAATATTATTAACACTGTTTTAACCTCGTAAAGCTCAGTGTAAGTACTAAATTTGAATGGGAACTCTTCTTCCATGACAAGGTTTCAAATTCTGATTATCGAAGTTTGACATACTGACATACATCCGAGATAAACATTCAGTAAGATACAGTAAATAACTATTACAATTAAATTTTAATAATTAAGAATTGTTACCTCAAGTTTTCAAGGTATCTAAACTACATAATTAAGTAATTCTCCATTAAGATTAATTTAACACAACAAAACGCAACCTAAGCAATCCCTTGGAAAGTGAACTTCATTAAATAAGCTATAAAATTAAGTGAATTTATTGTGATTTGCGATGGTTGAAGACTGCAGCGCGGAATGTTGATTGCGCGCTCTTAATTACTTCATTATCTTTAAGCACTGCCGCCTCTATTCCCTCTGCAGCACGGTCGACAGTGGGTGCCACAAGTTGTATTAAGTAGACTTATTTAATTGTTTTTCTTGTTGCAGGGTTCCCGCAGATCAAATCACCGTACAGCCCCTCCCAGCCGCACCTCACAGGTTGGTGCATTCCTTTGTGAAAACACTTTTTAATCATTACTTTACTTATAATATTTATTTAGTTTTTTTTGTCATTAAAATAAGTAATGTTATTGATAAAAGAAACTAAATAATATACATATTAAACATAACTTTCTAACAATAACTTAAAATAAAATAAAAATTTAACCTAAAACTAAAATAAATTGTCCAAAAAGTACCCCTTAGGCAAGGTCCTGAAGATGCTGGCAGCGTTTCCTCTTTGAATAGCTAGGCTAATTCTTTGTCCGAGGAATTGTAAATGCGAACTGTCTTTTTTTATTCGACTGGATGGCAAACGAGCAAGTGGGTCTCCTGATGGTAAGAGATCACCACCGCCTATAAACATCTGCAACACCAGGGGGATTGCAGATGCGTTGCCAACCTAGAGGCCTAAGATGGGATACCTCAAGTGCCAGTAATTTCACCGGCTGTCTTACTCTCCACGCCGAAACACAATAGTGCAACTGCTGCTTCACGGCATGATTAGCTAGCAAGATGGTGGTAGCAATCCGGGCGGACCTTGCACGAGGTCCTACCACCTGCAACCTGCACCTGTCAGTTGCCTCTTCACGCTCAAACTGCTGAACTGACTTAGATGACATTTGGTATCAGGTCCCAAACGGGGAATTAGATAACCATCAAAATTGGCTTAGCGGTTTTTGAGATATTCAAATTTGAAATAACAATGTCGGTGTCTATACTATAGACGCATATCATTTAATCTTGTTAAGGGCTTAGTTAATTTTAATTAATTAACCGGGGTCTATCAATTAGTTTACGAAGTTCAATTAATTGAATGTTGTAGAGGGTCGTAGAGGCTTACCAAGAAACATCTCAATACAACCATTATGTTGAGAGAGCCTGTATGCCAACACAAAATTTTGTATGTATGTAACTCTTCATTTATTGTAACATCAGCTAAATGGGCCAATCAACTTTTTTACCGACACTTTGGGCGTCTACTGCGTTACCAAAATTGTCTCTGGCGTTACCAAAAAATCGTACTTCCAACAAGATATTTCACGGTTTAATGTATTCATATACACCATCTAATAAATAGCAGAAAAAACATGTTTACTTACCAAAATCTGCAATTGTTTGAAAAATTTCGCGGACACATTAGTGTCGAAACGTGGTCTATCAATTTTTAAACAAGTTCCTATCAAATGAATATATGTCGCTAAAGTCGAACTTTCAAGTTGACAGACACGTCTACTGGCATTAGGTATTGTTTTATGACATGCAAACGATTATCAACTTTAGGGTGGTAAGATTTTGTCACGTACCCATCTCGGCCTCAGATTCAGAAGGCTTGGGCCGCAGCTACCGGCGGGCCCAGTGCGGATTGGGAACTTCACATCATACACAATTAAATTTCTTCGCTGGTACGAGCAGATTTTCTCCCATTGTTTTCCTTTACTGCAAAAATAACGGTAGGTAAATTTAAAATCTTATTCGCATCTAAATTCCGGAGAACTGAGAGGCGATGCAAAAAAAAATCTTTTTCATCTTTTTTTTAAGATTTCGTTGACCAAGCGCTAGTAAAAATATTAATAACACTAGCCACCCTTCTTTCAATTCCTGTTTAATATGTCCCAGATATTTAGACCTTGTCTCATCTTCACCACTTAAATATATTGATAATTTCTGGGTCAGGTAAATCTGATGTCGTTTCAGACAAAACAAAGTTCGGGCAAAACAAACACATAAAAGTGATGCCATTTCAGTTTATTCGGGCAAAACAAACAGAGACGACATCACAGATGTCTATCACGTAAAACATCGGGAACTTATGGAGTAAACCGGCCCTTAGTTGATTAAGCAATTTCTTAGCCAAGCGTAGTCTAGTCACAGTGTCTCGGGCAACCTGACTAATAGAGAACAATACATTCGTCAGTGATTTGGGAAAGTGGCTCGAGCCTCCCCCTCACCCCCCTTTGTCTCAGTAATGAATCCGGCAAACGCCAGGCGTCACCGCGCAGCCGCTAAACCACCCGATATCACAAATCACAAGTATCACAACACAGCCGATAGCGTATTGGGAATTCAACTTAAATACCAACTGTTACAGTTGATTTTGAAGTGACTCCTCGATTGACTTGTGATGTTTTGAATCAGGATGCTACAGGAATTTGCTTAGGACGTGAGGCTTTAGAAAATATCCTGTTAAATGCAAATTAGAGAGGTCGAGATAAAGATATAATTCTAGGGTGCTTAAATTACTTATTATGTGAATGGGAATCTCGATAATCTTTTCCTTGTGATTTTGAGTATATAAGTACCTTGTGTCTGGGCGATATATGAGCACCTGAGTGGAGTCCCCGCTCGGCAGCCATTTGTAAAATTACCTCCGCCATTTTTGCGCGGGAATTTCATATTTGGAACGCCGCGGGGCGCCGCGAGTGGATTTGAGTTTGCTCGCATTGTTTCTCTAACACAATGACGTGCGATGGCCGTTTACGACGCATTGTTTAGACGACGCCATTTTTAATTTGAAAATTAGGGTTCATGTTTGTGTTATGTACTCGGTGGAGTCAAGTGGGCCATGGTAAAAGCAGGTCTTATTGGACGGCAGCGCTCATTGTAGAACTCAGCCATTTTTCCTCATAATTTGGAATCAGAAAACAAAGACAAGGTTTTGGTCGTTACAGTGCGTGTTACGCATAGAGCAAGTTAATCTGATATCAAACCCATGTGTAGTTAAACTTTGTACATCAGCTTTTTGATCAGGAATAGGGATCCGTTCAAAAACAATCCATCGATCAAAAAAACTAACTAAAATCATAGCTTAAACAAACTCATGGAAATATCTCATATAAAATCAATTATTTTTGCAATTTTTCTGTCAATTAAATCGAGACGATTCTCTTTGAATATTTCTGCGCCAGAATTAAGGTGTTCACAGAGTCGAAGAATAGCTATCCGTTAAAAAATAGCAACAAAACCGATTTTCAAGTGTCTCACGACCGGGCGACAGGAAACTGCAGGGCTACTACGAAATTCCAAAATCGAAGTTCGTATCGTACCGTCCCACAGACGCTTATATCATTTAATACGAGAGTGAGATGGATGGTACGACACGAACTTCGATTTGGAATTTCGTAGTAGCGCGTCTGCTTCCCGCCGACAATTTTTGACAAGTTTTTTCCGTCACCGCGTTCGCCGCCAAACAAGCAATCAACCGGCAGCCTAGTTAATACAGCATTAAGTGGTCGGAACCACAACCTTCTCGATTACCCGCCACATTCGTGAGGAAACTTTTTTTCTGACAAGACAAGTAGCAACTGTGTACGCGTGGAACAACACAACTGTCTCCTTCACTCCCGTATTCCTTACTAGTATAGTTGGTATTCGGTCAACGCAGCGGCATTTGTTATTCTGTGACAGAGAGTATCGGGTGTCACAGAAGCGTCACTCCGCTAAGTGGCGACAGCTTGTAATAACAAGCAGTATATTAATGTTTGCGGTCGCAACACTGATTTAGTGGATCGGATTTTGTTGACTCGAATGCTTAAAGTTACATTTGTCTTTTTTTAGTGAATGTTTGGGGATGCGTTGACGCTTTGAATGTGCTAGTACAGGTCTGGTAGGTATGTTACTTTTTTTGTAGTGTGTTTTTTTAATAATTTTGAGGAGGTACTCTTCCCGGCGTTTTTTAATAATGAAGACTCATTTTTTTTTTATTCGACTGGAAGGCAAACGAGCAAACACTGCACCGTACATCGCATTTGCGGGCGATAAAACCTTGTGAAAAGTCGATTCGGATCAATATCACATCTAACTGGGGATTCTGCAGAGCTACCATGAAACTCAAAGTTCGTGTGCGGTCCCTCTCGCTCTCGTATTAAAAAGTATAAGTGTCAGAGGGACCGCACGATTATGAACTTCAAGTTTCGTAGTAACCCTGCTGTCATAAGCAGCAGTGCTGCTGTGCATGAAGACCAATAACAGGCGAAATCACTGGCACATAGATACCTACTGTGCGCATACACGTACGCACGCACATTACAACTTTCACTTTAATGTCAGTAGGAAATACTCTACCGATAAAGTCGTAACAAAATTCATATGTCAAAAATTGTCAATGAATAAAACTACAGAAAGGTAACACCATAATAGTTTGTCCCACTCAATGATTGGCGAGTGGCGGGTCAACCCGCGGCGTGGGACCGCAACATGTGCGCGTGCGCCATTTGAGCCACGCGATACTCCGCTGATTGCTAATTGCAAACAACCATTAGTTAGCAATAGCCAGTTGCTATTAACAATTAGTTGTTTGCGATGTTCTCACATCTTGGGACGTGGATGGATCTCTACAGGGAGGGTTTTATGTTTGAAGACTGTAATGTAAGTCACTTTATTTGGTTCTGACAAATTTTTGTTTACTTTAACCTTTCGAACACATTATTAATGCTGCATGTTTGAGTCTACCGTCTGGTAGCATAATGTACGGTTGTGTTGCTCTGAAGATGAGCTCTGGTTGAGTTCGAAACGCGTCAATGTAGTGGTGGTGGTGATAGATGGGTTCGTGTGATTTGTGTGTTCTTACAGGGTGGAGGTGGAGGAACTGCATGAACACGCTATTTTGCATAAACTTAGCAATTATAAGGTCGTGGGTGAGCAAAGATATTCTTTTAGTTCATTACAATTATAATTGCAAAATTGTTCATAACACAATTTCTCTGAAATTCAGCAGGGTGCTAACTTAATAAAATTGAGCAAAAAGATTCTCCATGCAGAGCCGACCCCGAAGAATTAAGCTTAGAACTCCTTTCCCGGGAAACCGAACCTTGGGGGGTGGCATAAGGGGGGAGGACCCCGAGTATGAAAGGCATTAGCAATTATAATGGAGTAAGTGGTTCATTACCTGCCGGGTTCCGTCGACGGCCGATTAGAGCGCCTTCGGCAGTGGACAATATGGAATTCTTGAACGTTTATGAGTCGATTAGTAATTTAGGGCGGTGTTTTGGTGGCGTAATGTTGTTTGGCACGTATTTTGGGATAGCATAGGTATTTCTATAGCATAGGTGGACGATTTTCACTGATGCAGCAACTATAAGTGCATATATAAATGAGTGTAAAAAGCAGAAATAAATTTAAAGAGTGTCATTTGTCCCCATGATTCGTCTTAAAAAAATCTCTTGTTTTTTAAGTCGGTTTAAAATACATTTGCGTGGTCAAAATCATATTGTCTATCTGAAATGCTGTTTGTACTCATGTTTGTGTTTCATAAAAACATTTGAATGATCGAACCACGATCTGATGTCAAATTGGATGATATAAGTAAATACAGTATAGAAGGCAGTGTTGCAGGTGGTAGCAGTGGCGTGCCTAGGGTATCAGACTATGGCAAGCCGAGAGATATGTTTTAGTATTTTTATCATTTAATGTAGGTAAATCCATCTTGTTGCCGCTTTACTTTTCAATCTTTACTAGTCTGTGAAATACAAAAGTCAGAAGTCGGCTTTTGGGACGGAATTATATCTTTCTTTTCAATAAGATTATTAATAATCCTTTTATACACTTGTAGTCACACAAGGGACAATTTGGTCCGTTTCCGAACTCATTCTCTCTTACAGGCACCGCACTTTACGCCGCACTAAAACCACAGAATATATAATAGTACTGACGTACTGCTAAAACCAGAATACCTAAGTACCTACTTATTAATTTTTTGAAATTATTGCATCAAATCACAACTCTACGCTACGGCCCACGGTTCGAAATAAACATGAAGTTAAATAGAAGTTATTCATCTCGCGCCCGCGCACTCGCTTTCCAAACCAAACGCAACAAACTTCACACCGTAAGCCAGCTTCAAAATTGCAAAGAAAGTTCTATACATGCAGCTATACATAGATATTTGCAACACTAACGTTTCCCTAAGTAAGAAGAGAGCAAACGCTTCCAAACGTAAGCCCGGTAAAAGCCCACGAGAGCGAACGAGATGTCATGCTATTTACAACGTACGCCAACGTACGCCGCGTTGTATGGACTCGCCGCGCGCCGCCCGGTCGCAATTGGCGCCACTGTCCATGCACCGACACCGGATTACTTATATTCTTATTATTTTACGTAAAATAAAGCGCGCTAAATTATTAAAGTGATTTTATTAGAACAATTTTTTTTCGTTTGGACATTGTTCGGTTTATAAGGCAAGCCCGGCTTTTGGGCTTCTATGTAAGGATCGCCACTGGGTGGTAGGACCTTATGCAAGGTCCATCCGGATTGCTACCACCATCTTGCTTGCTAATCCTGCCGTGAAGCAGCAGTGCTTACACTGTTGTGTTTTTTTTATTCGACTCGATGGCAAACGAGCAAGTGGGTGTCCTGATGGTAAGAGATTCAGCGTAGAGAGTAAGACAGCCGCTGAAATTACTGGCACTTGAGGTATTCCATCTTAGGCCTCTAGGTTGGCAACGCATCTGCAATACCCCTGGTGTTGCAGATGTTTATGGGTGGTGGTGATCTCTTACCATCAGGAGACCCACTTGCTCATTTGCCATCTAGTCGAATAAAATAAAAGCGAAAGCGAAGCATTTTTTAGATTTTACTTGATCCAATTTTTTTTTACTTATCCTCCTAAGTCCTCGCGTACTTTATAAAGGACTAATTAACTCTTAGAATAACGGCCGAATGTACTTTATAAAGCACAAATTTTTCATTGAATAAAGAATTCTAAGAAATTTGAAATAAAGTCCAAAATAACAAAGCAGGTCAACCATGTATAGATCTTAAATGCTAAGTTTGTTACTCAGAAGGTTATAACTGACCGTGTGACCTATCTCACCTGATGTAAAGTGCAGATGAGGCCAGAGGTGTATTACCGATTCTAGGATGAAGCAAAGTGTTTCTTCAAAAATCTATAAATGCAGTTTTGTATTTAAAAATACTAAAATGTTGCCATTCAATAAATTTTCCTAACTTCAGCATCTAAACTATTCCTTCCATTTAAAATTTTCCACTATACACCACCCGCAGTTCAGCCAAGTTACTGAAGGTCTACTCCGAAACACAAAATTCGAAGTTCGTGTTGTGCGGTCCCTCTGACACTTATACTAATACGAGAGCGAGAGGGATCGCACGACACGAACTCGAATTTGGTGTTTCGGAGTAGCCCTTCAGTTCAGCCAAGTTACTGAAGGTCGCACCGTCTCAATCAACAACTAGACCGCTTCAGTTTCTAATCCTATTGGGAGCTTTCAGGCTCCGCAACCCGCAACCAACCGCCGGCCGTAACCTCCCGATTGGTCCACACTTTGTATCCAACGGGCCCATTCACTACATTATTAAGTGGCCCGCCCCCCCCTGCCGACCCACCACCCCCCTCTCGGAGGAAACGATATTCCGAACCATTATATTTTCATGCACCGCTGGCTATGTTCGCTCAGTTTTTTGTTATATTAGGTTTTAGTCTAAGAGGGTTTTAAGTCCGCTTTATTCTTAATAGCGAATTGACGCAGAGCTTCTTGTGGGGCCAGTGTCCTCTATTCTGTAGAAAGGTGCGCGATTATTTTGAACATAAGTTTTAGAATATGATAAGAATAATTTTATTAATAGAGAATAGTAATTTCAACTATACTACACCTTTAGTCAAAATATATATTAGCCGTTTCGTTTACCATATATATGACAGAAAGGCAGTAGATATTTTCAGCTTACGCCCATGTGAATGTCGCGTAATGGCCAAGCTACTAAGCTACTATATTTTTTTAGTAAAAATATATACTACTAGCTTTTGCCCGCGGCTCCGCCCGCGTTGAATTCGGTTATTGCTCGCTATATTGGTTTGTAGTACATGCTATGTATCAGAGATGGCGCTGTATGTGAAAAAATATTTTCCCGCTTTTCTTTTTAAATTTTTCCTGAATTTTCTTTGCTATAAACCTCACGGAGCCCGAGACCTTTCCAACGAATGCAAAACCTTTGAAATCTTTTCTTGCGTTCTGGAGTTAAAGCGTCAGGAAGGAAAACCCGACTTATTTTTATATAGTAGAATAAAAAATATAAACTACACCTTACGTTGCATCACAAATCAAACAGCGCACGTTGCGTACCATTTTCTATCTTGCCGAGTTTCGCAAGTATGAGTAAGGATCCCAATACTGTCGCTCACTAATGTATCGTTAAGGTACTTTGTTCAGCTTTTTAAATGTTGCCACTCCGGCGCACCGCGCGTCCCGTCTGATCAGCGCGCGTCGCGTTTACACGCCACTGGGATCGAAAATATTGGATAAAAGAACTCGTACATCGTCTTTTCTATGGTTTGTCATCATTACGTGGGAATTATCTTTCAAATTCAAATTCAAATTCAAAAACATTTATTTGTAAGAATACATCGGGATATATATCCTAGTAGCTTTTGCCCGCGGCTCCGCCCACATGGTATTCGGTTATCGCGCGCTGTTCCCTCGAGAACTGTGCATTTTTCTGGGATAAATAGTAGCCTATGTCACTCTTGGGCCCATAACCTGTCTCTTTGCCAAAAATCACGTTGATCCGTCGCTCCGTTACGGCGTGAAAGATAGACAAACATACACACAAACATACAAACAAATACACACACTTTCGCATTTATAATATTAGTATGGATCTGTTTATTTCATACCTACCTTTAAACGAGCCATTCTTGTGTATATTTCAGGGATCTCGAAAACGGCTTCAACGATTTAGATGAAATTTGGTATGTAGGGGTTTTCGGGGATGACAAATCGAACTAGCTTGGTCTTATCTGCGGGAAAACGCTTACTAACGAGTTTTAGGCCGAGCAAGGCTCGGTCGCCCAGGTAAATTATTGTAAAACTGTTGCAAGCAGGATTACGTTTCGTTCGTCACCTCAGTGCCATGTTACACACCGCCTTCGCAACAATTACGATATAATCCAATCATCAAATAGGACATCATGATAAGTATGCCTTCCGCCGCCCCTGCACAACAATATCGTTTTCAAAAAATAGCAAAAACACCCCCATAACGAGCCCCCAGGGGCTACTCGCCCCAAAAATGATTTTCCGACCCCCGCAACCCCCGCGACCCCCCGCCCTCGGGGGCCGGGGTCCCTTGCTTTTTAGCTAGCTAAATAATTGGTAATGTGAAGTTAGGCTGCAGTTGCCGCGTTATGGAAATTAGGGGGGTTCCGCGGAAATTGTGAAAGGTTCGTGTTGTTGCCTCGAACCCGCGGACTTGGTAGGTTGTTAATTGGCGACGTTACAAATTCAAATACGGATCCCTTTAATTTTTTATTTAATTTAATTTTTATTATTTGTTGTAGAGACAGGAAGAATACACATAGTTTGGTTTATTACTACAGTGTTTTGTTACTAAGAACTTTTGTCATAATTCGTGCACGAAACTCTACATAGGTACTCGTAAATATCGGTGAACCATTGACGCGAGAAGATTACGATCAATACACCAACCTGTTAAAGTGACTCTGCTTTAAATTAATAACTAATTAGTTACCTACCAAAACTTTAATCCATCGTAAGATTCATAAAGTAACATAATTGATACGTATCATAAATAATATGTTCTAGCTTTTGCCCGCGGCTCTGCCCGCGTGGTATTCGGTTATCGCGCGCTGTTCTCTCGGGAACTGTGCATTTTTCCGGGATAAAAAGTAGCCTATGTCACCCTCGGGCTCATAAACTATCCCTATGCCAAAAATCGCGTCGATCCGTTGTTCCATTACGGCGTGAAAGACGGATAAACATACAAACACACTTTCGCGTTTATAATATTAAATATGGATTACAATGTTATATCACTCATTACTTACAGCATAAAACTAACCTGAATTCGTCCCAAATTTGAAGGCCAAGAAAATTACGCCATAAAAACAAAACAAACTCCGTTAATTACGCAGGTCCCAAACCAATGGCTCTTAATTACAATAACAAGCTTTTAGCATTAAACGATATAACAATAATGTCTTGCGTAAACGCGTGCGCGCAAACAGACCGATAGACACTAATCGAGTATTGTTACTAATGAATGTATTGGGATAATACTCTTAATTAAATTCGTGTTTACTCGGGTTTTGAACACGAAGCGTCTTTATGTTTTATAATTTCTTCATAATTATGACATACTGAAATTATTTGCTTAGCAGCTTACGTGGGGTCTCGTGACAGGTTCTGAAGGTGACAACAGTATAAGAACGAAAGAAAACATATACGTGATAACATGAAAAAATCGGTCAAAAGCGTGTAGATACGCCCAAAGGTTCCGTAGCCATTACAAAAAAATTAAGTAATATTTTTTCTAAAGGTTTCGTATTTTGTACGAAATATTTCATTTTTAGGTTAGGTATACCTTAGGCTGCTATTTATTCTTAAACTACTAATAATCCTCAAGTAAACTTAACCGTTACAGTTTTCCTTATAAGTTTGATATACTTACTATCATTCTGATTTTTTTCAATTTTTTCCACCCACCGGTTTAGATTTTAGGGAGAGAGAATTTTAGGGGGGGCGGGGACGCTCGATTTTAATGAAAATTTTAACTTTAAAGTTGAATATTTTAAAAACAAATCACTGAATCGAAAAAAAGTTCAAAACTCAAAGCTCGACCTTCGCAATTGGCACGGCCGATGCGCGATAGACTCCGCGATCATGCCCGCGCAGGTTTTGTCCGTTTTGCTCTATTTTCCTCACACCTGCGCACACGCGTAACGCGATACGAGTGGCAGCCCTGAATGAGATCCTCCTTGTTGTTGGTAGCCCTGAATGGCATAAAGGCTGGCATAAAGAGCAAGTTAAGCTCGGTGTGAAGTTTTGATCGCATTGTCTTTAGGCTTTGACTGAGCTTTGATGATTTGAAATGAGAATGTCGGTCAAAGAAGAAATTAACGGGTCGGTTTGACATAAGTACCTATGCCAGCGTAGTTTTAGGTCTTGTGTCTTTTTTTTTCACGTAGAACAGCAGTCACAATTATGATTCGCTTAGAAAATATATGTAATTGGTTCGATTTTTTTGTTTGACCATAGTCGCTATAGCGGTATAGTATCACCTTGGAAAATCTCTATAAACATACCTGTGTTTTCTGTACTGCTTACTTTGCTGTTGGTGTTCAATAAAGAGTTATTGTACTGTATATTGTATTACTTCCTTTAAAAAGTAGCTGTTCTTAAGTACCAAGTGATCTATGAAGCCACTGGTCTAAGTAGCAAGCGAGTTCGACTCGTACTTGGCCAGTTTTAACTTTATAAATCTTGACATCTGTCAATATATACGCTAGACTACATTACACAATGATATTATATGTTATATGATGGCGTAGTCCGCGGACCGGGAGACGAGCTGTCGGTAGGCCTCCAACAAGATGGAGCGACGACCTGGCTGAGATCGCGGGATCGCGGTGGATTCGAAAAGCACAAGACCGGTCTGAGTGGAGAGCCTTGGGGGAGGCCTATGTCCAGCAGTGGACGTCTTTCGGCTGACATGATGATGATGATGATTATATGTTACTAATATCGTAACATATGTAGAAGCTCACTGACATTACATTTATTAGATTCAAAACAGATGAATTATTATTTTTAGGAAAATCTTATTTTTCTTATACCATCCACACAGCTTCACACTATAGGCCTCTTCTCAGAACAAGAGGGCTTGAACCATAGTTCCCACGCGGGCCCAGTGCGGATTAAGAACTTCACACGCACCATTGAATGGCTTCGCAGGTGTGTGCAGCTTTCTTCACGCTATTATCCTTCACCCCAAAGATTCTTATACATGTAGGAAAAATTGTCATAAATGTACTCTTACTAATATTAAATTTAAAAAAGTTGGTAAGGTCTTTGTACCGATAAGTACTAAATACCCATAGTACCTATGACTAATTACATAAAGGCTGATTATTAAATAATTAAGCTAAGCCCATTTTGTGGTGCATCCTTGTCTCGCTAAACTCCGGGTGGATCTGTCTCTCTTTAACAGGATTCAGAGCTCCCCTGTACAGTCAGCCATGAAAAGTATACTGCACATTATTCCACTAGAGTAGGAAAAGTAAAAGAGATAATGTAATTCGGGGTAGGACCTTATTAGATGGTTGGGAACGCATCGGAAGTCTTCTGTTGTTGCGTAAGTCCATGGGTTAGTGCTCTGCTCACTTGCCGTAAAGTGTATCGCGGGCTCATTTTCTACCTTAACGCATTAAAAAAGGAAGGGAAATAAAGAAAAGCTTTTATTATGGTACTAGACAACGGATGTACATTATTATACCTACTTACATAGATAAATATGTACGTGCTTATAACTACACATGGTAAACGTTCAAGATTCTAAAGCAAACATTCATATTTTCCATAAATTATCTGACACGATCAGGGAAGGAAGTGCTTCGTTGTAGTCTAAATTGATTTTAGAGTTCTCTAGTTTTCCGCCGAAAATATTATGTTTCCCAAATGATTATTTCATCCCCAGCTTTTAAAACTGTAAGTAAGAATTTCAGAATCTGAAATCCTGTCAGAATTGTTATAAAACCAACCTAACCTAAACAGGATAGTTCTAGAATATAATCCTGAATAGTTATTAGTTTCGGAAAAAAATGTTCGTCCTTGTGAAACAGTTGAGAAATTAAGCAATTGTGAAATTATTATCAGGATTCCTGAGTAGTTACTGAGTAACTGTATTTAAGTATTACTCATGTTTAAGGAAATAAAATATTTTTATCTTTTATCGTTATCTTTAAATATAACTTTGACTTTGACTTTGAGTTCTTTACTGGTGCCTCACTGTGGTGGCGCAGCTTGCCGCGCCGACTGTACGCCGCAGTTCCTCGTTCGCCGCGGTCAGCAAAAGGGATTCATTTCATAATCAGCGCTTTTCAATGGCGTCCGCTTTGCGACAAAACGAGGGTAGTTTTTTACAATGTCTGGAGGATGCTCCCTCAAACGTCAACAGAGGTTTAAATCTACTAGGTACATTTGTGACAAACAAAATACATCTTTGTTGTCTTTGGCAGCAGTTGCATCAGAAAGAAAGAAAGATGCATCACTGTGGAGTTGAAAAAAATGAGAAGAGTTAGAAATTAGAAACTGGTAGGTACAAGAATAGGATTAATAATAATGACAATAATTTTATTTTCAGACCAGGTCCATACAGATTACAAAATTAAAATACAATAAAATAAAATAAATAAAACAGTATAACAGTAAAAACTTAAAAACTAAAACTAAACTAAAATAAAACTAGAGGTGCGCATGCGAGCGCCCCCAACGGCTCAACATGGCTGTCATATCGCTGGGCCAATGCCTGCAGGATCAATCCCAATGTCTGTATAGCAAAATGTCCAGAAGGGCTACTCCGAAACACAAAATTCAAAGTTCGTGTCGTGCGGTCCCTCTGACACTTATACTATTTAATACGAGAGCGAGAGGGATCGCATGACACGAACTTCGAATTTTGTGTTTCGGAGTAGCCATTCTGCGACGCAAATTGAACAAGTAGCGAAATTTCAATCGTCCGATAAGCCTGAGTCACGGAATGCCTATAACTCCAGAGCATCAAACAAAATGTAAATTAATTATTTATTCACTGTTATTTGACGACGCTGACCGGGAGACGAGCTGTCGGTAGGCCTCCAACAAGATGGAGCGACGATCTGGTTAAGATCGCGGGATCGCGGTGGATGCGGAAAGCACAAGACCGGTCTGATTGGAGAGCCTTGGGGCAGGCCTATGTCCAGCAGTGGACGTCTTTCGGCTGACATGATGATTTGACAACGACATAGTGGGATCAGAATCGGCTGTATTAACATTTATAATCAGAGAGCGGAAATTTCATGGCATTTTTTGACCTGTCATAGTGACTTCTCACTTATCGACTCTACCTAAATGAGTCCATATATTACGAGTAGACTTTAAATTAGATTGTCGTAAGCTTATAATGTTATGTAGAGCGTTTTTTTTCCGCATAAAAACGGATATTTGACTGTAAAAGAAGTCGTTTAAAACCGGAAAATATGAAAAAAAAAAACATCTACCTACTTCTTTTATAGAGACATTAATGGAAATACAAATTAGTCGGTGTAGTAGGTATTATTTATTCAAACTACATATTGACAAATAGCTAATACTAGAAATAGCACATTGTCAAATCAATGGATGGTAAACAGCCCCTTAATCTCGCGTTACATCGTGACATTATACGTTTTGGACGTTTCACTATTTAGGTGTACCTACTGCTTTATGTTATTACCTATTGATTTGTTGAGTTCTGTTATGCTGTCTACTAACATAATGAGTCACAGTTACTTGAAATAAGGATGATTATTATTATATGCCTAAGGTGGTGAAGTGGTGGTGGATTATTGTTCTTATTTAGGTACTTCCTGACACAAACTAAACATATTATTTTTTGTTTCATGTACTTTACGTAGCGGTTCGACAGTTTTATTCAGGTAATTATTTTATTTATTCTAGATTAGATTCTAGATAATAATGGAAACATCAAACAAACCACAACGGTGTACAAACATCGAATTCACAGCACGGAAGAGAAAGAAATATGATCTGCTGTTTTATTATTATTTAAATTCAAATTCAAATTAACTTTATTTGTAAGAATACAGTAAAAAAATACATTGGTCTTATAACTATAACTGTTGTTCTTGTATTCAGCTTACAAGCAAGCTAATTTAAGTTATTTTAGTTATTTAGTTTAATTGACTTAGTTTATTTTAATATTAGATGATTAGCTTAATTAGCTGAAAGCTTTATTTATTTTTCCTGATGAAATTAAATACTACATCTAATATTCATTCCAATAGAAACATTTTTAATTTAAGTATGGTATTAAAAAAATGTTTTATTACTTTTTATTCCATTTCAATATTTATTTTCATCAAAATCACACTCGCACATCAATTCTTCACTTATTCCAAAGCTCCTCAAATGAAAAATATATATTACATCTGGTATATTTTTTCAGTATAAATTTATCCGGATTAAAGCATGGCAATAGTTTCTAAAGCTATCCGAACCACTACTCAACTAACAATGTTGCTTAAAAGTAGTCTGTAGCTGTTCCTAACAATACATTATGCATCAAACACCTAGTTGTGCAAAATGTCTTGCCTAATGTTAAATAGATGCATGCTAAACTCCATTAGAGAAATAAACACAGACAAGTCACGTTTACAGTTTAAACTTCGTATATACGAAGTAAAGCTAGTAGCCTTTCTTCTCGAAGTATACACACGCAAAAACCACACACAATTAGCCTTATACATGTTGAGCTTAATGCGATTTAAGACGTGAGCTATCCGTGTTTATTTCACTATTAAGTAAGTCTCACGGTAGTTTCATGTTCTAAGGTTCATTTTTTATATTTAAAAACGTAGGAGAAAATCAAATCTTCCACAAAAACATCACGAGACGATAGGCAAAGGAGATGCTCCCGCGTACGTCGAGCGCGCGTCGCGTCCCAAATCAAATATCGCACAAATTGGCTCCAGCAATTGGCAATTCCTTCCTCTCCTTTAATTGCATTGGCTTCGAGCCCACGCAATTTACATTTTGATACGCTTAACGTTTGAGGTAATAGGCAATAGACGTACAAAAAAATGAGAAGAAATTCGTTATTTTGCCATCCCGATCTGATTTTAAAGGAGGTAGGGTTGCTGAAAATGAAACGCCGCAAAATGTGTACCTGAGACAACAGAATATTTCTAATATACACATAAAATTTTTGGGTTACAAATGTTTGTGATCAAACTCCTTCGAAACGGCTTGTTATAGCCTAAATTGAATAAAGATATTGTGACTTTGACTTTTATCAAATCCAGTGGCGATTCGGAATTTAAAAAAAAATGCCAGCAATCAATGCGCTAAGTCGGTAGTAAAACCTTATTTTATTTGATGCACATAAAAACCAGAAAAGGAGACCAGCGCTCATCATGATCACCATGCAGTTTGTATTTTCAATATTTCACGGGATACCCGTAAAAGTAACTAATTAAAAAAAAAAAATATTATATTAAAAAAAAATATATTAAAAAAACCAATCATAATAAGTATGCCTTACAACATTATTACAATTCTCGGGTATAAACTTCGGCCAAAAAATTTTAGGAAAAAAATGATACCTTCTTAAGTTGCGTGCCCGTATTTCTGTACGTCATTACGCGAGCTGGCGCCTCCAGCGTCAGACCTAATCGGTTGAGAATTGGCTGCTGATTGCCAATCCGCGAGATTGGCCCGTGCTGAGTTCACCTTTCTATTCCATATTTTATATATATTCGATTTGTTATCCAATATCACGCTTTGCTTGTGGTTTTGTTGGAGTTGAGAGTGACAAACCTGATGTGACAGCTTGTACTATTGGTCGGTGGATTGGTTGTAGTTCGGTACTTGTACTATTATCTATTCTGTGGTTCGGTGACGGCAGGTAACTTTTATTTACATTGACAGAAAATGCTTTTGGATAACTCAAAGCCGGCTGCAATACTACAGTGCAAAAATGCTTAAAATTTTACTTGTCAACCAATTAAAAAGTCTTAAAAACATTTAAATAAATAAATATTATGGGACACTTGACCACAAAATAGATAATAGTACAAGTACTTGACACCAATTGACCTAGTCCCAAACTAAGCAAAGCTTTGTACTATGGACACTAGGCAACGGATAAACATACTATACCTTCCGACGCCTAACTTTGGCTAAAAGTTCATTGCCATGATTAGTACCACAAAAACTATAAAGGTATAATTTCAATAATTGAATAGGCACTATACCGTTAAGCGATTCGAACACAATCCGGGAGTAACGTAAAGACGTCGCATAAAAAATGTATCTCAAAAATGCGTCAAAACTGAGTATTAAGTAATGAACTTTAAGCCAGATTTATATGGCGCGTGGTATATACATACAAACATTCAAGACCCGAGAACAAACATTCGTATTATTCATACAAATATCTGCCCCGGCCGGGATTTGGACCCGGGACCTCAAGCTTCGTAGTCAGGTTCTCTAACAACTTAGCCATCCGGTCGTCAAGTCCGTCGTTTATAGGGTGTTAAGTCCAACAACACGTATTCACGCGCTTAAAATATTCTTGATTAATTTTAAACGCTTTGTTTTTATAGACACTAAATTAAGTGATGCTGCATGTCATCATCATCATCATCATGTCAGCCGAAAGACGTCCACAGCTGGGCATAAAACCCCTCAAGGCTCTCCAATCAGACCGGTCTTGTGCTTTTCACATCCACCGTGATCCCAATGTGATGCCAATGTTCTTATGGAATAGTTAGTCGACGTATCATTGCATACAAGCCACGTTACCGTGTATAACACACCTTAATGCCACGACTACATAGACACAAACCACCTAATTAAGGCGCCACCCCTGGAAACATTAAAAATAAAACGTGGCGGCCATTACTGTAGCCTCAACCAATAATGTATGCGTTTACACGAACACTACTTCTAGACGAATCCAAGTCTAAAGCGGCGAAGCTTAGGGTTGAGTTTACTCTGACGCGATGAAAGCTGCGGGAAAGAAGCAAAGCAGAACACTGCCACTTTGAGAACGTAATAATACGGACATGTTTATACTTATTTACGTGGAGGTTTGTGTGATATGGATTTTTGTTGCGTAATACTTGTAAGGCTCTTCAGATTTTATGGGGATCATAGGTTTTTGTGGCTTATAGTAGCAAATAAGCAAGTGGGTGAGCATCACCATCCTTGGATGGATGTCTAAACCGGACCGGATGTAGACAGGGCTTGAAGCTATCACAAAAACCCTGATTGAACCTACCCTGAGTATACCTGTTTTCTGTATCGCTTATTATTTCTGGTGTACAATAAAGAGTATTTGTATTGTATTGTATTGAATTACGCCTAGCACACAATAGTTCGCGGATCGGCAAATGCAATGTCCACCAATGAGATGGACCGATGACCTGGTTAAAGACGCGGGTTCACTGTCATGGGAGCCGCTTCCGAGGCAACTGGAGGTCTATGTCCCACTATGGCTGATATAATGATGATGATGACATAATAGTTAGCAGAAAATTGTCGTTTTCAACCAAAGGTGTTATTCACTGTATTTTTTGACAGTGGCCACTGAGCTATTGTCGACACCCCACGCTAGTGTGACCAATCGATGACGCGGACAGTCCTACGTAACGAATGGACACAATATGCTGGTCGCCAGTCGCACTGACGTTGACGTCGTAATTACATTATGATTTGTGTGAATTTCATAATCATTTCCAGGGTGTCCCTGGCGGCATGATTATGGGACATATAAAGACATCATTACAGCTACTGGATCTAGCTCATTATTCACGTTCACGTGTTGTCGTTAATCTTATTTGTTTATTGAATTAAATTCTCTGTGATTGTATTAATTTCGTAATAAAAAGAGATGCTTACATTTTTTTTGTATGAACATTTAATAAGGGTTTTCCGACAGGTGAAATATCGGTAGGTGGCATTAGTATCGTGAGGTTAGGTTCAGTCCATTTTGAGATATGAACTTTGAGATGACAATGTAAGGGTTTTAAGTTTTCTAAGTTGGCTTGGTTAAGAAGTAACAAGTGAATCCTAAGACATTACACAGCTATGAAGTTCCTGATTATTGTTAATGTCAATCATTGAAAAAAAAATGCTATAGGTTCTTAGATACGAGTACTAGCCAAGTTTCTTGCGTCGCATTCTTTTTGGCAATGATGGTCTTTCCGAAAGCGCTGGTAGTTAAAAAATGACGTATAAAAGTGCCCATTGCGGCCTAAGTATTTACTGAATAAATGATTTTGATTTTTACTATTTTGTCGCACGCAATAAGTAAGCATTGCACTTTTGTCTATGACCCACATTGTTTGTATTTAGAAACTTCATGGTTTTGCAATGTTTCAGGATTTACTTCATAACGGCCGTTGACTATAGGTACAGTCGGGTTCATAAACTTGTGAACAAACATATGCTCAAAAACATCTAAACACTACTTAGCGTACGAATATGTTGAATTACGTTTTGTTGTAGAATTCGTCAAATTGATCGAATTATTAAAGATAACCTAAAATTCTCATTAAATTGACTGATAAATCTAAATTCGATGTCAATAATTCCACAATACAAGTAGGTAACTTTAATTTTAAAAATTTAAAAATAAAATTAAAAAAATTATCTGTATGATTTTTAACATGTTTTCTCTTCTTAATGTTTATTCCTTTGTTTTTATTAAAAAATTGTATAGAGCCATGTTATTTTGTTATGAGGATTAAAGTTTCTATCTATCTAAATAATTTGTTATCTTATATCAGTAGTGACACCGAATAAAATTGAATACAATATCAAAAATCCACCATGCAGGTGTCAGTGGTGTCCAGAATTGAGTTTATCATGCACTTTTATTATCAAATCAAACCGTGAATGTCCGAGTAAAGTTAACCCTCCGCCGGCCCCTCGTCCGTTTCGTCACGCCTCGCCCGACTGTTTGTCGACCTGACATTTGTTAGCGGTAAATTGCTGGTCGATAATCGGGTTGTAATGTTTTGTCGGTACTTTATTGAAAATAATGCGTTTCTGTGTTTTGAACTTAAAGACTTTCATCATCAAAAGCTGCAAATAGCCATATACTGGGTTTAGATATACATTCTAAGAAAAGAAAAAAAAGAAAAGAAAAGAAAAATTTATTTTGGCTCCATAAGTACCACCTAAGACTAAGATTAAAACTAGCACTATAACTATATTAAATACATAGTGACGACAGGACACCAAAAAGGGTCTCCACTCAGCATGTGTTGCCGCACATTATGTGCAGCAACGTTGGTTTTCTGTGGAGCCCAGCTCCATTCTATTGCTTACCAAATGCTGATCACCTCTAAGAACGAGAGTTCCTGGGCCGTATCTCCCACCAAAAAGCAATTATAATTTAGTACATTAATGTATAAAACTGAGCTAACTGAATGGGATCCAAGGGATGGGCATAGGAGCAGAGGTCGACCCAATAGGAGATGGTGGGACGACCTTAGCGCTTTTCAGCTCGATTGGCAGGTGCATGCCCAGGACAGGGGAGAGTGGCGGAGGAAAGGGGAGGCCTTTGCCCAGCAGTGGGACATAATACAGGCTACATAAAAAAAAATGTAGAAAAACTCAGCTGTGTGCCTCGGCTTAAACCCAAGAGGCCATAAATCAAATCACAATAAAGAGTGGAAAAAATCATGTAATTTGACTGTTTCAGTGACAGTTCTTTACATAATGATGAAATTTAATATTGTAAATATACAGTCTTAATTTAAAAAAGCCCGCAAGTCACATTCATCAATAAGACTGCGCTTCAATTTGACTGGAGCCGAGCCAAAATGCACAGGGTCAGAGTTGATCAATCACATCTAGAATTTCAATTACCTATCCTTATCCTTATACTATCATAAACGGGAAAGTGAGTTTGTTTGTTTGTTACGCTTTCACGCCGTAACGGAGCGACGGATCGTCGTGATTTTTGGCATAGAGACAGATTATGGTCCTGAGAGTGACATAGGCTACTTTTTATCCCGGAAAAATGCACAGTTCCAGAGGGAACAGCGCGCGTTAATCGAATACCACGCGGGCGGAGCCGCGGGCAAAAGCTAGTGCTAGTATAAGGGTAAATTCTACACGTCGCCGTTACTCTCTGCCGAAACGTTGTAAAATGGAAATGTAGCATAAGTTATTGTCCTTCTCCGTCACCAATTTATGTCACGTGTCCCCGCCGGTCCGGCCCGGAGCCGGCGATTGTGCCGCAATCCGGTCCGGTAAGTGGATTAGCCGGCGTTAATGTAGTTGCGTATATTTGCCGCGCGGCGCTAAAGGGCTACTCCGAAACACAAAATTCGAAGTTCGTGTCGTGCGATCCCTCTCGCTCTCGTATTAAATAGTATAAGTGTCAGAGGGACCGCACGACACGAACTTCGAATTTTGTGTTTCGGAGTAGCCTTCCTGGGGCTGCGATCTTCGGCCGGTAAGACCTATTGTTGCGGGGAGAGGGTTAAACAAAATTGTGTGTTTAAAAAAACTCAAGTGATATAAGGTCAACGGGTGTGGCAGTACCTATAGCTACCTAACGAACACATGACAAATATAAAAAACCGGCCAAGAGCGTGCCGAGCACGCCCGAAACAGGGCTCCGTAGCCATTATGAAAAAATTAAGTAAAATTTTTCTACGGAATATTCCAAGTTGAAGTATATTTTACTCTTTTCTCAAGAAAATTTCACCGTTATAAGTTTGATATGTTTACTACCATCCTGAATTTTTTCAAATTATTCCACCCACTGGTTTATATTTTAGAGGGGGGGACGCTCGATTTTTATGAAAATTTGCACTACGCTTGCTGTAGCAACCCTCTAATGGTTTTGAGAGAGCTATCCAACGATACTTACCCCACACTATGAGATCGGATGAGAAAAAAAATCACCCCCACTTTACGTCTATGGGAGGGAGGTACGCTAAATTTTTTTACTATACCGTTTTGTCGGCATAGTTTGCCTATATATTCGTACAAAATTACAGCTTTCTAGCATTGATTGTACCTGAGCAAAGCCGCGGACTAACAGAAAGACAGACATGGCGAAAATATAAAGGTTTCCTTTTTGCTATTTTGGCTACGGAACTCTAAAAATTATTAAATTGATAAAGTATATCAATGCTTAACCTGACTATCTTCAGCTTCATCCAGACACCCTCCTTAGTGTAAGTTTTCGGTTACAAAATACGTCTCGATCGCGTTCGCGTTAAAATCTCAAATTGTATGGAAACATGAACAGCGCCTCTAGCGGAACATTTGCGATGTTCGTGTTTCCATACAAATTGAAATATTAACGCGAACGCGATCAAGACGTATTTTGTAACCGAAAACTTACACTAAGGGTACTGGTAATGCTAACTGAATGTTATAACTAAAATTCGTGCGTTAACTTTAGAGCATAATAAGTGACAGATGTGTTATCATTGTCTGCAGGCGTGTCGTCGCTTGAAGCGGCGAAAGACTTCACCGTCGACGGGCTCACGGGGTACAACGGCAAGAAGAAGAAGAAAAAACGCAGGCACAGGTATCCCACCTTTTTCCCGCTAGAAATAGTATAACACTGATGTCGGGTGAGTGTCACTACCTGCCTCTCTAACGCAAACCCACCCGCAAACCCACTAACACTAGCATTTCTACTCCGAAACTCGAAACTCGAAGTTCGTGTCGTGCGCTCCCTCTGACACTTATACTATTTCATAGGTACGAGAGCGAGAGGAATCGCACGACACGAACTTCAAGTTTCGGAGTAGCCCTGCTGTGGCAAAAAATAAACAGGGCCCCAACTAAACTATTTAGAATCGTGTGTCCGAATATTGGGGAAATTTTCGCTAGTTCAATTTATAGTTTGTAAGTCAGACTCCGAGGGGCCCCCTGATCTTGGGGGCCCTGGAGCACTGCCTCGTCTAGTCCTCCGATACTCCACTACCACTAACACATGTAGTTCTCTCACTCTGATAACTTAAGCTTATATTGTTTCCCTCTCAGCCGCACGATCTTCACATCATACCAACTGGACGAGCTGGAGAAGGCGTTCAAAGACGCCCACTATCCGGACGTCTACGCACGAGAGATGCTCTCCCTTAAGACAGACCTACCCGAGGACAGAATCCAGGTTAGTGCCAACTGCTTTGATACTGACGAGCCGTTGAAACGAACAGCGTGACGGCGTTGAATAGAAGCCTTGGAGATATACAGAGGTTCGGAAACGATCCAGTGGCTGTAAAGTTAAGCAAGCTTATTTTACGTTCCAATTAAGCATTTTTAAACGGTTGAACGTCCGAACGCTCGAAAAAAATTACGTATTTCACGTCAAGCGCATTTTTCTGTATGAGTAGCTGAAATTATGCAGAAGACAATCAATAGTTATCATTCAAGATTTCTTTTAATGTAAAGTAGGCTTTCGTTTGACTACAATCACGGCTCTGATGATAAAACGAAGACGTCACTTCAAATTGTAATGTCAGAGAACACTGGAACTTTCTTATCCTTAGTACCTATTCAGATAAAAAAGGATGAGTGGAGCTACTAAATTCAAATAGAAATAATTCATTGAACTTTCAGCATCAAAAGGCAACCCTAGGCGACATCACCTAGGTTAATCTCCAAGTACTTTTATAAATCATCAACTACGATAGCAAAATGTTTAATGTACCTACAATTAACTAAACACTTAAAATTAAAAACATTTCAGTAAAACGACGAAGTTTTCCATTATAGCCAGTACTGGTATAAATTACCATAAACATGTTAAGCGTAGAAAGCGTCTTAGAGAGTCACCTACCTGATTTATCCCATTTAAAATCTTAAACTATCCAAAAATCCGCATTAAGGCTGTCTCAGAACCGCTGTCTCGGTGAATTTGCTGCCAACAAAAGAATAATCGAATTAGCACGTCAATTGCCGATCGACTAAACGGCGGTAATTCGACGCCGCGTTTTTTGTGCTGGCAATACTTGACGGTTTTTGTACTGGCAATAGACGCGTGGTTTTGTTTCGCCAACGAACGGCCCACTGCTGCCTCCGGTGTAGGGTGCCCATGCAATACGAGCATGGATTAAGTAGTAACTTTATTTTAAATAAATTAAGACTGGAACACAAACGAGATGAGGTCATCGTCAGCCGAGGGGTGTTCAAGACAGGCCTCTCCCAAAGTCGAAGTCAAGATAGCTTTGTTCAATTTAGGCTATAACAAGCACTTATGAATGTCAAAAAATCTACCACCGATTCGAAAAAACCTCTGTTGAAGAGAATTCGGGAAGAAAGTCAACGAGGTATTTTTCAAAGCAGATCATTCATTTTATTTAACACACATCTCTTCTATGTTTTAATACATTAGATTGGCTATCTGAAGTAATAATTTACCAATGCGGATCGAAATTATTTCCAAATATCCCTATCCACGAATTAATTATAAGATAGTTTAATAATATAAATATTGTTACAGAACATATGCAATTTCCTGGAAACGACTTTTTGGTTTTAGCCAGCTTGTAAGATTGAACTGAGCCTTTGGCTAATCGATGTTGAGAGAAAATCACGTGTATTTTTCTTAAACGGATAATTATTTCAATAAAAATCACGACAATGCCCGCTTCTAGTATCATTCAATGACCACGTAATAGGTAATTTCAAAAAAGATGATGCTAAACCTGCTATATCGTCAAGAATCTTTTAAAATTGCCACAATTTCTAAAAATTATGACTTTTTCGGAAACTCTCATATCCTTTAAGGATATAGTCACACCCTGTATTCGACTAAGTCGTCAAAATAAAGTAAAGCGCAGTCATTGTGCGTCGTCTGTAAGGTCACCCGACACCGTGCAATGGGATACTTTGCTCGCGCTTCGCGGAAGGAAGCATTTTGCGAGCTTTGATTGATTGCTTTGTTCGCATTAAGTTGTCGATGGCTTTAGAATAAGCTGAAGAGGGTTTTCTGTATTTAATCTTAAGAACTAAAATAATTAATTAATCTAGGTTTTTTTTTATTCGACTGGATGGTAAACGAGCAAGTGAGTCTCCTGATGGTAAGAGATCATCACCGCCCATAAACATCTGCAACACCAGGGGTATTGCGGATGCGTTGCCAACCTAGAGGCCTAAGATAGGATACCTCAAGTGCCAGTAATTTCACCGACTGTCTTACTCTCCACGCTGAAACACTACAGTGCAAGCACTGCTGCTTCACGGCAGGATTAGCGGCAATCCGGGCGGACCTTGCACAAGGTCCTACCACCTGCAAAAGGTAGTTGATGCAGTACCTACCTAACTGTTTAGAGTCAACAAGTCTTCTACCCTCGTGTTACACTCCTTAACAGAAAGAAGTATAGATATATAATAAGGCCTCGGACTGCCTCTGGACACCAGAGGCCGTATTGCCTAATGTTTCTGGCGCTTGCGATTGCAATCAAATGACAGTTTTTGTATGCGAAATCTGTCATTTGATTGAGATCGCGAGCGTCAAAAACGTCAGGCAATAAGGCCTCTGGTATCAAACAAATGGTCTTAGTTACATGCGGGGTTTCTGGCAGGTTGCTAAATGGCGTTAGAAGTTCTGAGGTTCGTCTGACGTTTAAAGTCTTGCTTACGATTGATCGTTAATTACAAACCAATTCGTTTATCCAACAGAAAATCGACACATTGTTTTGTGATATGACCTACATAAAGTGACTTAAAGATACCTATCAAACAGTAAATTTAAAATCTAAAATTTGTTTTCTAGTAAATGAGCAAATTTAGAACCTGACGCAAAAGTAAAAGTATAGTCACAAGGTTTTAGACTATCGCGGACAAAACTAATTTCATGATTTAAATTCGGGTTTTGTTCGGCGCATTTTGATTTTACAGAAGCTCGATATTCGTCACAGTTGCATCGTATCATTTCGTAATCATAGCGCATGCAACTGTCCTGAAATATCCAGCGTCTCTAAAATCAAGGCACGCGGAACAAAACCTGAATTTAAATCATAAAAGTAGTCAAACGGATCTCACGATATTAGCACTGTAGTAGACTCTACTACGGGGTAGAGTCTACTACGGTGTTTTGTGTTCCAACACGCCTATATTTAATAAGTTCCCAATACGTTTTGTGATGGATATCTCTGATGCCGTCTGTGTTTATTCGAAGAAGATAAACAAAGATAACATCACAGATATCTGTCACAGTGGTGGTACCTAATATAATTTAATTATCAGAGAAGCAGTAGTAAGTAGTAGTAGTAACTAGAGAAACAGGCCCATAATCTAAATAAATTTAGAAGTGTTTAACAACATTTCCTAACTATTACCTCGCTTATTCTTGTAAATACTATTTTAATTAGTGTTGGTGCTAGTCCCGTCAGCCACACACCGCTCAAGGAGCTCCCCCGCGGGAAAACCCCCTCCCCCACCGCCCCCCGACGCCGCACATTTATGAAAATTTCATTCCAAACGCAAACAAACCAAAATACACCCTAATCTCACCGCCTAAAGTTTATTGCCACTTAATTTTCTCAAAAAGGAAAACATCCCCGCACAAAACGTAGCTTATCCTGTTTCGTGTAAAGTTGGTTTTCCGTTGTTCTGAGGGTTATGAATGATGGTTGAATTTTCGGTATAATGGCTGACTGGGGATTAGGTTTCCCTGAACCGGGGCAGTGCAGTGCGAGCCGCAATAAATAGATCATTATGCAATCAAGTATCGTTGCTCGGAGACGGGAAGGGTGCGCGAGAGGTTGTTTCACAAAACGTATTTTTTTCTGATATTGTAGGTAGGTATCTATTTAATAACATGTCGAAATGACTATGCATTTCACCAGTTCTACACAGGATAAGATGTCCAAGTGTTTGACATGATAATGCCCAATAAGTAACACCTTGCTGTCACCAATATGCATAGCTTAAAATATAAGATGGCTACTCATGACCATTACTCGGAGTCAACAACATTTAGAAATGACATTGATAGGTATATTAATCAACTTCAAGTTCGTTGAGCACATAGAACCACTAAAGGCTGAAGTGACTAGAACCTTCCTCCCAAATAGCCGGCGCTCTGAAGCAGCAGACAATCGATTACAGATTACCTCCCCGATTTATCGGTAAATACCCATTTATACATACAATTTGAGACAGCCGAATCAATTAACCGGCGGACAAAGCCGTCTGGCTAGATTGAAATGTTCAATACAGTCGGGGAATTAATTATATCTGGGCCGGGCAGCGCCATCTGTCGGCGCGGGCGACGCGTCGCCATAGCAACCGGCCGCTGATTGGCCACTTCGCCTCCCCCCCTCCGTGCCCAAACGGACTAACTCTGCCCAGCCGCCACTCGAGTTTCACACCTGGCTACTTTGCATAAGGTTTGTTTTCTCCCAGTCGTTCGGGTCTCTTGCCGCGTTGGAGTGTAGTCGAGTTGTTTTATTAGCTCCGCCCTTCTTAGCGGCATGGCGGCTGTTGTCTTGGCTCGGTTTGTCTTTTTGCGTTTGTTTCCATGACGTGGGTTACCTACGCGCTTGTGTGGAGGTGTTATTTGTTACGGCTGTGTAGAGGTTATTACGTTGTACCTTTGCGTCGATATTTGTTAGCGCTTGTTTTGATTTGGCATTGTTTTGTGTAAGGTGTAGGGTGACCAGCGCGGGTGGGTCCGGCGTCGCGCCCGCGCCCGTCGGCGCTGTGACGTCCAGCATTTTAAATTATTGTTTAAACTTTGAAACCTTCTATTTCGTCGTTAAAAACAACAATTATTAATTGTTAATGATAATTATTAACAGAGAGAGCATGATCATGACACTGGTAGAGATGTGTCGAAATATCCGGAGCTCATTTTAAAGGTATCATATTCTAGCTCCCGTAGAATTTATTATTATTATTATTAATGATGTCATACATTTTTTTACATCAAGATCAATAAAAATACAATATAGAATAAAATAGGATAATTAACACCCTCTCACCTAGTGACAAAATGGATAAATATACTTAAATATACATTAAGCGTATAGGTGCATATTTACTTAACTTAATAAATCTTACCTAACCCAAGATTAGAGAATAAAAATTCGTATTTTTCATACAAATATCTGTCTCGATTGGGGAGTGAACCCGAGTCCTCAAGCTTATTTATCCGGTCGTCGGTCGGTCATTATATCATTATGCCTGTATCAGATTAACAAAATAAAATGAACAAAAATTTTAAAAATTGACGGACGATCGACTCATGTAAAATTACTTACATACAAGTCCTTTCTTCTTTACATCCAGTAGGTAAGAGTACTTTCTACTTATATTATAAATGCCAAAGTTTGTGCGTTTGTTACTCCTTCACGCTAAAATGGCAGGGCGGATTTGAATGTGATTTGATGCTTAGATAGCAGAGCTGGATATCTGGAATAACATACAGGCTACTTTATATACCAATATTCCTACGGCATAGGGATAAAATCTCGAAATAACTACCGTTGGGCTTACAGTCACCAAATGTATAGTGGTTTTTAATGCAATTTCAATCCCGAAATTTAAATTCAACTGCTTTAGGTATCTAATTTACGCATGCAAACCCGCGGGTAAACTCTAGTAACCATATAAATTCGATGCTTGTGCTATTTATATTCCCGCCTGCAATGCAATGGCATCCAAATCAAATAAAGGTAGCTACAAGCAACCCGAGTCGCGCTTCGCCCGCGCCGGCGATCGCATTTCCCGCCAATTACGCGCCGATACCGATCCGCTACTAATAACCGTAATATCAGCACAGTCCTGGTAGTGATGTGCTGGGTATGGCTTGACTCGAGTCAGACTCGATTCCTGCTTAGAACTCGCCTAGGTACTCGAGTACCAAAATATGTTGATTCGATTACGCCAGTACTCGAGTCAAAGAGAATCGTTTTCTTACTCGCTGACTCGATTCTATTATGCGAGTACAACTGACTTAAGTCTAGTATTCGAATCAGATTGACTCGCTTGAATTCATTGTCATATACCTAAATGCTGTTTAAAGATACACCTTTTCTATTTTTCCTTCTTGTTATAAAATTGGTAACGGACTCGATTTTTAGACTCAAATTTCTTGACTCGATAGATAGACTCGAGTAGGTATTCACTGGACTCGAATCGCGGAATCGAGACCGGATTCGAATACCACCTAAAATGACTCCAGTCGACTCGATCCACCAAAACAGCGACTCGGCACATCACTAAGTCCTGGTATATCTCCGGGATCTACTGTGATATACCTGTATGTACCTTTTGGTACACTAACTTACTACCAGTTAGTAAGCTACCAGTAGGTATATCGACACATTTGAATTGAGTAAATACGTAAAGGCTATAAACAAGTGGAAAACACGTGTGAAAACAGAAAAGTGAAGGTCGAACTGGTTAAAGCCGCAGTTTCACGGTGGCCGCAGGCCGCTGCCAAAAGACGCAACTGGAGGTCTAAGAGGGAAACCCTTGTCCAACAGTAGACAGCCTACGGTTGGTATAATGATGATGATGAAGGTCAAAGTCATACTGGTCAAAATTAACTACATAGATACATAGCAAACCATTGCGTTTATGAGACTTCATACGCATTTTATTATTTTGAGATACCTACTTTCAATATGTATTTTCAAGCAGTAATATACCTATTGCTTGAAAATGTTTTTTGACAAATAGGTATGTAAATGCGTAATTTTAACTCAATAAAAAACAAGAAAAACTGCCCTGATGGTTCAACACTAATAAGTAATATCCAAGCTACAACCGCTGAGTATCAAACAATTTTATAAAACATAACTTTGACCAAACAGATAATTCAATTTGTTATACCTAATAGTGAACTTTTGCACCAAGAACGTGTTTTAGTACGTTTCTGAAAGTAGGTAAGCTCAATTAAAACACTACCAAAGTTCAGTTTTAAACATGTCTTTTTGCCACACTGTGTACCTTCCTTTGGCGGTTTGTTGAAGTCATTCATTCAACTCATCAAGTTATCAAACTACTTAACCACCTTAAGAAGGTAAGAAGTCTTATAAACCTTATAGCAGGAAGGATGCATTTGACAGCTCGGTGCACAAGCTCGATGCAGCCGATGCGCTGCTGATCGCGTTTCGCGCCAATTACGTGCCTTCATCGGGGACGCCGGCAGCCAACGGGCCTGAGATGGGATTTAGGGCTATTGATCTAAGGGGTTCATCAAACTAGGTACTAAATAAAATAGAACTATATTTAAAACTTCGACGAAAGCATATACTATTTTTTGGTTAAAATATCTTTAAAATATGTTTTATATGTACAATAAAGAGTTACAATACTAATTAATTATTATTAATTAATTATGAAATTATTTTGTGACATTAATACCATTTTGAATTTTGCTTATTAACTTAGAATTGTATGTATTTAAATTTGGACCTATGTTGTTCGTGAAATAAATGAATTATTATTATTAATACAATACAATACAATACAATAAATATAAGAGTAAGATGATGTTATCAATATTCTAAACAGGCAAGCTTCGGCTTATCGTGTTATGACACTTATGACGGACTTTAATGCCAAGAATGCCTATGTATCTTTTGTTTATTATATTTATTCAATCTGTTAGCCGAGTTTAGACTTGCAAGAAAATTCGTGCAAGTTGCATTACATTGCGAGGCCGTAAAGCCAACGAGTTTGTAGTGGTCAATCGAGCGCCGCAATGTAATGCAACTTGCACGATTTTTCTTGAAAGTTTAATATCGGATTTAGCTACTACATCAGTAAGTAAAACTGTACACACGTACTTAACTATTTATCATGTAAATTAGGCACCATTGTAGCAATAAATCATCTATAGAAAAGGAATAGGTATCTAGCCAAGAAAGCAACACAAGATCATTTTTTAGAAAATCGAAACCTTATAACTTATCATTTGCTTGAATTTATGTTAGTCTCAAATGTATTCAAGGCTAAACTTATTTCTCGTTGGCAATCATAAATCAGATTCCGATTAAATAGAACGAAGCTACGCAATAAATATTAAAAGGGAAGAAAAAGGTCATTACTGTTAGATCCGTTTTTTCCTAAATACATACTTAAACTATTCTACTTGAAAACCTGAATACAACAAAATGGCAATTGTTTACTTTCTCTTTTATTAAACCTTTGAACCAAGAAGCATAGCTTTCCATAACTATATTTGAACTATTCTACAAACGAGTAAAACAGTAAAGCCCGAATCCAGATCTCTACTTACTATATCGACGGTATAACTGCATAGTCCAAGATTCTAACATTGGAACAATGTTTTGTCTAATATTGGCAGAAAATTAGCAAGTTACATTTTCTAATTTTGTCACCTCAACATAATTTAATGAGTCATTCATTTGCATTTGTAGCGTGTCTTCCTTATTTTACCCTGGATCAGAGAGACATAAAGATACTCTATATACTACGTATACAACCAACAATAACTTTCAATTCCAATTTAGACCTAGACATAACTTTATTTCGACATCAAACTTAAAAATATGTAATACATAATTTACAGAAAAGAAAAACATATGATGATGTCGAAAAGGAATTGACTCAACATTTAGCCATCGATCCAGCTGCATACCTCTAAAAACTCAATCTCTACGAACGGCACAGAGAAGATTCCGCGAAAAAAGGCCATTTTGACTCCCTGCAAAGCTTGTCCGTAATTAAACGCGGCACCCAGTATCGACCGCCTAATAACAACGCAACGAAACTGCGAATCTGTAAGTACGTCCGTCTTCATTTGCACACGTCACCCCCACCCGTAAGGGGGGTTGGAGTTCCCATGGCTCGCGTAATTGCAAATTTGGTAAGGCTGTTCGCAACCATCAGGTGGATTTTGTATTGGTTGAGTGGAATTTGCTAGTCGTATTTAGGAAAATCTAAAATCTAGATGGAAATTATTAGAGCTCAAACTGTACGTCGTCGCTGTCCTGCAGATTTTCGGCACGGCATGTGCATGCAAAGGTATCCTCATACAAAGCATTTTTAATAAAATATCACCAGAAAAAAAAGCTGTAGGGTGGTGAAAGCTTCAATATCTATTAATTAAATTTTGTCATATTCGGTTGATTTATTCTCTCCTAAGATGTTTAGAGTTAGATACTTAGGTACTTAACCAAAGGACCCCATGTCCTTTTTTTTTGCCTATATATTTTGGATTTAACTGTAATTTTTGTTTTGCAAATGAGTACCTACAGCCACGGCGGCGCATTCTTTTTGTCAATGATGGTATTGTCGTAACCGCTAGGAGTACGAAAAAGTGACAACATGTAAAATGTGTGAAGCGACCTACTTACAGAGAAAGTTTTGATTTTTGATAAATTATTGAATTTTCTGGTCACAGGTGATATAAGCTGTTAGTAAGAACAGCAAAATGGGCAGTTAAAATACTGTGTCATGAATTTCATGATTTAAATTACGTGTAGATACATTTCACGCCAATCATTCAAGCTTGTTAGTGTTTGTCTCGCGTGAGTTGTGGTCGTGTGGCCACCCGCGCCGCTCGAACCCCGACTTAATTACTTCGTGCGTGCTGGCGCCATCTCTCGAACGGATTGGCAAACTTACTACTGAATTTACATTACAGCGACATCTATCGGCAATCTTTAAAATTATGAAATTTTTGTTATGAGATGAGACTTTTTTCAAACTAGCTGTTGTCAGCGACCCGCATAGAATTTATTAATCTATCCCGTGGGAATCATGCAATTTTCCGGGATAAAAACTATCCTATGTATGTCTTTCAATTTCGTCTACTTATCAGCTAAACGGCTTAGATATGAAAGAAAGAAAGAAAGAAAGCATTTATTCGTGACAAAAATAAAATACCTAAATAAAAAACAAAAAACAAAATATAGGTATGCATGTCACGAAATGGTCCCAAATCAGCAATCTGCCGGTCTCGCGAACGGCGCTGTTCTTCCTTTGGGACCATCTGGCCATATACATGAAAAAGTACTTGACAACAAACAGGCTTAGAAGCTTTTGCATTTATAATATTGGTGCCATTCACAATGTTTTAGCTAGTATTTTAACGTAGGTAAAGCTCCGTAAACATTTTTGAATTTGTAGAGCATCCTATGTAGACAAAAACGCAACCGCCTCTCTCCCTCTTTGGGGGAGGGACCGCAAATCAGCTGACGCGTCAACACCGGCCGGGCAATTACAGGTGACAGCACAACCCTGGCTGGCGGGTCGTGTCGAATAATTGGAACACACTATACTGACCGTTCGCCTTAGCGCCTGGCATACCTATGCGCAATTTTCTGGCATAAGCTTCTAACGCTTATTCGTTTTGGCTGCGTTTCTGCCAAGACGAGCGAGGATGTTTTTTTTTCGAAAACTTCCACTCAACAAATTCGTTGAAATTGTTAAAGTAAAGCCTTCTCCGATAAAACCCGATATAAATAAATAATTAGGTACTTAGTTTATATGTATAAAAATGGCTCATATAGGTATATGAAAAAAGCAAGTCGAGTTGCGGAAAACTGCCCGGTGTTTCTTATAGGTACAGTTATAATTTTCCGAATCACAAAATAAAATCACAAAAAATATTTTTCTCAATTTCTGAAAAAAAAAAAAACTACTCAGAATCAAGAGCACAATCGATTCAGATAGTTAAAAAATGTCCTTAACAAAAAAAAACAGTTTTGTGACGTTTTTTTCATACACTCAGTATGGGCGTCACAAAAACTGAGTCATAATATTTTATATGAAAATATTAAATACGCCCATTTTCAACAGTCATTCCGCTCTCAATAACTGCTAAACACATATGTAATTGCCTATCAAATATAATGTGAAAGAGACAGCTATATTATTATTTCTCAAATTAATATCAATGTATTTGCATCTCTCATCCGAATGCCACATTTAAGCAGACAATAATCCATTCATCATTCTTAAAATTCAATTACCCCCGAGCTCCAAATACCTCAAACACCCCACACATTCCGCCGGTGCCCGCCGGTGGGGCCCGGATAATCCCCATTGTCCCACGAGTGGGCCCCGGGAAATTAAAACGCCTTATGTCGCCACTTCACTGTGTAACTGTAGGATGAGGATTAGAAAATTGGTTTTGATGAGGGCAGGCTGTCGCCGGATTATACTGTTATTGCAAGTGTTTAGCATCGGTGATACAGCTGTGGAGAAAATTTACTTCTTTGTTAGTAAATTAGCTTATGGTAGATTTCATTCTCTCATCCCAGCTTTTTGCAGGTGGTAGAACTCTTTTGCAAGGTCCGCCCGGATTGCTACCAAACTTGCTCGCTAATCCTGCCCTGCCGTGAAGCACTGTTGTGTTTTTGCGTGGGGAGTAAGACAGCCGGTGAAATTACTGGCACTTGAGGTATCAAGTCTTAGGCCTCTAGGTTGGCAACGCAGGTTAGCTTGAAAAGATCCCTTTTAGGGATAAGTTCGCCTTTGTACTCTTTTGATTTGTTGTTGTCTTTTTGTATTACTTTGTGTTTTATGTACAATAAAGTATTTACATACATACATACATACCCGTTTGTCATCCATTCAAATAAAAAAGCTCATATTATTATAAGTCTCACTGCTGAACATAGGCCTCCTCTCAGAATCCCAGCGGGCTCAATGCAGACTAGGAACTTCACATAGACCATTTAATTATTCCTGTAACTTCGAAAAACTTAAAAATGTGAGCCTGGATTTGAACCCACAATCCTCTGCTTGAAAAGCCGTTGGTTAAACTACTAGGCCACCACAATAATTCTGTCGCTATTTCGAGAATTTCGTTCCTATTAATTCTCTACATAATATGACATAATATATAACCAGCCAGTCTTTGGACGATTGATCAATCGTTTTATTCAATGACTAGCTTCGTATTTTTCCCCAAAAAGACAAAATATCCCATTTAACTACCCCAAAGTAATAGTCTACCAAATTAAATTACCTCCTGACAATATTAAAACAAACCAACGTCCCCAGCAACATAAAAGCGAATAAAACATTAAAAACAATCGCATCAGAACCACAAGTGAACCGACTAACCTCATTACCTCTGATTTATGCCCTACTGCTATAATCAATTTAGGCCCGAGTGCAATAATCAATTTATCAGACAAACTATAAATTATCCTTCGAACCACATTACAGAATACTTTAATAAAAACCTTTATCTCTAATATTACAAAGTTGGACATCCCTTGTTTGAAGAGCAACCCTCATGGTCATCCAACAATGTTATTATTGCGACTGGTTTATCTTGTATTTCGTATACATAAGGGTGTTTTTGATGTGTCCATGGGTTGATGTATCATGGTAAACACGCCCTCGGCGCTTGCGACTCCCGTCATTATGAACTGGTGTTCGCTTAAAATTATTTGTTTGTAAGTTAATGTCTTGGTATTAATTTAAATGTTTTGTTGGTTGATGTTAAGTAGCTCTAGAAGGTTTGTGATATAAATATGGGTAAGATAAAAGCTTGTTCCAAAGACATGAAACGTATACCTAAAATAATATGCAGGTGTTTCGAAATAAGATTTTCCATTTACCTATTCTTGAACGTCTAAAACCTTCGCTTTAAACCATGCCGTGCATTGTTCCCAAAAAAATATATGTGTAATTTGCCATTTTAGGTTCATATTATATACTTAGCTAGCAGTTGCGAAGCGTCTATAGAACTCGATTCCCACCAGCCTTGCCCAACATTTACAAAATAGGACAACAGGACGTTCAGGATTTGTGAAAGATGTAAGTGATTTTGCTTCGACTTTACCACGGAAATGTCTGACATTTCACCACTGTTAGCTAGCTAGCTAGCTGTTAGGTTTTCTATTTGTTTATAGGTAAAAGGCATTTTAACAGATTTTAAATTAATAACATCTAAGTTGTTTTAAAAATCGTTCTTAGTTAGGTAATTACTCACAGGTTAAATGATTGGTTAAGTTCTATAAAAGGCACAAATCCGTCTTTGTACATGTTTACCTTTACACCCGTATCATATTTAATTTTTAAAATCAAAAGACGAATGGTTGAGCCACGCAGATTAAATAGACAAGTAGTACAGACCCTATCGTAAAATTTATTCATCGTAATGATATCGCATTTTGTGTTCCATTGTCACAAAATTAATATTGGAGTGTCCCTCCCCACACGCGCTAATGCCTCGATTACACTGCGCTAATGCTCCGATTACACCATCGAAGGACTGGATGGGAAAGTCTGAACCCTTCATTATTTTATTAAATTAGACTTGCACGTAAACGCATGAAACACAATCTAAAATGACATTGTATTTATTGTTTTATGATCATTTTTCGCTGTCAAGCTAATTCAGAATAGACGTAATAGTTAACTTGTCACTTGTGTTTGTGAACAGTGCAGAAAATATAGGTAAAAAATCCGGGACAAGAAATAGGCGGCCTTATCGCATCAGAGCGGTCTCTTCAAGCAAACTTTCACAATATAAAGGAGCGACGAATAGATTTTAATAACATCTGGTAGTATAGTGTCCGGTTCTGTTGCTCTGAAGATGAGCTCTGGATGAGTGCGAAACGCATCAGTGTATTGTGGTGGTGGTTATAGATGGGTGTCTGTGATTTATGTGTGTTCTAACAGTGTGGAAGTGGAGGAACTGCATGAACACGCATATCTTGCATAAACTCGGCTATCACAAGGTCGCGGGTGAGCAAATAAATTTTTCTAGTTCTCTGACTCTATTGCAAGGACTGACGAAAGTACCACAATCCACACAACTAAAGTACTGTATGTAATACATTTCACTAGTTTCTTATGTGTAGTATTTTGTACTTCTATATTTACTAATCGTTATCTATATTTATTTGTAATCTTTACGCTTATCCAGTCAAGTGTTGCAGTATTTTTGAATGTACCCTATAAATAAATCTTAATATAAAAACAACATGACAGTTAAAACGTTAAAGTTCTATTCAGACACGTCTTCAAATCGAATTAGAAGTTTTAAAGGGAAATGCGTTTAAGATTCGATTAGCGAGTGAATACTTAGTAATAAATATTAATAGTGCGCATCGTTACGAGGGGAGCAGAGACACGACTTGCCATTCACACAACACGCATTCTACGTTGACGACATTATTGTTTGTTCATATTCGCTATTCTGCGCGATATGAATTCTGCAAACTTTAATTTGGTCACAATCTCACAAATTTTCAAAAAAACTGGCTTTAAACGCTAGTTAGACCGAGTGCACCGAGGGTCTCGTGCAAATTTGAAGACTCTACAACGTTGGCAGGAGGCCGGCTTGTAGATGCAGTTACTGTATTCAAAACCGATTTTTTAGTCGTATTTATCTCATTTTCAGTATTCCAATCGATAGGTAATGTTATGATTTTTTCGGATGGCAACTCCATTGGCTGAAAGCAAGTGAAGCGTACAGTAAAAAAAGTAGATTATGTTGGCATCTCTGTGTCTGGAGTTGAGAACTGTAGTTTATTTTAATAAAAGCTGGTCTCTTTTTCTGGTTTTTCTGTGCGCCCATGTCTCAGTTTGTATTTTCGATATGGTTTTACAGGATGACCGTAAAAGTATCTTTAGAGTTGAAATAAAAAATACAAAAGTACTCCAAATAACCAATCGAATATATTAACTTATTCATAGAATTTCTTACTAAATAGTTGACGACCATCAATTATGAGTAGAGTCTAGGGCAAAAATATCTATACACTTTAGTACCTTGTCTATTTTCGTCATATTTGAACTGCTATGTAGCAGTGAACTGAACTGTGAGTGTGAACTGTCACAGTGGTTAAAGTGACAAGGTACTAAAGTGTATACATCGATCATTCGCCAAACATTGAGTAGGCCCAGCGCAAGAGTATTAAATGCTCTGTAGAGAGTATTATCTGCGTAAAGCTAAGCCGGCGTGTGCGCAACTTATTTGCGCGGACCGCGGTCAATGCACCCTACATTTTCTGTGCGATGAAGCGTATTGTTATTCTTTTGAGTGTTTTTAGGTGGATGTCATTTGGGGTTAGAAAGAAGTGACAATTTATGGATGTTTTACTGTTAGTCTTGAGAATAACGGTGCGTGAAAAAAACTCAATAGAGATCTTTATAAAAAAAACAGGAATAAGATTATTTATGTCTTGTCTTTGTCTGGTAGACGCCATTGTTAAAAGTGGTAGCAGATAATTCCGAGGACTAGTGAATATTATGTTTACAAAAGTTAAACGAAGGAACCATAATTAACTCTACTCGTAGGTTAAAAAGGTTAGGTTTGTTACTGCTTATAATTTAATCCGTGTTCAATGTTATATTAATAAAATACAAATAAACAATTTATTGCTTAAATAAAATAAAAAAGGTCGAAAATAAAGTTTTTAGTGTTTTAGTTTTCACGTTTTTAGTGTTTTAGTTAGTTTGAATTGGAAAATAGTTTTTCCACAAATTGATCAATGTATAAAATATACCTATATTACAAGCACGCACGCTATATTGTAAGCACGGTGTCAAGGGCTTTATTCAATTTTAACGAAAACCATTTAAAATATTTTTTTTCATTATTTTAGGCTGTAACAAAGCACTTACGAATATCAAAAATTCTACCACCGGTTCGAGAAATCTCTGTCTATACAAAGATCAAGCTTTCTTAACGGGAGCGCCAAAGTTCGCATACTTTTCGCTATTCATACTGTAATGTTTGTCCTAATCATCGTTTGTCATAATTTTTCCCACTAAAACCTAAAAAAATCTAAAAATTTTTAATGGTCACCCTGTATAAAACTATAAGTTAAGTTAGGTTTGTTTTATAACAATTCTAAACAATTATTGGATTCGAAGAAAAAAGCGTTAAGTATGACAAAAGATAATTCTGACAAACATTTCATCGGACTTCGAACAAGCGAGCCGATATGGACCCCCACTTTATTTACAAGTAAATTCTCACTTCTCCGTCCTCTGCTTTTAATCCCAACAGACAAACCACCGCAGGCGACTTAAATACCTACGTGACACTGAAAAATCCTCATTTGCTATAATTGCCGATTAGAGTCCCGAGCACGTGCTCCCGCCACGTGCCCCGACGACCAGACCCCGGACACGACACGAGCCCGGGACGAGCTAACGAGAGAGATTCCCGCCCGCCCGCTGGGCGACACACTATTAAATGTTATTTTTTGAGTTATCTAGTTTGTTTTTTGGGGTGGATACATTGTTGTGGCCAAATTATGATATAATGCCTTTTGTTGTGACGCATTGTTGGTGTGTTTAACGGGATTGTGGGAGATAAATGACTGTTAAATGTAAGGGGTTTTTGTATAACATGAAAAACATACTTACTTTTTACACGTTAACGCGAGTGTTTTCCAATTTGTAGAGCTCTGCAGTCAAGATAAAAAACGGAAACTTATCACCACTTTCAACCATCTGTCTGTCTGTCGTAGCTCAAAGATTTTTAATACTAATAACCTGTACTATGGCCGCTCGATTCGATATACATAATAATCAGGTTGACGATATGGTAGAATAAAATTTGATAGAGACAGGTGAAAAAATAGAAGTAGTTCATTCCCATACTTTCATTTGTTAAAATTTCATTTGTTATAATTTCACTTACCATACCAACGTTTGCCATAAATATATAGAACCTTGTATTTTCAGGATTGTTTTAAATTATCAAAACTTTATAACGAATATTTGCAGCACATTTGGAATGGTTCGAAATTCTATACGTCGTGTAACTCAAAACGCATCAGCCTTTATATTATCTTCTTATATTACTTACCAAGCTCTAAAGAATTCGTCTCACATATTGAACATTTTGACCACAAAGCTTTTGTCATCGCATTCGTACTTAACTTAATCGATGGCCCGAAATCACTCAAACTTATTAAACGGAGCATCGAATCGCTTGCACTACAATAATCGAGTTACCTTGAGGGCAACTGCTGGGCTAAACGAATTGGAGTCGTAATGGAGACGGCGGTTGAAGCCGCACAATGGGAGCTGAGGAGCAGGATACAGCGGGAAAACATTACGGGGCTGCTTCACCACCCATTGATTAATTTTATTTGGCGGATAAATTTATCAACGGATGGTGAAACAGCTTATATACATCAAATTTGTCAATTTATTTTGCGTCCCACAGCTGTACAAAAGGGCGGATTTGTAAAAATTATTTATGAGTTCTCAATACCCTTATTCGCTTAAAATATTCCGCTTCAGATCAAACATAGGTAATTATTTCTTGACATACCGCCTTTTGCCTTAAAAGAGCAGAAATTTCTCCTCTTTTTCTGCACTTGCCATCTATAACATAATAATTATACCAAACGATTATTTGACTAAATAACACTAGAGCAAAAAAATCGTCGCTACAGGGGGCACCTCATTCTTCAATTTCGAACCTATTGCGATGTAATGTAAGTGGAGAAGATATTTTACTACCGCTTCAGCTCATTCCTTACAAGTTCTTCAATTGTGTGGCTAACGTGCCTAATGTGATCAGTCTACGATGACCCGCCTCCGTACACTATCGCTTAATTTATTGCTTCTTTCATCGAATCAGGGCCGACTGTTAGCTTTAGGGAAACTCGCGCCCGCGGCCGCATTGTGCGGGGCTTTCATTGGTGGGCTGTATTTATTTATGGCCAGGGTATAAAAGTAACGATTTGTTGATATCGTATTTTACTTGCAGCGAGAGAATATTATTAAGGCTTCATTTATCATCATCATCAGCCGGAAGATGTCCACTGCTGGACAAAGGCCTCCCCCTTAGACCGCCACAATGAACGACATCGGTTTCCCACAACTCTCACGATGTTGTCAGTCCATCTGGTGGGAGGCCTGCCAACGCTTCGTCTTCCGGTTCGTGGTCGCCACTCGAGGACTTTTCTTCCCCAACGGTTATCTGTTCTTCGAGCGATGTGGCTATGTCAGTGACTTTAGTTCTTCGACGAATTTCCGTCTTCCGAATTATGAATGGGAGGGATTATATAAGGCTTCATTGTCGACATTTTATTCCTGATTAGACCTGTGTGGAGTAAAAAATTTTTTTAGTTAAAAGTGACTATGTGGTAAAGAACCCTGTGCTTGATCACATCAAACATGAGCGTGAGTTCCGTTATGTGGAGAAAGGATTGCAGGCACCAGGTATGGAGATATAGCAACATGTTAGTGGTCCACTGCGGTGTGGCTTGCGCAGTGAAGCTGCATGTCTTTGTAAGTCTATGAAGGTTGCGTTTTGTCTAATGCATGAGTCATGAATGCGAGGTTACATTACCATAGAGAGATTTCTCTCCAAATAGATGTTATCGCTCTTCCTTTATGAACCGCACAGCAAAAGAGTGGAATTCCCTGCCTGCAACTATGTTTCCTGAGCACTACAATTTGACCGCTTTCATGTCTAGGGTGAAAGAACATTTACGATTACTAGGCAAGCGTGCTCCATCGGAGGCCTCACCCTCGATTTCCGTCATGCTTGATTGTGGGCAAACGCAAGCCTATACTGTTTAAAAAAAAAAGTTATGCCTGGGGACTCAAGTCCACATTAAGACCGTCAGAAGTTATATTAATTAATGTATGTTATGTATGTATGTGTATGTAATGTTTAGAACCTTCAATAGTGCGATGCAGGATGTTACAGTTGTTCTATGTGACGACTAGATAGCGCTGAGAGTCGCTACAAGTGCATAGCAAGATTTGCAAGTAATATGGTCGAACACCTCGCCGCTCCGCTCCGTTTTTCCGCAAGCCTTATCTTAGCTTCAGTTTGTCCTTAAGTATGAATAGATTAAACTTTTACGTAAAACTCCCGTTTAATTTACGGTCCCGCACAAGTTTTAACTGCGCGGCGAACTTGCCGCCTCCCGGCTCCCGTGCCACTCCAACTCTAGGTTCGGTTTGTACTCGCAGGTTGTTAGGGAAATTGCCACTAAAAGTTTTTTCTTTAAACTTGGTCTTTGTATAATATGAAAGTAAGAAAGAAAAATTTATTTTGGCTCCATAAGTAACACCTAAGACTAAGACTAAAACTAGCACTATAACTGTATTAGATATTTGGTGACACGACAGGACACCAAAAAGGGTCTCCACTCAGCATGTGTTGTCGCACATTATGTGCAGCAACGCTGGTTTTCTGTGGAGCCCAGGATATGGCTTGAATTGTGTTCAATTTGCGAGTTGGCGATTGGTGGGCACATATTTGATTCATTGGATTTTGGGCAAGAATAACTTTAATTACAATTAAATTAGCCTTAAATCCTAACGCGTTCATACTATGAATATAATCTTTATAGTAGTATTAGTTCATTAAAATCCGAATATACCTCCACTCCAATTTATTGTATTTTCTAACAGAAAATCCTAATCCTAATTCTATTCCTAAAAAGTATCTACTTTCAAATCTGACTCAAGTGGCGTGAAGTGAACCTGGCCCGGTGAAGTTACCTATCGAGAAACTATAATAAGACACCTGGAGTCCGCCCGGATTGCTACCACCATCTTGCTTGTTAATCCTGCCGTGAAGCAACACTGTTGTGTTTCGGCGTCGAGAGTAAGACAGCCGGTGAAATTACTGGCACTTGAGGTGTCCCATCTTAGGCCTCTAGGTTAGCAACGCAACTGCAATGCCCCTGGTGTTGCAGGTGTCTATGCGCGGTGGTGATCTTTTACCATCAGGAGACCCATTTGCTCGTTTGCCATCCATTCGAATAAAAAAAAAAGTCTGGGATGTCTTCGGATGGACCTCACAGTTAAAAAAGTTAATGCAAACATAGTCCTGATAGCTAACTTCGTAAAATATTGTTTTGCGCCATTTCGACAGCCAGTACTGGCTTCTAAGAAGCTTTAAAAGAAACTACAAAGAAAAGAATACAACAATAAGTCGTTGCTCGCCAAGTGATCGATTGAGCTCCGTCGGCCGCGCCGGCCGGCGGACAAATGACGCGGCACTAAGCCGATAATAGCCATCCCCACCACCCCCCACCGATGACAAACGATGCTGCTGAGCCGATGGGAATCTGTGCTTCTCCCTCGAGAGCTAATGGACAGGAGTTCGAATAAACAAGTGGATACCTTAATCGCTGAAAAAAAGCAGCCTGATATATGTGTGCATAGGAAAATTCGTGTCTAGATTCCTGTCCAGCGGTGGTGTAGGGGTTATAGCACGCAGCACGGATTGCTGAGGACTTGGGTTCGATTCCCAGCGCTGATCTCTTTTTCTGCTTTTTCTGTGCATCCATGTCTCAGTGTGTATTTTCGATATCATGGCACACTTGACACCAATTGACCTAGTCCCAAACTAATCAAAATTTGTACTATGGGTACTAGGAAACGGATAAACCTACTTATATAAATCGAGACATACCTAAATACATATTAAACATCCAAGACCTGAGAGCAAACATTCGTATTATTCATACAGATATCTGCCCCGGCCGGAAAATGAACCCGTGAGCTCAAGCTTCATAGTGAGGTTCTCTAACTGTCCGGTCGTCAAGATGACCTAGGCAGGGGAGACCTAGGTGGGTTGACACAAAATTTATATATTATATATTCGGCCATTACTGCTTCATTAAATGAGCTACATTTGTGGAGAGGCTTTCTAATGATGCGTCATTTCATCCTTTACTTACGAACCTGATTCAGGTAGGTATTTTATTTTGTGGTTGTCTATTGCTGTGTTGTGAATAAATGTATTTCTTTCAATGCGTGTTGCCCGAACTAAATAGTTTTTTTAATTTGACATAAACATAACTACGTCCCATATTGTCTGTATTAGATTGTCTCAAGGTATGGAATAGAAAAATTTGCCTTCTTTTGTCGCCTCGCGCATTTTTCATCCCGCCCGTAAATCAAGTCGTCGAATAAATAGTTGCAATATCATAACTCACGCGGCGCCGGCGGTAAACAATAAACAAACGGAATAAACAGAATAAACAAGATAAACAAGACAGATAAACAATAAGACCGTAACAGGATTACGCTGCGGCCGCTAGTTTAGACTTTAATGGTCTGTAAGACGCTGGGAGTTATGGCCGTGCATTGAGTTTATTGAAATGCGGAGAACTCGGGGACTTGCTAGTTTTATAGAATAGCTTGCGTTCTTTCTTTCGTATAATGTAGGTTTACCTACTTGCGTTTCGTTTTACGCTCTTCGCGGTCTTAATTTGACATTTTACTACCTCTTTGATTCAGGAACCTTCAGATGTATCCAATAACAGGGTGAAATTTAGGAGGTAATACAAAATTAGTGTTTCGTACTCAGTTAATGCCGGGTAATATAGTGTTATTACTCTTTTGTTGAAATACTTAAGTCTGCAAAAATTGTGGTTTCTATACATTATCGAAATATGAAGAATACCTAATGACAGTACACTGTAAATTTCATCAGACTAATTTCAACAAAAGAGTAATTCCACTATATTACCCAACATTAACTGAGCACGAAACACTAATTTTGTTTTAAATTTCACCCTGTATACTAAATGCGAAAGTTTTAAGTCTCGCGCCTAAACCTCTGAATCGATTGAAATGAAATTTGGTATACAGATAGTTCGAATCCGGGGAAGGAAATAGGATAGTATATCAATTTATTGAGGAACAAAATAAATAATACATTTAGAAAAACTATAAAAACTTAACAATAATAATTAAAAACTAATATAACTCTAAAAAAGGCCCCTGTGACATAGTTCCAAGAATGCTGGCAGCATTTCCTCGCTGTATGTATGTATAGTATTAACCCGGAAAAATTCGCAGTTCCTGCGGGATAGCCATAAACAGATTCTAGATAAACAGCTAGTTATTAATAATATTTTTGGGTGACGACGGCCGCATCAATGTGGCCGAAACGTGGGTGAAACCGTAAATATCGCAACCGGTTAAAAGATTATAACGTTCATGATATCCTAGTAGTTTGACCTGTGGCCCCTCAAGCAAAGTGTCATGGGTTTGAACCAAGACTTGCTGACGTGACAGCTGCCATAGATCTGCTTCTCTCGAGACAAATTATAGCACATACCTACGCAATACGTGGCTCCTCGAAAAAAAATTTGCAAATTGATTCGCATGATGATTCAATGCTAAATTTAAAATTGTATCCAATACAAAGTACAACTAATTACTAAATATCCAACAAAACCCGGACAACGCTCAGTTCCAACGATCGTCCGGACCGGGGCGTTGTTCACTGGCTAGCCGGCTATATCCGGACTAAACCGGTTATAGATAACCGGTACAAACTAGAACCCAGCTCCGAGCTCGGGCATCCGATCGAATTAGAAATTGCATCGGAAGGGGACAAATGTGCAGCGCGGGTTACAAGCAGGATTAACAGTTCAATGACAGATATTTAGAGTGAGGTAACTGGACAAATAGGAATTGAAAAACCAACGCAACTATACCTTCAGTTGGTTCGAGTCCCGGGCGAGGAGAGTTTTAGAAAATCTTTGAATGCAGTTTTGTTTCTTTTTAAAAATAAAGGTTCAGGTAGGTAATCCTTTAAGTAAAATGAGCCAACTTAAGGGTTGAAGGTATTTTTCCACACTGTAGAACTCTAATTATAGTACTGACAATGGAACTAGTGATAAAGATAAATTAAATCATGTTTTCAGTTTCCGGCTTTCAGGTTTTTAGGATTCCGAACCTCAAAAGGAAAAACGAAGTCACTTTCTTGTCCGAATGCAAGACCCGAAAAATGCAAGAAGCAAAATCTGAAAGTTTCATACTGCGTTAAATTTTGCTTAAAAGAGGGGCTCTGCCAACACTGAATAACCTGACCGGACCTGTACAAGGTCCCTCGGTGCGCATGTCCGACTCACTGACCGGTTTTTATGACTCTCAGTGCGCGGGCGCAGAGAGCAGAGTGCCGCGACTAAAGCATGACGCAGTAACGCTGTCGTTAATCGTGCGCGAGCGATTGCCTCCGTCGTCAACAGTGGTACAGACATGACATAAATTAAAAAGGGGAGATAGGTCTAAAGTCAAAATTTATCCAATATAGGCTGTAACAAACATTTTTACCTAAAAATCTCTGTTGACAAAATTTCGGCTGTTCAGCAATTTTTTTTTTAATCACATCTACCTATTTCGACTTCAATTTTAAACTATTTCAGGCGAAACCTACATTTTTAGTTTTGCATCGTGTATTCTTGTTTAGACGCTAATTAAATATTTTTCTTTATTATTTCGGTTCCTTAAACATAGTTGCCATTTGCCGCTAAGAATTGTTTCTTGTAAACCGTATTGTTTCCCCCACGACACAGGCCATGCCTAGTGCACAAATGTATTCTGCGTCTTTAATATTTTTAGACATAAACTATTTGTATTTGAATTTGTATTTCATTTTGATATTTTTATCTCGAATATTTTCTTTTAAATTCAATTTTTTTCCAAGTTCCAAGCCAATCTATTAACGGTCAATTAAATAATAAACTCCACGGTAATTAGTCGATAGCATGTCAAGTTAGCAGCGCGACAAATTGATTACGGCCGTCACGCCTCGCCCTTTGTCGCCTTTTGTCGCCTTTGTCGATCGATACGGGAAATGTAATTACCGATTATGATGGCGAGGGTGCGGTGTATCTGCTGAGTTGATTTTCTTCAGGTGTCGGTAGGAGAAAGGCTGGTAAAGCTAGTACAAAGGTTTGTCTATTCAACAAGAAATTACTATAACACCACTGGTTAAATCAGTTGTACGGATTGAAACATCTAAGGTGGTTTTCGCGTAGGTATCAGCCAAATAAGTGATCTATCAATTTTTTATCAAGTTCCTATCAAAGGAATATGTCGCTAAAGTCGAACTTTCAAGTTGACAGGCACGTCTTTTGACATTATTGTTTTATGACATGCAAACATTATCAACTTTACGATGGTAGGCACATATTTGGCTGATGGTACTGGTACACGTCGATGTGATTACTAATCACTGATTAGGTATTAAGTGTGCCTAGGGCCATCCACAAAGACGCGTGATTTTCTCAAAATTAGACATTAATGACATTGTAATAAGAACCACGGCACGCGTCAACGTGAATGACTACCTACGAGTATATGAGGTTATTTTTTTAAATGCACTTTTATATGTAGAAACTGTCGTAAAACTGGAAGCACTTACCGGAGTGTGCCATTACGTACCAATCTACGGATGAAACGATAATTTTTAACATACATAATCTTTTTTCGAAAAGATATCGTGCCACTTAGTATGAACACATTAATGTTTTATTTGGCAATTTCTTTTAGTTGTTATTTAGGCAAAGGTTAAACTGTGCTCGGGTGGCTTTTATGTTGAAATTTATAATTTAATTGGTTATTAATTAGATTACTTCAAAGACCTTGTGTATCTAAAATAACGGTAGAAACTGGTACGCATTTCTTTTTGTATTTCAATTAAACAAATACGCATCAGTAATTGTGAAGAGTAATTGCTACCAAATATAAGGAAATTCACACTTGTATTTTGTTTGCTTTAGTTCTCTATAGCTTTCAAATAAAGACACAATTTCCTAACGCTGACAAATTTCAAACAGCCTGCCTTTTCGCCAAATTTATCGTTAAATTCTTCATTATCATTAATAAGCAGTAACGTTTATCAAGTTGCGTGACAGAACCATTGTAGCCAGTAGTAATTGATTACGCGACACCACCTGAATCAACATGGTAATACCGTATTATTTTAATTAATAATTACTCCATTACTCACATGAACAAAACGCAACTGCACTCTAGTAACGATCAAATATAAACTCTTAACACGATGTCGTCGAATTGAAAACAATTTCGGTCTTCCACACTTTTGTTTAATTGTATCAATTTGCGTAATATGGATTTCCAGTGATATTTCGCAATGTGTTGAAGTTCTAGGAAAGACTGTATTTGATACATACGTTAGGTACTCTTGCAGTTATCATCAGAAGTAGGTGAACGGTTGTGATATTTTTATTTTTTATTTTATTCACCTGGAAGGCAAACGAGCAAGTGGGTCTCCATTTCTTATTACATTGTAAAAGTGCAAAAAACATACTGAATTTAATTAAGTATTAGATAAGGAATGATTTGTAAAAAATACAGTTTTGAGCTTTAGTTGTAACACTATTTAGCTTACAGATTTTTACCACCACTTTCAAATGATATTTTAGAGTGATGATTATAAAGAAATATCTTGTGTCTTGTAGAATCTTTTTTACTCATTTGACTGGACTGATTTTCTACCTCCATCGCCTCTCATACTGGCCAAACAAGTGACTTAACAATAAGCTGTTATTTCTCAAAAATCCTGCAAACTTCAAGCAACCCGCTGAAGTGTGGAAATCGTGTCGGACGGCGTGAGTGGGGTCCGAGGAGTGAAAATACGTGAAAATAGAATAATGACACCCCGAGAACTGCAATTAGGGTTACCAGATGCTTAGACCTTCAAAAACTGACATTGAAAGTATTAGACGCTTTTATTTAACTTGCAATGTATGTACTCGTAATACATACTAATATTATATATGCGAAAGTAACTCTGTCTGTCTGTCTGTCTGTCTGTTACGCTTACACATCGAAACCACTGAACCGATTTTGATGAAATTTTGTATATAGGTAGTTTGAACCCCAAGGATCAACATAGGATACTTTTAATTCCGGTAGAAGGCGCCACCGCGCGATAATCTAGATCGGCGCAAACGAAGTCGCGGGCATAAGCTAGTGTATCTATATGTGGGGGTCAAATCTTGCAAGTTGGATTTGACTCACTTCCTGTACCACTACCATGAGTTTACAGTGACCATACTCGATAGCGACGGCGTAAATTATTTGTATGGAGAATTGTACAGCGCCGCCTATCTATTTACGCCGTCGTCGTCGCCGTCGCTATCGAGTACGGTCACTGTAAACTCATGGTAGTGGTACTGTGGTCGGATTGACTTGAAATTTGGCATACATATGAAAATCTGAACCACAATGCAATTATCTAGTAGTAGCATCCTGGTGGTTCAGACAGGATCGCGTCTGCAGGACGGAACTCTTCAACGGCTTATGGCATGGACTTGAAATTTGGTACGGAAATATAGTTTTGGATGACAATGCACGTATAGTCAACAAAAAATATGCAAAACAGCTTGTATTACAAATTAATTTTTTACCTAAGAATTTTGTAACGCTACAGCATCGCTACAAAATGTCGCCGTGGGCGAAGGCTTAAAATTTGTAGTAGTTAAAAAAATAGGATTCAGCAGGATAACTATTTAAATCTACTATATAAAAATAAGTCGGGTTTTCCTTCCTGACGCTATAACTCCAGAACGCAAGAAAAGATTTCAAAGGTTTTGCATTCGTTGGAAAGGTCTCGGGCTCCGTGGGGTTTATAGCAAAGAAAATTAAGGAAAAATTTAAAAAGAAAAGCGGGAGCGCGCGATAACCGAATACCACGCGGGCGGAGCCGCGGGCAAAAGCTAGTTTTTTATAAAACCTTATAGAATCATTTTTTTTTTCACTACTTACTTTAAATTAAATCAAATCCTAATCCTGATACATACATACATACCTACAATAGCCAGCTCATTAATCATATAGTGATTGACAATGATTTATTAAAGCAGCCGAACGTCTACACGAAATTAATGCATTCAATGCCCAACTTGAAAAATGTCTACCAGCTTTCGGAAAAAAGCGTACCGAGGAAATTCGAACCTGCTCTTTTTCCGAAGTCATCTAAAATCGCAAGCCCAGCTGCCCTGGTATTCAAAACGTCTCACCAAGTGTACTGCCGAGTCAACTACCTATGTTTACCTCCGACAAACTCCAACCCTAGCAAGAGCCTCTACCGCTATTTGACTGCGGGACCCAACAAATTGGAGAGCGGAGCCTTTTTGTAGAGCGGATCGGTTTAATAGGCCACTTAGGAATGGAAGACGAAACTACACTTTAGGAGCTGAACGCTGTGAACCGGCGATAACAATGAGGATGGCGTTTTTTAACGATCTGGAAGTGCGGGGGGGTCGGAAAGGGTTTGGGAATGTGGTTGATAGCTCGTGCGTTGTAAGTGATGTAACACACTCCTAGATGTTACGAAAAATAATCAATAAATCGCCGCAAGTAATGACTAGAAGAGTAAGAATGATTTATTTGCCAAAATTTGGCACAGTAAGAAAAAAAATCAAAAACGATAGTAGTATCACACAGCGGCCACTTTTTGAATCTACATAGGCACGACGACGTCTGTACACGCGTCAATGTGTGCGTAAGATACACAGGGCTGACTATGTAATAAGTGCTACCAATGACATTTAAAGGTCTTTATATGGCTTTTAGATATGGCTTAGATAGTGTAAATAAATGTAAACATTAATCTTACGTATTTATTTAAACCTACTTAAAATTTGTCTGTGTATTTAAGCATTATTATTTTCAATTAGGTACAATAAATTATACGACTACAAACTTAAACGAATTACTCGGTAGGTAGTTATTTCATGTATTAATCGCGATAATTTCAGAAATCATTATTCATTTAAAAAAGGGAGTAGGTAGGGTACCGTTACCATTACGCAAAATTATTGCTCCCGAACTTAGTGCCGTGCGGCCGATATACATCGCGTCGCGCACCCGACTGCTTTCCTGCGGTTTTCCTGCAATCTGCGCTTGAGGGGTGGGGTAACTCGAACCGGTGCGGGGCGGAGCGTGGCCATTCTGTTCGTTAGTACTATGAAATATTCTGTATGATACAGAATATGGAGAGGTTTTTTTATAATTCTGGTCAGGCTTTAGGTATCTTATTGCTTGGAATTTGGGTACAAAATCCCAAGAAGTTTCCAGGCGCCGTACGAAGTGCAAAATTCCAAATTCGTATGTTGCCATCCCGCTGGCGCTTGTATTATTTAATACGAGAGTGAGCGGGACGATACGATGCGAACTTCGTAGTACCCCCCCAGCTGTTAAGAGGCCAACCGAACAGGTCGTAAAGGGGCTAGGTGGCCAATTACGTGTGTTTGTACAGTTGCGCAGGCGCTGCATCCGGCTCACACAATCCATTACCTGGAAACACTGCGTAGTACTTGATTAAATATTTTTAGGAATTAGTTTTTGAAAGGCCCCGTTGAGGTGAGACGGTTGGGAGGAAACGTCAGTTAGTACTAATTTAGCTTGAGTTACTTGGTAGTATTAATTTAATTCTAGTATAGTCAAAACTTACTTAGGTACTTTACTTTTACTCAAAACTTTAAATAAATAAATCCACCACATGTGTCAAAGTCTTTTAATTTGGTAATAATGTATTAAAATACATCTATTTTTTTGAGTGAGAATATTTTGTAGTTTTTAACCCCCGACGTAAAAAGAGGGGTGTTATAAGTTTGACAGCTATGTGTGTATGTGTGCCTGTTTGTGGTACCGTAGCTCTTAAACTGGTGAACCGATTTCAATGCGTTTTTTTTTAAATTCTTTACAGACGAAATATAGGCGAAAGCTAATACAACCAAAATACTTACTAAAAATTAATTACTAGGTAGGTATACTAACCAGCTAAACAACTAGTTTCGCTTGATTGATACTTTAACTAGGTAAATAACTCGCCTTCGATGATTCCCGGTGATTATCCTGATCTGATGATAATCGTAGCTTGCATCCTGTGGGGAGGCTCCAATAGAGATCTCTCTCCAGGCAGGTGTCATGCCTGGGGACCGAAGTCCAAAGGAAAATTGTCGGTAGTTGTATACGCGTCCGAGTTGAGAAACTTCGATGGAGCGATGTAGAACATGGCCGGAGTTTCTATTGTTGATCATTAGATGGCGCTAGGAGTCGCTACACATCCCTTCGAAAGCATCTCTAACTATAATCCATTCAGGATAACATTGGACTTTAGAAGGTCACAGAAGAAGGGGTTCTAAACATTTTTGTGAATTCGTAATAATGATCCCGGAAAATTGTACAGTTCCCGCGGGATAGATTTAATTATTTTTTTTTGTGATTTTTTGTTTAATTGTTTACTGTAGTTTTTAAGTATTTTATTTGTAATTATTTTATTTTGAAAAAATGACTTTCTGCCAAGTTTCTTGCGGCGCATTCTTCTTGGCAATGATGGTCTTTCCGAAAGCGCTGGTAGTTTATAAAAAATGACGTGTAAAAGTGCCCATTGCGGCCTATTTACTGAATAAATGTTTTGAATTTGAATAGCAATAAACGAATACTACGATAACTGAGTCACGGGCAAAAGTTAGTTAGTGAATAAGTGAAACTACACTGTTAAAAATTTTTGTAAAATTACAATTGTTTTACAAAACAAATATCAGCAAAATTCCAAATCAACGTATACTAATACAAAACATAACACAATTTGAGTAAAATTACAAGACATGTGAAGGAACTTACTATAATGAGTTGTAATTTTGGAAGCTTTATGCAATAACCCTACACGTATTGTAATTTTTCCTAACTGTTGGTGAATTTCTAATGAAAGGTTGTAAATTTACCAAAATTCTTTGTAATCCGATTTACAATACTTTTTTGTGATATTACGAATAAATGTTGAAACTCAAATTACTATGAAGTCATTAAGAATTTACAAATAATTTTATTATTTTTGTAACACAAATTTGAAAATTACAATACGTATTATAATTCTATCGAAAGTTTTTATTTTTCTAACACGTATTGTTATTTTCTAAAACTGTTGATTAATTCTGAACAAAATGATTTGAAAATAAGAATAACTCTTTGTATTTTGATTTACAATACTTTTTTTATGAAATTGCAAAAAAAGTTGAAACACAAATTAGTATGAAATCATTAAGAATTTACAAATAATTTTATTATTTTTGTAACTTAAATTTGAAAATTACAATACGTATTATAATTCTACCGTAAGTTTTTATTTTTCTGACACGTATTGTAATTTTGTTAAACTTTTGATTAATTTCGGGCAAAAAGATTTAAAATTTACAAAAATTGTTTGTAATTTGATTTACTATACTATTTTTATAAAATTTTGAAAATATGTTGAAACTCAAATTAGAATGAAATTATTAAGAATCTGCAAACTATTTTATCATTTTTGTAACACAAATTTGAAAATTGCATTACGTATTGTAATTCTACCCAAAGTTTGCTACCATTCAACAAATGTTTTGTAATTTTTCGATAATGAGTTGAAATTAATTACGTTGTGTAGTACGGGAGTGCACCGATAGATGACGCTGCTCCCTAAATAAACTCGCTAACGATGTGTAACCTTAGAATTGTGACTACCGCGGCTTACTTAACGTTTGTTGTCTTTTGTTGGACAGCATTATACTTGGTTGGCTGCATTCAAGTTATTGAACACCTTCCAATATAATTCTGAACATAGTACGATTCTGATTGCAGTACGGTGTCTCGCTCGAAACGCCTGCTGTTCTCCGAGTGAATACTATAAAACCACTCAGTTGTAAGTGAAGTTTGCCTAATAAACCGTATAATTATATTTGTCGTTTCCGTCGCATCGTCAACCCCGTTCTAGTTGTAAATTTACAACACATCATTTTGAAATTGCAAACCATTTTCAAAAGAATTTGTTTGGCAAAATTACATTATTTGTATTGTAATTTTGCTAAACGAATTTCCGATAGTCGTTTGGTAAATTTCAACAAATGTTTTGTAATTTTTCAATAATGAGTTGAAAATTTACAACACATCATTTTAAAATTGCAAACCATTTTCAACAGAATTTGTTTGGCAAAATTACATTGTTTGTATTGTAATTTTGCTAAACGAATTTCCGATAGTCGTTTGGTAAATTTCAACAAATGTTTTGTAATTTTTCGAAATTGAGTTGAAATAAATTGTATTGTAAATTTACAAAACGGAATTATATTTTTACTTTATTGTTGTGCGTAAAAACTTCCAACACTTTCTTTGTAAAATTACTACAGACATTTTTAACAGTGTAATATTAACGTTTTCGATATTTTAATTAGAATTAAGTTTAGACCGTACACTAAAAAACTGCAATTTATCAAATGATTTCCTAAAGCGTGCATTATAAAGAGCCTGTTTTCCTTCTGTCCATTCCTATATCGAACAGACTGTAAAGTATTTATTTTTATTAGTCCTGCGTTTACCTGCACTGTTAAAAATGTCTGTAGTAATTTTACAAAGAAAGTGTTGGAAGTTTTTACGCACAACAATAAAGTAAAAATATAATTCCGTTTTGTAAATTTACAATACAATTTATTTCAACTCAATTTCGAAAAATTACAAAACATTTGTTGAAATTTACCAAACGACTATCGGAAATTCGTTTAGCAAAATTACAATACAAACAATGTAATTTTGCCAAACAAATTCTGTTGAAAATGGTTTGCAATTTTAAAATGATGTGTTGTAAATTTTCAACTCATTATTGAAAAATTACAAAACATTTGTTGAAATTTACCAAACGACTATCGGAAATTCGTTTAGCAAAATTACAATACAAATAATGTAATTTTGCCAAACAAATTCTTTTGAAAATGGTTTGCAATTTCAAAATGATGTGTTGTAAATTTACAACTAGAACGGGGTTGACGATGCGACGGAAACGACAAATATAATTATACGGTTTATTAGGCAAACTTCACTTACAACTGAGTGGTTTTATAGTATTCACTCGGAGAACAGCAGGCGTTTCGAGCGAGACACCGTACTGCAATCAGAATCGTACTATGTTCAGAATTATATTGGAAGGTGTTCAATAACTTGAATGCAGCCAACCAAGTATAATGCTGTCCAACAAAAGACAACAAACGTTAAGTAAGCCGCGGTAGTCACAATTCTAAGGTTACACATCGTTAGCGAGTTTATTTAGGGAGCAGCGTCATCTATCGGTGCACTCCCGTACTACACAACGTAATTAATTTCAACTCATTATCGAAAAATTACAAAACATTTGTTGAATGGTAGCAAACTTTGGGTAGAATTACAATACGTAATGCAATTTTCAAATTTGTGTTACAAAAATGATAAAATAGTTTGCAGATTCTTAATAATTTCATTCTAATTTGAGTTTCAACATATTTTCAAATTACAAACAATTTTTGTAAATTTTAAATCTTTTTGCCCGAAATTAATCAAAAGTTTAACAAAATTACAATACGTGTCAGAAAAATAAAAACTTACGGTAGAATTATAATACGTATTGTAATTTTCAAATTTAAGTTACAAAAATAATAAAATTATTTGTAAATTCTTAATGATTTCATACTAATTTGTGTTTCAACTTTTTTTGCAATTTCATAAAAAAAGTATTGTAAATCAAAATACAAAGAGTTATTCTTATTTTCAAATCATTTTGTTCAGAATTAATCAACAGTTTTAGAAAATAACAATACGTGTTAGAAAAATAAAAACTTTCGATAGAATTATAATACGTATTGTAATTTTCAAATTTGTGTTACAAAAATAATAAAATTATTTGTAAATTCTTAATGACTTCATAGTAATTTGAGTTTCAACATTTATTCGTAATATCACAAAAAAGTATTGTAAATCGGATTACAAAGAATTTTGGTAAATTTACAACCTTTCATTAGAAATTCACCAACAGTTAGGAAAAATTACAATACGTGTAGGGTTATTGCATAAAGCTTCCAAAATTACAACTCATTATAGTAAGTTCCTTCACATGTCTTGTAATTTTACTCAAATTGTGTTATGTTTTGTATTAGTATACGTTGATTTGGAATTTTGCTGATATTTGTTTTGTAAAACAATTGTAATTTTACAAAAATTTTTAACAGTGTGGGCATAGGTGCAACATTGTTTAGCTTGCCGTCTCTCCCCGCCCACGCGAGCAACCTGTTTACTCAGCCCGACATCACTTATCATACAATTTCACACATCTTATTAAATCTATTATTAAATACTCGACCATCCTATTATGGCCCGCGTTCACACTCCGCGGCCACAAAGGGCCTTATTATGCCTTATTATTTTAATATTGTTGTACTATTTCTACAATAAGCGACCTCTATTATTTGTATCTACAAGACACTAATGAGCGTGTGGCCCTCTTAACAATAACCAACTTAAGCATTCCATTCGCGAACAATGGGACGTTGCATTTTGAATCTTTTGTATTCAGCATAAAGTCTTACTACTTCAAATTTAACGGTAGTGTTACGTGTGCCGTTGCACATAAGTGACAGGGGATGCATCTCGAAATGTCAAGTTTTATTTTGAAAGAAAATAAATTCTTAATTTATTAGTGTGCCGTGTAGTGGGCGCGCCAAGTTCGGGGAACGTGTGTGTGGCCGCCGTATGGAATCAAGTGTTATATTAGAGCTCGATCGCTTGGATTAATATTTATTTACGCGTGATTACCTAGTTAGACGTGTTGGGGACTGTTGTCTTCAAGTGCTTATTTCCTTAATAAAATCATGGAACTAAATAGTAATGGAAATATAAACGTCTAAGTGCGAGGCGCCTATGTAGATATGTATGGATAAAAAGCCATTTTATTTTCCAGTAAAGTCTACATTGAGAATCACTAAGAATCAAGAAGAAGAGAATCAAGTTTGCATTCCAACTCTTTTTTTTTATTCGACTGGAAGGCAAACGAGCAAGTGGGAGTGGGAGTGTGATTATTAAAGAATACCTAATAAATAAATAAAATGCCTATAAAGATAGGTTCGTCGTGGCATAATACATAATATATGATACCATAGTACATATCGAATCTCTCTGTCTAATCGCAAATTTAAAACGTTCGTATCTTTGTATTTTTTAAGATATTGAAAAAAATCATTCATAACTCGATTTGTCGAATTTCCCTATTACTCGTACCTATGTCAAATTCCAACTCTGTCGAATAGGTACCAAAAAGTTTTCGAAAATTATTCTTATGCAATTTATGAAACCACGATTTACCAATACAAACGTTGCAAGTCAAACATAATCGTGTGAAAAACCTTTATTTAACAATTACGTGGCATGCACTACAAACGCTCAACAATTCCCCATTTACAAACACAAGGTGCAAAACGTTTTCGCGCTTACCGTTGCAGCGATTCGCGCAATTTGACGCAAATGACAGTCGGAAACGGAGCTGTCAAGCGATCCAACATGGCGGACAATTGCGTCACGCGCGTGCGCGAGGTAATGGCGTCACGGCTGCGCGCGCGCCGCCAACGGGAACCGTGTTCGCCTAGGTTGTTGGAAAGGCATACAATAGGGAGGAAAACCTAATGTATGAAAGACAATATCATATACTTTCCACGTCTCAAAATTTGAGTAAATATGTTAAAATCAAAATGATGTATTGTCTCTGTTTTATTAATCTGTTCAGAACAATCCATACTAATATTATAAATGCGAAAGTTTGTTTGTGTGTTTGTCCGTCTTTCACGCCGTAACGGAGCGACGGATCGTCGTGATTTTTGGCATAGAGATAGTTTATGGGCCTGAGAGCGACATAGGTTACTTTTTATCCCGGAAATATGGACAGTTCCTGACCTGAGGGAACAGCGCGCGATAACCGAATACCACGCGGGCGGAGCCAGGGGAAAAGCTAGTTTAAGCATAATTATAAACTTACGTAGGTTCCTTACATACGTTTTTGCGCATGTTTTAGTGTGCGGAGTTGATAAGTAACTTTTTTTTACATAGCCTGTAAGTATAGTGGCCCACTGCTGGGCAAACGCCTCCCCTCTCGACCTTCACAACTCTCGTTCTGACGCAATGTCAGGCCAGTCCTTTGCGCACGTGTCCAGATAGTCCCGCCATCTCCTTCATCTGGATAAGTAACTATAAACTGAATTTTAGCTAGTATTTGACTAAATTGCATGTATGTTTTTATCTGTAATAATAATAAGTTTGGTCATAACACATTACATAATAAATTATAGATATTTATTCCACGTGCCTTTTTGAAATAAAAAGTTTTACTCCCAGCTCGGCGCAGATGTCGCCCAGTTACTTAGTTACCTTCAAATAGAGAGTACTTATTTTCTAGTAAATATTTTTTCCAAATCATGTCTGGCGTTCGGTCAACATTGGGCTCCTCAAACATCCTCCAGACAATGTAAGAATTAGTCCAATATCCACAAATGAGCAGATTATGTTGGTACAAGTGCGGGCCGTGACAATTCTGTGTGCCGTCCGCATTCCGCGCATTAACGCTGTTTGAACACTGTTAGTGTCTACTGAAGACGTTCGACACGGTTGCTTTTGGGCGTGTAAGTGGCATATTCTGGTATCGTTAGTATGTTAACGTCCGCCATATGATGTAATGCAGCGATTGTCAAAGGAGCCCCGGGGCTCCGTGGAACTTCTGCGGAGGCTCCGTAAAAGTAAAAACCATAACCGATTCAATTATTATTTAAAGTAATTAAGTTTTTGTCTATTTTGGTGCCCCTGCAAATGTTTTTGAAATAGAATTTTGCCAGTAAATAGATTCGAGAACCACAAATTATGATTTTGGTACTGAAACAGACCGTGAGTTCTCGTAGCGACTAAAAAAAGAACGCATGGGTCACTCGCGTGATTGTTGACATACACCCGACATGTTTAGGATCAAGTCGTGTTTATAGACAAACTAAATGTTATTCTGTTAGTTTGTTTGATCAAGTCTTAAGGGCCTTCTGTATCGAATTAGGATGTACTCCTGTAATGATACTGTAAGTGATGATAATTTAAATAAATAAATAAATAAAATAAAATAGTTTAAGTATTAGATCAGATCATAAGTAATTGCTTGGTACTTGCTTGAACTCATGGCCGATGGGGTCAGAAGGTTCTCGAATGGCGTCCGCGGACCGGAAGATGAGTTGTCGGTAGGCCTCCAACAAGATGGAGCGACGACTTGGTTAAGATTGCAGGATCACGGTGGATGGGGAAAGCAAAAAACCGGTCTGAGTGGAGAGCCTTGGGGGACGCCTATGTCCAGTAGTGGACGTCTTTCGGCTGACATGATGATGATGATAAGTTGTTACATCAAGTTGATACTATATGACAGGAAAAAAGTTTTTTCTACAAAGTTTACGTTTAAGTGTTTCCAGCATTCGTTGGAATTGCGTTTTAAATTTTAAACCTTCAAAAGAATCTGTTTATTCACTTAATTACAAGCAGATACATATCAATTTCTTCAAAGCATAATCCCCCAGTAGACAGATTCGTTTCATCAAAGGACGAAATAATTTAATTTATTAAAACGAATATGATGCGGCAGTCCGCAATTCGTATTAATTCCCATATTGAGCCGTAAGCCCAACTATTGGATGCAAATCCTCGTTATGATGATATGCCATGTCGATTAATTAAAAAAAAATGAAGCTTTGAATGGATTAGCCATGTATTTTACGTTTATGGATTTTTTATTTCAAACAATTGCAGATTTTTGTAAGTAAACATGTTTTTTCTGTAATTTAATAGATGGTGATGGTACATGAATACGTATACATGCCATCCTACGTAAGTTCAACTTATTAAACCTTGAAATATCTTGTCGGAAGCACGATTTTTTGGTAACGCCAGAGACAATTTTGGTAACGCATGAGACGCCTAAAGTGTCGGTAAAATACTTGATTGGCCCAAGTACCTATGTTTTAATGTTGATTGTGACCTGGGAAGCCAATGTTGCCACATCTGAATGAAAATTATTTCCAAATCTCTCTTCTAAGTTGGAAACTCTTGGCAGAGTTCGTGGTCGTTGGCGATCCTTCTCCACCGCTCTATTGGCATTTTGGCGACGCTTTTTCCTACAGAGATCATGGTGACAGATTTGAAGATGCCTGGGAGGGCTACTAGGAAATTCGAAAGTTAAAGTTCGTAGCGTATCGTCCCTCTCACTCTCGTATTTAATAACATACCCACCTAAGCGTCAGCGGGACGGCAATAGACGAAGTCCACGTGGTCTCCTGTTCTGCCCTGGATCATCAACCTCTCCATTATATCCTGTTAATTTATTTCTAAATACTGATCATCCAATAACCTCTGTTTACAAAGCAGGCATTAATGTGAAAGGCGAATCTCTTTCAATCATTCACTCGATTCTACGCATGTCATTCCCGATCAAACAGCTCATTACATAACCAATTCACAGCTAAATGATTTGTATCCCTTTTATAGTCATCGTCAATTAATGTACTGGCGTTATAGCTGGCAGCTCGACAGCTGATTAGTGGTTTTGACGAGTTTCATACAAGTATATTTCACTCCATAAAGTGATAGACACAGAATGATGGTGTATGAAAGTCACACATAGCCCCTTACAACAATCCTCACAAGAAGGGTTAGGTTTAGGATGACTTAAAACATTGCAAAAGGCCATAGTCGGCTTTCCGTAGTAAGTCGGTACTTACATCAAATGGGCTCGAGTTTTTTTTGTGAGTACCTATTTTAGTGAAGAATATTAGACTGATCATTTTTACAAGCTGTTATTTAGTTTCACCTGTCCCTTTGTCTGTTTGTCTGTCTCTCTGTAATCAAATCTTGCAAGTTTAATTCGACCAACTTCCAGTAGTTAGATTGATTTGAATTTATGTAAATTGTGATAAAATAAACGTTACAATACAATAATCTGGTAGTTACATCCTAGTAATCCGCCCAGGATCGTGTCCGCGGGCCGCAGGATGGTACTCTTCAACGGTTAATGGCATCGACTTGAAATTTGGTATGCAAATGAAATTCGTGTGGCAATGCAAGCACAATAAACAAAAAGTACAGTCGGCTGAAAAAGCTTGTATTAAAAATGAATTTTAACGTATCGTACTTTCGTCTATCACTGTCTAGAATGTATTTCAACTGCCGAGTTGGCTATTGGTGGGATATTATAGCAATTACGCGGCCCCGGGCAGTCGTTGCGCTGCCGATTGCCCGAAATCGCTTATTCACGGCCGCTAGTTGCCCAGTTAGCACAGCTGTCCGCGAGGCCCAATGGAATAGAGGAAGCGGTTTTTGAAACTATTTACTGGTTGTTAATAAAGCCATACCACTTTTCTTTCATCGTCATTATCATCCCAGCCTAATGTTCATGAAAATCTTTCTTAGGCATATCTATGAGCATCAAATTGTGTTTTCCAAATTCTAGGTGCTGAAAGTCTAGTCGTTTTGTTTCTGTTTTGTTACTATTAGTCAGTCGTGTTACTCTTATAGGCCCAAGTATTCTATTATACGAAGGTTAAGGGAAGTCCTTGGTACACAGTCAGCAGCAAAAGTAGCTATACACTTTAGTACTTCCTCGTTTTACAGCCACTTACTAAACGCCACGCAAGATTGTCAATGTGTCAATACGACAGAGTAAAAAAGTGATCCGCTACTTTTGATGCTGACTATATTTCTACTATAACTTACTCTATGTACTAGGTTCGAACCCCATTTAGTGCAGATACAAAAATGCGAATTATGTTTCTTCGCGAGTCTTGTGGGTATATTTAACACATATCAGCTCAAATTAAACTAACACTATTGTATTGTTGTATTGTAACTTCAAACACAATGTACATTGTTATTTGAAATAAATTGAATTGAACTGGCATTTTAGGCACAGTTTATACAAGGTTATTCAGTTAGAAACTAGGTCAATTATTTTTAACCGTCTCATGATATTTACTGCACATGATCGTGCGAAGTTGAAATTGCGGACAAAGAAGATCGACCCCAACTAGATGAGATAAGGTCTAGCCCGGATGATGATGATTACGGATTTACCCGCTCGCCGCTCACTCTTCCGCTCCCGCTGTCGCCTGTCCCCTACCCAACACCTGGCACCATATAATTTCCCGCGACAGTCTTGTTTATTTTCCCGCCCTGTCGGAAGTCCAATTTATCCAACTCCTAATAACATCATATTTGTTCTACAACGATACAGCGTTACTGTACAACCGGGACTATGAACCGACAATGGGGAGGGCGATTTCACTCTCCATTGCGCATTGAAACGGCGACTACATAACGATAAATAGACAATACACGCAATGTATTAGGAAATTGTTCGACGCGTCGCCAGTCGCGCAGTAGCGGCCGGGTTAGTTAGCGCCGTGACTTGCGCTCGCACAGGTTTTTGTGAATTGGAGCCTTTTTAGTGGCTTCCGTTTGCTGTTTGCTTATTATTAGGGTAGTTGTTATTTTATTGCCGACGTAATAACGGTAGGAGTTAATTCAACGGTTAAATTGAGCTGGGTGTGTTATTAGAAAAAATATAAACTCAGTAAAATTATTCAGAAAGTTAGTTAAATAGGCTAACCGACAAAAAAAACTGTTTAGTCTGTCAGGTGGATAACTTAAAAATATTGTGCACATGTTTTTTCTTTAGTTTGACAAACAAAAAATGACGAGGATACAGTGCTTAGAAGTTTCGAGTGACGTCACTATATGGTACGATTTTTACCTTATAGTGACGTGACGTCACAAGCCCCCGCTTGCTTCTCAATTTTTAATAAATAGATAAACCAAAAAATACATGTCCCATATTTTTCCATAATCTAACTGTGGGACTAAATAGAATGATATATTTTAACCTAATCGTCATCCATATTAGTTTATTTTCCACTTGCTCGTTTGTCATCCAGTCGAAAAAAAAAATATAGTACATTAGGTACACCATCGGTTTTCTTCATATTACTCAAGATACAATGGTTTTGTTTGTCTACTAAACGACATTAAATACTAATTTAATCATACCAGAAAGAAACGGATTCCGACGAAATGAGAAACTTTACTTTTTGAAATCGACTAACCTTACAGGTAGCGCCATCTATCGTGCAATAATAACACTTATCGCTGTGTTTATTCCTTCAGCGAAATAGGTACACACAGCAAAAAAGACTTGTGACTTGTGAAATAATCTACTTGCAGGTTGAGTACGCTTGGCCTAATATATAACATAGGAAATAAGGTTTTTCATTGTTACTAACATGATATGGATAATCTCCGAAATAAAAGATTATTATTATTATTATTATTATTATAATTTATAAAATCTGTATGTAACCGTATTCGAGCAAATAAATTACTTCTATTCTATTCTAATATTGCCAGTACTCACTACGGCTGCGAATCCTTAGGCTCTTACCAAAACTCAGACAAGAAAACTTGAAACATGTCAAAATGCGATAGAGAGAAGCATTATGATATGTACTTAGGCAAGAAAAAATAATTTAAGATAATAACAACTACCATAAAGGAACTTACCAGACTATAAGATGTCACAGTGACAGTTATAAAGCTAAAGTAGAAATGGTCACAACGAGGAATAAGTAAATAGGATTCGATTTGTGGCATTCGAAGATGGCGGATGTGGGCCATGTCCTATTTTGGTATTTTTGCTTCTTTGGCTAGTTGAAGTATAATTTTGATAGTGTTTTATGCGGCGATTAACCTTAACAGTGAACAGTGATCACAAAATTCGATATTGCTCTCGTGTCTGACATTTTTTAATGCGCAAGTGTTTCCGCGTGGTTTTTGGAATTTTGCTATCAAGTTGCAAAAACTACAATCACCGTACTACGTGAAGAAAAATATATTTATCTTTTTTTAACTGACATTGGCCCAAGCCTTAAAGGCCGCCATTAAGGAGAATAATAATAATAATAATAAGTAAATAAATGAAGTAAAACAATTATTAATTAGTACTACCCCAATTATAAAATAAGGAAATGAGGCAGACTATTCAAAGGCTGGACCGATGAGATCAAGGCAGCTTATGGGCCAGGTCAGCTGGAGACAGAATGGAGACAGTTAGGAGAGGCCTTGCCGATGAGCTAACAGGTTTTGGGGTTAGAGATTAATTATTTTTAAATGATTTAATTAAAAAAATCTGAATAAAGGCTATTTATTATACAAGGTGACCTTAGCCTCTGGACAAATAATGAAACCATGGATAAGACTGATACTTAGCAGTATCTTAAAATAGTTAGACAAGAAAAATTATGAAATCAGATAATCCAGATACACAGGCTGCTCCAAAGTGATACATTGAAAACCGTTAGTTTTTCGATGAATATTGGACTGATTGTTATGATAGCAGTTTGGTTTTAAATATCTTGCTAAGCCAGTAGTATCGTATTTGTCCAGAGGCTACGGTCACCCAGTATGCCTATATTTTAATATTCAAAACTGTCTAGACATAAAAACTGTCCCTACTCCCTAGGCACTTCGATAAGTTTATCTATGACATACTATTGAAATTTTGGCCGTTATTCTTTTTTAATGTAATTTTATTGTGTTTTCATTGTTTTATCTGACGATCCCTTCAGGAGAACCAGTCTTATTGTAATTGTTTTCATCAAATATTGACATGCTTAGAATTTTATTTTATTAATTATTACTAATCTTATTACATTTGACGATTTCAATACAAATTCTTATAACTGACATTTATGTAAATTATAATGTAATGATGTATTGAATGAATAAATAAACTAAACTAAACTATGCGTTCCTCTCAGAACTTACCGGTATCGGTGGTACTTTTGAAAAGGCAACCTAATTCAATTTGGAAGCTTATAAATAAACCTCTTAAGATAAAGTATGAATAGCCGTGTGTACGCCTGAAGTTGCGGATCAGGGCTGAAGGGGATAAATTCACTTATAAAGTATGAAATCGGTATTGATTTTGCTAACCCCTCCGACGGAGCTCGGCATGCAGTGTTAACAATTTTGTAATGTCCCTTAATGTGATATTGGGAGCTTTCTCGAATAAAAAATGTTTTTACATGCACTTAGGTGTATACTGGGTGATTCCGGGGTCATGAGCAGGAGTAAAAGGGGTGATGGGGACATTCACACTGAGCAACTTCTACTATGGGAACAGCCACGAAATCGCGAAAAAAAAACACCTAATCAAGAGATAATCGATCGCAAACTATCCGAAATGTATGGAATAGCAGATTTTTTTCTGCCATTTCGTGGCTGGTCCCATAGTAAAAGTTGCTCAGTGTGAATGTCGCCATCACCCCTTTTACTCCTGCTCCTGACCCCACAATCACCCAGTATACCTAGTGCAATCCACGAAGACGCGTGATTTTGACAAAATTAGACATTAATGACATTGTAATAAGTACCACGGCACGCGTCATGGTGAATGAATGACTCTACCCAAACTCTACCTGGTCTATTTAACTTGTCCTAGGCCTTGTTATATGCCTTATCTTGAAGTTGGATTTCAGCCACTTTTATAGTAATTAAATTCACCTAAATTTTGGAATAGATTAGTATGTAAGTACTAGTGACGTGGCGTCAGATATTTCCGTGGTAAAGCCGAAACAAAGATAGCCGAGAAATATCGTCACTATTTAAGAAAACTCGTATCTCAAAATAGATAATTTTTCCGAGTGAAGGTTCAATTTTGTTGACATGTTGATTTTAGGTACAAGGTTATAACATTTAAATTTTTGATCACCAGCACTGAATTTAAGGTGGCCCTGGTAGCCAAAGCTCAATAAAAAAAATGGTATTAGTTTTGCCGTTTGCCAAGTACTTATTTGACCTGACCATAAACAATCGTCATTTTAGAAATGTCGGAGAAGTGTTTAAGTTAATAATTAATAAAAAAAAAATTAACTAAAAATAGGTAATCTCACATCTTTACCTCCTTATTCGTCATTTGTCCAAGACATTTAGTTCCAACACTCATTAATTAAGCGACAAAGTTTCTCAATTCTCTGCCGACGCACGCGTCCTTTGTCCTCTAAACGTCGATACAAACCAATTACTAAAATCTCTCGCTCAAGTCGCCAGTAACCGCACATTAACTCCCCAAATTGAATAATAACCTGTTAAGCCCGCCGGTGACGTCATTGTGTCGCAAATTGCCGCCAAATTGAGAACAGACTCACAATCGCGTTCCGTTCAGCGAGCCTGCACCTGATTGGTCGACACGCCCCGTTCGAATACATTCACCCAAGAAATGGAATTATGCACCGCGTAAATAACGCCTTTGTGCTCGCGAGTTTAGTGCTGGCTGGAGAGTTTGAATTGAGAACGCTCGGGTTTCGGTTGATTACATTATTTGGACGTTCGGCTGGGGATGGTGACGTTGATGTCTCGATTTAATTAAAGTAGTTGCGTTTACAAGCTTTCAACTAACTTACAAGGTTTGTAAGGTCAAATCTTAAGACTCAAATTTGATCCACTTCTTGTCATTGAAACTTGGTACATTATGTAGTTTCTAGTAGGTATGTAAATAAGTTCCATTTTTTTTCTAAGAATTGTTTGTTCTTATAAATTCTCCATTATTGACATTAATATTACGATAACGTAATTAAAATTAATACGATTACAAGTATGAACTCGGCTGTAGTGATTCACAGCGCAATCATTTACGATGCCAAAATAAAACACAGTGTAACAACAACTATAACCAACATCATCGCATAAAAAAAACTTTTCGACGAGCTCGAAAAAAACTTATTAATCAAATTAAAAAAAATAACTCAAAGGACCGCCCCATGCAACAAATAACCAGCAAACAATCAATTGGCGAACCAATTAATGTAAAACAGATCAGCGGGCTGGTCCCGAGGGACGTCCCTTGGTCCCGGCAGTCCCGGGCTTATTCACTTAGCACCTGATTGCGAGCGTCACGCTAAACGCTGAGTTACGCCGGGATTAGGGGGGATGCAAGAAGGAACCAGCGCAGAGGGCGTCCAAATGAGGATAAGGAATGCAGAATAATTGTGGGATTAGGATCCTAGTATCTTCTTTACTTTTCTTCTGTATTCTAGGCTGATTTTAAAATATTTTAAAACTAGCTTATGCCCGCGACTTCATCTGCGCGGATCTAGGTTATCGCGCGGTAGCGCCTCTACCGGAATAAAAGGTATCCTATGTTGATCATTGGGGTTCAGACAGGGTGAAAGCGTAACAGACAGACAGACAGAGTTACTTTCGCATTTGTAATATTAGTAGGGATTAATACGGATATTTTCAGGACACGGTTGACTAAGTACTTATAAATTTGAAACACAGCCTTCAGGATTTTTTAATTGTGCTACATGAATATTTCCACCCATATTCAAAGTTTATCGCGTCAAAAATTTACAGGAAGCTTCTCTCAAATTAACCTAACCATCTGCAGAAGCACTATACAAAAATTTTGAAACATTTTATATACTACAACATGTATGTTTTATATTAACACGCGCTTATAGGTAAGTTACTCCGTTTAATTTAAGATTTGAATTACGGTCAAATTGTATCACACGTTTCTCGGTATTTCGAACACAAATGAACTAAAAATACCTACATGCAGATTTGTTAGCGGTATTTAATATCTTATTACTATAGAAGTTGACATAATTTTAAATAGTTTCGTTGTTTCATTTAAATCCGTGCGCAAATTTTACCGTTAAGTTTCAAATGGGGATTCGATTTGTGGCATTCGAACATGGCGGATGTAGACAATATACATATAATTTTGCTATATCTGTTTCTTTGGCTAGTTGAAGTATAATTTTGATAGTGTTTTATGCGGCGATTAACCTTAAAAGTGAACAGTGATCAAAAAATTCTATACTGCTCTCGTGTCTGACATTTTTTAATGCACAAGTTGTTTTTACGTGGTTTCTGGAATTTTACTATCAAGTTACAAAAACTACAATCACCGTACAACGTTGCCTCTCGAAAGAGAATACTTAGACACTGGCGAAATTGTCTTATTAATTAGGACAGAAGCCATATTTTAAAAAAGAATTAAGAATTAAAAGTTTAAAATGCTAAAATTAATGGAGTATAGTTCCTATCAAACTCTCGCATAGCGCGATCCGGGCAACAAAGCGTGCGGGGTGTGGGATTAGTGCAGTGTTAATATTAATAGAGTACTCACAAAGCGACACGCGTTATATTGGTGCAGGGCGCGACATTGTAACGGTTAAGTGTTGGAGGACGAGAAGGTAATCGAAATTGGGAGATTAGTTGTTTCGTTTGCCCTGTTTTAGATGTTTGATACTTAATTGTATATATATTTTTTTAACTGGATTTTTTTTATCGGTCTCACTGTATTTTATTGTGTATTTTTAATTTACGATGACTAGATGGTCCCAAAGGAAGAACAGTGCCGGTCGCGAGACCGGCAGATTGCTGATTTGGAACAATTTCGTGACATGCATAACTATGTTTTGTTTATTTTTTATTTATTTTATTTTTATCCATTGTTCTTAATGTTTGTCACGAATAAATGTTTTCTTTCTTTCTTTCATTCATTTTTTACTTATTAATTTTGTTCTTGTATTTTTTTTTTGCAATTCTCTCGCTATTATTCTTCGACCGTGGTTTGTAGTTATGCAAACCGTTGAATCATTTCTGACTTATTATGATTCGGTGTATGTTTCAATGTTTTACCATGTTAGCCCATGTGATGTCATGTTTGTTCTTTTACTAAAGGGATTTCGATGAAATTTACAGCACAACCTGAATATTTTTGTGGAATATTTTATTTACACCTGAAACACAGAAATTTTCCTAGTTCAAGGTAATGTGTGGTATAAGAGATAATTTCTTTAATTATTCAGGCGTTACCCAATACATAGTAAATGTAAAATTAAAAATAAAACAAAAGAGACCACAGTAAAAATTAAATTCCTGTAGAAATAAATAAATAATAATAAATAAATAATAAATAATAAATATCATGGGACACTTGACACCAATTGACCTAGTCCCAAACTAAGCAAAGCTTGTACTATGGGTACTAGGCAACGGATAAACATACTTATATAGATAAATAAATACTTAAATATATATTAAACATCCAAGACCCGAGAACAAACATTCGTATTATTCATACAAAATATCTGCCCCGGCCGGGATTCGAACCCGGGACCTCAAACTTCGTAGTCAGGTTCTCTAACCACTTAGCCATCCGGTCGTCAAAAGAAATACATATATCGTCGTATCCTACGATAAGAGCCACAATTACAAAATGCTTACTTTTCAGGAGAAGCATTTTTGTGTTTCTTTTAAAAGATAAGTAGCGAATTGATAGTTTTGCAATTAAATAATGTGTATTAGGGTTCTAGGGTTCTGTTAAAATAAAATTTATGTTTTTAATGATATTTTATACATCGATTTTGTCCTTTAAATCCTTTTTCGTCGGACTAAATAAATTTTTAAGGGCCATAAGCTACGTTGTGCCTTTTATCGTCGAAAAATTCGAGGCCACAACTGCCATTAGGACCAAATTATAGTGGTTAAAATATATGAGTTTCAACATTTTTTTTTAATTTCAGTATTTTTCTTGTAATACAGAAGTGGTATATATTAGATGTTTTATTTTCTAAGATTTTTTAAATCATAAAGCGGAGGTACGTACCCACAGTAATTCTCTTAAATAAAATAAGTCCCATCGAAGAAAATAAGTGAAACTAAAAACTTCTTAATTTTTTATAAATTAAAAAAATATATTTAACTTCTGAAAATCTAAATATTCTCAACGCTTTTATTTAAAAAAATGCACATTATTATTTACTTAGTCTTCAATATTCATTGGAAATCTTTCCCTGTTCTTTCTCATCGCCTGTGTCACCCGCAGTAGCAATACCTCCTTTCTCATGAAGTAACGTTATAAAAAAAGTCATGAAATTCTTAATTTTTTTATTGACACAAAGATGCAAGAGACTTGTTTTTATATATTCACTTATATAGAGTCTGTGCTTACTCTTTCAATATTTGTAATTACACTCCTTGTCCCTCTTTTCATCTTTCTTAAACTCGTTATTGTTTTGTAGTCTTCGCGAACATCGTAATATAATATTAATTAATAACAGAGACCAAATATTGGACAGTGTAATAAAGATTAACTTAAATTTTTTTAAAGACTTCGTTTCACTATATCTTAGTATTTACAGACTGTTACCGTCAACAATATGGGGCTTGATGTTTAGACAAACCAATACCAACCAGGCAGATTTTTGTCAGAGCTTCAACACATAAACAGAAGACAAATTGATGAAGACCGAATTTGAAATAAAACTTTGATGCATTAAAAAACATTAGCCATCATTGTACAAATTAATCGAAAAAAATAAAATATTGGTGATATAATTTCGAAAACATCCCGAAGCCACACCGAACTTTTTGTCAACTTAAAAACGTTTAACTTCCTGCTACTGCTGAATTAATTTCACCTGATGACGTCACCGAAGAAAAAACTGACGAAAATGTAGGATGCGCAATGACAGAGACTATTTTGAAGTCTACCTTAATTCCGTGTCGGAATGAAAATATTATCCTTCTGCATCTTCATGATTATCAATAGTTGATTTACTAGTAATTTCTTCTATCTGCTCTAGTTATCATCTAGAACTTCATTGGTTTCTTTTTGTTTTTCTACAAAGATAATATTTTCATTCTGACACGGAATTGAGCTAGACTCCAAAATTGTCTCTTAATCATTGTACATTCACATTATCGCCAGTTTTTTCTTCGGTGATATCATCAGGCGAAAATATTTCAGCAGTAGCAGGAAGTTAAACGTTTTCAAGCTAACAAAAGCTTCGGTGTGGCTCCGGGAAAGTTTCCAAAATTATATCAGCATTTTTCTGGCACTTGAGGTATTCCATCTTAGGCCTCTAGGTTGGCAACGCATCTGCAATACCCCTGGTGTTGCAGATGTTTATGGGCGGTGGTGATCTCTTACCACCAGGAGACCCTCTTGCTCGTTTGCCTTCCAGTCGAATAAAAAAAAAAATTTTTTTTCGTTTTATCTTGTACAATGATGACTACTTTTTTATGAATCTTAGTTTTATTTAAAATTCGGTCTTCATCAATTTGTCTTTTATTTATGTGTATTGCTCTGACAGAAATTTGCGATTAATTTGGTTTGTTTCAATATCAAGCCCGCTGTTGCTGTCGGTAACAGTCTGTAAATAATAAAAAATATTGAAACGATGTCTTTAAAAAAATATGCTTATATAGTCTTTATCTTCTTAACTTACACTGTCAAAAATGTGGTTCCTATTACTAAACAAATAATCTAGATCTTGCTCGTTTTCAGGTTGTACGCGAGACTTTTCGAGTTTTATTTATAGAAACAGAATTGAAAAAGCATAGGCAAAACATTGTTAGTAATAAATCAGTCACAGGAAATATCCTGAATTTTATAAGAAGCCATAACAGAATAATATTCTAGCCTTATAACCGATTGACAAGAAATTAGAAGGTAAATTGGATACAATAATGCCAAAATATACAGCGAAAAAGGCCTCAAGTGCCATAAGAACCCAAAAATCAGACGCGCAAAATCACACGTTGAAAATAATTATTGTTATCAAAAAGTAAGTATGTTCATTCCATGAAGCCGAAATGTTAATAAAACGAAATTTAAAAAAAGTTAAAAAAAGCGAATATTAAAGCAATAATTCAACAAAACATAATTTGCACATAGAATAAGGACACTACCGTAATTGTGGCCACACATTTTCCATACAAATAAAATTGAGCTATTGCGCGGTAGAAGACCGCTGTAGCCGTTCGGGCTTTATTCTAGGTAATATTAACCACTTCAATAAATTGTGTGATTTTCTTCATTAAACTATGTAAATATATAAATAAATAAACTAAGAATATATATAATATAAAATTAAACCTAAAATAAGTAATAAATAGGATCCGAATGATGTAAAAACTATTTAAATATTTTTTCTTGGTGTTTTCCTTTTTCGATCAGCGCCATTTTTTGTAACTATTTTGACAAATCTAAGTTCTCGACGATTCGTTTTATTGTTTTCATTGTTAATTAACGAAAAAAAAGACGATCTTACAAATTAAATAACCATTACAAATTCACGCCACTCTTACGGCGCTGTCCGCCGAGTACCGCAGAAATGGCGCTTGCGCCCCCTCCTCGCGCCCGCGTCGCTCATTTTTGCACGGCGAATAAGGACAGCAGAGTACTTCTGGCTTTACTCCGCGTTAGTAATGACACATACGTAATTGTGGCTTTTCTTAAATATTTTTTTACTATTTAATAAAAAAATATTAAAATTATTATTTAAAGTTGTAAACATGTATCTTGACGTGTAGAATTTAATTTTACAATAAAAACTAAAAGCCCCTATGGTGATAGTGGCTCTTATCGTAGGATACGACGATATATAGTTAAGTACAGGGTCCAGCTCGACATTTACATCATGTCATGTTGTCGCTCCTATTTTTGGGTCGGTGCACGGTAGCCCAGTCACTTTTAAATCTCTCGTTGAGGTCGTCATACACCAGTCTCAAAATCTCATTCTTGGTACCGCTAGAAGGAGGCAGATATTTATCTCTCAATAAGTTTAGCCCATAAGTTTGTTAACATTGTATTTTTAAGAATGAAATTAAGATTAACCATTAAGATTTCTTCCGATGAAATTGAAATGTTTTATCCCTGAAAATTTTAGTTTTCGCGAGATAAAGAGAATAGATTTTTTGCGGACGAATAAACTTGGTAAGTATACCAAATATAGAGTATTATTTTAATAGTTAATTCCCTAATCCGTTATAAGATAACAGTATTATCAATCTCGCCTACATTTAAATAATATCTATTAAAATTTAAAGCATCAACTGCCAAGCTACAACTAATTATAATACTTTATCTTAAATTATCTTTCCATTGTAGGTATTTGAACCTTCAACATTTAAATATATTGTTTAATTATCATTTGTCTACCGAAAATAATCGTTTCGTACAAAATTACATCCATTTCAGAAGTTAATTACCAAATTCCGGCATTACTGGCCACATACCACGATACGTACTCTGGGGATGAACCAGGTTACCCTGACGCACAAGTTAACCGCGCCGGTTTGATTTCAAAGGCCAGGTTTGGTTGGTGTTTTGTAACCAGGGTTTTCTGGCCCGCGGTGTGGGGTGAAATGGGTGGTTGTCGGGGCCAGGTTACGGTGGAGGGGTGAGCACGTATGGGCGTGCTAATAAATCGCAAGACCCCTTCACGGTGGCATGTGTTTAATTAACTGATTATAGCTCGTGTTGCGTTTGCTGTTGACGGGGAAAATGGCGAAATTTCCAGTAGTTACAAACGCCACGAACGCTGTAAGAAGAGAGAAATTAAAAATATATCGAGTACTGCCTTTTCGCAACTTTACATTTCGCAAACTCTAAAACTGTAAATATTTCAGAATTTATTTCAGGGCCATCATGTAGAACCGTTTAGGTTAGGTTAGGTTACTTTTATAAAAATCCTGAAATATTTAGTTTCAGAAATATTTAACAGGTGGGAGATGAAAAGTTGCGAAACGAAACAGATTGCCGAACGTTTTTCACCGAAACATAGTTGATAAGTACTTAATCAAAAAGTCTTGCCTATCAGAATAATACATTGGAATAACTTCGCGTGGAATACCTGCTTTAAATTAAATGCAACATCTTTTCATTTTTAAAACGACAATCGAAACAATAACTACACCTAACAACAACAAAACAACAACACCAACTAAGACAACTATGTAGAGTAGGTAACTCGAAGGAGTAAAGACTTCCAGAAAATAAAAACTCATTTGAGAACCCCTGTTTAAAGTTTACGAGTAATTGTATTATTTGTGATGCAAAACCTGTAAATAAAACAATTGTATAAATCTGTTTTATTTATTTTGTTTTTTTCAAGAATAATATTGATTTAAACACGTAATTAATTTTCTATCGCACCTTACAACTTTTTTATATTTTTCCGACTGAATCTTGAATGATACGTCTGCCGTGGTTAGTTCTACGGCACGCTGTCCCGACGAAATAAGTGTAAAGTCTCAACTTTACACTCCATTTAAACGCGCGTTTAACACGCGTCCCTCGCATCCACATATTCGCTATAAATCGCCTGCCTCCACGTTGTCAGCGCCAAATTAACAATTACCAGGCCCCGTTAGAAGGGTTATTACTAAGCGCGCTAATGTTTAGGTGTACGGCTCTGAGTGAATTGTGTTTAGTCTTAGAAATTACTGGTTAGCTTGCTACGGATGTATTTGGGTTTAAAGCTTCGTTAGCTCATAAAAAAAAAATCAAAATTTATTTCACAGGATTTTAGGTACAATAAGATCTTAAAAATAGCATAAGAATTAATAAAATCTACCACAAATGGCTAGTGAAATTAGATAGATTTTAGGTAGAGTCATTCACGGTGACGCGTGCCGTGGTTCTTATTACAATATCATTAATGTCTAATTATGACAAAATTACGCGTCTTCGTTGATGGCACTAGTTACAATATGTAGGTACTTTCTTTCGAGATTTATTTACGACTATTTTATTAAATATTGTATACCATCATAGTACAAGTGAGCATGTTTTGAAATACACAATTACACAATCAAAGGATACTGCTGAAATATATCCTGAATTATTTACATTTTCAGAAGCAAAAATCGTTCGTCCACGTAAAGCAGTTGGAAAATGGGCATTACGTTTTTACAAAAGGGTGCCTCTTCTTTTTTTTTGCAATTTAGAAAAATATGGTTTTTCCTACGCAGAATCAAGAGCACAATCGATCCCGAGATTTTAAAAAAGGTCCCAAGCAAAAACGTCAGCTTTGTGACATATTTAAACTGACTCATAAAATTCCTATGAGAAACTTAAATATTGATACAAAATATTTTGAAAGAAAAGCATGGCTATAAATAAAAGAAGTGTACCTTTTTGCAAAAGCCTAAGTTAATCAATTGGAAAAAAATATTTTGGCGAAAAGTCAGGATCCTCTTGCTTTCGTATCTTTAGGGCAAATGTCCAGTCAGATAAGCTACCTCAAAGCGTAAGCATGCCACTATTGTAGCTCTAGCTGTGTCCAGCCGCGGGCAACTAATCTGCAGCAATCAGCGTCACCGGCGAGCGCGGACCAATCAATATCGCCGGCTTAAACGACCGACACTAAGCTCATTGTGCGACTTTAAGAAGCAGCCATTTTGGGAAACAGCAGCCGATAGAGGGTGCGGTTCAGGCGGAAATAGCTTCTACCTTCATTTGGACAAGGTCATTGCTCCCAGCGCGCGCCATTTTCGTCCATTTCCTTCATACTATGTAAAAAAAAAAATGTCTATTTTTTTTTTTTTACATAAAACTTTTTCTTTTTTTATTCTACTGGAAGGCAAACGAGCAAGTGGGTCTCCTGGTGGTAAGAGATCACCACCGCCCATAAACATCTGCAACACCAGGGGTATTGCAGATGCGTTGCCAACCTAAAAGCCTAAGATGGTATGATGGATGGAAAACTGACCAATGATTGACACCTAACTCACCTGATGAAAAGTGCAGGCCTAGTTTGTATTTATCGGGAAATACAGACGATAGGAACAAATTCCATTCCTTAGCAGTTCACATTATTAAAGACTAGCTTTTGCCCGCGGCTGCGCCCGCGTGGTGATCGGTTATCGCGCGTTGTTCCCTTGGAAACTGTGCATTTTCCGGGATAAAAAGTAGCCTGTGTCACTCTTGGGCCCATAAACTATCTCTATGCCAAAAATCATGTCTATCCGTCGCTCCGTTACGGCGTGAAAGACGGACAAACATACAAACACAAACATACAAACACACTTTCGCATTTATAATATTAGTATGGATAAAGCAAACCGCTTCGTACGGAACAAAGTGTAAAACCTAAAAACAGAGTAAACTAAGGATACCAACAAACTGTAGACAATTTATTTTCTGTTCCTACTCATAACCAAAACATAAGGTTAGTTTATTAAAAATACCACCACTCCGCCTTCACCACCCCTCCTAATCCAATCAAACTAATATAGCAATAAGCGTCCCAACAATCCGGTAGAGTTGCCGGTCCGATTGTGCCGGTTAATTGATCCGGCGCCGAGCCGCGTGGCTTACCGGCTTACATCCACTTGCGACTGTCAACACGCTAATGGGGTAACGGGTAAAAATAGAAACATTGTGTGGATTTGTACTGCTTGAGGGTTGTTTTGTTGCATACTACTAGCTAAACTTCTCTAAAGAAGTTTATCTTCTAGCAAGAAAAGGTATCTACCCAACTGTCCGGTAAAGATTTGATTGATTGATGGGCCCTGGGCGGGCATGGCAATGTCACATAAATTATCTAATTCAAAATAATCTTAGCAATAATGTATACAATATCAATTTTACATTAAAGTAAATTTTTTATGTCAAATTCTATCATTATCATTACAAAGTTCGTCTACAGTATAATATGCTTTTTAGTAAGTCGGTTCTTTAACTTAAGTTTAAATAAATGATGTTTTCTACAGCTTTTATATTTTCTGAATTTTTATTGTTAATTTTAGAGAATAATCTAAAATAACAGACACGTATTTTTTAGCTGCCCAAGCACAACTTCGTCTCTTCTTCTTTAGCTGTTCTCAACATCTAACTAAGGTGTAGGCCTCCTTCTGCTTATGCCATCAGTTCCGGTCTTGAGCAGTTTCCAACCACTTGGTTCCCGTCAGTCTTTTAATATCGTCATACCAAAGCATCTGCGGTCTTCCTCTCGGGCGTTTCTCGCCCCACGGTCACAATTCTACCACTGCCCTGCACCACGAGCCATGCTTGCGGGCGACATGACCAGCCCACTCCCATTTCAATTTCGCAACCCGTTTAGTTACATCGCTCACTTTGCTTTGCTCTCTGACCCATTCAAGCACTAGAGTAATTGTCTTCCAAACTACTAAACCCCTTTCCACTCCTACTCTTTACCACTGATGAACGGATCGTGATGTTGATTATCATGGCCTAATTTCGTTTTGTTCTCTAGACAACCAATTAAGATAACTGCTTAACATGATGGAACATTTCTTCTTTCTCTGCCTTGTTCCTCGCACATATTATTATAATCATCTTACATAACCAGCACTGGTAGAGGCAAAATTATTCCTTAACTAAAACATGGTGCTCCGCCCGCCGCTAAGGCTGCAGCTTCGCTCGCTCGGTTCGCGCGTCGTGGTCGCTATTGTACCTAACACTAACACTCCTCGCTTCATTCGTCATCTTACCTGAACATCTTTTCGGAACCTAAATTGGCAGTAAAAGTGATCACAGTAACATTACCGAAATCTCTTCAATATTCCACCTAGTTAAGTAAGTTTTTTCCATTTCGATTTCATTTCTTTCAGTTTAAATAGGTAATATTTGTTTCTACGCAAGTAATTTGACTTAACGCCGAGTTTCACGGCGTGTAATAAAACAAACACGGTAGTAATTCTGATTAAGCACCGCACGAGCACGTTATCGCTGCGCTCTTGATCAAGCTGTAATCACGTTACACGGGGATTTGTTACGGGAAAACCATTTTTCCCGGACCAACTTTTCCGCTACGCTAAGTCTTGTTTTAGTACGGAGAATTACATCAATGGACTATCAGAGAAAGAAAAACCGATGTAGTGTCCTGAGTAACAAAATATACTATAATAATATTAAGTACCTAGGTATAGTTAGTCCGTCAGTGTATAGGACATTTTTTTTCTTTTGCCAATCAAATTAAAGTGCTAATAACCTAACCAACAAAAAGTTGGATAATCACGACTTTGTCACTTCAAAGTATATCTCAAAAACCACTCAACCGATTTTGATAAAACATGTCTAAGAACGATCGCTAGAAAACGAGCTACGGTGCCACACAGATACACACACACACACAGAGAGAGAGAGACACAGACACTATGGCGGTCAAACTTATAACACCCCTCTTTTTGCGTCGGGAGTTAAAAATAAAGACGAGTACAATACGGTCTATGTTTTAATTATTTGCTCATATTACATTCGACACCCGGTAGAACACTTATAGCCAATGTGGGAGCACCATAAGATACTAAATTTGAATTCGAAATCGCAGACTGACGAACGAGAATGCGATTTCCTCACATAATCTGTAAGCACATTGTAGTATAGTAGAGTGAAGTGGGTGCCTCCGAGCGAGTACCTACTGAACACAGGCGGTATTAATTTGCAGCGGATCGCATAATTACCGGCGTTAATTAGAAATTAACTGTTTGGAGCACAGGGCTGCCGGCGGGCTTAGGGAGCTACAACAGAGGATCTGTTTGTTTGCGGGAATAGATTCAATTGATATGGTAACTTGGGAGTGGGAAACTGGCCTTCTGTTAGGTTTGTGGAGGTACTAAAAGGAATAAGTTCCAATACCCATCTTTCTGCTGTTAGAAATTAATGACGTCTCGCAAGAACAAAGAAATAGGTACGATATTATAAGAATAGTGTAGTACATTCCAACATTCACTGTGAAAAAATAATGTAAACATGTACATCAAGATTACTATTTGCAGTCTTTTTGTATTTTTTATTTCAACTCCAAACGAAACGGAACGAAATGGAATGCTGAGGACCTGGGTTCGATTCCCAGCGCTGGTCTATTTTTCTGGTTTTTCTGTGCATCCATGTTTCGGCTTGTGTTTTCGTGTGAAATATTTATTTATTTATTTATTATTACATACACACGACTGAACTGACACTACGAATATATAAACATGTACATGTTTTATTAACCTTTACTACCATGTGGTTCTCTATCGTTTGCCCGAATTTCATATGCCCGAATGTGTCGTTTTCTAGAATTTTCATTTGCCATAAAGTAATTTATTTCTGAAATAGTAATTTCTTCGGAGTCAATATTATACTAACCTAACCTAACCTACTACATTCTGTATGATGACATTTAAAAAAATCCTGAAAACAGCACGGTTCTATATATTTTATGGCAAACGTTTGTATGGCAAGTGAAACTCGGGCAAGTAAAAGTAAACGCCCCTAAGTATAAATGCTTACTTACACTTAAATCATATTTTAAAATAATCTATTATAAAATCGAGAAAAACTCGTTAAACTTCGCCGCCAACCCTACCGGTGCGCGCTCGAATTTGAAAATTAATTTAGTTGCGTTTTGTTCCGGTAATTGGTTGTTTTCTATGCTTAGTTGTTACCCGCAGGCGCCCGTGCCGCAATGAGAACAAACTGATAGGCTACAGTGTTCAAATAATCTAGAAACCGGTTATGTAATAAGTAAATACGCAGAGACAGTTTCGTGACACTTTTGAGCCGTCGTAGTGACTTCTCATTTATCGTATTTTAGTATCGATATCGATGTTTATCGAGGCTATCCGACAGAGAACTAAGGTCGTTGACATAGCTTAGAGTTATCAAGTTGAAGTGGCAGTGAGCTGCTCATATCTGTCGCAGAACCGACAACCGCTGGAGTAAACGAGTTCTTGAGTGGAGATCGCATTTTGGCAAACGTCCGGTCAGGTGGAGTGACGATCTGCCGCGCGACGAACGCCACAATAAACGACAACTCGCCACTGGCATCCACCGGTTTCCCGCAACTCTCACGAAGTCGTCAGTCCACCTGGTGGGAGGCCTGCCAACGCTTCATCCTCCGGTTCGTGGTCGCCACTCGAGGACTTTTCTCTCCCAACGGTTATCTGTTCTTCGAGCGATGTGGGCTGCCCATTGCCACTTCAATTTGCATATTTCTCCAGCAATGTCAGTGACTTTAGTTCTTCGACGAATTTCCGTATTCCGGATTCTATCGCGCAAAGAAACTCCAAGCATAGCTTGATGAATAAAATATTATTATTATTAAACTCCTATTTCTCTCCCGCAGGTGTGGTTCCAGAATCGGCGTGCGAAGTGGCGCAAGACGGAGAAGTGTTGGGGCCGGTCGACGATAATGGCCGAGTACGGGCTCTACGGGGCCATGGTGCGGCACTCCCTGCCCCTCCCCGACACCATCCTCAAGTCCGCCAAGGAGAACGACCAGGTCGCGCCCTGGCTACTCGGTGAGTTCGGTGAGGCCATTTTGCTTATATAAGGGTGTAGGGGCGAATACAGATGTGGAATAATGTGGGTTAAATACTTTGCGGATCCATATCAGTAGAGAGCGGATTTGAAGTAACAGTTACAAGTTTAATGGGGATATAACTTGTGCGATTGATTAGATAGATTGATTTTTTTTATTAGATATCATGTTATTTACTGGTCTTACAGTTACCTTATTACTTACTTACTTTTTTTATTCGACTGGATGGCAAATGAGCTAGTAGGTCTCCTGATAGTAAGAGAAATTTAAAAAAATGTTATTCTCGTAACAAAGTATATGTAAAGAAAAATATTTTAATACTTAATGGAGTTTTTTATAGCCCACATATTAGATCCTATTTATTACGCACCTTTTTGTATAGTTGATATGAAAAATAAATACTTATTTGTACTAGTCTTATCCATATTAAACTTGTATCGCTACTTCAAATCCACTCTTTACATATGAATCGCGGGTGAGCAAAGTAATTGTTTGTGGTTCATTTGGAATAATGTGGCTAGTTAGGTGACAAAAATATTTCCAATCTAAACGGTTTGTTAGTGATAGACATATTTCTATTCAGTTTAATTTTATATTATGGGCTCTTTGTGTTTGCTGAGATACGCAGTGGTGGATACGTAAAGTATACGCATTGGTACTCATCGACGGAGTCTCGGTCACCTAACTCTGGCTCTAGGGATCATATAGACGAATAGACAACTACACAACCGTCTGAACCGTCTTTAATTTTTTTTTATCTGCCAAGTTTATTTAAGTTAGTCAGCGTATTTATAGCTAAAGTATGAAACTATTCAATGCCTAATTCTTTTACAAAGATGGATACAAACGTGTATGTATTATCTTTTAAAAACAAGTATCAATGCTTTTGACTATTTATCTATGACGAACCTACCACCAGCTTGGTTTGTCATAGACGAGACGATAATAAATTTATAACAACAGAAATATTTCGCTGTGACGAGACAGCCTCTAAATGCATTAGAATCTTACAGCGTTATTCATAAAAAGTTAGAGCCTCCTTGAAGGGTCCTTGATGTCCCGATGCTAAAAAACGTGATTCATAAACGTCTGTTAGCGCTAATCAGTCGATCAAGGCTCTGCTAAAGTTAGTGGACCGTAGACCCTCCTTTATCTCCCTGCTAAGTCACAAAATGGCCGCCACAAATTTGAACAGCTGACTTTGACAAGAGCAAAAAACCCTACCAATGATATTTTTATGGAAGTTTACGCAAAGATTAAAAAAAATCAGGAATATTTTTTTTCAGGAATTTGTATTGAAAAATCCTTTAATAATATGAAAAAAATAAAATTAGGATGATTAACATATTTACGGCTTTTTGCACTTAGTTTAGGTCTACTAAAACACGCGGATCGGAAATGGCGGGAAAACAAACATCTCTGCTGTCATTGCTGTCAATTTCTTTTTTTTAATTCTCGATAAGGCCAATTTTTGTCTTTGATTTGTCAAGAGTGCCAACATAACACGTCTAATCAGTCTATCAGCAGCTCAACAACTAGCAGACTGCTAACAGACGTTTATGAATAACACTTCTTGACAAACGTCAAACAAGCTTAATCAGTCTGTTAACTAACAGGCCGATCAAACCTCAATTAAGGATTTTTTATGAATAAGGCTGTTAGAAATTAAACGGATCACAAAACTGCGCCATATTGCGGCCGGGTTCAGACTAAGGAGAAAAATCATGCAAGTTTCAATACATTGCGAGGCCGTAAAGTCAACGAGTGAGAAGTGGTCAATCGAGCGCCGCAATGTAAAGCGTATTATAAAGTCAATGATTATATCATGGACAGGGATATTTGGAAATAATTCCGATCCGCATTAGCGATCCCTTCAAATAGCGAACCTACTGTGTAAAAAATAAAGTTGGGTTTAAATACTTGTGATGTATAGATGGGTCTGGCCGCCAAAAGTTGTACCTTAACACACTAGAAAAAATAACACACATAACACACGAACACACATAAGGTACGTTCACATGTGATTTTTTAACCGACTCAAATTTGTAAGTTCATCATCATCATCATCATCATCATCATGTCAGCCATGTCAGACAGGTGGTAGGATCTTGTGCAAGGTCCGCCCGAATTGCTTCCACCATCTTGCTCGCTAATCCTGCCGTGAAGCAGCAGTGCTTGCACTGTTGTGTTTCGGCGTGGAGAGTAAGATAGCCGGTGAAATTACTGGCACTTGAGGTATTCTAACTTAGGCCTCTAGGTTGGCAACGCGTCTGCGATACCCCTGGTGTTGCAGATGTTTATGGGCGGTGGTGATCTCTTATCATGAGGAGACCCACTTGCTCGTTTTCCATCTACTCGAATAAAAAAAAGCCGAAAGACGTCCACTGCTGCGCTGGACATATGCCTCCCCCAAGGCTCTCCACTCAGACCGGTCTTGTGCTTTTCGCATCCACCGCGATCCCGCGATCTTAACCAACTCGTCGCTCCATCTTGTCAGAGGCCTACACCGACAGCTCGGTAATTTGTCAGTAACTTTTTTTAATTTGTTCAATGCCATTTTGCGAAACTTTGACTCACTATATATATGCGTTGTTTATGTGCAGGTTTCCTCGTAATATTTGCCTTCACCGAAATGCTTGTGGCAAAAATTGGTTTAATTATTAATAACAAATAGTTTATCTCAGTATATATAATTCTCCTCGTCGGTTTTGATGACGGCAACCCTAAAAGAATTATGACGCCTATTAACTCAGTTTATCTAGCCACTAACATGTCTCTATTGATTAAGTAAGATTCACTTTTATAAATTTGAATTTTTTCTTGCTGCATAATATATTTAAATAATAAAGCGTTGTGAATTTGCCTTTACAATGTTCCAAAATAACACACGCAACGCACAGCGTAACAGACATAACGCACAGCGTAACACACATAACACACAACATAACACACGTAATGCACAAACCGTAACACACTAAATGGAAAAAATATAAATCGCTCTACAGCTGATATTTTTGAAGCTACTGCCGTGAGTCTTCATAATAAATAAGGGAAAACAATCCATACTTCGAATAGAACAATAATTAGGATTAGTTTCAATACATAATCTCGCGAAAAAGTTCCACTAAATGTTTTATCGTTCCAAATTTCACCTGTCCCTGTACCAAAAACCTAGAATTGTGTAGACAAATGATACGTCACCTGATTCAAAATTTCTACCAGCATACTAATAGTATTGGCCGTCTTTAAAAACCTGAGACATTGTTGCTACAATAAGAAACAAAAATTTACCATGCATATAAAAAGTGTGTGTTACGTTTGGAACCATTTTCGGGAACACGTACTTAAACACGTTTAACTTCCTGAAATATTCAGATAATAGATTGTTAGCTTAACTAGTTTAAGGGAAATTTCTTACTAAGTTTGCTGAGCCTGGTTTTATTTGTATACTTATTTCCGTTAAAAAATTGTAGGTGTTCAAGTTCTGCAAGGTAACACTAAAATTCACGTTTTTTGCCAACTTTTTAGTGTTTCGTCAGGTTTTTGGTGCTTAATCAATACTGTTTTGTAATATTTAATTATTTTGTCGTATGGGAAAAACGTTTTAGAACGTAATGTCCTAAGTTGTTTGTCATTATACCTTTGTATTATTTTTTTATGAGGGTTAAAGTGCGAGCTTCAAACGAAAAGTACAACTTTTGGCGGCCAGACCCAGATATCATTTAATAATATTGTAAATCTGTTAAAAAAAACATAATATACCGCGTTGAGTTTCTTGCCGGATTCTTCGTCGATTTTTCTTGACATTCATAAGTGCTTGTTAAAGCTTAAGCCTAAATTGAATAAAGATATTTTGACTTTGACTTTGAAAGCAACTTGCACGATTTTTCTTGCTAGTCTAAACCCGGATTAACGCAGGGGCGCTCGCGATCGTATTAGATTATGATGAGAACGATTGTGATTCTGAGTGCGTTAGACAAAAAGGCTTCTAATCTATTAGGTACCTAGTCCGACATTGACAGAAGTTTGACGTGATGTGCACAGTGGCTGTCTTGGCAATTTTATCGATAAGATCCTCGCGAGCAGCGGCGCATCACTAATATTATAGGTATAAAGCAGGTAAGTTTGATGTTGTGATCAAATTATTTTCCCGCCATGAGTGAAACGTCGTTAGTTTTTGCTAGTTTGCAGCGGCTAAACTGTGATCGGGTAATCACATCTGTTTACGCCAATAAAAATACTGCACAACCAAACGCAGTATTCATTTGACGAGACCGCGCCATCTAGGGGCGAAAAAGTGAACTAAACGGGTCGCAGCGCCGCGTGACTCAAGGTCAAGAAGCCATTTTTAAAAACAATCAGTTTTCGCTCGGAACTCCTACGAGACACGTACCATAATTCGGAAGTGATCGTAGAAACGCTATATTTATGTGTTAATTTGTCACCCCGGGGTTTATTTTGTGTTGTGTGCGAATAATAAACTATAAACTAAACATTTGGACAGCAAGAAGAAGTTTTAAAGTGCTTTTGTGGCTGTTGCAAGCTTGCAGCACCGTGTTTTGTTTTGTACGTCGGTTGCTGATGGCGTCCTTCTGAAAAAGCGTCGGATGGAAGAAAAACTTCGAGATTACTGCATCACATTCGCTGTAAGTCCCCTGGATCTTTAATGGTACGTCTCGTCCATAAAACGGCAAAGAATTACACGCCCCCGCCTTCTATCTCAATTTTGTTTTTGATTTACTTATATTTCAAAATTAATTTTCTATGAGACCAAGATAGGCAGTATTTTTACGAGCCTGTGGCTCATTCATTAATGGTCCTTCGTCACCCAGGATATTGTCCAGTTTCCTGTCCCTTTGTTCTACCTAGTATACACTCCTACTTTGTATTAATAAGTAGATATACGCGCATTTGTATACGCGCTTTCCGCTTAGTAAAAGGACTTAGGTATTTAGGTACTTATTTTATTAGAACTCCGTGTCTGGTCATAAGTATAATATAAGTCCAGCACGTAGGTATAACCCTATATAAATAAATACTTAGTCACCATAATACTTTCACGTATTCAATTTACGCCTTTTGAGCCTCGTTATTAAACTCGTCAAAACCGTCAGTAGATATTTCGCGAAGTCTGTGTTCGGTGCGCGACTTGCGCGAGTAATAATAATAGGTACACTTACCTATCTGCTTGCCGCGCTTTTATGGTAATATTACAACCCAATTGTTATTATTACGTTGGTGTGGATATTTCATGGACCTCGTACTCGTATTACGAAGTTATTTATATAGTTAATACCTATTATCAATAGTGTTTAAATATCAAAGAGTGTAAATCTTGTCTATTGGAAATAAGTGCGTACGTACGGATTCGAAAAGTGAGCTCGCGTTATTTGGTTGTTGTTTATAAAACTTGTAGGTATCTACAACAAGTTACATTTACGGCGCTCGCTGACATTGATGATAGGATTGACTTGAGCATTATTGCAAAGTATTAATTAATATAAAAAAAAAGAAACGTTTTTATTGTTAACACGTTGAGTGCTATACGTATCAAAAATAAGCGATCGCGTAGTTTGCGTCGGTGCGGCAACCGATAACCTCTACCTGTCCCAACTTGCGGGAGCCATAAAAACCACAAATCTTACAACTTGAAAGAGACAAATATACGTTTGGGCATGATTTATCAAGTACTACTCGAGAATACTATGTTGAAAGTACGAATTATTTTTAATACTAACGCACTGTATCGTAATAATTTCACTTCAGTGCTGAACGTATCATCTTTTATGGTCTTACTTCAGTGCTATACGTATTATTTATAACACGTACCGCCATTTGAGAAAATAGTGAAGTACCTTGCACCTTGAGATAATTAGTTGTGATATATTGAGAGCTACTTTCTTCCGCCATCAATATAAAATGATCATGTAGGATATTATAGACCGAGTTTTGCAAGAAAACCAAAATACAGTTTCAACTTGAACATTATGTTCTGAAAATTTAAAAGTGATAATCTTGGAAAATAAGGTAATGAACGCCGTCAGTGTCCCTGTCCATATTCCCGGTACTTCGAAAAATCAACCGAACCCACAAATTGTCTTAATAAATTAAAAAAGTTATAATAAATTTCACCAAAACGCTTGCCATCGACAGTCGATATATATCTGGTTCATTTCACTTCCCTATTCGTTTATCGACTAAATTTAAATAGGTGCGGTACGAATCAATTTTAACTCGTAGAATTAGCAAATTTAGATACTCCTGTGCTATACGAATCAAATTCAATACATAACTTTGATACCTAATAATTCAGAAACCATGCTTAAGACCCTTGTGCTATGAGAGTAGGGTGTAGTTTGGTTCAATACCATTCGATTTTGGCTATAAATACTTATTTAATTACGTTTTCCAAAAAAATACCGACCGGTGAAGGTAGGTCTAGTTACGTATTGAAAGTGATTCGTAACGTAGGAACGGCAAGTCAGCAATGAGTCAAATTTGATACGTACCGCATTTGTGGATAGTTTTTAATATTTAGAGCCGCATTCAACGTGTTAAGTAATAAGGTAAACACATAAAGTAAAATAAATACTCAACCTGTCGAATTATATTTGCTTTAAAAATATTGTTTTATTAAATTGAACTAATGCGGTGAATAGGTAGGTAGGTAGGTAAGTTTGTATAGTTTAGTGTCACTTTATACGGTGAGTCGCATAAATTGGTTTTAAGTAAGTAGGTAATAGACGTCACTTTTCGTTAATTATTTATTATTGTGCTGTAGGCTGAAGTGATTACCTATTGGTCTGCCAAGAATAAAAATGGGTAAAGATGAAGGTGAGGTAGGGCCTAATATTAGGCTTTTAGAAGCGCGAATGAAGACTTACTTCGGTAGATTACAATTTATATATCGACGGTAAAAAGCAATCCTGCTGTAACCCACAAAATCCAAAGTGTTCACCAGAGCCCAAAAACTTTTGGGATTTTAGAAAAAAAATCATATCTCCTAAACTATTAATCCTATAAATGTCATTTTTAGAATAAGAATGCCTTTTTTGACTGTTTATCAAGTCGAATACCAAAAACTAACTAGAAGTTAGTTTTAGTCTATGTTTGTGTGGGTTACAGCATTAACACTTTTTTTTCTACTACGCAAATATGCTGTAAATGAAGGAGATAAATGTATGGGCGGCTCCAAAACAAGTATTTTACTTTAAAGCAAAACTGCTGTTATTACTTATCACAATTATTCATTTGTGTCAATTTTGACGTAAATGAAAAAAATCTATGTAACTAGGTGCACTTAATTGTTTTAAATGTAAGAAGATAAGAAAGGATAGTAAAATTAAAACGATGTAAGTATGGAGTGACATTTATTTAACGTCATTTTAAAATGTTTCAGAACATAAAACACTTTTAAATTACTAATTGAGATCAAAAATTATAACATTTCTGACACCTAGTTAGGTAACAATAGACGCTGAATCATAGGAAATACTCTACTGCTATTTAGTTGTACATAAAATCTAGTGAAAAAATAACAGCATTCGTTTGAATAATAATAAGTACCTATCGGTATTTTTAGTGTCTTAATTATTTTTAAGATTTATTCAATTGCATCATCATTTTCTGAACTTAATTTAATTACCTTGCTACCCCGCGAACACACGCGCAAGACAGCTAAGTATGTGCGACACAAATCATCATCATCTTCATCATGTCAGCCGAAAGACGTCCACTGCTGGACATAGGCCTCCCCCAAGGCTCTCCACTCAGACCAGTCTTGTACTTTTCGCATCCACCGCGATCCCGCGATCTTAGCCAGGTCGTCGCTCCATCTTGTTGGAGGCCTACCGACAGCTCGTCTCCCGGTCCGCGGACGCCATTCGAGAACCTTCTGACCCCATCGGCCATCAGTCCTGCGTGCAATGTGCCCCGCCCACTGCCACTTCAGTTTCGCAATTTTTCGGGCTATGTCAGTAACCTTAGTTCTACTGCGGATATCATCATTTCTGATTCTATCCCGCAGAAAAACCCCGAGCATAGCCCTCTCTATAGCCCTTTGAGTAACTTAAAGCTTCCTTATGAGGCCCATCGTTAGCGCCCACGTCTCGGATCCGTATGTCATCACTGGCAACACACACTGGTCAAAGACTTTTGACTTCAAACACTGCGGTAATTTGGATGAAAAAACATTGCGAAGCTTCCCGAACGCTGCCCAGCCGAGTCGGATTCGACGAGTGATCTCTTTCTCGAAGTTAGACCTACCTAACTGGACCGTCTGTCCTAGGTATACATAGTCGTCAACAACTTCGAGCGCAGAGCCTCCGACTATTACGGGAGTTGGCACTACATGAACATTAGACATGACTTTTGTCTTGTCCATGTTCATTCTCAGGCCAACTCGGTCGGAAACTCTGCTGAGGTCAGGGAGCATAGCACTGAGGTCCTCCATGGTCTCAGCCATGACTACAATATCGTCGGCGAATCGAAGGTGAGTGAGGTATTCGCCATTAATGTTGATGCCTCGTCCTTTCCAGTCCAAAACCTTAAAAGCATCCTCCAATGCAGCGGACAGCTTCGGAGAGATGACATCTCCTTGTCTGACTCCCCGCTGCAAAGGAATAGGCTTCGTGCTCCGGTCCTGTAGTCGGACGGACATAGTGGCGTTTTCGTACAAACACTTTAACACTTCGATATACCGGTAGTCAACTTGGCACCGCTGGAGAGCCTGTAGCATAGCCCAAGTCTCGATCGAATCGAAGCACCCCCTGCCCCGCCGTTACCATGGCCGCTACCGGAGCCAGGAATAGCAGGACCGCCGGGGACTAGGGGTCTGGGCTCATTTTGTGGATTCATTATTTATTTATTTTTTTATGGTGTGTCTTGGGGGGAAAATGCCTTAGTCGCCACGCTTGGCAGGCGGGTTGGCGACCGCAGTAATACCCCATCGTTCGCGGAGGACGCTGCTGTCCATCCTCCGGTTTATCCCTTAGTCGCCTCTTACGACACCCACGGGAAGAGAGGGAGTGGTGTAATTCTCAACCGACACCACACGGTCCGACACATATATTACTTACTTATTATATTTTCATGCAAAAACCCAAGCCCTCATCCTCTTTCACATGAACATTGATTCATGTGTGTTCATTAAAATGGACCTCCGCAAAGTTGATTCAATAAATTATTCATCATTTTCTATTTTATCTAAGTCTTCTTCGTCTGAACCCGCTAAAACATCCTTTGCTTTATTGTTTACTTTCAAATTCGTCGCGGAGTAACTGAACGACATGCGGTAAGCCGCGGTCAAATCAGCGCGAGCTCGTGTTTCAAATGCGGTAAATGCGCATGATCAATAGACGACTACTGTATTGAAAAGGGCATAAATAGCAAATTTCGTAAAACTTAGTGTTTTCAATTTGGCGTAACTAGTCATTGTATATAATACCATATTTGTTTAGAATGTAGTAAACTACGATGATCAAAAGTTTAGTATCTAATAAATGTAGTAAACACGGTACGTTACTTAAATGTTATATGCAATTATGCTGTAACCCGCACTACTCAACATGTGTTGAGTAGTGAGTTGCGTTGTAACTACAAAGATCATATTATTTGCAAAAGTGAAATTGGTGTAAATTCCAAATGATAGAAAAATGCTGTTTTTCGTACTATTTACAGCAAGTATTCAGTTGTCTTTTTGAAAAAATAGGGTAAACTCAAATGCTGTACAAAAACTTCTAGCGGTCGTAGAGCCACGAGAATAGGACCATTCGACGCAGAATTTTTTTCTGATTCTAAATATGAAATAAAAATTTTTTGTGAAGGGTGTGGTTTACAGCAAGATTGCTTTTTACCGTCGATATGATGCTACGAAAAATTTGGACTCATTCGAATCGCAACAAAAATTTATGTCCCGCGCATCGTCCGTAGATACATTGCGTTTGGAGTTCAACCAAATTATAGAACAACTAAACATTGCGCGTATGAAAGCCGACGCTGACTATGAACCTTCATTCCAAGCTTGGGACTCTTTTGAAGATATGTATTCACATATTCGACATGTAATGAACACATTCACCGATATCAAGTCAAATGTCAATATTGACCAACTTACTGCTTCAAAACCTCATTTGAAGCTCCCGCCTATCGTGCTACAAACTTTTGACGGAGAACAGAGGAAATTCGCTTCCTTTATCGATTGTTTCAACAGTACCGTACATCATAATAGTTCGCTTTCAAACTCTGAAAAGGTTTTCTACCTGTGCGGCCAGCTTTCGGGTAAAGCTCTGTCGTCAATTGCAGGAATAATTCCGTGCGGAGAAAATTATCAGTTAATTTATTCTACGCTAGTGGAAAAGTATGAGGATGTCCGGTTGTTAGGATCGTCATATCTAAATGACCTGTTTAATTACAAAGAACTGAGCGTGCCTTCTGCAAAGGGATTAAATGATTTTATCGATTGTTTCGTAACAACCACTGCGGCTTTCGATAAATTAAAAATATCTGATAAAAAAGAATTTATATTTTTATTCTTGGCTCTAAGGAAAATCGACCCAGATACTGCTCGCATGTTCGAAAATTCAGTGCGTTCGGAAAAATTACCGACTTACGATAGCTTTGTTAAATTTATTAAAGAACAAGCTAAAATACTCGAACGCAGGGGAGACCCTGACGTTGGATGTTCTAATCCGACTGCTCGTCCTCAGAAACCGATGAATCCTAAGGCTGTAACCGCGAAACGAACCCAGGCCTTTGTTTCATCTACAGAGGCCTTAACTCCGTGCAACTTGTGCGATTCTGTGCACGAGCATTTCTATCAGTGCACAGCGTTTAAGAATCTAAAACCGCGCGAGCGCTACAGTTTTATTAAAAAAAATGGCACTTGTGTCAAATGTCTTAGTCGACATCATAAAAGTGCCAATTGTCGCTCGAGTCAAGTTTGTGAAAATTGCAATTCAAGTACTCATCATTCTTTGTTGCATTTTTTTGATAGTCCGACTACTGCGATGCCCGCAACGCAAATGTTAGTACCTGACGGTTCTAGTAGTTCCAGCGCTCTGGACGAAGGGGCTCCTTGTGACGGTAGCGTCCATGTCTGTCGCTGTGGTGCGGTGGGCACGCCACCGCTCGCGCCGCCCCCCGCACACCCCCTCGGTGCCTCTGCCGATGTTTCCGCTCCATTGCTAACGGCCGCACACGGCGCCGCACAAGTGTCACATAATTATTTACAGGCAAACGTCGTCGCGCCTTCGCCCTCTACCGTGCTGCTCGCTACGGCGCGTGTGCTAGTAGTCGATGCTTGTGGTAAGTCACACTTTTTGCGTTGTTTAGTCGACAATGGTTCGCAAAATCATTTTATGCCAGTGCACCCACGGACACGGATGTCTCTCTTAACTCTATCTTAAATCCTGGCCCTAATCTACAATCCGATTTATTTCTGGTTCTGCTGAACTTCAGGTTATTTCCCATCGCGTTTTCCGCGGACGTAAAGCAGATGTATCTTCAAATCTGTGTCCATCCAGAGTTCAAGAAATATCAACGAATGTTGTATAGGTTTGAGTTGGGTGATTCATTACAGTTGTTCGAGTTTGGAAGAGTATGTTTCGGTTTATCAGCGAGTCCATATTTGGCTTTACGCACCGTAAAACAACTAGCTAATGACGAAAAGGATAATTATCCACATGCTGCTGAGGTAATTCATCACGGGGATTTTTATATGGATGATGTTGCCTCGAGCGCTCTATCATTTAATACAGCTGCTGAAACTGTGAATCAGCTAATAGATATGTTCAAGTCCGGTGGTTTCGAGTTGACAAAATGGTCAAGTAATTCACCGGAATTGCTTGATGTCTTGCCTGAAGGGTATCTGCACCCCAGTGTAGTAAAGTTTGACGATGAGTTTTGTCAAAGGGTTTTAGGAGTTAAGTGGGATCCACGTGCAGACGTGTTTTCATTTGATATTAATACAGGCACAGAACGTTGCACCAAACGAAATATTTTGTCTGTTATAGCTCGACTGTGGGATGTTCTCGGGTTTGCTGCTCCTGTAATTTTGTATGCCAAACTTTTAATTAAAAAACTGTGGCTTGCCAAAATAGACTGGGATGAAAAACCACCTCAGATGATCATTGATGCTTGGACTGTTTTTCTAGGTGAATTACCACTTCTGAGTCAACTAACGATTCCTCGCCACGTGGGTGTTGTGCAATCCAGCGTTGTTTCTCTTTTGGCATTCGCGGACGCCAGTGAAAAGGCATACGGATGTGTATTGTATTTACATACGGTTTCGGAACGGGAGGTGGCCGTGCGTTTTTTATGCGCTAAATCTAAGGTTGCCCCTGTAAAATCAGTGACATTAGCCCGCTTAGAGCTTTGTGCAGCTCATTTACTGTCCAAATTAGTGCGAACCGTTCTCAATCAATTTACAACTCGGATTCAAATATCTGGGGTTTATGCCTTTTCAGATTCGACCGTCACTCTTCACTGGATTCACTCTAGTCCCCATCGTTGGAAGATCTTCGTTGCAAACCGTGTCGCCAAAATACATGAAAATTTGGCACCAGAAAACTTTTACCACATTCCAGGGAAAGATAACCCCAGCGACTGCTTGTCACGAGGACTTACACCTTCGCAGATTCTTAATCATCCATTGTGGCTGCGTGGTCCGTCATGGGCCCAATTAGATAGTACGCGTTGGCCTATTAAGCCATTTATGGCCACAAAGGCTGAATTGGACATACCTGAAAGAAAAACAGTGTCTTTAGCAACATTTAGCAAAGATGAACCACTTTTTTATAAACTGTCTCAAAGATTTTCGTCCTGGACTAAGTTCCTTCGGGTGACAGTTTACGTTCTGCGTTTTGCGAAGCGTCTGAAGACTATAGGAGAAATTACAGTAGACGACATGGATCAGGCGGAACTGGCTGTCATCAAAGACTTACAAACGGCTCATTTTTCGGATTATCTTGAAGCTTGTCGTACAGGAGAGAATTGCTCTTCGAAGGCTATTAGGAAACTTCGACCGTTTGTAGTTGACGGTGTGCTTCGCGTTGGAGGTAGACTAGAGAACAGCAATCTCACCTTTGATCACAAGCATCCTTATCTTCTTCCATGTGCGGATCATATAGTAAATCTCATTATAGATCAGTCTCACCGCCAAAATTGTCATGCAGGCGAATGTCTTCTTTTTTCGATTTTAAGACACCGATACTGGATATTGTCGGCTAGGAAAATAGTGCGTGCTCGTGTGGCAAAATGCTTGCGTTGTTTCAAGTTTCGCCCTAAGGTCGCACCCCCACCGGTTATGGCTGACTTACCTGAATGTAGGCTACGGATTTCAAAACCTTTTTCTCACACGGGTCTTGATTTTTGTGGTCCTTTAAATGTGACTATGGTTCGTAAACGAGGAGCGAAAACTCAAAAGATGTATATTTGTGTCTTCATTTGTCTGACCACTCGGGCTACTCATGTCGAACTTTGTTCTGATTTAAGTACAGACGTATTCCTTAATGCACTTAAACGATTTATTTCTCGCAGAGGTCCTGTAGACACATTATACTCAGATAACGCTACTAACTTTGTAGGAGCACATTCGCATTTGCAAAGTCTTTCGAACGACAACAATTTTTCTGAAGCCTTTGCATCTGAATTACTTAACCATCAAATTAAATGGAAATTTATTCCCCCAAATGCACCACATTGGGGAGGTAGCTGGGAAGCTGCTGTAAAGTCATATAAAACACATTTGTTTCGCGTAATCGGTAGTCAAATACTATCATACGAAGAACTTTTTACCTTATTATGCCAAATAGAAGCAGTGCTGAATTCGCGACCACTTGGTTTGCTAAGTGCGGATCCTTCGGAACCAACGCCACTAACGCCTGCTCACTTTCTGAATACGGTTCCTCTAAGATCATTGCCCGCGGCGGAAATTTGCGAAGAACGTACGCATTTGCTTTCGCGTTATCAACTTCTAGAGCAACTAGTCCAATCTTATTGGCGCCGATGGTCTTTGGAATATCTACACACTCTGCAGGCGCGTGAAAAATGGAATACAGATTCGCGACCTGTCACTGTCGGTACTATAGTCCTCATTATGAGTGATAATGCACCTCCTTTACACTGGCCAATGGGAGTTGTTATAGAAACCTATCCTGGAAAGGATGGCGCAATACGTGCGGCCTTAGTTAAAACTAAAAGTGGGGCTCTTAAGCGTCCAGTAGTTAAGTTATGCCCAATACCTTTAATTAATTAAAAGTTATAAAAATTAGAATGTCCTATTTAGGTTAGATTTTCTTGCATAGCTTTATGCCCATCAGAAAAAAATATGATTTTCGTTTGTTATTTTTCTTTTTTTTTTATATATATGTTAGCTATTTTGAAAGGGAACCTTTCAAGGCTGGGGGTTATGTTTACGCCAATAAAAATACTGCACAACCAAACGCAGTATTCATTTGACGAGACCGCGCCATCTAGGGGCGAAAAAGTGAACTAAACGCGTCGCAGCGCCGCGTGACTCAAGGTCAAGAAGCCATTTTTAAAAACAATCAGTTTTCGCTCGGAACTCCTACGAGACACGTACCATAATTCGGAAGTGATCGTAGAAACGCTATATTTATGTGTTAATTTGTCACCCCGGGGTTTATTTTGTGTTGTGTGCGAATAATAAACTATAAACTAAACATTTGGACAGCAAGAAGAAGTTTTAAAGTGCTTTTGTGGCTGTTGCAAGCTTGCAGCACCGTGTTTTGTTTTGTACGTCGGTTGCTGATGGCGTCCTTCTGAAAAAGCGTCGGATGGAAGAAAAACTTCGAGATTACTGCATCACATTCGCTGTAAGTCCCCTGGATCTTTAATGGTACGTCTCGTCCATAAAACGGCAAAGAATTACACGCCCCCGCCTTCTATCTCAATTTTGTTTTTGATTTACTTATATTTCAAAATTAATTTTCTATGAGACCAAGATAGGCAGTATTTTTACGAGCCTGTGGCTCATTCAACATCTATTTCTAAATAAAACAATCGTCATCTCTTCACAATAGAATAACCCATCTTTCTCTAACTGCATCTAATAATGATAAACCTTTGATTCTCCCTTCTGCAAGACTAACAATGTGTAAGAAAAATTATTATATGCTTAGCAAAATTTATAATCCGGTGCCAAAATGGATAACAGATTTAACTGGTAACCAGTTCCAAATAAAACTAAAATTATGGTTACAGGATGAATGTTTTTATTCGTTGACAGATTTTTTGAATTTAATAAATACAAAGTTTAATAAAATGGAAATGTAAATGATATAATTTGGACTATTATGTATAATTTTAGGTAATATTTTTAATTAAGAAAAAATTGTATGCCAGAAATGGCTGGGTGGCCGTTCTTTATACCTACTTGTAATTATCTTAAACAACTGATTGTACCCATTCAATGCAAATAAATGATATTATTATTATATGATTAAATCGGTCCATCCATTTGAGAGCTACTATGCCACAGACACACAGATAGACATATATAATACACTTTTAAGCCGGTTTTGCCATACAATTTAATAATAAGTATTTTTTTATTGTTTTAAGTTACTTTTTAGATAAGGTCCTCACTGAAATTTAGCGCCACGGCTTTCGTGGCATTATGCTCACGGAGACTTATTTAGCGCCATGTATGTCTGGTCTTTGTTATATTATTACTAGCTTTTGCTCTCGGCTCCGCCCGCGTGGAATTAAATTATCGCGCGCTGTTCCCTCAAGTACTGTGCATTTTTCCGGGATGAAAAGTAGCCTATGTCACTCTCGGGCCCGTAAACTATCTCTATGCCAAAAATCACGTCGACCCGTCGCTCCGTTTGTGGGATATCTTACGCCAGCTTACATTATATTACTCGTAATTTACAAGCTTTATCAAAACAAATCAAAATCAAAATATAAAAAAAAATTTTCGATTCCTCTTCTCTACCACTCAAAGATTGACTGGCAGAGATCCCTTCAGGGATAAGTCCGCCTTTATACTCAGCACTTTCTTTTTGTGTGATATTTTTGTATTTCCTTTTTGTACAATAAAGAGTATAAACAAACAAACAAACAAACAAATGAATTACTAACCTTAAAATCCTTCCCGCTCTGACCGTGATGATTTTGTTCAAGAGTCGAGCGGAGTGACAGGTGGGGGGGAGCCGTAGCGGCGGCGCGCCCCCCACTCCCCACCACCCCCCGGTGAGTCTCAACTGACTGTCTCTATCTGACAGCTGACTGACTGACACATGTCTAACGACTTAATCAATCTAATCATTCTTGAATTTCATACTCGATTTAATTGGCCACTAATTGGAATGTCTTACCCCCTTATTCATAAACGAGAATCAAACCTATTTTAGTTAAAATGCCGCTAAAAATCGTTTGTCCTTAGGTATCTGTCACTTCGACATTTGTATTTGTTAGAAAGGGACAAAGCATTTGTTAGTTAACATAGGCTTGTTAAGTTTTATGAATAAGGGGGATAGTAATTATTTAATTTTGTATTTTAACATTTTGAACCCCCGACGCAAAAAGGGGGGTGTTATAAGTTTGACCGCTGTGTGTCTGTCTGTGGCACTGTAGTCCTTAAACGGGTGGACCGATTTGAATGCGGTTTTTTTTTTAAATTCGTAATTAAGTTTCTAGCGATGGTTCTTAGACATGTTGCATCAAAATCGTGATAAAGTCGAGGTTTTCCAACTTTTTGTTGGTTAGGTTACTAAGCGATAATTATGTAAAGGGTGAATCTGTTATTACCGTAGTAATCCCTATGGCTACTCTAACAGTAGATCGTGTGCTCCACTTGATATAGAATGCGTTCATCATCATCATCTCAGCCGCAGGACGTCCACTGTTGGATATAGGCCTCCCCCATAGACCTCCCTTCGGTGGGCAGCGGCCTGCATCCACCGTGAACCCGCGGCTTTAACCAGGTCATCTGTCCATCTCGGTGGTGGACGAAGCGGTCTCCAATCGAGAACTTTTCGGCCCCAACTGCCATCTGTTCTCCGTAGAATGCGTTAGGTTAGGCTTATTTTTAAAATTTCCTGAATAGTCGGTAGTTTCAGTATAATTTACAATTAGAACAACCAACAACAGAACTAACATTGTGATATTACCTACATTAGGACAATCTTTCGGCAAGACGATATATTATGTAGACTCCAAGGCTATCCCATAAGGGTTCTGTTTTTCCTTTTGCGGTCCGGAACCCTAAAACAACGATTTACCTTCATCTCTTAGCCATTCTTGCTCAGCTTGGTCCTTCGAACCAGATCGAATGAAAAAGAAACTCAAACAAAACATTGTACCAAAAGCAAACTGGGCACTACAATCTCGTCCGAAAAACAATACCGACGCGTAAATCACAAACTCAGACAAAGGAAGCATAATTTTTAATCTCAACAAGGCTTGCTCATTTTTCACAAAGTTTTAAAAAACACGAAAAATACTCTATACCATCGCCTTAAGGTTCACATTGCCACATTGTTGTTTTACAGTCGTTTTATTGCGAAATGAACCTTCGACCTAGGTGTCAAAGTTGGAAATCCCTTAAGGCTTATGAGGAGCTGTGGGCGTCCTCTGTCGCCTTAGAACAATTACGCGTAATCACGTTGCGTCACAATTAGGAATTACGCGAGTTACGCGGAGAGTTACGCGAGAACGTCAATGTTTAAAAAGCTACTCGTATGCGGGTGGAGTTCAAAAAGTTATTTAAAATTATTTGCTGTAGCCCGCGACTTCGTCTGCAATAAGTGCGTTTATCGCTATACATATCAAGACTTAATATTATAAATGCGAAAGTGTGTTTGTATGTTTATGTGTTTGTACGTCTTTCACGAGATAGTTTATGGATCCGAGAATGACATAAGCTACTTTTTATCATGAAAAAATGATGACAGTTCCCGAGGGAACAGCGCGCGATAACCGAATACCACGCGGGTGGAGCCGCGGACAAAAGCTAGGAATCTATAGTTTAAAATATAAGAAACATGCATTATAATTACTATTTGCGTTTGTGTAATGTATATTCATAAAGTCTAATGAATAATCGCATCTATTTGATTGAGATTGCTAACTACGAAAACCTAAATGGAGTTCGTTAATAGTTACTCAGTATTTAAGATAACACTATCTTAGATAGAAAAAAAACTGTCCTGAATACAAAATAAATCACAAACTAGATTATTTACGGCTAATATCAGGTATCATATTGGGAAAAGGTTCCTTGATCCGTTTTGAACACTTCGTAGCTCGTAGCGGCGTTACGAAAGCGCTACGTCGATAACCGCCAGTAAAATACAGCACAATAAATACTTAATATCCTTGTTTTAAACATCATAAATATATAAGTAATATTAATAAAATGTAAAAACAACATAGACCAGCAATAGACAATCTTGTCGCTCAAAAGCGTTCTCATATAGACAACCATTAAGATAGGTACAGACATAAACAGGCTAAAATTGGCGGTGGAAACAAACAGAAAAAAACTTAAAATATTATAGGATGAAAAACTGTGTATAAATATTTCACACGAAAACACAAGCCGAAACATGAATGCACAGAAAAACCAGAAAAATAGACCAGCGCTGGAAATGAACTTGTCCAGTGGTGGTGTAGGGGAATAGCACGCAGCAGCGATTCCCAGCGCTGGTCTATTTTTCTGGTTTTTCTGTGCATTCATGTTTCGGCTTGTGTTTTCGTGTGAAATATATAAACTTTCACGGGATGACCGTAAAAGAAACAAAAAATTTGGAGTTGAAATAAAAAATACAAAAAGACTCCAAATCGTAATCTTGAAACTGTGTATAAAAAAAAAAACAGGAAAATATACCAACTAAAAATAAATAAATATAAAAATGAACAGGTTTTTGCCAATTACTTTATGAAGAAGGTGGACCAATTTGATTGATTTAAAGTACAAAAATAAAAGTACGTAAATGTTTATAATAATTTCAACCAATGTACCAAATAAAATCGAAGCTAAAAACAACACAAATTACCCACACAACTAGATAGGTATATACATATATCGATGGCAAAAGCAAAAAATAATGAAAAAGCACAAACTAATCATATTGCAAAGCATCAAAACCCCATCGCGACGAGTGCTCCCCCCGCGGGCGGGTGGCGGCGGGGGGAATCCAAAATGGCGGCGCATTGTCTAACTCTTGATTAAGGCAGATTTACCAACTACATACTAATTATGTACTTAGCGCCAGTGCGCTATATACACATTATTTCAATACCCGAGAAGTGCGGTTTTAATGAGTATTTAAGTTCGCGCTTAAAGGTTTTTGGTTTTCAGCTTAATTTTAGCTTGAACTACGTGGAAGTTATTCTGAAGTAGGTTTTCAGTTTTAGCTACAATGTTGGTTAATTTATAATGATGGACGTTGACGTAGATATAGTTAATTCATTATACATAGGTACTGTTTTTTTATTAAATAAATGGTCGGCGATTTTAAATTTGCTAATGAGAGTAATTTATTTTTTAATTAGGCGTTTTTTTTTAATCGATACTAAAGGTTACTAATGGTGAGTTTTGCTGCTTTTTATAATGTGTAAACTGTCATCATTACATTTTACGATATTTATTATTTACATAGGTAATTAATTAGATATTATAAACAAAATAAACATTTACATACCTATTTACGTATAAGTAGGTACTTGTATGTATTTAAGTTTATTAAAAACATGCTTTTAATTATTAAATAATTGACTAGAATTGGTTTTAAGTTTAACGTTTTTAAAGCTTCTAATGTAATATAACGATACTTTTCTATGGTAACGATTATATCTACTAAATTAACCTGTAGTTACCTACTTATACTTTAATCTTTACACCGGCCTTTAAAGCATCAGGCACTAAACTAGAAGTTATTATAAAAGCGTTATGAGTTTTAGCTATTTTATAATTCAATTAATTTACCTAAATCTGAAACAATATTAAATTAAATCGAATTCAGTGAAATAATAAACTAAATGTTGCTATTTTATATTTAATTAATAGCTCAGTATTGATGCCGATAGCTATCTCATTATAATAACCGGTTATAATTGAACCAAAAACAAATCTACTTAAGAAACAAACAATAAAACTCTTTATCCAATCGATGAATCCCAACAAAAACAGACAATCAATACCATCAACCACTTGAACTTATAATTACATCATCCATTACAAGCCAGCACTAGCCCATGCCGCGGCTTCTCCCGGACAGAATCTAATGCAGTGCCAAATCATCAGCCGATTACCCACTCGCTTTGTGCATCCCTTTCATTTCACAAATGACACCAGCACAGACAAACCAACAAGTAACCAGACACAAAGAAGCAGTTCAATTCTCCGCTCTAACCCATCGTCATAGACGCTAAAAGATTTCAAATCAACAGCATTCATAACGTGGCTTTCGATAATGGAAAGGTAATTCTTTTGCAGCATCGAAGTGCCCTTTTAGTGCTTGCTTTGATTTTACATCTTGACGTACTAAATTGTTAATAATTACGCGGCCGAAGAGTCTGAGGTAGAAGTTATTCCATTAGCATTCTAAAGGAGGCTTGATGCTAACTCAATGCCTTTCAAAAACTTGAGCGAAATGACAATTGCTGGTTGAAATTACTGGCCACTTATATAGATGGAAAAAAGAAAAGAAAAGATAACGAAAAAGCAGCTAGATTTGTTTAATTTTGTTTTGTGAATCTAAATGACAATATCGTTAATGAAGTCCTAAAGATCTTCCTCAAAATAATCAATGGTCGAATCTGCAAAAGGTTGGAAACTGATATAGATCTCCGATACGCAGTTTGGGTTCAGCAACGGTTTGGATACCCGGGATGCGCTTTTTGGGTACCAGGTGTTGATACAGCGTTGCTGGATATGAATCATGCTGTTTATGTCTGTTTCATAGACTATGAAAAGGCTTTTGACCGAGTGAAACATGACGGATAGAGTAAGGAACGAAACAGTATTGCAGAGAATGAATAAAAGCTTGGAAATGATACATACTATAAAACTGAGGAAGCTGTTGTATTTGGGGCATATAATGCGCAACAACAAGTATGGCTGCTTCAGCTTATTATCCAGGGGAAGATACAAGACCGCAGACCACCTGGCCGTAGACGTAACTTCTGTTTAAAAAACCTTAGAGACTGGTTCGGAATCAGTACCAGGTCCCTTTTTCGTGCGGCAGTCTCTAAGGTAAGGATAGCCCTAATGATCGCCGACCTCCGATAGAAAAGGGCATCGGAAGAAGAAGAAGAATCTAAATAAATAAAAATGAATCGCTGAAATGTTGTACGCGCATAAATTTCAGACGACGCGGGCCAAATCGGAAAACTATTTTATTGTATTTGAGTTCTTCAAGATTTTGAATATAACAAATTATCAGTCAGTACATTATGTCGATGTTTAAAGTATATCTTCAAACTCGTGATGTCACTTGAATAAATATTACCAGTGTATCTATCTACTGCAGCCCTTGTAGCGCCCGTCTTCGGACATACGCCTTCTCTCTACTTTTACAGTCTTGCCTATCCACTGCCACTCACATCCAGTTCACGCCAGCTTATTTCCGGATATCGTCTGTAAATATTAATAATAATAATAATAATAATAGCCTTTATTCAGATTTTTTTTTTAAATTACATCACTTAAAATAATCAATCTCCAACACCAGAATCTGTTTGCCCATTGGCAAAGGCCTCTCCCAACTGTCTCCATAAATTTCTGTCTCCAGCTGCCCTAGTCCATAAGCTGCCCGCCATTGCCTTGATCTCGTAAATATTACCACTAATTAAACAAAACTTCATTCGGATTTTTTCAGATTCTGTATTGTAAAAAATACATTCATAAATCATTTATTTTAAAAATAAATGTGCAATGTATATAGTAATATTTATTATTGTTTTTGGGTTTGGTGGTGGTACTGTTGGGATCGTCAATAAATCATTTTTCTTCTTCTTCTTCTTTCTTCTTCAATGCAATTGGTCTGTTTATTGTTTAAAGCTAAGACACTTGAAGCTACAACAGCGCTTCCATTAAGCTCACCTACACAACCGCAGTACAATAAATTCCATGAACTAATTGATAACAACTACAAGCATTTGGCCACCGCTAGACTCGAGTCGGGACGTAAATCAAGACGATTTATATCCAGAAGTGTTCCCGGATACCCGGGTCCATGCTAATGGACAAAGTTCCCATACTAACGCCCAAATCAGGCCATTATTGGACGTGATCCTCGCATGCGTTACGTTAATGACCAGTTAAGTCCCGGACCTGAGGGATTGGGGTTACTTTGTTAATTGCGAGTTTTGGTTAAAAGTGGTACGGAATTTCGAACGGTTTGTATTATGTTTGGTGTCGATCAAGTGTCTCGATAGGTCGTACGTAAGAGAAAAGCTGCCCGCCCAATGCATGACGAATTTATTATACAACAGAAAACATTAGTATTATGTTTATGAGAGATAATCCCTGTAGACACTCCGCAGTAAATATGTATTAAAACTAAGTCGTTACCAATTCCTATCGTCTCCCACTCTTCACACCCTTCACTTATCACCATGTACGAGAACTCGCGTCTAGAAACATCGTGTTCTCGACTGAAAAACCAACAAAATTTAAAATTCTCATCAGAGCGCCAGCCCCCGGGTGACATCTCCATATTACGGCCTTTAATAACTCAGCGGGTAGTATTTTTACGGGATTTTTAGTGGCGCGCCGTCGCCGCCTGCATGCCTAATCAGGGCGTTATTTACTGCACACGCATGCTTATATACAATATATATGCCCTGACAGGGTGTTCGCAGCCCAAGATAACGGGATTGCGTCGTGTGGTAATATTTCATCTAGCTTTCAGAGTATCTTTTGTAGGCCGCTTTCCGGGCGGTGGGTTTGCAATATATTTAGAGACTAGAGATGCGAAAGCTCTTTAGTTTTTTAACCCCCGATGTAAAAAGAAGGGTGTTGTAAGTTAGACCGTCAGGTAGTCCTTTTCTTTTGCCCAAACCCTCTCATTCTGAGAGGAGGCCTGTGCCCAGTAGTGGGACGTATACATATAGGCTGGGATGATGATGGATGATGATCTTTTCTTTTCGTAGCATCATAAATCCCAAACGGATGGAAGAATATTCGTGGTAATAGTTCTTAGCCAAGTTTCGTTGAAATCGGTTTATCGTTTTTGAGATATTGAACTTTGAAGTACCTAATTATGTAGGGATTTTCTTAACTTTTCGAAGTTGGTTTAGGTTGTTAATTTAACAGAAAATTTAACGGTAGATAGTGTAATAGGTTGTTAAAGAACCTGACTACGAAGCTTAAGGACCCAGCTAAAAACGACCCATTTAATAGTTCTTTTGTTAAAGTTAAACTTAAAATTGTAATCTATCGTAATAAATGAAATGACATCCGTGTAATTGAACAGTAACCTAATGCATCTTCTATTCTAACTCAATACCACAGAGTTCGAATGCGGATCGCCTGACCTCTATAACCCCTATCGATTTGCCAGTTACCTCACATTGCTTCGCATGACTTTGCTGTTTAAAGCCGAAGTTCATTTGCGAACTATCTATTAGATAATGTAGAGATCTAGAGGGCTTATTAAAATAAATAATAAATAATTTATTCGACAGTACTGTTATATTCCACCTATTGTAACCATATTCAGCGAATAAACTATCATTCATTCATTCATTCATTCATTCCGGTCGTCAATTTTTAAGAGAACTTGTAGGTATCTTATATCCCTTCCTCTCTTCTCATCTAAATCGCTACACTTTTGTCAGAGTGACTATGGTCTTCGGATGAAGGTCCCTCAGACGCCTTTTACGACACCCGCGGGAATGTCCTTCCTATTCTGAAACCGGACACGCTACGAGCTCTTTCGTCATTAAGAGAAGTTTCCCTGCCGGCCGCGCGGCCGCGTCAGGTATTCGTTTGGGATATTGCTGTCTATATCGCTCTTGACATAAGCGCTCGCAGCCCCGCCCCCCCATGCACATCCCCTCCCGCTTCTCCACTTTCCTCTAATGTATATCGAGATAGCTGTAGGCTTTCAAAATTTGGTTGAATTTTGGGTTTCGTTGTCCTCATATTATACGAAAAATATAGCACAGAAATCAATGATATTTTACAATCAAGATGTTCATTATATTTTCTATGCCTGTGGTTTTTCGATTTTTGTAAAAATGCTTTAATATTTTGTTATTCTCGTGCAAAGTTGACATCTTTTTTTGTCGACTTTTGAGCTCCTGTAATTCTGATATTACACATTTATATGAAAATCTGAAAAACCAAAGGCATAGATAGTTACGTCTAGTCCATACTTACAAAATTTCATCTATTCTGTTGCCTAGTTTTCAAATGAAAGGGAGACTACGTTTGTATGGAAAATGGAAAGAAAGAAACTTCTCTTAAATAAGACGATTGTCTTGTAGCACGCAAAACTTGTCAAATAAATTACGACATAGCCGACATAACGCATTTACTTATAACATACTTACTTACAGTTTGCTTCCAAGTCACGGACGGCTATAACTTACGGGACTGCATCGCATCTTGGGCATTTGTAGAATTGTGGATTAGTCGTGTATGAGTTAGAGATGTCCGTTATTGCACATATTGACCGTTGACCCTGCAGGCGTGTTGCGTGAAACATTCGTCGATAACTTAGTTCTATTCTAGTTTAATACTCGTAATTTAGTCGACAAAAGTCTTTAAGGGGTAAGGGTTATGATTTGAAAGGAAATCATATGTATGTGTATACTGTATACGTTCGCTCAAAAAATTCCAAAAATATATATAAGAAACTTGTATTAAATAAACCTGAGAGTGCACTGAACTCCGCTGCCATCTTTAAGACGATTCCGCCAAGTACCTACCCATAGGTACGTTGAATTCTTAGTCCGATGCTCAGAATATCCGACGTTCGGAGTAAACTTGCAGGTGGTAGGACCTTGTGCAAGGTCCGCCCGTATTGCTAGCACCATCTTGCTCGCTAATCCTGCCGTGAAGCAGCAGTGCTTGCACTGTTGTGTTTCAGCGCGGAGAGTAAGACAGCCGGTGAAATTACTGGCACTTGAGGTATTCCAACTTAGGCCTCTAGGTTGGCAACGCATCTGCAATACTGCAGATGTTTATGGGCGGTGGTGATCTCTTACCAACCACCAGGAGACCCACTTGCTCGTTTGCCTTCTAGTCGAATAAAAAAAAACTATTGAGCCCAGAGCATGGTCGTATAATAACTTCTTTGTCAGTGTTCAACCAAATTAAAAAAATGTTTTTTTTTCGCATTGGCACCTACATTTGGAAAGTGTGATTAAAAGACATAAATACACTAAGTGTAATAAAAAGACGTGGGGAGCGATTTCACCCTTATGTTGCCAGTTGTCCGTCTGTCTGTCCTTCAACCGATTCTCGTGCTATCTATCTTGTGAGCGGGTTCTATAATTATAAGGATTTTTTCGTCAGCTTAACTTTTAATCCCTGGCGCAAAGAGGGTTGTGATAAGTTTGACCGCTAAGTGTGTCTGTCTGTCTGTCTGTGGCACCGTAGCTCTTAAAGGGGTGGACCGATTTGAATGCAGTTTCTTTTATTTGAAATCAGTTTTTTTAGCGATGGTTTTTAGATATGTTTGACCAAAATCGGTTTAGCCTGTTTTGAGATATTGAACTTTGAAGTGACAAAGTCGGGGGTTTCCAACTTTTTGTTGTTGTTTTTTTAAGCGACTGGATGGCAAACGAGCAAGTTACGTTATAATAGGCTTACAGTACAACACCAAAGCGCCTACAATGCTAAGGATAACAAATCTAGGTCTCCCTGCGGCGTTGTAGCTCTAAAACGGATGAACAAATTTAATAGATAACCTGGATAACCTGGAAACTATAACAAAGTCTTCTAACTACTACAACATATGTCAACAAAACTGTTTTAAAAAAAATACCTCGTTGAGTTTCTTGCCCGATTCTTCTCAACAGATGTTTTTTTTCCGAAGCGGTGGTAGATTTTTTTGACGTTCATAAGTGCTTGTTATAGCTTAAATTGAATAAAGAGACTTTGTGCTTACAAAAATCCAAGGGAATAAACTCCCGACTTACTCATATTTAAGTGTCGACGTCGTTAATCAAAAAGTTTTCTTCATCCCGATCATCATTCATACTCTCCGCTAGACTAGCACAGCTTGTAAACAGATTATTGCATCGCGTCAAGCAGCTTGCAGTTTACGACGTAGCATAATGAGCATGCGATGCCGCATGCACGATGCGATCGCCCGGCTATGTCTTGATTTGAACCATATTTGGATGCAACGAGCTACGGAGCTTGCGGATTTTAATTCATTCAAAGCACCATGTGTAACTTTTAACATATTATATAAGTTACATGTGAAATAAAAAATATCCTAAAAATAACCGACCAAAAACACAACACACAAGTGAACAATGATATGCACTCATCAGCTATAAGCTGCCTGTGCATTATAAATAATAATAATAATAATAATAAAAAACGCCAGCAAAAATAAAAAATGCCCGAAAAAGAAGCCCCCAAAAATTACAACTAAAAAGGAAATAATAATTATGCACTACCTAGCTGTTGCCCGCGACTTCATCTGCGATCAATTCGTTTATCCCTATCCCGCTGGGACCTATGCTGATTTCCCGTAAAATTTGCCTAAGTTAATTTAGTATAAGTACCTAGTAATATTTTTTTTTATCTAAGCGTCGTCGTAAAGTATTAACCTTCGCGGTCCCCCGACACCGACGACGCTTAGATATGTTATAACAAAACAAACTTAGAAGAAGAAGTTATGTTGCAGTCAGAATGTAGTCCGTAACGACCCTTATTAGCTGAGGGTAGAACGTAACCCTGCTGTTCTCTGAGCAGCCACATTATCAGTATCTTGCCGTTTGTTTAAAATGAATGCTAGCATTGAGTTACGACCACCTCCGGACCGCGGGACCCGCAAATTGCATTTTGTTCAAATTTAATTCAGCTCCCGGAGTTGTCGGCTAAATCCGGTTACTTAACTTTTTATTGCTGGTTACGACGTTGGAGCGAGAAGTATGCGTCCCTAAGAACGTTTTAATGTTATTTAGGGCAGGAAATATGGAGAAGAATTTTAGATTTGCGTATTTCAAGGCCAATTGTTGGAAAAAATAGAACTAGATCAGTACCGTTGTATTGTAAGTTCAAATTCCTCGGGGACGGGGGTGAGGAGATTAAAAAGATGACTCATTCAAGAGGTGAAGTATTATCAAAAAATATTTTTATAATGTTGTTTCCTAATCGAGCGACAAACTGATTCATCTAAGTACCAGGGTAACCTTGTGCTAGGTAGGTACTAATGTTATATTGACTTGCCATACCTTTGTAAAGAAAATCATTGTGAAATTATTTATTAAGAGTATCCACCTTGGTACATGCATCATTTTGTTCGACTGTACAGTCAAGTTCATAAACTTCTGAGCAAAAATTTGATCAATAATATTTGAACACAAGCTTTTGCCCGCGGATTCGCCCGCGTGGTATTCGGTTACTGCGCGCTGTTCTCTCGGGAACTGTGCATTTTTCCGGGATAAAAAGTAGCCTATGTCACTCTCGGGCCCATAAACTATCTCTATGCCAAAAATCACGTCGATCTGTCGCTCAGTTACGGCGTGAAAAACGGACAAACGTATAAACACACAAACACACTTTTGCATTTATAATATTAGTATGGACGACTTTTGTCAAAGGGGTAGAAGCGTGTTCATATATTTTTGATCATATTTTTGCTCACAAGTTTATGAACTCGACTGTACTAGAGTCAGATAGAAGATTAAGATTAATTTGTTCTGTACAAACTGACTGTTTGACCTGTCTATTGCTGAAGAACCGTCTATTAAGGATAGATAAGGAACACATGTTAATTATGGCCCAAGCCCTCTTGTTCTGAGAGGAGGCCTGTACCCAGCAGTAGGACGGATATAGGCTGAGATGGATAAGGAACACAATGCTCAGGGTAATTTTGGCCTATATGACAAAACATGTACTTACCTAATACGTAGCACCAAATGAGGAATCGAGACGTCAGGCAAAACTCCAAACTTTTGCATTTTTTTTTATTCTGGAAGGCAAACGAGCAAGTGGGTCTCCTGGTGGTAAGAGATCACCATCATAAACATCTGCAACACCAAGGGGTATTGCAGATACGTTGCCAACCTAGAGGCCTAAGATGGAATACCTCAAGTGCCAGTGATTTCGCCGGCTGTCTTACTCTTCGCGCCGAAACACAACAGTGCAAGCACTGCTGTTAGTTTGGGACTAGGTCAATTGGTGTTAAGTGTCCCATAAAAATAATAAAATGATAATAATACTGCTGCTTCACGGCAGGATTAGCGAGCAAGATGGTGGAAGCAATCCGGATGGACCTTGCACAAGGTCCTACCACCTACAATTAAGGTTTAATACTTAAAAACAGTAGGATTAATAGGATTGATTTTAATATACCTTGTATTTTACTGCGCTCGAAAACTTACTAATACATAAAAATTATTATTTCCAGGCATGCACCGCAAGAGCTTGGAGGCGGCCCACCACCTGAAAGAGTCGGGGTCGGAACGCGAGGGGTCGGAGGCGGAGGGCGACCGCGCCGCCTCCGCCTCGCCGCGGGACCCCCGCGACCCCCGCGACACCCACGACCTCCACGACAACCACGACACTCAGGTACCAGCAACCCACAGTCCGCTATCATGGCGGCAAAGAAATGATCAGAGCGTTGATGAAAACAAGAATAACACCGAATTTTGTACTGCGTTCGAACTGAATCTGTGAAAACGGAGGTGGTAGGACCTTGTGCAAGGTCCGCCCTGATTGCTACCACCTCTTCGGTAATCCTGCCGTGAAGCAGCAGTGCTTGCACTGTAGTGCTTCGGCATGGAGAATACCTAAGTCAGCCGGTGAAATTACTGGCATTTGAGGTATCCCACCTTAGGCTTCTAGATTGGCAGCGCATCTTCAATCCCCCTGGTGTTGCAGGTGTCTATGGGCGGTGGTGATCTCTTACCATCAGGAGACCCACTTGCTGATTTGACATCAAGTCGAATAAAAAAAACATACCTAATTATTTCATTAATAATAATAACACAACTACTGCACAAACCTGCGAAGCAATTCAATGATGCTTGTGAAGTTCCCAATCTGCACTGGGCCCCCGTGGGAACTATGGCCCAAGCCCTCTTATTCTGAGTGGAGGCCTGTGCCCAGCAGTGGGACGTTTATAGCCTGGGATGATGATAATGATGATGAATAGTAATAAATCCATTTATTTTAGGCAACTTGTATATCATCCGCTTATATATACAGCCTGCTTACACGTCTTACCCATCATAATCGTAAATGAAGAAACTGACAAACCGTTGATTTTTTGTCGTATCCTAATGCCTCCTCTTTGCACAGATGTGGTGAAAATTATGCAGCCTTTTTACCAGGCTACAAATTAACCAGTAATTTGTTCACCAGGCCCAGAGTTCTCCAGCTAGCAGCACCACGGCCTCGTCGTCAGCCAAGGGCCGCGCGTCGCCGGAACCCGCCAACTACGAGGATCCGGAGGCCTTCCGCAACAACAGCATCGCCTGCCTGCGCGCCAAAGCACAGGAGCACCAGGCGCGCATCCTGTCCAACAACATACTGTTGCAGGTGGGTGGATGCTAGCAACGACATCCTTACAGGCCAGACAACAGGCAATGCCTGCCATCGAACCAAGGCCCAGGAGCACCAGGTGCGCAAACTGTCCAACAATATACTGTTGCAGGGCTCACACACCTCAACAACAGCAGTGCCTGCCAGTGTTCCAAGGCCCAAGAACACCAGGGCCTAGTGCCCAAGAGCATATCATTACAGTTGTGTGGATGCCATCAGTAACATTGGTCTTATCGTCTTATCTACTACAACATGCTGGAACGATATGGTACTGCAACGATATCCTACATTTTGCGGGTAGATTTTCTACAGTTTCGAAAGATTGCCCATAACGAGGATATTGCCCAAAGATGATTTTCAGAAAGAACAGGCAACTAGAACAATAACTTGCCACCTGTATCCACTGGTTGCCCGTCACTCTCGCGATGTCGTCTGACAAATAGGGGGCCTGCCACACCGCTCTTCTCGAGAACCTTTCTCCCTCAGCACGCTCCCACACCCTCTGTACAATCTTCCTCTTCAATCAAGTCAAGAGACCTATTACTGAATTCAGTTTTTATCCGGGCTGGTCTGTACCTACATGCGTTCCATAATCTGGTTGCCGGTTCATTTCCTGATATTGAACGGAACCTATGACTTTCTTTAATTGGCTACATGTGGTTCCAGGTGCGAGGGCTGACGCGGACCGGCGCGGGAACGCCGATGGCTCCCGGCGCCGACGACGACGGCCCCGTCGACATCGACGTCGGCACCGAGCCGCCCCCGCTCGACCCACACTCGCAGCCGCCCCCCCTCTACTGACACACACACCTGCAACCCGCGAGGCCCGCGATTGGTCAATAAACACGCGCGCTCATTGGCTAAAGATTGACCAAGACTTTCCACTGGTGGAGCGATGCAAAAGACCGTTAAGTTCAAACGCGTACTTAAGTGTAATTATGTAAATTATTTAACTAAATCCCTATTTTTCGTGCAATACATTTAGTTAAGTATTTATGTGTGTAGCTTGTGTTATTATAGGCGTATTGTATAAAGTCCCTGGCACTTAGATAATGTGTAATGGTACTTAGTGATAAGTATTGATTAATCGAGCCCCATCATAGATCAATATACAAGAAGCAAGACTCTAAAGCGGTTCTAAAATTAAAAAGTGTTAGCTTTAAGTATGTTCAATGTTGAATGGTTGTCATTAATTTTATTGAGAATGAAACTAAAAAAATCTGATAGACGACGTTTGAGTGCAAGTTCCGCAGGCACTACTGTAGCGTTTAATTATTAATTAGCAAAAGGAAAAGGCATTAAATGCCCTGATATTTGGTCCTAATCTGACAATGAAACCATAAAGTACCTCAAAAGTTCACAGCCCACAAAATTATCGAATTTGCAACGAAATTAACTATTGTTTTACAGCTTGCCGTTTCTTGCCTTAGCTTAACAAATAGTTTATAAATAATATACCTAATTACGTGTAAATTAATATACATTCGGCGATGTGACTTTTTTGTAGAATCGAACGCTACATCGAAACATTCCAAGGCTTTCTGTAACTAAATAGTTACATTGAGATTGAGTTTAATCTTGTGTTACTTAAAGTGTACCTACAATATATTTAAAATGGCTTGTACTTATTCTTCATTGCTAACAATGATAGCTCATTAGTTAGCACTCTAGCCCATCTCTATTTTTGGCCAATAAAGCTTAGTAAAAATACGAATTTTAAACAGTTTTAGCTTTGAAATTGATGTCGGTGAGCGCTTTTAAACTCGATTGGTTGTTATTGCAATTTGAACTACCTAAATACATAAAAAGAGATGTAAAGAAGCATTTGTTATTAAAAGGCTAAGAGGAGCTTGAGTCAGACAAATAATTGTTGAATGGGCATCTACTGCGCATGCGTGCTCCAATTAAGATTATTTTTGCAAAAAACAGACAGTCAAAACAAAACCTTGATTCATTTAAAGATGTTTTGATCTTGATCATGTTCTCTGTTTGCTTTAAACGCTCTGAAGATTGCATTCCGATGTTAGTGACCGCAACCGGCGACCGCGACATACGACCGCGACGGTTAAGCGACCCACTGCATAGTATGAGTTAATATGAATGAAAGAAACACATTACGTGGTCGTGGTGCCGTCTCGTTCTTAACTTTTATTTTAACGAGGGACGACACGCTAAAACCGCGTGCTCAACCGCATTTTCTAGCACTAAAGCACTGACAGATAAAAACGACCGCGTTCAAATTACGCAGTATGCAAGCAATGAGTCGCACGACCGCTACCGACGAACGCTCGAGCACATCACCATCTCTTTCCACCCTCATCCCATACCGTGTGGCAGAAAGAAATAATGTATGTGATTCCGAGTGCGTTAGACAATAAAGCCGCGTTCACATTTGTCTGTCATGTTGTGTCGTGATGCAACAGAATGGTGTTGGTTTCATACATTTTATATGGTTGCGTTCACATTATTTGATGCAGTGTGTTATGAAGGCTTGTGTTGTGTCGCATCAAAGCTATAGAAAGAGAGAGAGAGAGAGAGAGAGAGAGAGAGAGAGAGAGAGCATCACAACACAACACGACAGATAAATGTGATTGCGGCTTAACTCCCAGAGCTCTTAGATCACTGGTTACTGTTGCCAAAATTGGAATGATACCTTAAGATGGGACCTCATTATCTCTTCGCGATTTTCCGTACTTAAAAATGAAATAAGTTATTGTGTTCAGTTAGAAACTCGCTTGGTACACTAACGAGTATTGTCTAGAGACGACGAACTATCGCGATTTTCCGTACTTAAAAAAAGAAATAAGTTATTGTGTTCAGTTAGAAACTCGCTTGGTACACTAACGAGTATTGTCTAGAGACGACGTACTATCAAACCAACTAAATTTCGGCCTACTGTGAAACCTATTTATAGAAAAAGTCAGTGACTTTTGCTGGAGAATAGAATTCAGCAGGGCTACTACGAAACTTGAAAATCGAAGTTCGTGTCGTTCGGTCCCTCTGACACTAATACTTTTTAATACGAGAGCGAGAGGAACGGAAGGTAGGTACTTCGATTTTCGAATTTCGGAGTAAGCCCTTGGAACCGTACTGTAAAGCCCGGTTTAGACTTGCAAGAAAAATCGTGCGAGTGGCATATATTGCGAGGTCATAAGAATTCGGTTTAGATGCTAATTCTGAGGTCAGTTCAGTCCATCATTCCAGTCAGAACGACGACAGAATTACCGTGTAATTCCGAAGTCAGTTCAGTCCATGATTCCGGTCAGAATGACGACAGAATTACCGCGTAATTCCGAGGTCAGTTCAGTCCATCATTGCGGTCAGAATGACGACAGAATTACCGCGTAATTCCGAGGTCAGTTCAGTCCATCATTCCGGTCAGAATGACGACAGAATTACCGTGTAATTCCGAAGTCAGTTCAGTCCATCATTCCGGTCAGAATGACGACAGAATTACCGTGTAATTCCGAAGTCAGTTCAGTCCATCATTCCGGTCAGAATGACGACAGAATTACCGCGTAATTCCGAGGTCAGTTCAGTCCATCATTCCGGTCAGAATGACGACAGAATTACCGTGTAATTCCGAGGTCAGTTCAGTCCATCATTCCGGTCAGAATGACGACAGAATTACCGTGTAATTCCTCAGACTGATGGACTGACGTTTTCAGTTAATTGACACGAATGTAGACTGAAGTGACGCCAGAGTGAGCGTATAATTGAAGTTTGAAGTGGCCGATCGAGCGTGCAATGTAATGCAATGTATACGATATTTCTTACAGATCTAAACTTGCCTTAAGAAAGTTATACGGGGTCCAGCTAAATGATTCGATAGTGCTTGGACAGTACTCGCCTATGTAATAGAGTTGTAATATATTATATTTAATATGAAGTAACAAATTACACGCACTAAGTATCATCGTAATATTAAGACAATTCCGATGAATAAAAACTGTGTAAATCTGAGTTCTGTTGTATTATTTTAGTCTTTCAATTTTATTACTAGTAGCGCCATCTATTGGGAGGCTACAAGAAGTTAAGTTTAGTCACTATAGATGGCAGCACAACCACCTAGCGACAACGTTCGGATATACATTAGGGTTCTATTAAAAAGAACAATCAACTTTTTAGTGAAGCTTTTTGAAACGGTAACGTCTCTTGAGCTACTTTTTAAAAATGTCATTTTATGAGGTAGAAATCCACTGAAAGTTAGGAGTTGTGATAATTTTGAGGCAATTCCTACATTTCTCATCTTCTAAGTATGCTAATAGTAACATTACAAGTATGGACCCGGCTAACATGGGTACACTGAAAAGTTGGTTTAAGTACCCAAAAATCCATTTGTAATACAAGCTTTCTTTTGCTGACTGTTCTTTTTGTTACCTGTACTTGCGTAGTATTCCAATTTACATGTGTTACCAAATTTCAGATCAATCAAACCATTGAAAGTGGGTCAAAATGAACTTACAAGATTTGACCTAGCAATACCTAATGTTACAACGTACGTCTATGCAACAAATGTGTGTTCGTGCAGCTCCTCCACCATGTAACATCTTGTAGCATGGTTAACGGTAAACTGCATGAACATACTGTTGCATAAAGGTCGCGGATGAGCTAGCAATGTAATTGTTTATATTTCATTGATCTTCGCAGAGTAACGCCTGGTTTAATCAATCCTATTAAAGTTCTCAAAAATTAAAGTAAAACGAATGACCATTAAATATTTTGGCATTTATTATTTTTAATCTAAACTTTATGCAACGGGATACATCTCAACTACAATTACTTATTTTATTTACTTAATTAACTCGGCCAGTGCTGCCATGATGCTCTCCTTCTCTTCGTCACTCATCACCGACAAGATTAACTTACGGAGGTACAGCATGCCGGCAACCCACCCACCTGAAATGCAGAAATATTCAATCACTAGAGATTACCCAACAGAACATCAACAACAATTATAACAGAGAGGTTTAGAACATTAAATGGAAACAAACAATAGAGAATCGGGAGAGGATTATTGGTCATCTTTTTTTTATTTATTTATTTATTCTCAAAAAAGGTACATAATTTTAATTACATAACTAATTTCGCCAAACTATGATGTTTATTGGCGAATATTGCGCTCACTTTACAACAATTGTACCGTACTTACTTAACTATACTACTTAATATTATGCCTACCGCCCAAGACCGAGCTGTGCTGTCTAGCCCGCACCTATTCCCTTACAATACGGCGCAACTCCGCACACACAACCGGGTCTTGGGCCGTACACTATACAATGCTTTATTATAAAATCCAAACTTTTACGACTACAATACTTATACATGTCTTTGTGAATCAAAATTTTCTAGCAATCTTAAAAGAGATGATGAGTTAAACGCAACGACAGCTCACTTGAGCGATCGGTGGTACAGGGAAAGCAGAGGGGCAGCGTTCTCGCGGCCAATACATGGATACAAAGATGAACAGACTCCATTAATTCTTCTACAAAAAACATATTTATTTTTGTAAAAAAAAGTATTCCCTTACTGAGTGTGCGTGCAGTGTCACAAATAGAGAGAGATAGAGCAGAATCGCCAAAGCCACAACTAATCTACAAGATTGATATATAATCCAGTGAGTCAGTTTTGCCTTTTATATGTATAGATCATCCTGTAACATGGCAAACCTCCGGGTGCGCAACTGACTGCTTACAGAAGAACAAAATTCAAAATTATTGATACTGTTTTGTTTTTTGTATTATACTATTTGGCAAGGCGTAAGCCGAAATTTGGTTATAGAAATAATAAATTAATACTTTTCACTTTGTGATAGTGATAGATAGCTAATTCACTGACTTTTACTTGTGATATAAGGGCTATCACTATTGCAGGTATTGTAAATATTATTTGCTCAGTTTATAACATATATTCTTGTTTATATTTTGTGAAACCTAATCCAAGTCTCGTTTAGCTTTGTTTCGCTGATCCGACACTATCAAACGAGACTTGGATGGATGCTGTAAGCAAGCAGTGAAGCAGGGTGTTTTATTCCGGCCCTTCCTTTTTCCTGCTGTTCTTCCCATCTCCGCTTCCACTCCGCTTTGCTGCCTCGGAGCACTACGCTCCGAAGGGCTACCTTAACACCCTGCCCTGTTTTCCTACCCATCCTACAAGTCTCAGGCCAGTTTTTTTTTTTAATTTATCTACAGGAGCAGTGCTGACTGAAATAATTGTATATATTTTTATTTTGTAACCACACTTTTTATTTTTCCGACGGCTACAATCCATGACCACGACCACTTCGTTAAGAGTGTACTACTAAGAAGAAGAAAGTTATACCCATGTGTATATCTTATTTAAAATCCAGGGAGCAAAACGACTTATGATTCAAATACGAGTCATTTTCGAGGTTACAAATAGACGTGCTTGCTTGGATTGGTTTGCTCGCGGGCTGCAATGTCAGATGCCAGTCAAATGAAGCAGAACACGCTTATAAGCCCCGCCTACTAGGATACGATAGGCCATTTTTATAATGTTACAATCCCTGACTTTTTTTTATATATGGTAACGTCTTTATTAAATAACACACAATACAAAATAATCCCTGACTTATTATTTATTCGTAGACTTACAGTAAATCAGCAGCCTGTAACTAAAGCCTATAGACAGGTCAAACCAGGAGCTTTCGAAGCAAAATAGCGTCGCGATGCCGATGTTCAACAGAACCATGATGTACACGACGTACTCGAGGAAGAACTTGGCGCGCTGGAATCGGGAGAAGTATAAGTAAATTAAGATTTGGAATACGAAACGAAAAAGATGAGTACATATCTATAGTTGTTCAAAAAGTGATAGATTACCTTTTGCATGAGAAAAGAAAATATCATCGAAAGCAGGCACTGCACGACGGCGATCAGGAGCAGGCAGGAGACTATATTCAGGAAGTAGCGGTACCAGAAGCCGCCCACGTTCTTTACCATCCCGTCGATCCATCCGTGCTGGTCTGCTACGAACAGGAAAAAGAGCCCTGCGAATATCGTAGACGCGACCTGGAAAGATGATATTGAAATTAAAAGTCAATAATAAAATAATAATTGAAAAGTAATTTTGCATGGATATATAGGTAAACTATGCCGACAAAATAGTACAATTAAAAATTCAAAAACATTTTTTTAGGGTACCTCCCATAGACGTAAAGTGTGGTGATTTTTTTTTTCTCATCCAACCCTATAGTGTGAGATATTGTTGGATAGGTATTTTAAAATCATTAGGGGTTTGCTAAAACGATTTTTCGATTCAGTAATTTGTTTGCGAAATATTCAAGTTTAAAGTGCAAATTTCATTAAAATCGAGCGTCCCCCCCCCTCTAAAATCTAAACCGGTGGGTGGAAAAATTTGATAAAATTCAGAATGGTAGTCAGTATATCAAACTTCCAAGGAAAACTATAACGGCTAAGTTTGCTTGAGAATTATTATTACTTTATGAGTAAATAGCAGCGTAAGGTATAAAATATACCTAAACTTGGAAGATTCCGTATAAAATACGAAATCTTTAGAAAAATATTACTTAATTTTTTCGTAATGGCTACGGAACCCTATTTTGGGCGTGTCCGATACGCTCTTGGCCGGTTTTTTATTTTTACTCAATATAAAAAATTACAAAGTACAAAAAAATTACACGAAAATAAAAGTGAGTGAGTGAAATGAGGTGAGTGAGGTTCTGTGTATCAAAAGCTAAACACGCAACCCTTGTAGGCTCACATATGTGTCTGTCTGTTTGTCTATCACTAGGTAGGTACTACCACAGATATAGATTACACTAGATAACGCAAACACCTCGATCTGTATTAAAAACAACCGAGACGCTTTTTTAAATCTACTTTAACGTCTCAAGAGCGAATTAGCGATGTGAATTCCCTGAAATGATAAATGAAAAATCGATTCAGATGCGCCGCTCACCCGCGCCGTGGGGCTCGAGTCAGTCACTAGTCATGATTAGTCAGTAAGAGGTCAGTCTTTGTATGAGGCCAACCCCGACGTTTGGGCGGGGTTCGGACACATGAAGTAGATGCATTTGCGTAATCTAGTGTAATCTATATCGGTGGGGTACTACTTACTGAACTGAACTGAAACTACTGAACCAATTGAGTTGAAAATTGGAGCACATATACAAATTGAATGACCCAAACACGGGCGTGTATGTAAATACATCGATTTTAACATAGGGATCACTTTTTAGGGTAAATTAGAAAAATAAAAACCTACGGGACCCTCACCGCGTGAGCTTGACTCATACTTGTCCGGTTGTTTTTTATTTGTTAATCCAATTTCTTCAGGTTTATCTTCATATGTATTATTTTCGGGTGCGCCAAAGTTCATATAGAATTGCAATTTCGATTATTGAAACTTCGAAAATGTATCTCATACAATTTTACATCCTAATGATTATTATACGTTTTTATTTTAGATAATAATCATTGGAACTCCGAATTTAATATGTTCATAATGTCATTCAACATAAATACATCTATTACTACAATTTTGTGCATATCATTATTCAACATATCGATTTCAGGCCATAACATTTGGTATTACATATATTTTAGAACATACATTTGTTTATTCCTAATCTATCCATAAATGAAAGTAAATTCAAAATAAAGACCTAAAAAAAAACAAAAAAGTCAGAAAAGCCAGTTGGAATCGTGACCTTTACAAAATCTAAATGCAGCCAAAAAATGGGTTAGGTTAGGTTTGAACTGCAACTGAGGGTTGCAGTTCAAACCGAACCGAAATCTGCCAGAAAAGTGGGTTAGGTTAGGTTAGAATTGCGACATTCACAGAACCGAAATACTTCTAGAAAAATGGGTTAGGTTAGAACTGCGACTCTCACGGAACCAAAATCTAGCCAGAAAAGTGGGTTAGGTTAGGTTAGAACTGCAACCCTCACAGAACCGAAATACTTCTAGAAAAGTGGGGTAGGTTTAGGTTAACTGCGATAATTATATTACAAATAAAGAAATTCTCCCAAATAACATTATGGGTATAGATAAAATCTCAGTGTTGACTATAAGTAGTAAAAATCGAAATATGTATGTCGCGGAATAGCCCGGGTCAGCCTTTGGGTACGACATTTAGCTGCCAATCAATGTGCACGACCGGCACAGGCGACTGACCACAAGCAACTGTGTGGTACCTCTTCGTCGCTCTACTGACTGACATTTCGTTTAGCTAAGCATAATTTACTGGCCACATAGAACTCATCAATGTAATTCTCCAACATGTATCATTATGAACAATATAGGTAGTAGTAAAAATATTTATTTTAAAAATATATGTATAACAAAAAAAAATCGGAGAAATGATGATTATGATTACAAAGCGGTATTATTATAAATAATCGAATAAAAAATTGTATATGAGCCAATATGGACCCATTATTTTCATTTATACTGTTTGTTTAGCCTATTACTTATATTCGTCAAATAAGACGTTAAATTAATAATGATTTTAATATAATTATTATTCCCTTTACTTATTTACATTTTTAGTTTAGTTTCTTACAATAACTATTTAAAGTAAAATACAAAAAAGTACCTACAACAAAATATCGTAAAATCCTAACCTAGTTTGCCGCCGATGGCGGGGCAGGGCCCAAGCTACCGGTGGTCAGGGCCGCAGAGTGAGGAACCTCCGGACGATGCGTGCCGTGTCTAGAAGTACCGCCTTATGTATCCTATTATTATTATGCATACAAACAAATTTAATTTAAATACTTACGAAATTGATAATGTGGAACAAGTATGCAAGAGGTTCCATCTTGATGCAGCAAAATGACACTGGCATGGGTGTCTTGGATGTGGTCTGTGAACCCACGTCGATGCTTGTTTGAGTTGTTTGTGACTCCCTGAATACAAATTTTTAGCTTATTCCAGAAAACATATATAGTCCGCGGTTAGAGCAGGCATGCATAGCATTATACGAGTAGCAGTACAGGAATAATACCCTTATGAATCACTTTGTCCATTCTGTACACCACTGGGGACACAGAGTTAATTTGTCACTTTTAATGGGTAATCAGTAATTGCACATCAAATTAATAATTGCCTATTAAATTATTCTCATCATTTATATACCTTTGTACATCAATTAAATTATTTCAATACAAATAAACTAAAGGTTTAGCAAAACTAGACATCATTATCATCATCATCTCAGCCATAGGACGTCCACTGCTGGACATAAGCCTTCCCCCATAGACCTGCAGTTGCTTCACAACTAGTACTGCAGATAATTCGAAAATATTTAAGACTAGATACGAGTAAGTACTTCTCGATACGAGTAATCGAAACCATAGTAAAAGCATAAAGAAACAATCCAACTAGAATGTCACAAATCATTTACTGGCTTAATACAACAAAACACAATGTAATCACAAAGTGTTTGATCAAAAACAAACGCTGTAGAGTCAGCAATCATACATATTCTTAGAAATAAAACACTTCTTACCCAATGTAGTAACAAAGAGCGGATACAATAATCACACCGCGTAGTCAAAGGCGGTAATAAATTTGGTCTCTTTATAAACAAGCAACTGTGTGTATATCCTCTTCGTCGCTTACTGACTGACATTTTGTTTAGCTAAGCATAACTTACTGGCCATATAGAACTCAACAATGTGATTCTCTAACATATATAAGCTAAAGCAGTATCGAAGCTACGAACAAATCGATCGAAACGAACACACTCATACAGACGCACGCTCTACACGGCCTATAAGGGGGTCTCGTAGTACTGCAGTACCGCGAGTCCCCTCAGAGGCCGTGTAGAGCACGCATCTGTGTGACTGTGTTCGTTTCGATCGTAGCTTCGTAGCTTCCATACTGCTTTAGCTTATATATATATACTGTGCCTCACACTACAAGGTTGGATGAGAAAAAACAATCACCCCCACTTTACGTCTATGGGAACACACTAAAATTTTTTTTTTTATTATGCTGTTTTGTCGGCATACTTTACATAATATATTCGTGCAAAATTACAGCTTTCTAGCATTGATAGTCCCTGAGCAAAGCCGCGGACTGACAGACAGACAGACAGACAGACATGGCGAAACTATAAGGATTCCGTTTTTGCCATTTTGGCTAAAAATATCGATGTCTTAGTTCACACTCATACTAATTACAGTTTTGAAAATTTTACAGGAGAACAATTTTTATGTTTGTACTGTTCGTGAATATCATTAATGGTGAGGAAAAATGTTCAATTTATGACTTTCTATCTTAGAATAGGTCTTTGACATTATATACTGACAAATATTTATTTACAAATAAGAAGTATTTATACTGAAAATTAATTTTTAAGTAGCCCGCGCCCTCAACTAATACAAGTGTGCTGTGCACGTCAAAAGTATGAAATCAATGCAGTTAAGACATTGGCGAAGTACTATAGTATGAATCAGTAAAGAATATGACTCGTCAAAATAAACATTTAAATAACAAAATAAACCTCGCAAAATGTTATTATATTGGACGAAAACGTTTTAAAAGAAGTAAACGCATCAATGCTTAATAAAATAATAGGATACAATTTAACCATATCGGCACTTACAACGATTCAAGGATTTCAACGATTGATTGGGTTGTGTTGAACGATTGTGTTGATTGTGGTTGTTTATGCTGAGTGGGGACCTATTTAGCGTCATATGTATGTCTTTATTTGTTCTTTGTTTGTTTCTATGTTTGTTTTATGGCGTTAAATAAATGTATTTTCTTTCTTTCTTTCAATACATTTTAGAACGGATCGTATTAAAATGGCTTAACATGTTTGGGCAGATGACAAGTTCAACCAGAATACCAAAAACACTTCTGACAAACGTGTCCCAATTTTTTTTTGTACTAAAGCTACTTAATTTTTTATTTCAGACAATAAAGTATATTTTTTCGATGGTACTAAATGTTCTTAGGATTGATGTACATTTCTTTAAATTTCATTTAAGCCTATCAACCTTAAATCACTTATAGTATACGGTCATTACATTTTAAAAAATAATGGATTTAGTATAATATTACACGCATCCGTCGCACTTAGTATTATGATGTCATTGTTTTTAATAGAAGCAGAAGGCTTTAATAATTTCTGAGAAGAGCAAACGACGCAGAATTTCATGTAATATATATGGCAATAACAAAGTTAAATTTGATTTTTAGGGTTCCGGAGCCAAAATGGCAAAAACGGAACCCTTACAGCCTTATTAATAAAAAACATCTAATTCGAATTTAATCCGAACTTACACTTGGACTAGTTACTCCTTGACTAAATAAGTATTAAGTCAGTTTTAAAATTTTTATTAATAAACATGGACTAGCGAGGTATTAGTTAAACATTTCTTAAACCTAGACTATGACGTAAACAATGGCAACCCAGGGTGAGAAAAAAATAAAAGAATGAGTCATTGAATGAACAAGGAATGAACCATAGAAAAAAAAACAAGAAATGTCTTTAATCTGTGGGACGAACCCACACCCGAAGTGGAAATTAACCAAATATAACATGCGGCCGAGCATGGCGCTGTTTTGTAGTGTATCTCGCTCACTCTTGTGTTATGATCACAATAGTGTAAGTGTAGTGGTATTAGTTCTGACGCTGGCCACCAGAAAATGTATATTTGCATTGTCAGCGTAGATTTTTGAAAACGGTTACTTCAACTTGTTTTCGTTATTACGGGAGTTATACTGAAACTGAAAAAATGAGTCAAAAGCGGATCTGCTAACTCATTTTTCACCATATCAACTATGAAATTAGCAGTATCACGACTAAATCGGTATTTAGTTTTAAATTCGTGTTCTGAAAGCTCGAAAGGATTTTTGCGAATTTTGTATAATTTTACATACCTAACCACCTCCTGTTCTAAATTCCTCGAGTGCTTCCAAAGTCAAAGTCAAATCATTTATTCAGCAAATAGGCCGCAATGGGCACTTTTACACGTCATTTTTTTAATCTACCACCAGTTCGGAAAAAAACCTCTGTTGAGAAGAATCCGGCAAGAAACTCAACGAGGTATTTTTTTTAAAAACAGATTCACAATATTTATAAATGACATCTATGTACTATACATTACAAGTATTTAACACAATTTTATTTTTAACACAGTAGGTTCACTATTTGAAGGGATCGCTAGTGCGGATCGGAATTATTTCCAAATATCCCTGTCCATGATATAATCGTTAACTTTATAATAAGCCTTAGATATTAATGTCTTTTTGACAGTAGATTTAAATTTTGTATCAGTTTCTTCAGTAATATTTTTTGGAATTTTATTATAAAAACGTATGCAACTTCCCAAAAACGACTTTTTGGTTTTAGCCAGTCTGTAAGATGGTACTTTAAGCTTCCCTGTGTTTCTAGTAGCCTTTGGCTTATCGACGTTAGTGGGAAAATCACATATGTTCTTCCTAACGTACATGATTATTTCAAAAACATAAAGCGACGGCAGGGTTAGGATACCAGTTTCCTTAAAAAATGATCTTAAAGATTCACGCGTCTTCAAATTATAAATTGCTCTAACTGCTCTCTTTTGCAAGATAAAAATTGATTCGATGTCTGCAGCAGATCCCCATAAAATAAGCCCGTACGACATAATGCTATTAAAGTACGCGAAATACACCAACCGTGCCGTCGCCACATCGGTTAGCTGCCGTATTTTCCAAACTGCAAAAGCAGCAGAGCTCAATCTACCCGCGATTGCAGTGACATGAGGTCCCCACTGCAATTTAGAATCGAGTGTTATTCCCAAAAATACTGTTGATTTTACAAATTCAATAGTTTGCCCATTTAACTTTATATTAGAAATTGAATTCGAGTTAGATGAATTTATCAATGAGAATTTAATACATTTGGTTTTCTTAGGATTTAGTAACAAATTATTGGCAGCGAACCATGCGGATATCACGGACAGGGTTTCATTGGGTTCAGTGAAGTCGGTATCTTTTCTACTAACCTTGAACAGTAAAGACGTGTCGTCAGCAAACATAACGATACCCGACTTTTGGCTTACCATATAAGTTAGGTCATTTACATAAATAAGATACAGGAATGGGGCAAGAATGGATCCTTGAGGCACTCCCATTTCGACCACAGATTCCTCCGATACCGCTCCATTAATCGATACCTTTTGCTTTCTTTGTGTGAGGTAAGATTTAATGAGTTCTAAAGCGAGGCCACGAATGCCATAAAAATTTAACTTACAAATTAAAGTATCATGATCCACACAATCAAAAGCTTTCGAGAGGTCGCAGAATACACCTATAGCGTCATGTGATTCCTCCCAAGCTTGCAAAATGAATTTAACTAAACTATGACCCGCGTCTGTAGTAGACCTGCCTTTTGTGAATCCGAACTGCTGTGGATGCATGATTTTATGAGTATTAAAATGCGAGATCATTTGCGTCAGCATTATTTTTTCGAATATTTTGCTAAACGCTGATAGGATGGACACCGGACGATAATCAGAGGGATTATCTTTATCACCTGATTTAAAAATAGGAACTACTTTACTATATTTCATCAAATCTGGAAATACACCTTCATCTATGCAGCTATTGAAAATAAAAGCTAAAGTTGGAGCAACGACATCTAAAATAGAGTGTAGAACCTTAACTGAGACGCCCCACAAGTCTTCCGTTTTTTTTACTTTCAATAATTTAAAAGTCCTAATGATGTCACCGGGAGAGACATGCGTGAATTTAAAGTTACTTATGTTCGGAATAGATACATTTTCTTTTAAGAGCGATTCAGCTAGCTTTGAGGAAGACGCGAGACATTTTGTCGTTTCGATGGGGATTTTAGAGAAGTAGGTATTAAACTCGTTAGCTACTTTAACCGCGTCCGTTTCTAATACGTTGTTAATCTTTAGTGATATAGAGGATTCCGCGTTCTTACGTCGACCGGTTTCAGTATTTATAATTTTCCAAACTGTTTTAATTTTATCATTAGAGGACTTAATTTTATTAGTTACATGGGCTGCTTTTACTTTATTACATATAATTTTGAATAATTTTGAATAATCCCTAACATACTGGTGGAAACGTTCATCAGTAGTACATGATTTCTTATCATAAAGATCATATAAGACGTCCCTACTCCTACGTATTCCAGGCGTAGCCCATTCATTGAATGACAGTTTGTTTCCTTCAAGCTCTTGCAGGAAATGCAAATCTTCGGCATAATAATCCATGCTTATACTATGCTATATATATGCAAAAATAGTAGTTAGGTAAATAAATTTACTAGGTATAACGAATTTCAAATAAATCCACAGGTAAATCACAACCAACAATCGTCAAACATCAGGAAAGTTAGGTTACTCCGATATTACTCCATCGTTAAACTAGGTATCACCAAGAATTAAATTTTAGTCCGAGATTAAGCCTGGATTAGTTTACTCTTTTCTTACTTCTTGTTTATTAATACTGTTTTTTACTAATCTCAAGTTCAACCTCGAATTAAAGTTAAACCTACTCTACTCCACGTTTATTAATAAGGCCGTTATGGTTTTGCCATGTCTGTCTGTCTGTCTGTCTGCCCGTCCGCGGCTTTGTTCAGAGACTATCAATGCTAGAAAGCTGTAATTTTGCACGGATATACAGGTAAACTATGCCGACAAAATGGTACAATTAAAAATTCAAAAACAATTTTTTTAGGGTACCTCCCACAGACGTAAAGTGGCGGTGATTTTTTTTTCTCATCCAACTCTATAGTGTGGGGTATCGCTGGATAGGTATTTTAAAACCATTAGGGATTTTTCGATTCAGTAATTTGTTTGCGAAATATTCAACTTTAAAGTGCAAATTTTCATTAAAATCGAGCTTCCCCCCCCTCTAAAATCTAAAACAGTGGGTGGAAAATTTTGAAAAAATTTGGGATGGTAGTCAGTATATCAAACTTCCAAGGAAAACTATAACGGCTAAGTTTGCTTGAGAATTATTAGTACTTTATGAGTAAATAGCAGCGTAAGGTATAAAATATACCTAAACTTGTAAGATTCCGTATAAAATACGAAATCCTGAGAAAAATATTACTTAATTTTTTCGTAATGGCTACGGAACCCTATTTTGGGCGTGTCCGACACGCTCTTGGCCGGTTTTTTTTTGTAATTAGTATGAGTGTGAACTAAGGCATCGATATTATTGTCAAAAAAAGCTTTTTGCTTTATGCAGACTATACAAAATTGATTAAAATCGACTTGATTCATTAATTTTGATTTATTGCAGAACAGTGTCCATAAATCATTGGTAATAATACCTGCTGCCGAACCATTTGATTCCTAACCTATTCCTGACCCACCGCAGAACGTTCTCACAGTAAGCTGAGTCTCACAATAAATTCCCTTGTCAAGCAATGATTTCAACGAAAAGGTTCCACAGAAGGTCACGATTCAGTTAGTTCGAGACAGTGTACGTGCAAAAGTAAAAAAACCGGCCAAGTGCGAGTCGGACTCGCGCACGAAGGATTCCGTACCATAATCTATTACATTAGACATTAAGCAAAAAGGTAAAAAAAACAAGTTTGTAGCATGGAAGCCCCCCTTAAATATTTATTTTATTTTAATTTAATTATTTATTTTTAAAGTGATACAACTAAATACTCTGTGAATATTTCAAGCTGTTATTTTAGTTATTAATATCGAGAAAAAACGGCCAAAAATACACGTTTGTTGTATGGGAACCCTCTTAAAACGTTTATTTTATTCTGTTTTTAGTATTTGTTGTTATAGCGGCCACAGTAATACTATTACGGCTCAAGAGACTGTGATAGGCGGACGGACAGACAGACAGACAGCGGAGTATCAGTAATAGGGTTTCGTTGGCACCCTTTAGGTACGGAACCCTAAAAAAGTAGTCAAAAACGATCTGTCTAAACCAAAAAGTAGATAAGTCTAAACTCTAACCAGACCATAAGTACTTAGCAACACAACGTCCAGGATGTAACATAATTGTATGTAAGACACATTATACTCACATTACTTACAACGGCAGACGACGCGCTGCAGCGTTCCTTCAGCACGACGCAAACTCACGCACTGAATGGTTGGAATGGTAATTTGGTCTTTGTTTATATTGTTAAGATTTCGTCGCAGGCGACAGTGGCATACTGGCCAATCAGAGCGATGCTAGCCCATACGAGGCCCTACGTTGAAAACAACTGGTACTTAGTGCGGGTTTGGGTGTCGGGTTTGCGCATTGCTGAATTTCGTACCAATACAGGATGATTCTCTTGTATTTTTTATAGACATTTATTATACAATATTATGAATAAATGCAGTTTACAGAAATCAAAGCAGAACATAAGGCTCATGCTCGCATTTTTACAGTTTCGCGATGTCTGTCTGTCCGTCCGCGGCTTTGCTCAGAGATTATGCTAGGCTAGAAAGCTGTTATTTTGCACGAATATATAGTAAACTATGCCGACAAAACAGTACAATAAAAAATAAAAAATAAATTTTTTTTAGAGAACTTACCTTCCACAGTCGCAAAGTGGGGGTGATTTTTTTTTCTCATCCTATCTTGTAGTGTGGGGTATCGTTGGATAGGTATTTTGAAATTCTGGGGGTTGCTAAAACGATTTTTCGATTCAGTGATTTGTTTGCAAAATATTCAACTTTAAAGTGCAAATTTTCATTAAAATCGAGCGTCCCCCCCCCCCTCCCTGTAAAATCTAAACCGGTGGGTGAGAAGGTGGTACAATTTTAAAAAATTCAGTATGGTAGTAAGTATATCAAACTTTCAAGGAAAACTATAACGGCTAAGTTTGCTTGAGAATTATTAGTAGTTTAATACCCACTTGCAGGTAAAAATAAATCTAGATTTAGTTGTTAAGCCTGGCTTAAGCTTGACAGTTCCATACATTTTGACACTACTAAACGAAGCTTAACGCTAACTCGAGATTTATGTGTTTCCAGCAAGTGGCCATAAGAGTAAATAGCAGCCTAAGGTATAAAATATACCTAAACTTGGAAGATTCCGTATAAAATACGAAATCCTTAGATATTAACCAACCCACCTTATCTCGGGCGTGTCCGACACGCTCTTGGCTGGTTTTTTTAGATGTCGATGGTCCATCATCTTCGAAGCTCTATGGCTAGGGTGGCATATCGATCAATACTTAATAAATCTTTCGGCGTCTATAAGGAATCAATCTTTAAATCCCTACTTAATATTATAAATGCGAAAGTAACTCTGTCTGTTACGCTTTCACGCCAAAACCGCTGAACTGATTTTGATGAAATTTGGTACAGAGATAGAATAGACCTTGGGAAAGAACATAGGCTATCTTTCATCGCGAAAAAGAGGCTTTAAGGGGTTGAAATAGGGGATGAAAGTTTATATGGAAGTTCGTCATTTTTAAAGATAAAACCATGAAACTTGACATTTAGGCAGTTAATCCATACTTATCCATACCTAATTTTATAAATCAGAAAGTAACTCTGTCTGTCTGTCTGTTACGCTTTCACGCCAAAACTGCTGAACCGATTTTGATGAAATTTGGTACAGGGGTAGAATAGACCTTGGGAAAGAACATAGACTATCATTTATCGCTAAAAAAAGGCTTTTAGGGATTGAAATATTGGGTGAAAGTTTATATGGTGGAAGTTCGACGCGGTCGGAGATAAAACCATGAAATTTGGCATTTAAGCACTGTATGGGTGTATTATAAACGCGAAAGTGTGTGTGTTTGTGTGTTAGTATGTATGTTTGTCCGGCTTTCAAGTCGAAACGGAGCGAGATCGACGTGATTTTTGGCTTAGAGATAGTTTATGGGCCATAGAGTGACATAAATAAATAAATAATACTCTTATTCCCGAAAAAATGCACAGTTCCCAAGGGAACAGAGCGCGATAACCGAATACCACGCGGGCGGAGCCGCGGGCAAAAGCTAGTACTTAATAAATATTTCGGCGTCTCTAAGGAATCAATCTTTAAATTCTCTTATAAAGAGGAAGACTGTATTTCCCTATATTGGAACTCGCACTTCTGCTACGCTGCTTTCAGCGGTCCTGCCGAAGATCGTCAGGCTTAAGGAAACGCCTGCCAATTTTGTTTTATTCTACTGGATGGCAAACGAGCATGTGAGTCTCCTGATAGTAAGAGATCACCACCGCCCATAAACACCTGCAACATCAGGGGTATTGCAGATGCGTTGCCAATGATGCGTGGCCTAAGACGGGATACCTCAAGTGCCGGCTTTCTTACTCTCCACGCCGAAACACAACAGTGCATGCACTGCTGCTTCACGGCAGGATTAGCGAGCAAGATGGCGGTAGCAATACGAGTGGACCTTTCACAAGGTCCTACCACCTGCAAAATACCTTATGGGCATGACTTAAGAGCAGTAGGTAGCGGATTTACAAATTTTCCGCCAGTAGGCTAGTAAATTTTTGCCGCCCCTACATTGACCCAAGGGCGCGGCCTATAAAATAAATAAATAAAATAAATATTACGGGACAATTCACACCAATTGGCCTAGTCCCAAAGTAAGCTTAGCAACGCTTGTGTTATGGGTACTAAGCAACGGATAAATATAATTATATAGATAGATACATACTTAAATACATATTAAACACCCAAGACCCGAGAAGAAACATTCGTATTTTTCATACAAATATCTGCCCCGACACGGGAATCGAACCCGGGACCTCAAGCTTCGTAGTCAGGGTCTCTAACCACTAGGCCATCTGGTCTGGTCTAGGTCTGGTCTGGTCTGGTCGTCGGCCTATACGGCCTATTTATAAATCCAGGACTGCTTAAGAGCGAGATAGGTCTATAATTTTTAAGAAGGGTTTTGTCAAATTCAAATCATTTATTTAGTAAATAGGCCGCATTTAGTAATTATGCTGAGTCAGCGGCCGTTTCACTTTTGCGGGGACACACAAAATCGTGTATTTTTATTTCGATATTTCCTTTTTGTTTTGTTTGTTGTCTATTGTTTTTTTTTATGTATTTGTGTATCTTTGTGAATGTGAATAAATGTCTTTCTTTCTTTCTATCAATGGGCACTTTTACACGTTATTTTTTAAACTACCAGCGCTTTCGGAAAGACCATCATTGCCAAGAAGAATGCGCCGCAAGAAACTTGGCAGAAAGTCATTTTTTCGGGTCCATATTGGCTCATATACAATTTTTTATTCGATTATTTTTAATAATACCGCTTTGGAATCATAATCATCATTTCTCCGAAAATTGTAATAATTATAAATTGTATAAATTAATAAATTGTTCATAATGATACTTATTTCGATTTTTTTTACTCATAATGTCAACCCTGAGATTTCATCTATACCCATAATGTTATTTGGGAGAATTTCTTTAATTATAAACTTTTTTCATATAATCATCGCAGTACTAACCTAACCTAACCCACTTTTCAGGCAGGATTTCGGTTCTGTGAGGGTCGCAGTTCTAACCTAACCTATCCCATTTTTCTGGCAGGATTTCGGTTCTGTGAGGTTTGCAGTTCTAACCTAACCTAACCCACTTTTCTGGTAGTATTTTGGTTCTGTGCGGGTCGCAGTTCTAACCTAACCTACCCCACTTTTCTGGTAGGATTTCGGTTCCGTGAGGGTCGCAGTTGTAACCTAACCTAACCCACTTTTCTGGTAGGACATCGGTTCCGTGAGGGTCGCAATTCTGACCTAACCTAACCAATTTTTTGGCAGTATTTAGATCACAATTCTAACTTAACTGGCTTTTTAGTTGTTTTTTTGCATGGATAGATTAGAAATAAACAAATTTATGTATTTTTTAAAATACATATAATACCAAATATTATTACCTGAAATCGATATGTTGAATAATGGTATACACATAAATTGTTGGAATAGCAGTACTTATGTTGAATCACATTAAGAATACAATACATTCTAAGTTCCATTGATTATTATCTAAAATAAAAATGTATAGTGATCATTAGGATCTAAAATTGTATGAGATACATTTTCGAAGTTTCAATAATCGAATTTGGAATTTTATATGAACTTTGGCGCATCCGTGTGCAGCGGCTACTACGAACTCGAAAGTCGAAGTTCGTATCGTACAGTCCCTCTCGCTCTCATATCAAATAGTATAAGTGTCAGAGGTAACGCACGACACGAACTTCGAGCTTCGACTTTCGGAGTAGCCCTGCTGCTGTTGAGAGATTAGCAGTGTTGCCAGGGCTCAAGCTCAGAAATGTTTGCAGCACTGAAATATTATTTGGAATATTCCTTTGAGTATTTATCAAGCAAAATACTCAAAGTAATAATTGCTTAAGAGTCTCCTGTCCTGTCCATCATGCAAGGTCCGCCGGGATTGCTACCACCATCTTGCTCGCTAATCCTGCCGTGAAGCAGCAGAGCTTGCAATGTTGTGTTTCGGCGTGGAGAGTAAGACAGCCGGTGAAATGACTGGCACTTGAGGTATCCCTCCCATCTTAGGCCTCTAGGTTGGCAACGTATCTGCAATACCCCTTGTGTTGCAGATGTTTACAGGCGGTGGTGATCTCTTACGATCAGTAGGCCCACTTGCTCGTTTGCCATCCAGTCGTATGAAAAAAAATGCAAGCGACACTAAATTTGTATGAATGATTTTGTATGTATGAACTTTAGAAAACTGGATCAGATCCCTTAAATCCATAGGTAGATAATAACTGTACCTTTTGTCCTTTCTGCAGAAGCTGCCATACCTCACTCTGCCGTGGACCATAGTGACAGGCATCATGGCATCATGGCTCTTCGTGCTGTGCCTGACGGGCATGAGTCTCATGCTCCAGGATACCGGGTCCTTGCTCGGCTCGCACCTCGGCGACTACGAGATTGGGCAGAGCCGTTAGATTCCCTGACAGGCTAAATCTTTAAACAAACATACTGGCAAACTACCCTCCTTCCTTCCACCTTTCCTTTTCTTTCTCCTGCTTTCGCTCTGGAGGGGGAGCATACTGAGGCGAACTTAATACCACTCGGCATACCAGCACCATAGACAACAGCAGGGTTAAAGCTTTGAGAAACCTTCAGTTTAGGGATGTTGAAAATGAAAAAGAAATCGTTAGATCGATATATTGATATTTATTAAAATATCAATATTAGCGTCGAGATATCGAAGGAAAAATATCGATATATCGATTAAATCTCAATAAACACTCACTAAAGTAAATTTCATTAGTAAAATAGTGCAATTAAGTGTTTAATATACATGCACCAAATTCAGATGTCAATGCATGCAACGTAACAAAACATAATACTCAACAGTCATAGACAATATAGTTCTTTTTTTTCGTACGTTCCTATCTTCTACAGTTTCAGATTTCAGCGACATCAGTGCCATAAGAATAAAAAAAATATCGTTTTCGATACAATTTTCGATACTGGATATTTTCTATCGATATATCATGAAATATATCGCCCAAAAATATCGATATATTGAATTGAAAATATCGATATATCGATGTATCGATATTTATTCGACAAGCCTACCTTCAGTTCGAGCCAAGCATCCTCCGCGCACGGTCGCGCCGCTCGCCGCCAGCGCCGCGCCTTCGTAACAGTCGTACGTACCACACTAGCTATTTACAAAAAAAAAAATGTGTTCCTGTAAGTGTTCTTTGAAGTTATTTCGTATTTAGGTAAGTGTAAATGTTAAATTTATTCATTTTGTTTACATTCGCGCAACGATCGATTGGGGTTTATTTTCGTCTCATGTTTGATGTTTTTTATGCACTCTGGCCTCTTATTATCTAATGTTTGGATTAAGAGTAGTGCTTTGAGAAAATTATACTCTTTTATATATTAATTACATAGAATATCAAGGAACTAAAAGAATTTATTTGCTCACCCGCGAAAGGTCGCGGGTGAGCAAATAAATTCTTTTAGTTCATTGATATGGACCTCCGCAAAGTAACGCCTGATTCAATAAATTATTTAGAATATCAAGATTACGATTTGGAGTCTTTTTGTATTTTTTATTTCAACTTCAAATTTTTTTTGTTTCTTTTACGGTTATCCCGTGAAAGTTTAATATTTCACACGAAAACACAAGCCGAAACATGAATGCACAGAAAAACCAGAAAAATAGACCAGCGCTGGGAATCGAACCCAGGTCCTCAGCATTCCGTGCTGCGTGCTATTCCCCTACACCACCACTGGACAGGATACTAGACACGAATTTTTCCTATGCACCCATACCTCAACTTGGATTGTTTTCATTAGTCACTTTAGCAGCGACACTAGCGCCATCTATGATCTACGTTCTCAACGAGAAACATTTTTCACTCCCTTTGAAACTATCCGCTCACCAGGGACAAGAGATGTCGCTATTAAGCAATCAAATCAAGATTACGATTTGGAGTCTACATAGAATATACTCATTATTAGAGCCAATATTTATACATCGCAGCTTTATTTCGCATTCGAATGAAAGGTAATAAGGAACAATATGGAGTTGTTGCAAAAAATTGTAATTAATTATTGTTGCGTAGTTAAGATTATTCATTTGGATTATATAAGAAAAGAGAAAAATGTACTAAACATAAGTTCACTTAACATAAGTGTACTTGCTCGTTTGCCTTCCAGTGGAATGAAAAAAAAAGTTGGGATGTATTTATTGCCTGTAATATCCAGATAAGATTAAAATGGAAATGCACTGATAAACCAAAGTTGTACGAACAACAAGTTATGTATATTTTGTGAGGCAAACATTTCATATTGAGCACCCCCTAGCTCAGGCTTTCCCAACCTTTATTTCGCTGAGCCTCCCCGAGTCAAAAATAATATTTTCATGCCCCCCTTAGGTAAATTCACTTATATTTGAATCACATGCATATTCCTTATTTACCTACTCGTAATTTTTTTTTTGGAAATGTAATCTTACATAATTACATACGAGGCCCCCCGCTAACATTTCTCTACGCCTCCCTAGGGGGGCGTGCCCCCCTGGTGTCCTGCCCTAGCTAGTGTTGCCAACTTTTTTTACAATAAATAAAGTATATTTAGGCCTGAGAAAGAAAATGAACAGTATTTTGGAAATATGAACAGTTTTATTATTTTAAAGACAAATTTTTAATCTTTTTCCCACAACCAATTAATTTAATGACAATGAAACTAAAATTAAATAAATAAGAAGTACTTTTTTAAATAAATAAATAATAAATAAATCTTATGGGACAATTCACACCAATTGACCTAGTCCCAAAGCAAGCTTAGCAAAGCTTGTATTATGTGTACTAAGCAATGGATAAATATAATTATATAGATAGATACATACTTAAATACATATTAAACACCCAAGACCCGAGAACAAACATTCATATTTTTCATACAAATATCTGCCCCAACACAGGAATAAAATAATTAAATTGATAATTAAGATATAAAATTATTTAACAATGGTTGTTAACCTTGTTACTTATATTTAATTTTACAAAAGTTTTTCTCCTTAACCTGAGTTGTGGCCGCTTATTAATTAATTTATTTTGGGAGTTTCTTAAATATCTTAGGTGTTGGTCAAAATTATCTGAATTAGGATGAAAGCAAACGGTCGTGGACATTTGCAATACCAGAATGCTGCTGGTGTTAGTTATTTCATAGTTATGGTAGTCTTACTGAACCACAGTAGCGCAAGATTCGTAAGTAAGTAATTAATTTATTGCATTTTTATGGGTTTTACAAGATTTTATATTAGTTTATATTTACTGGCATAAACCCCGTTACGGCACAGCAATATTATTAAAAAAAACCTTATTCTACGACTTAGGAACCAAAACACATTGACAATGTTAAACCTTACAATCAAGATACTCCCGACTGTAGAACGAGTTCTCGATCAGGAACCTCCTGAGTTTGCCATAGAATAACAACTCTTTTCTCTAAGTATATTTTTAAGCTCTAAAGGTATGTTGTTATATACTGTAACTGCCATATGGTAATAGCAACTCGCTATTGTCAAATTCTTAAAAGTGCTAATTATTTATATAATTTGCGTGGTTGTTACTGCGACAGATAAACATTGCACAAGGTCATACCTATTATATAATTTTAACAACCACGCTAATTATATAATTTGCGTGGTTGTTACTGCGACAAATAAACATTGCACAAGGTCATACCACACAGTTTATTAGAATCAAGAGCACAATCGATTCCGATAGATTAAAAAAATATCCCCAAAAAAATTTCAGTTTTGTGACGTTTTTTTCATACACTCAGCATGGGAGTGACTAAAATGACTCATAAAATTTTGTATGAAAAAATGGGGACATTTTTTGAACGATCGGAATCGATTGTGCTCTTGATTCTGGGTAGGAAAAACTTTTTTTTTTCCAAAATTTTGAAAAAAGGAAGTGTACACTTTTTTTTGAAAACGCCCAAATACAAACTGAGACATGGATGCACAAAAAAAAACAGAAAAAGAGACCATCGCTGGGAATCGAACCCAGGTCCTCAGCAATCCGTGCTGCGTGCTGTAACCCCTGTACCACCGCTGGCCAGGAGTCTAGACACAAATTTCTCCTATGCACCACATATTCAGCTGTTTGTTTCTCATATAGTCACTTAAGCAGCGACACTAGCTTGGAAGACATCAAAAAGCACTGCAACGTCACAACTAATTTACATTTTTCGCTGTGTAATAAGACTTGGTTTTCATTTAGGAGATGCTCAAGTCTTTGACTACTAAAGATTCAGTTCCTTTAAGTTCTGGATATTACTCTGCTAATAAAAGTTAACGTGTTTCCAGGGAGTCTAAGAGCAGCGAGATGGGTCTGCCGCACATCGAGTCCTTTTGCTGCTGTCTCGGCTTGGAGACTGGCGCCAGGGTCGTCGGTGTCATGCATTTGGTGAGTACAATACTCACTAATAAATAAATAAATACTGTGCGTTTAAAACTTTTTAACAGAACAATTTAAAACGCCAAAAAACTGAAACGTAAGTAATAAATCTTTTGTATTTACCCTTGATCAAGGTACCACTTTGAAGTCGGAGGCGGAGGGATAGAAGCCTTGACTTGATTAAGGTTAAACACCAAAAGAGTTTTTTTTTTGCTTTTCAGTTTTTTTCGGCGGTTTAATTTTTTTGTTAAAATGTTGTTTTTTTTCCAAATTTATGTAGGACCAACTTCGAGGTATACTCTATCCAATAAAAAAAATATTATCGAATCGGACTTCTCCGTAAACAGTTATGCGTGGTCATACATAAAAAGATATACGCACCGGTCGACTTAATAACCTCATCTGTTTTTTGTAGTCACGAATAAATGTTTTTCTTTCTTTCTTTCTTTTTTCTTCGTCGGTTAAAAAAGCCATAATAGCCTAGTGGTTTGATCTAATGCCCCGCAAACTATCCGATCAACGTCATGGGTTCAAGCAGGGATCACATGATTAAACTTTATTCGTCAACATCTCGTTTTCCAGCTCGCGGCCACGTCGTTCGTGGTGATCTTTTCGCTGTTCGCGCACAACGCAGGTTCATACGTGGACACTGTGGAAGACGCCGGCGATCACCTGTACTTCAACTGGTACATGCCGGCCGTAGGGTCCGCCGTCGTCGCCGTCGTGCACGTGTTGCTCGCACTGGCGTTGCTCTATGCCGTACAGAAGGTAAAAGGTTACTTGGGTGTGCCGACCGACATCCCTTTACGGCCGAACTATACCAACCTGAGATTTGGTAGCCCAAATGAATAAGAAGAAGAAAAAGATTGATTTATTTGCCAACATCAACAATACAGGATAGGCACACAATAAACTAATATAGAATGTATTTGTCAGTCCCTTGCACTGCGTGACAAAAGGAACAGGCTCAGCTTATGCTGCGCTTGCTCGGAAGCTGCCAGCGCTGGTTTTCAGCCTGTTCCCGTTGACTTAGGCTAGCTAGAATGGCTTACATAGCAGGTAGCACGAAAAGCAAAAAAAATAAATGAAAAGAAAAAACAATAAAAACTAAAATATCAACACATAACTACTCTCTTTTTGAAAAATACTTGATATCAATGAAATACATACATGCATTTATTTGTAAATTTATTTTATCGCGTGCCAGTTGTAGCATTAGTTGGTCATCCCTGAAGTTATAACTTTAATTGTCATAAAATCAATTCGCGTAATTTTTTCAAGCGAGTGAAGCTTGTGACAATGTGAAAGGATAAGGTAGGGTACTCATGGCTTGACAACGAATCAGTTTAAAGCAGGCGCCGAAACTTGCGGGGCTCGGTAGTGCGTAGAGGCTTAGGCAATCGACAGCCGTTCAGAACACCAGATTGTCCTTTATGCCGGTCACTCTTCTTCGAACGCAAGAGGCAGCGCGCGCGCGTCTTGATTCATTGTCTCCAGTCCGCACACTGACGCCCTGAGGCGGTCGTGCGAAATCATAGCCGTTCGTTTTCACAGGAGAAGGGTAGTTGGGAATTACACATTGTCACAAGCTTAACGTTCAAAATGTCAGTGTATAAAATATTGCATAACGTTTTCAGCGTCACTTGAGTGTGCTGCGCGCGTACGTGTATATAATGTGCACGCTGTACGTTGCGGCCTTGTTGTACATCATCACCACGGCGCTCCTGCGCGGCGTCTCGGGCACCGGCTCCGACATATTCCTCGTCTTCTTTGAGGGACTGATTGTCTTCGGTACGTATGACAAATATTAACCTACTTATCCATACTAATATTATAAATGCGAAAGTGTGTTTGTGTGTTTGTCCGTCTTTCACGCCGTAACGGAGCGACGGATCGACGTGATTTTTGGCATAGATATAGTTTATGGTCCCGAGAGTGACATAGGCTACTTTTTATCTCGGAAAAATGCACAGTTCCCGAGGGAACAGCGCGCGATAACCGAATACCATGCGGGCGGAGCCCCGGGCAAAAGGTAGTACGATTTATAAAAGTTGAAAAACTCGCGACATTGTCACTCCAAAGTTCATTTCCGTCCATAGTCCGTCTGTTGGACACAGGCCTCCCTCACGGACTTCCTTTGCTTTGATTCACCTTAAACACGCGGCTTTGAACAGGTCATCCGTTTCGTTGGTGGACGTCCTGCGCCACGCTCGCCGATCTGCAAGTCAACTCGCTTTCACTTAATTTAGAGGCGTGTGGAAAGCATTGGTAGAAGTTGCAACATTGAACTACAAATTAGATTTCTCATAAACTACGAGTCTCAAACTAAAGTATGCGAATCACTCTTCATTAAAAACGGCTTTTCTGGCTGAAAGACCGAAGTTAGGAAAATTTAAGTTTGAGATCTTGTTTGTACTTCTAAATATGGTACAGCATTTACTACAGTTTCCAACATGCCTCCAAAGTAAGGCAAAAAAGCTGGATTGAAATTTGAAACTAATTATTTAATTTTTCTTTTCGACGACTTCAAAGAAAGAGAAGGTTCTCATCGTCTGTAATTTTTTTTTGTGTTTGTTACGCGATAACTCCGCCAATCGTGGGCCGAATTACAAAAATATTTTTTTGTTCTAAAGGACATACTTCCGAGGTGATGATCCCATTGACACCAAGTCAGGATCTGATGATGGGATCTTAGAGAAATCGAGGGCAAACAATTTTTAAAGTACACCTTTAGCCATTTTGTAATTTTTAACACCAAGTCAAGTATTTACACTCAGAAAGTATCATTGGTGAACTGGACCTGATAAAGAAGACCGTAGGTACCGGTACTAGGATCTATTATAAAATAATATAACTATGCCGTGTTTGAGCTTAATGGAATAATTAGTAATAGTTGTGAAATGCACTTTGTCTACAAATAACTAAAAAATAATGAAAAAAAAATGTTTTCAACAAAAAATGGAACCTGCTTCAAAAACCCTGAAAAAAAATTCTACTAATTCGAAGTCGGCGCCTCAGCACGAGCCAGCGGGTGTGATTGAAGACCAATATATAGTATGTAGGTGAAGTAGACGACTGTAGTTGCACTCCTGCTGGCTCGTGCTGAGGCACCGACTTAAAACTAGTAGAAAATTATTTTCAGGGTTTTTAAACTCGGTCCCATATTTTATTTACTCGACAGTTTAATAGCTTAACCCAGTGCCACTGCAATTTGCAGCTGTAATAATACGTTTTTAGTTTTTATATGGTTCAGTCACGGATTTTAACATTTCTGTCACATTTCTGTCATTTCTGTTAGAGATATCAAGATTTCTCATTATTTTTATTCGTAAGCGAAACGTGAGCAAAAACATTGTTTTTTGCGGCTTTTTTCGGCTAATGCTTGTTTCTCTTAAGAGAGATTTATTTTTTGACACAATATTTTTTAATTCAAAGTCATGCTTAACTTGAGAAACTAAAACAATAAAAAATAAGAGGTATGTTGACGATTTAATTAAGTTACACGTTTCCAAATAGTTTCCAAGTTTAATCTAAGGAGGAAAATGATAACAACGTTCGCTCAATAGCCCTGTCAAGCAACCAGGCTGCTTAGTTGTTGCTTTAGCGGACTGAAGTGACTTTATAATGAAAAACTAGCTGTACATAGGTAATGAAGAGGTTTCGACCCAGCCAGTCCCCGACAGTTTCACTCACATTCCACGCAAAGTTGTGTAAAAGTCACCCATTGTTTTTACTGGTTCACTATAATTTATGTGACACTGTGTAACGTGATAGTCACATTATTCGGAATTGAAGTAATTTGTCTCAAATACGCAACTTACCTATATAGATATGGACAAGGAATAACTATTACCACATCCGGGACTTATCACGCTAACGAATATTAATTGCCTCGACGTTTCTGCCACATTGCAGTGGCCGTGGTCACGAGCAGACAGACAGAGTGATAAGTCCCGGATGTGTGGTTCCTTATAGTTATGAGTGAGAATCATGAAAGCATAAAGCATTATATGGACAAGGAAAGATAGATCGACTCAACAAAAAGGTTTTTGCAGTATTTTCTCTAGCTAATACAAAATCTTTTGCAGGTGGTAGGACCTTGTTCTAGGTCCGCCCGGATTGCTACCACCATCTTGCTCGCTAATCCTGCCGTGAAGCAACAGTGCTTGCACTGTTGTGTTTCGGCGCGGAGAGTAAGATAGCCGGAGAAATTACTGGCACTTGAGGTATTCCAACTTAGGCCTCTAGGTTCTAAAACTGGAATGAAGTGCAGAAATAAATAAAGTCAAAAGTTAAAATATCTTTATTTTTATACTATAACAAGCATTTATGAATGTAGGAAAATCAACCACAGGTTTGGAAAACATCTTTGGATAGGATACGGCGAGAAATTATAAGAAGGCATTGCGTCAGTACTTATTTTTAATTTTGTACTTAAGTAATCATTTTGAAGTTAGGATCGAAGAAAGATCATCGTGTTAAAGTAAGTATCGTACCTTCGACAGGTTTTTGTTGAATGATTTTCTAAGGCATTCTTACTTATATACAAATGCCAAAGAGTGACGCACAGAAATATAGGTAGGTATATAGAATAGATTTGTGGTGGGTAAGCGGCCGAGGGTTGATGGTGCCTGTTCTACTTAGAAGTAGAAAATGGAAATAAGCACGTTTGATACTAGAGTAGGTATATGTGGCAAATATCTATGGAAGTGATATACGATATTTTATTGTTATGTCACGGACTAAACACAAAGAAATACGAAACGGAACAATGACATCAACTAATATATCGACACTTGAAAGGAGAAATTAACTAAGCGACATTTTTTAAGGCAGTCAGTTATATACATGTTTAGAATCAGTAAATTTTACTGATTCAAAATGTATATAAATAAATAATAAACAAAAAAAAATCACGGGACAATTCATACCAATTGACCTTAGCCCCATAGTAAGCTTAGCAAAGCTTGTGGTATGGGTACTAAGCAACGGATAAACATAATTATATAAATAGATACATACTTAAATACATATTAAACCCCAAGACCCGAGAACAAACATTCGTATTTTTCATACAAATATCTGCCCCGACACGGGAATCGAACCAGGGACCTCAAGCTTCGTAGTCAGGTTCTCTAACCACTAGGCCATCTGGCCGTCTAACTCTCTCGGTCTCGTATATAACTCACTACTTATCTTAAAAAAATGTCGCTTAGTCAATTTCTTCTTTCAAACGTCGATATGTATATTATATGAGAATGCCTCAAACAAAAAACCAACTTTTCAGTGTACCCATGTTAGCCGGGTCCATATTTACATACCTACTTATTGAAAGTCCGAATGTACGAGTAAAGCTGACTTTAGACTTGCAAGAAAAATCGTGCAAGTTGCATTATGTACATTACGAGGCTGTAAAGCCAACGAGTTTGTAGTGGTCAATCGAGCGCCGCAATGTAATGCAATTTGCACGATTTTTCTTGCAAGTCTAAACTCTGCTTAATGTTTGTCACAATGATCGGTATGCAAATATGGACCCGGCTAACATGGGTTGGGTACACTGAAAAGTTGGTTTACCCAAAAATCCATTTGTAATACAAGCTTTCTTTTGCTGACTGTTCTTTTTGTTACCTGTACTTGCGTAGTATTCCAATTTACATGTGTATACCAAATTTCAGATCAATCAAACCATTGAAAGTGGGTCAAAATGAACTTACAAGATTTGACCTAGCAATACCTATGGTGCAGTAAATGAAGGAAGTTGTTGTATGGAGACCCAAGCATTAATTCCTCAGTCGATGAAATGTTGCTTGGTTATTGTATAGTATGAGCCGTAACTAAAATATAAAAAATCCAAAAAAAAAATCTAAGTTAGGTATTTATAAGCTAAAAATCGTCACTACTTTTAAAAAACTCGTATCTCGAAATGGATAATTTTTTCCGAGTGCACTTTATAACCATTACGTCAAGGTTCAATTTCGTTCACGTATTGATTTGAGATACGAGATTTTTTCAAAGTAGTGACGAAACACAAATCTGTTTAAATTCTGGCAGGTGACTTTAATATTAACCTACTGAGCAATGATTCAGTTAAACATTCTTTCATTTCTTGTTTATGTAAATACAATGTAAAAACCACAGTTTCTGAACCGACAAGAATTACTAATACATCGCAAACGTGTATTGATAATATAATATCAAACATTCGACAGGGTTCAACCGCAGTTTTAAATTTAGGCATATCAGATCACACTGGTCAGTTATTTACTTTTCCTACATCACTCGGCTTTAAAGAGGAGTTTTGGTTTGTTCATACTAGGAAAATTGATAAATATTTAGAAATTTTTATGAAGTACATTTCACAGATTAGTTTTTCTGATGTTTACGATAAAAAAGACCCTAATAGTGCATATGAGGCATTTATAGATGTATATTCACTAATCTTCAACTTAACAATACCGCTAGAGACAGTTAGAAAAACGTATAGGAAAAACCCCAACTGGAAAACGAAAGGCATCAAAAAAGCAAGCAAAATAAAACGCAAAATTCACTTGTTAACTCAAAGACATAAAAACGTATTGCTTTCATCGAAATACAAGATGTACTGCAAACTATATAAGAAAGTTAAGTCAAAAATTATTTCAAACTAGCTGACCCGGCAAACTTCGTACCGCCTCTTTTTTTTTTCGTATTTACTCACCTTTTAAACCTTCCCTGGACTTCCACAAATAATTTAAAACATAAATTAGCCAAATCGGTCCACCCGTTCTCGAGTTTTAGCGAGACTAACGAACAGCAATTGATTTTTATTATATAGACTAGCTGACCCGGCAAACTTCGTACCGCCTCATTTTTTTTTCGTATTTACTCACCTTTTAAACCTTCCCTGGACTTCCACAAATAATTTAAAACATAAATTAGCCAAATCGGTCCACCCGTTCTCGAGTTTTAGCGAGACTAACGAACAGCAATTGATTTTTATTATAATAGATGATAAGTTTATTCGTAATAGTACGAATAAATCTAAAGCAACATGGTCATTGATTAAGCAACATACTTCTTCCGAAAATCCTTTAAAAACAACTATTAAAGAGATAACATGCAACGGGATCAGTATTTCGAACCCATCAACAATAGCTGAAACCTTTAATAATTATTTCCTACACCAAAATACTACTAGCACTTTGCCCTGTGATAAATATAGAAATGTATCTCAAAGGGTCTGCAAAAGTATTTTTCTAAGGCCCGTCGACAAAAGTGAACTTAAAAATATTGTAAAGTCACTCAGTAACAAAAAAAGTTTTGGCCATGACTCTATTCCTGTTCAAGTAATTAAAGCCAGTATTGATAATATTTCGGATCCTCTAATATATATTATTAACCTCATGCTTGAGACGGGAATATTTCCTAATGATTTAAAAAAAGGATTAATTAAACCGTTGCACAAAAAAGGTGCTAGAAATCAAACTTGTAACTATAGACCTATAGCATTGCTTCCAACTTTCTCAAAAAATTTTGAAAAAGTTATATATAACAGGTTACTGGGATTTTTAGAAGCTAACAAAATACTAAGTCCAAATCAGTTCGGATTCCAAAAAGGAAAATCTACTTCATTGGCAATATTTAAGATTTTTTATGCGTATTTGGGATGAGATTAACAACAAGAGACCGTGTTTTGCTCTATTATTAGATTTATCTAAGGCGTTCGACTGCGTAGTACACGAGACTGTCCTATATCAGTTAGAAAATATTGGCATACGAGGTAATGCCCTCACCCTTTTCAAGACCTACTTATGTGATAGAAAACAGGCGACAGTAATCGAATATTATAATAATGTAACTAACGTAAATCAATAGAGCAGAAGCGATCTGAGTTTGAAGCTGTTACTGTGGGTGTTCCGCAGGGAAGTGTGCTAGGCCCACTTATTTTTCTAATTTACATTAACGAACTACCTAAAGTTGTAAATGAACTATGCGTCCTCTTTGCGGATGATGCTACACTTTTGTTCTCTGGTTCACAATCAAGTGAAGAGCTACAAGACAATATTAATAACACACTGGGTGTTGTCGTTAAGTGGCTGAAAACTTTAAATCTAAATGTTAACCTGAACAAAACTAAACTGATGCAGTTTAGAAATTACAGAACTATACCTATGACTATTGATGTAACAGAGGGGGCGGTAAATATTGAACAAGTTGACAGCGGTAACTTCTTAGGAATTACAATTGATTCACATCTAAGTTGGAAATCTCACATAGCTGATTTAAACAAAAAAATTGCGAAGGCCTGTTATGCCTTATCGATACTTTCAGAGACCTGTTCTGAAAGTATCATTAAGAGCGCATACTATGGTAATGTTTTTTCACTGCTCACATACGGCATTATTTATTGGGGTGACTCTGTCGACGTCATAACTACATTCAGATTGCAAAAAAGATGTTTACGCACTATGTACCACTTGCACTGCAGACACTCACTCAGAATTTTTTTTAAAGAAAAGAAGTTCTTAACGCTTACTGGAATTTATATATTTGAGCTATGTCTCTTTGTAAAGCGAAATGGAGAATATTTCGTCACAATCTGCGGACCCAGTACAAATATAATTACCGTATTCCTAAGGTCCACAATAAAATTATGTTCAAAAGTGCCTTCATTGCCGCTATGCGAGTTTTTAATAAATTGCCTGTCGAGATTAAATCACTTGAAAATAGAAATTTTAAGGGTAGCCTAAAACGTTGGCTCATCAATAAAACCTTTTATAGCATTAATGAGTTTTATGCAGATTAAATTCACTGGTCCTATACTACGAAGTGCAAAACTCAAACTTCGTGTCTTGCCGTCCCGCTGATACTTATGTCATTTAATACGTGAGTGAAAGGAACGGTGTGATGCGAACTTAGATTTAGTTTTAGTTTTTTTATTTTGTTTCATAAATATTGTATGTCCGTAATGGATAAACTGTTGTGTCTAAATATGTATAACTTAACACCTTTGTACACAGTTCAACAATAAAATTATTCTTATTCTTAATCTTTCTTATTCTTAGTAATTTAATTTAATTTCTGCTGGGATATTTTTTTTTATATTTCATATATTGTTCCAATACGTTACATGAGTATTTCTATGTTGAAGAAAGTTTGAACGGAGCATTTTGTTATTATTATTTTTTATTTTTTTTGGATATTTATACAATACTCTTTATTTATTGATACTTTATCATACTGTCAAGTTTTTTCGGGCTGAGGAATTACTGTTGGGTCCACTACCTTTATTTAATGCACTACTAATGTTACAACGTACATCTATGCAACAAATGTGTGTTCGTGCAGCTCCTCCACCATCTAACATCTGGTAGCATGGTTAACGGTTAACTGCATGAACATACTGTTGCATAAAGGTCGCGGATGAGCTAGCAATGTAATTGTTTATATTTCATTGATCTTCGCAGAGTAACGCCTGGTTTAATAAATCCTATTAAAGTTCTCAAAAATTAAAGTAAAACGAATGACCATTAAATATTTTGGCGTTTATTATTTTTAATCTAAACTTTATGCAACGGGATACATCTCAATTACAATTACTTATTTAATTTATTCAACTCGGCCAGTGCCACCATCATGTTCTCCTTCTCTTCGTGACTCTTCACCGACAAGATGAACTCACGGAGGTACAGCATACCAGCAACCCACCCACCTGAAATGCAGAAACATTCAATCACTAGAGTTTACCCAACAGAACATCAACAACAATTATAACAGAGAGGGTTTAGAACATTAAATGGAAACAATAGAGAATCGGGAGAGAATTATTGGTCATCTTAAAAGACATGATGAGTTCATAAATGATTAGAAGGAAAAGTTGAGGGGAAACTAAAAAGAAAGAAAATAAATGAAAAGGTAGCCGTCATGTCGCATAAGGAGGTTAAGACTACTCTACTCTACTAAATGTTCGACAGTTGTTCTTAGTGCAACGTCAATGAAGACCCCGATATGTACCTATAAATACTCTGAGTATACCTACGCGTGTGAAGCCTCGGGTAAACTATCTCTTCTTATTTTGGAGTTACACCCACAGATTACACTAGATAACGCAAAAACCTCAATCTGTATGAAAACCAACTTTTTACATCTACTCTGACGTCTCAAGAGCGAGTTAGCGATGTGAATTTCCCGATGTTCGCGCAAAATCGATTCAAATACGCCGCCCGCCCGCGCCGCGGGGCTCGAGTCAGTCACTAGTCATGATTAGTCAGTAAGAGGTCAGTCTTTGTATGAGGCCAACCCCGACGTTTGGGCAGGGTTCGGACACGCGAAGTAGATGCATTTGCGTAATCTAGTGTAATCTATATCTGTGGGTACTACTTACTGAACTGAACTGAAACTACTAAACCAATTGACTTAGAAATCAACAATGTGAAATCCGAAGCTTTTCCCAAATTTGAAAATGTTAGGGTGGAACTACCAATAGATCGTTCTATACCAGCAATTTCACAACCGCACAGGTATTGAATTCAAAAATTTACTCGTTTGAATATGATCAATTAAGTAATTATACGTATAGAATGAGAAAAATAGAATTCCTAGGGCACGAGTTAACAGACAAAGGCGTCAAGCCACTTAAAAAATACATGGCAACCATACAAAGCTTTAGACCACCCTAAACTGCAGGCAAATTGCAGAGTTTCCTAGGCTTGCTTGGTGAATTTCATCAGCAAATGGATCCCAAATTTTGCAACACTAACCGAGCCTTTAAAGAAATTGTTACGCGATCAATTAAGTGCTAGCCGTGATATCCAAAATGACTGGGGATCGGCTCAACAACAGGCATTTAAAACTTTAAAATTGGCTCTCAGTAATGTCCCCACACTAGGATATTTCGACGTAAAAGATCGAACAGTAGTATGGGCAGACGCAAGCCCAGTGGGACTAGGAGCTGTGTTAATCCAAATAAATAAACAGGGCCCCAGAGTGATTGCGTACGGCCATAAAACCTTAACCGAATGTGAACGTCGGTATTGTCAAACAGAAAAAGAGGGTTTAGCACTGGTCTGGGCTGTGGAACACTTTCACACGTTCCTGTTTGGCAAACTCTTTGAACTGATAACAGATCACAAACCGTTAGAAGTCATATTTGGCCCGAAATCAAAGCCATGTGCCAGAATAGAAAGATGGGTTCTGCGATTACAATCATACAAATATATCGTAATCTATGAACCTGGAAAAAACAATATCGCAGATTCGTTGTCAAGATTGAGCGAATTCAATGAAGTTACACCCACTTTACAAACTGATCATGTCCATCAAATCGTGGAGCATACTCGACCTGTAGCTGCACTGAAGGAAATAATGGAATATTCAGAAACCGACCCTGAAATTTTACAAGTTAAAGAATGCCTTTATACCTTAATAATTGGGATGGGAACGTTAGAACCTATAAAGTTTTCCAATCAGAACTGTGCTTTTATGACGACATCCTATTAAGAGGAAATAAAGTTGTCATACCTGAGAAACTTCGCCGGCGTGTTCTTGATGCTGCTCATGAAGGACATCCAGGGTTGGTGGCAATGAAAGGGAGATTGACGTTTTCAATGTGTTATTCAGGATGTAGGAGCGCACGCCCACTCTGAACTCGAGCTAGCCTGTGCCCTTGTCACGCGGCAGCGCCGGCCGCTCCAAGAGGATCTTCTTCAGGAAATTTTGACAATTATTGTCCTTCTCTCGCTCGTACGCCTCCGCCGCGAATTTAAAGTATTCGTACAATTCGGCGGCGAGGCGCTTCGTGACGGATGCCGCGACATTGCGGCATTGCTCGAAGGGGTCCTGGACGCAAATGGGTGTGCGGACTCGCAGCGGCGGGGCGGCGTCTGAGGTCACGTTTCCTATATAACGCTCTAGTCCCGACGGCAGTTCTTTTACAGGATCTTTAAAATCGGCTTTTCTGATGGTGAGGCCGATGTACGGACAGAGGGCAAACTTCGCGAGATTTATGTACTGGTAATATGAAAAAAAACCTCCGATCAGGTCGGCGACGGAGTAAGGATCTTTGGTGCGCACAAATGTGCCGGTGTCGCTCTTGAAGCCGGCGTTCCAGCCGTCCACTATGCAGTCGGCGGCGGGGTCTTTTTGGAGCGAGGCCACGGTGGGCAGCAGGCACAACGTTTGTAAATAAAATATTAGCATCAGAATCAATGCGTAATTGGTGAGTTTTCCGGTGCCGGATAGCTCGTGCACGGAGGCCCAGTACTTGATGACGACGGCGGCCGGGAGCACGCGCGGGTCCAAGTGCAGCAGGAAATGAACCAGTTTACTGTTCTGGACACCGAGGAGGTTCTTGAAGGACACATCGCAGGGCGTCTTGGTGGGGAGGTGGTAGAACTTGACGATGGGCGTGTTGGCGTTGGGGATGGCGACGAGCGAGCCGAAGACGCGCGGGAACTGCGCCAGCGCGCGCCGCGCCGCGGGCACGGCCCCCGCGCGCACCTCCGCCACGCCCTCTCCGGGGGGGAGAAGCACGAAGCAGTCCGCGTCCGACGCCTTCATGCCCAAGCCAGTCGTCACCGACCCGAACGGAATGGTGCGGCAGCCTGCCAACAAAGGTAACCTTAATGATGTGCCACAATGTTACTACAATACAATACGATACAAATATTCTTTATTGATCACCAAAAACAGTACAGAGATCTCTACCTACTAATCTTCTCTTACTAATTTTGTTACCCTGCAGACTAAAACGGCTGGAGGATTATGGACGATGATTTGGTCCTTTTAGCGACTTAGGTTTATCATATGTAAGTACTTAAACTTGACGTCTTGAGTGCAACGTCAAACGGATTTCACGTTACTGGCGCCATCTAGCGGTAACTCGTCTGACAAGAACGAAAGATCAATCAAGGCGCAATCGATAAAAAAAAAATCTAAAATTACATTTTGCTTCACAAGAGCTGGAACGAATGTATTTAAATGAAACATATGTCACTCGAGAGATTTTTGTTCAAAAATGACAGATGCATGACATTTTCATTCACTCATTCAATCGATTCGTGCCTCATCTTGTAAATCGGCCTGTACATTATTTTAAAGTTCAATTCGAAGTTTTTACGAATTACTATATCGAGTGTTTGACCACAGGCCTTGTAACCGTGACTGTATTTTTAAACCCTGACGCAAAAAGAGGAGTGTTATAAGTTTGACCAGTATGTGTGTCTGTGGCACGGTAGCTGTTAAACGAGAGGACTGTTGTTTTTATACAGTATTGGCTTGCGTTTGGCCACAATCACGCCTGATGGAAAGCGAGGATGAGGCCTACGATGGAGCACACTTGCCTAGTAAATGCTCATTCACCCTGGACTTGAAAGCGGCCAAATTGTAGTGTTGGAAACACAGTCGCAGGCAGAGAAATGCACTCCTTAGCTGTGCGGTTGATAAACAGCGAAAACGCCTTGTGCCGATTTTGGGAATACCGACAACATAAGGGAGACCCAATCTACTTCTGATTTGAATGCGGTTTTTTATTTGAAGTCAGGTTTTCTAACGATGGCTGTTAGACACGTTTCATGAAAGTCTGTTTTTGAGATACTTATTGAACTTTGTGGCAAAGTCGGGGGTTTTCCAAGTTTTTGTTGGTTATGTTATTTGTGAATAGACCGACCTGGCCAGATGTTCTTCATCACGGAGTCCAGGTCGTCGTAAACTGCGGAGAGTTTCTGTATCTCTGGCTGCGAGAGACGCACCGCTTCCAGGAGCGCGTCCAGTTGTTGCTGGAAGTCTCCCTCCCACGACAATGTGTTGGGGTCCACCGTTGGGCCTGGAACAGACAAAAAAATATATAAATAAATATCACGGGACAACTCACATCAATTGACCTAGTCCCAAAGTAAGCTCAGCAAAGCTTGTGTTATGGATACTAAGCAACGGATAAACATAGTTATATAGATAGATACATACTTAAATACATATTAAACACCCAAAACCCAAAAACAAACATTCGTATTTATCATACAAATATCTGCCCCAACACGGGAATCGAACCCGGGACCTCAAGCTTCGTAGTCAGGTTCTCTAACCACTAGGCCATCTGGTCGTCAAAAGATGTCAAGCGTTTAGTTTACGGAATTTAGAGGAACACAAATTTTACGTAGCACAATACAACAGTGCCTCTATTAAACACCAGCAGGTGCAGGTGCAGAACCTAGTGCAAGGTCCGCCCGGATTGGTACCACCATCTTGCTCGCTAATCCTGCCGTGAAGCAGCAGTGCTTGCACTGTTGTGTTTCGGCGCGGAGGGTAAGACAGCCGGTGAAATTACTGGCACTTGAGGTATTCCAACTTAGGCCTCTAGGTTGGCAACGCATCGGCAATACCCCTGGTGTTCCAGATGTTTATGGGCGGTGGAGATTTCTTACCGCCAGGAGACCCACTTGCTCGTTTGCCTACCAGTCAATAAAAAAAAAACACCGACGCATAGTAAGCGATACAAAAACACAAAAAATACCTTTCTGTTTGTTTTTATCAGGTACGCGCCAGTAATTCTTAGGCTTTCGGGTATGCTCTCTTGTTTTGGCTTGGAGGAGCTCCCCGTACTTCCGCTGCAGGTCCAGGGCCCGCCAGTACTCCACAGCCGGAATGCAGACCCGACGAGGTGGTCCGTAGTCTTGAGTCGAGGGTCCAGCGGCAGAGTTGGAGGGAAAGGAGCGGGAGAACGGCGGTCTGTTGAAGGAGGGGGCCCTGGGCTGGTGCGCTGCGCCTGCTTCCATCTTTACGTGTAGATTTTAACACCTGGAAATGTTAAACATCACATCAGGTTGTTTACCAAAAAAATATTTATGCACAAAAGCAAACTAATAATAAGTATTTAAATGACACTCATTCATAAGGAAAATTGTTGGTATCTGATGGACATGTTTGAGATGTAGAGGAATTAAGAACAAAACAGGGACAGTGTTCAATAATTCAAGCTCGCATCATAACACAAACATCTATTACTAAAATTAGGTAGTTAAGTATAAACAAATGCTTTGTTAATGACAGATTCATATGAGTATGACAATAATGACAGATGACCGAGCTTACATTATTTCTACATTTGGTCACTATGAGCGCTGCGATAGATTTCACTACCCCCACCTAGTACTCCGCCCCCAGCAAATAGTAACACCATGAAATCTTCATTAGAAATTGGACTCTCATCGGCATCTGCGGAGTTATTTAGGGTCCACCAAGACACCGATGAACTTCAATGGCACTTGGGTTAAATAAATAAATATCATGGGACACTAGACACCGATTGACCTAGTCCCAAACTAAGCAAAGCTTGTATTATGGACACTAGTCAACAGATAAACATACTGAAATAGATAAATACATACTTAAGTACACATTAAACATCCAAGACCCGAGAACAAACATTCGTATTATTCATACAAATATCTGCTCCGGCCGGGATTCAAACCCGGGACCTTAAGCTTCGTAGTCAGGTTCTCTAACCACTAGGCCATCCGGTCATTAACAACACACACACACATAACAGTCACACACATAACATAACATTCAGTATAAAGATTAATCACTCCACTCACCAGTAGCAACGTCCAGAACTCTAGAGAAGTACTTGGGCTCTAGGAAGCCGTCGGCGTTGCCAGATGTCAGTATGACTCCAACGTCAGACTCGTAGAAAATTCCAAGTTCCAAGTCGACGTAGACGGCTGAGGTCAGGTAGCTGAATGATTCGTGGACGAGAGTGGCCGTCCTTATATATGTCAATATAAGTAATTTATAATGATAGTTGAACGAGCAAGATTGAAATGCGGTCTTTAATTAATTGTTAATGATTTGTCCGTTCTCACTTGATAGATAATATCATTTTAGAATAATTAGGTCAAGCGCGCACCACGATTTAATTTTTGCGACACGATTTTAAAATCGCGTTGCTCAAATATCGCAGAAAATTCACTGCGCGCACTGCGATGAAAAAATCGCTGGATCGTTCAGTCTCAACATGGAGTTCGTACCAGTTGCATGTCTTGCCTTATTACTCCTTCGAAGGAGGAGGAAGAAAAAAAGCACTCATCATCAGTACTGGAGTCATCCTCTCATAGCACAAAGATGTATCAAAGGTTTTTTTTATCTGAAGTACAATGATCTTCGATTATATCCCAAGAAATTCTTTGGCTGTTATAGAATGAAGATTCAAACATTTGACAAATTACTGGAAATAGTGGGACCTCGAATTAATTATAAAAACACAAGATGGCGAAATGCAATCTCAACTAAAGAAAGGTTGTCACTTAGATTATATACAACACATGTGTTGTATATAGTCTAAGGGTTGTCAGTCACTCTGAGGTAAGTTAAGTAAACCAAAAACTTATTGTAGCGACGTCAATGTCACGTCGTAATAATCAGAATCTTGTGAACTCTCGGATTGAGGAGATTGCAAATCATCAGCAAAACGTTGTAAATAATCATTGCAATTCTCCTGAACCCGGGGCATGTTGACGCTAGAATAGAAGAGCGGGACGCCGACGCGGGCCCGGGGTGCGATTTTATTATCGCAGTGCGCGCGGGGCCATACTACTCCGTATGCTGCAATTTAATTTTGCGACAATCGCGTCGCGAGCCGTCGCAACAAAATGTGACAAATCACAATTTTAAAATCGCTGCGATTTTTTTGTCGCATATGCGCGCGCCGACATATAAACCCATACGTTGCATTTCTGCGACAAAATTATCGCGCGAAAAAAAATCGTGGTGCGCGCTAGACCTAAGGGATGTGAATTCGTAGAAAGTAATTAGTTGATGTTTATAAGTTGTTCCTTAATGATAATGACAATTCCTAGGACATATTTATCTTTTAGTCAAAATACCACAACGGTATTTTACACGGTATTTTACACAAAAAAAAAATTTCTTTATATTATAAACCGATACGGGCCGTGTTTATTAAAAAAGCGTTATATATTTATCTTTAATTGAATTTTTGCCATCATCATCATCATCATGTCAGTCTATATAGTCCCTTTGCAGGGCACAGGCCTCCTCGCAGGATGAGAGGGCTTGGGCCGTAGTTCCGTCCGTATTCAATATTCAAAGTAGCAGATCTCTATGGAGAGAATCTGAAGCTGAACTCGGTTCAAGACGTGAGTTATCCGGGTTTATTTCATTTTATTACCATTCGCTCTTGGCCAGTTTTTACTATAAAAGTAAGTCATTTGAATGGAGATGTCTTCCCTATTAGTAGGATCATTAGAAATATCAATCTACTAGCTTTTGCCCGCGGCTTCGCTCGCGTTAAATTTGGGGTAACATAGATTGCTTTCTACGATCCATTTTCGTGTTTTCATTGATTTTTTTAAGGATTAAGTATTATGGAAATACAGATACAGACAGACGTTGTTTTAGACAGATGGAGCAAATTTCCGATCGCAAAAATCAACCTACCTAAATTCTGGGGCCCTAATGAAAAAGGGGTGAAGTCTGCAAAAATTACACAGCTATTTTCTATTTTATGTGTAACGGGGTTTAAGTTGATATCAGCTGTTCAACTTCTGCAGAACTAACCCCTTTTTCGCCAGGGCCCCAGAATTATAATTCGTACAAACTTTGAACCCTTCAGGGGTGGAATTTTAGAAAACCTAAGTGTTCTTTTTGCCCGCGGCTTCATCTGCAACATAGGATAATTCCAGTGGGATAAGAATAAGTCACTTCCATAGAAAGGTATGTACAATGTCCGTTATTGAAATGAAACAGACTTTTTTACCCAAAGAAATTGCAAAGTTCCCGCGGGATAGATATCTTTTTAGATTGATTGAAAAAAACCCTTCACTTCAAAGCAAAAAGCTTTCACAGTTCTTGACTAACTTTGGCTCTCTAAGTACATAATTATTGGTAATAATGCAAAATTCCCAAGAGATAGAAATTTAAGTGACTAATTATACATTTACCTACACCATTAATTTTTTTTTCACTAATTGAAAGCTATACTGTTTTTGACTGTCATGCGCTACTTTTTTCGCGCTAAATTATAAAGTTCCCGCAAGACATGAGTAACTGTTTTGATCTATTTTAAAATATTCTATTATTGAAAGAATTTTGAAAATCTGCCCCGAAGTTATTTATTATTATCTAGCCTGGATTCATATCCGATTGCTGGGCAAAGGTCTCCCCCCCCCCATTTCTCCCGATCCAAAGCAGCCTGAGGCCAGTCGTCGGGAAATATGTCCAGGTCGTTCCGCCACCGTCGTCTGGGCCTACCCCGCCGTCGCCATCCGTCTTGTGGCATCCAATCAGTGGCATTTTTAGCCCACCTCAGTGGATGCATTCGGCTGACGTGGCCAGCCCAGTCCCATTTCAATCTTCAAAGACATCGACAATGCGTGTTTTAGAACGCAGCACCGTGTTCCGGATTCGGTCAAAGTTCGGTCGAAGTTAAATGCACTTATTTTTATTCCGCAGCAATTTTGTTTTTTTTTTTTTTTATGTTATAGAGGCCAGACAAACGAACTAGTGGGTCACCTGATGTTAAGTGATCACCACTGTCCATAGACACCCGCAACGCTTTAAGCGATGCCAGTGCGTTGTCGGCCCTGCAGAAATTTATACACACGCCTCTTAAAGGCACCCAGGTCGTAACTCAATGGGAAGACCCCAGCGGGAAGGTCATTCATCAACATGATGTCGATGAAAAGAACGCTTACGACGGGTGGATCTGTAATGGAACCCCGCAGCTGGAATGAGGTCAAAGAGCTCCTCAGAGCATTCCCCGTTGTAGATTTTTGTATTTTGTATTTTTTCTAAGAAAAGATAGCCGTCAAGGGGATAATGTAGCTCTTACTATCAGTGAAAGGATTTTTTAAATCGGTTCAGTAGTTTCAGAGATTATCCCCAACAAACAAAGTAGAGATCTAATATTTCCTTATAAATTTCCTAAATTTCGTATCGGTGCTGTCAACTTTTGAGAAGTTCTCTAATGAGCAGACGACCCTGGCCGCAGCTTCAGGTGGCCTCCATGATATAAACGCACTATCCCCAGGCTGTACTTTCAAGACGTCACCGCCAGATTATTGTGTTGTCATCAGATTAACATAATATTTTTATCTAGTTTTATTACGTTAGCTTGTGCTTTTATGACATGTACACGAGATAAGAAAGGATTTTTCGAAATTCGTCCCCTAAGGGGGTGAAAAGGGGGGAGAACGTTAGTATGTAAAGTTGTGACTATGAAATTTGGGAAAAACATTCTTCAAAAAATATAAGTGAATACGTATTTCACCATTTTTGAAAATTCTACCCTTAAAGGGGAATAAGTGGGGGTGAAAATTTGTATGGAAAAAATGTTATTATTGAAGATATCATTATAAAACTTTGTGAAATTGCTGTTAAACATAAATAAACAAATACGTGTTTCACAGTTTTTGAAAATTTTACCTCTGAGGGGGTAAAAAGGGGAGAGGAAGTTAGTACGGAAACATGTTATTTTAATGTTGTAAGACGATGAATGTGCGTGTAGTTGTAAAGAAAATGAAAGAACACAAATTTAATTGTTTTTGGAAACAATGGAGGTGAAAAAAGGAGGGGAGGGGGGGTAGAAAAAAACTGTAATTTTAGAGTTACTTTTATGAAATTTAATGAACATTGAAGTGAAGAGAAGTAAAAGAACACGTTTTAATCAACTCATGTCTTAAATTTCACATTGTTTGTTAATTTTACCCCAAAAGTGTTTAAAAAGGGGATAGAAGTTTGCGTGAGAATTTTTTTATTTTTGAATTTATGATTCTAAAATTTAGTGAATAACTCTTGAACAGAATTAATAAAATAAAATAAGTCATTCAATACTTTTGAAAATTTTAACCCCAAGGGGAATGAAAATTGTGTAAGGAATAACTACGTTACTTTTTTAAGTTAAGATTACGAAACCTAGAGAAATCTTTCTTCAAATCAAATAAACGAACAAGCATGTTACATTTTTTAACAATTCTACCCCTAAAGGGCTTGAAAGGGGGATGGAAGTCCGCATTAGAATAAACGTTATTTTTGAAGTTATGATTCTTAAACTAAGTGAACTACTCTATAATAGAATTAGGAAAATACGTGATTAACTGTTTTCATAAATTTCACCACTGAAGGGGTAAAGAGGGGGATGGATATTTGTATAAAAAAATCTTATTTTTTTTTTGTTCTGATTATGAAACTTTGCGAATAAATTCGTGAAGAGAAATAAAAGAACAGATGTTTTCTTTGTTAAGATTAAACAGAGTTTTTTCTTCGAAACTCAACACTTGAAGCACACATTCTTGAAATTTGGAATATAATGTTACTTAATAGGTCTAGATGCGCGCTAAAAAAGGATTTTTTGATATTCCCAAGGGATAGAGAATAATCGGTATTTAAATTTTCATTTCAAAGTGGCCCTAACTCCGTATTATAAATAGCAGAGACTTTAAATTTGCCATGCAGGTCGGTGATACTAGGTAGGTACTTAATAGGTAAAAACTGTTTCAAAATTTTCCAGAATTCCCACGGGATACAATACAATACAAAGACTCTTTATTGTATACCAAAAATATTAAGCGATACAGAACACAGAGAAAAAATTACAAGGTATATGTGTGTATATGATGACAGCACAATAATCTGGCAGTGACGTCTAAGTACGGCTAGGATCGTTTCCGTAAGAGGGAACTCTTCAAAAGTTACTGGCACACACAAAAAACTATTCAATTTCAAGGACAATGCATTTATATCATAGGTACCACCTGATGCTACAGCCAGGGTCGTCTGCTCATAAGAGAACTCCTCAAAGATTGACAGCACCGATACGAAATTTGGGGGTAATCTTCGAAACTACTGACCCGATTTAAAAAATCCTTTCACCAGTCGTAAGCTACGCTATCCCAGGTTGACAGAGGCTATCATTTCTTCGAAAAATTACAAGATTTCCGCGGAATAAATATAAGTGCATTTATCTTCGAGGCTGATTTTCAAAATTCTTTCAATAATATAAAATTTAAAAATAGATCAAAACAGTTACTCATGTTCCCGCGGGAACTTTATAATTTCACGCGATAAAAGTAAGTAGTGCATGTCAGTCAAAAACAATGTAGCTTTTAATTAGTGAAAAAAAATAATGTAGGTAAATATAGTCTCTTATTCTATCTCTTGGGAATTTTGCATTTTTCTCAATAAAAATTCATATCGTGTTAGTAAAAAAGACAACTTAAAAACTTTATTGAGGAACAATAAAAACTTAATAATACTAATTAAAAACGAATATAAATCGATATAAACTATAAAAACTTAATAATAATAATTAAAAACTAATATAACTCTAAAATAGGCCCCTGTGGCAAGGTAGCCAAAGTTAGTCAAGAATTGTGAAAGCTTTTTGCTTTTTGCTTTGAAGTGAAGGATTTTTTTTTCGATCGATAAAGAGTTATATTCATCCTACGGGAAATTTGCAATTTCCTCAGGTAAAAGAGGTCTGTTTCAATTTAATCGCGGACATTGTAACTTTCTATAGAATTGATTTATTCTTATCCCGCGGCAATTGTCCTTAATTGCGCACGAAGCCACGGGAAAAAGGGACACGTAGGTTTTCTAAAACTTTATCCCTGAACATGTGAAGCAGGGGTTCAAAGTTTGTACGAATTATAATTTAGGTAGGTTGTTTTTTGCATTCGAAAATTCGCACCATCAGTCTAAGACAACGTCTGTTGTATCTGTACTTCCATAATAATCCTTAAAAAATCAAAACACGAAATTGGATCATAGAAAGTAAATCTATGTTACCTCAAATTTAACGCGAGCGAAGCCGCGGGCAAAAGCTAGTATATTATATAAATATAATAAAGATTAAAAAGATATTAATCAATGTCTTAGTTACTTTTTGATGTTAGCCCATAATGATGATATTCATGACATAACTCACATTTTAATTGGTAAATATTAGTAAAATACATTCCACACTCAAAAATATATTACAAGCAATTAAGGTGGTCGTCGCTTATCGCGATGCATGATTTTCGTGGTACGGGCATTCAGTTGTAGTTAAAATGCACGCCAGGGCGGGTGAGTGGACGCTGCGGCTTTTTGCCAGAGCGATATTGAATGGGGTACGTATCTAAATATCGAATGTTAAAATACCGAATCTATTAAAATATCGAATGGGTCTTAATATCGAAAAGATATTTTTCGTAAGACTTTACTTTTAGATTGTTATAAATCTAAACCTAAGGGGTTCTATACGATGCCGATTTAATGAATCCTGAGAAGTTTACGGTTTCCGAAAACAAACCTTTCGATATTATGACCCATTCGATATTTTAACATTCGATATTCAGATGCGTTCCCATCGAATGTGCTTCAACTCATCCAGGGTGTGATTTGCGTGATTGTGTTTTTTTTTTAATAATTCGGTGCCTCCTGAGATAAGTGATACAAGTGCAAAATCGTCATTTTACAGGAGAGCGAAAACAAGATTTAGAAAATTCTGGTTTGTGAGCCAAGGGGGCTGGCATTTACCGAAGCACTTTTTTTTATTCATAGAAAATAAATTCTATAAACGTGCATTTAGTGTTTTTCGGTAAATATTGTAGGTTCGAAGAAAATCGCGAAAAATCTGTGAGTAAATAATATGTGTTAGATGATACAAGTTCAGTTATATCATGGTGCACCCCTGGAGCACGCATAAAATATCTCTTGATGTAAGCAAATATGATATAGATAAACTTGTAAAATCCTATAACTCAGCGTTGTATGTTCCCGGCTCAATGTTGCTGAAGTAAATTAAAACACCCCTGAAAAAAAAACCCTGAAAAAAATTTTTTTTTACTTTGTATCCCGTTACAAAAAAAACCTAGCTTATATCAGTTTGCAGAAAGAAAAGTAACTGCGGCATATCAGTTTGCAGCGACACTGAGGCGAGCAGGTTCCGCTAACCCCCGATCCCGCGTCACCTCCCACCACACTCTTTATGCTCGCACTTGTAATACTTGTATCACTTAACAAAACTGTCATTGCATAAATATTTTATGGTATTAGTTTGGCTTTTAGATATAATTAAATTTGTATACCTTTACACTTAAAAATGTATTTGTGAAAAGTGATTCATGACGAGATGTATCACTTATCACAGAAAAAATTATATCAAATTTGTCTCGCATTGGTACGTACATGTTGAGTTGTACCCTGGTCTGGTTTTAGGAAAGTTGGTCAAAAGTGGTATAACTGTAGATATATCAATATTTCCGAAAAAAATACCGAAAAATAAAATGTGAAAATAGGTTCAATTTCATTTATACCACAAAGCACAAAAATAGCCTTTAGATCAATTACATAAAGGGGTTACAACTTGATATATATCAATGTGCACGATTTTTTTCTGCTAGTTGTATCACTGCACATTTCGATCGCGCGCGCACTCCGCGTACGGACGTGTAATTATCGCTTATTGAGTTAACCATAACATTGTGTGAAAGATGGTGCAGTGCAAAAAATGTAAACTATTTTTGTCAACGGACAAGGGTGATGTGATTCGATGTAAGGGTTCCTGTGAAGGAGTCTATCATAAAAAGTGCTTGAACATTAAACAGTTTCAGCTGCGGAATGAACTTTGTGATGGATGTTATAAAAATGTAGGCAGCCCTAAATCACAGTCACCGAAGTTGAACATTGGAGACGTTAATAAAACTAACGCCGAAACGGTATTGATTGAAGTAAATACTAAGCTTGAGATACTTTATGGTCTGCAAAAGCAAATCCAAGATTTGACCGATACCGTTGATTTTTATGCAGAAAAATATCAAGGATTGATGGAATTTAAGGAAACCGCCGAAAGAAAAATAACTGTGCTTGAAAACAAGAACGTAAATTTACAAAAAATCAACGACGCACTTGAAGAAAGAGTTGCATTGTTAGAAGCCAAAGATCTAGAGAAAGAAGTTGAAATAATAGGTCTGGATGAAAAAAAGGATGAGAATGTGACGCAAGTTGTCCAAATAATTGCCCAGAAACTGAATATAAACCCTGATAATATCGATAAAACTAAGAGGGTAGGCAGAGAAAACGAGAAAAAAACGCGACCTATTGTTGTAACGCTCCGATCAAAACAAGATAGAAATGTATGGATATCCAAAAGAAGGACAGTAATTACGAATAATAACATTCTACAAAATGAAAACAACAAACGTATTTATATAAACGAATGCCTACCTCGTTATATGAGACAGCTGTTTTGGAACACTAAAACCTTGTTGAAAGGACAATTCAAGTACATTTGGATACAAAACATGCGCATTCTTGTCAAAAAAGACGATAATTCTAAAATAATCAATATTCGGTCGGACGCCGACATAAGCAGGCTAAGCGCTGCAACGATTGCAGAGTAATTAAGCCGCAACTAAAACTGGTTGTGCGCGACTACACTACGTGATTTTTTAATATAAAATTCGAAGATATTATAAGTAAGATTGATGATGATGATCAAGTAGACTTTGAAAAATTTACCGATATCGAAAAATGGAGTACATACATAAAAACTACAGCGGAACAATTACAAATAATACATTTAAATATAAGATCACTTCGAAAAAATTTTAATGAGTTCTTACTAATAATGAAACAGTGTCAACAACAGATTGATGTGATCATTTTGAGTGAAATAAACGTTAGACAGATAGAGCTTACACTATATGAGATGGAAGGATATAAAATGTATTTTTATACGAGAGAAGCTAGAAGAGGCGGTGGTATTTTAATGTATGTTAAGGAAAGCATAAAGCAAGAAATTACAGACATACAACTAACCTCAACGGAAATATTACACTGCCAAATAAAAATTGAAAACCATAGAATACAGATTATAGCCTTATACAGACCACCTAATAACAATAAAATACGCTTCACAGAAGAACTGGGAGAATTATTAAAACTATTTTCCATAAAAGATCACATCGTGTTGGTTGGTGATATCAATATAAATATCCTCGACACAAATACTACGACTGAGATGTACAAAAACACCCTGTGTGAGTACGGCCTGCAGTGCGTTATCAACGAATGCACAAGGGAAGAGGTCGTCGCCGGCGCGCTGAGTTCGACGTGCATCGATCACGTGTGGGTGCGCAGCGGCGCGCGCGCTGCTGCACACATGCTCACCTGCAAACTCTCGGATCATTATATGGTGGGAGTGAGCCTGGCGATCGCGGGTGGCGGGGAGTGTTCTAAGGTACAACAAATAAACAATGTGTGTGTGATAGATAACAACAAGGTTAAAAATGAATTACAAAAAATAGATTGGGAAAAGTTTTTAATAATGGACTGCCCTCTAATACTGTATGAACGCATTTGTACTACCTTCAAAAATATATATGAACAGTGTGAAACGACAATTAACAGTAATAGTAAACGCGAGAGTCAACCCTGGATAAGTAATACTTTAAAATGCATGATAGAACGTAGGGACGAATTGTTCAGAAAGTGGAAGGCCAAGCCAAAATGTATGGTGTTACGTCTGGAATATACGAGGCACAGAAATAAGACCAATAATTTAATAAATATTGCTAAAAATAAATATAGGAAAAATCAAATACTAGAATGTAATGGGGACTATAGAAAAATCTGGGAAATAATTAATGGATGGTTAGGAAAAAAGAAAGGAAATGTGGATGACGTTATCATGAAACACCTGTGTCAAACTGAGTCTGTGCGTAATGTATGTACTAATTTTGCAAAAACCTTTACAGAGGAAATTGATAGAATAAAGCACAAGTGTAATCACAAGTTTTTAAATCGTACGGAATATGTAAAAAATAGCAATGTTTCTTTTAGATACCAAAGAGTTTCCCCTCAGGAAATTGAAAAAATTATTGATAATTTAAACTGTAATAAATCTCCAGGTGTAGATCGAATTAGAGCGCGGGATCTGAAAATTGTGAAAAAAGAGATCAGCCCAGTTTTAGCTAAATTTATAAATAGGTGCATAGAGTTAGGCGTATATCCGGATGGTTTAAAAAAGGCTATAATTAGACCTATATATAAGCAAGGGAGTCACAAAGACTATTCCAACTATAGACCTATAGCTATATTATCGGTCATAAATAAAATAACCGAAAAAGTAATTGTAAGTAGAATAAGTACCTTTTTAGAGAATAATAGTTTAATATCCAATACACAACACGGGTTTAGAAGGGGTCGCAGTACGTCTACGGCATTAGCGCGGTTCGCGGATGAGGTTAATGACCATTTGGACAACAGGTTGTACGTAGCCATTTTATTCATTGATTTTCGGAAAGCATTTGACACACTGGACCACGGATTACTGGTCGAAGCTATGCAGGAATGTGGGATCCGGGGCCCAGTGAGTCATTGGTTTATTAGTTATTTAAAAAACCGGACGCTGCGTACCCTGGTCAGTGGAGAAACAGGGGAAGAGGCGGAAATAGTATACGGAGTACCGACCGGGTCAGTGTACGGACCGGTCGGCTACACCATGCACGACACGTGCCTGGTGTGCGCCGGCCCGGACGCGTCCGCGCTGCCCGCCCGTCTCCAGGCCGACCTCGACAACATCCTCAAGTGGTCACATGACAACGGCATCATTCTTAACGTGTCCAAGACCAAATGGATGCTAGTGCACTCACCGCGTATGCCAGAACCCCAAAAAAACGCACAGATATATGGTCACTCAAATGAATGCTTACACGATGATAACCCTGATCTATGCAAGTGTGAACCCTTAGAGCGGGTGTATTCTTATAAGTACCTAGGATTAACTATATATAGTAAAATGAATTGGAAAATGCATGTTAATGTAGTGTGTAATAAATTAAGGTCTATATTGTGTAAATTAAAACATTTAAAAAGTGTAGTCAATAAGGCCACGCTGCGTATGCTGTACCACGCTTTAGCGGATTCAGTGCTAAGTTACGGGCTCGTTGCTTATGGGCGAACATTTCAAACACAACTTGAAAAAATTTTGAACTTACAGCGTAGAATGTTAAAACTGTTAATAGATAAAAAAACAAAGAAAATGTGCTATAAAAACTATAATAAGTTATTTAAAATTTGTAATGTAATACCAGTGACCGAAAAAGTTAATTATTTGTTAGCATTGGATCAATATGAGAATCTGGAGTTTAAGCAGCATAAAATATACAAGCGTTGTTTTAGACAGGCAATACGTAAAAAATATGTGGAGCCGCGAGCCTGTAACTATTATGGTAAAAGAACGAGGAAGTACTTAATACCGCGCATTTTCAACAACCTCTTCTCAGAGGAGGAATATAAAACCAAGAACTGTTTCAAAAATAAGTTAAAAACATGGTTGATAGACTCTTTCCACACAAAAAATTGTTAGTTTAGTCAGTAGGTACCTATTAGTTTTGTATAACTAACGTTATGTACTGTAACTATTGTGCACAATGTTGTTAAAACGAGTGTTTTGTTCGCCAACAAATTGTTTTGCAATTTGGCGAAATACTACGATTAAATGTGTATAATAATATTTTACAATAAATTAAAAAAAAAAAAAAAAAAAAAACTTTTCACAAAATTATCTCCGAAACTATGACACCTAAAAGTACGTGAGATAGACCCAAAAATTCGTTATTTTTTTCTGATTATTTCTAAATAAAAACACACAAAAGGGTACAAGTCGAGTTATATCACTGATCACAGGAGGCACAGAATTGATACAGTTAATAATTGTTTACATTCGTAATAACCCTCCTTCTTCGCAGTCGGGTAAAATTAACTGGACTTGGGTTAGATATCTAAATTTTACAAGGATGTCGCGTAGCGGTCCCTTGTTAAATACATATCTAACTCTAAGGGGCTGTTTCACCACCCATTGATTAGTGTTAAATGTGAAGCCGTCCTTATTTGTTTTGTTCCAATATACGGAGACGGTATCACATTTAACTGTCAGTTAACACTAATCAATGGATGGTGAAACAGCCCCTAAATGTTAATGAAGACCATGTTGTAGTATTTGGGAATTCTCGAATTTCAAAGGCCAGTAAAGTGTAAAATCAAAGAATGTATAACACGAATTGTTAAAAGGTAATTTTACAATGTTTCAACGTGGTGCCAGTCGCAACTAAGTAAAATACCACATGGTGACTTTTCGATTTTTATATGCGGAATTACATTTGAAAGGCTATACCCGTGTAAGGGAACAAATTATGCCCCTGACGTTATTAGCCAATGAATATATCCTATGTATTGGTAATAATGCTAGTTATTAATCTGCCAAGTTTTATGTCATTATTATTGACAGTTTCCTTGCAATGTCATTTGAAAGATCTTTTTACTTTTCTAAATATCTTGAAAACTACGGGTCCTTTTCTTTTGTGATTAACGTATGTTGTTAATGGCTTGAAGATAATTAAATTCGCAGAAAACAAGACGGCTCTAGGTCAACATTAAATTGGTTATTTTTGATGTCAAATATTTCAAACTTTTTTTTTGACACTTTCTTGTGAGTCAGCGACACCCACCATTTTTTTGACACTGATGTGACATCTCTTTCCGTACAAATATATATTGGTCTGTAATCAATCGGCTTGGAGCAACATAGTGTTTTTTTTAATAAACTAGGTGCCTAGTCATAATAAGAGCAGTATTGAAAAAGGTTTCAATAAAAATATTATTGGTAGATTATTGAAAGAGATTTGTTGTACTGCACACCCTTGATGAATTAATGCTGGCTGGTTATTACGATACTTTGAAATCCCGAGAAAACATTTTTTTATGAAAATGTCATCGGTTCTTTTGTTTTATATAAGTAGACATTTCTTCCTTTGCTTCGGTGTTAAATACGAGTAAATAAAGATGAATAAAATATTTTATTCTAGACGTACACCAAAAAGCTTGTATTTGTCAGTTTATGGGAAAATACAAAATATACTTGAAACACATCTTGACTTGGAATTACATACAAATTGTACATACTCTGTGTTTGAAATTGTAATTAAATATTTCTTATTAAAATTGATATTGACGTAATTCGGTCAATATCAATTTTAATAAGAAATATTTCACGTCTTAAACATGTCGAGCTAAACTCAATTTAAGACGTGAGTAATCCGGTCAATATCATTTAATATGAGTGAGTCTCACGGTAGTTTCATGATTAAATATTTCTTTTTTATTTCTTTTATTACTTACGAATGATATTGTAAGCTGTACAAGTACATACAGTCAGCAAACATAACAATAAAGGTTTGGCTTTCTGCAAGTATGTATTGCCAATATTCTGCGGCCAAAAATACTAATGAGGTAGAATAACAGTCGCATATCATTTCGCGTTGATTTTAACAAACTCTATACTGTACGTAGGTTTTTATATTTTTATATATTCTATCTAAGTACAAAAGGCGGGCTTAGTGTCATAAGGCATTTCCTGCCAGTCAACAACTTCATTTAGTTATTATAACAACAACACTAACTAAGTAGCAGCAGTAGTATTGAATTGTTTTTAATGAAGTTTTAATTTTACTTAAGTAACTAACAAACTATGGATAATAATCTGAATCAAATGACATTATTATTATTATTATTATTTATTATCATTATTTATTTGGAGGAAACTGTTTTTAACACTTTCAGTGCCAAGAACACGCTAGGCACGTTCTCTGTTCGTAGGCAGTTTTCGCTGCAAAGCGGAAGAATGCTGCTACGCGCTACGAGCGTAGCCACGTAGCGATTGCAGCAGCGAATGTGTTAATGCAGTGTCCACTGTGGTGTGTGGTAGGTAGGTATTTATCTTAGGCATTAATTCATCTAAGATTTGATTACAGACCAATATATATTTGTACGGAAAGAGATGTCACATCAGTGTCAAAAAAATGGTGGGTGTCGCTGACTCACAAGAAAGTGTCCAAAAAAAAAGTTTGAAATATTTGACATCAAAAATGACCAATTTAGTGTTGACCTAGAGCCGTCTTGTTTTCTGCGAATTTAATTATCTTCAAGCCATTAACAACATACGTTAATCACAAAAGAAAAGGACCCGTAGTTTTCAAGATATTTAGAAAAGTAAAAAAATCTTTCAAATGACATTGCAAGGAAACTGTCAATAATAATGACATAAAACTTGGCAGATTAATAACTAGCATTATTACCAATACATAGGATATATTTATTGGCTAATAACGTCAGGGGCAACTTTTGTTTCCTTACACGGGTATAGCCTTTACCATGAGCTTTAAGGTAAATGAACACATTGTTAACACCAAATTGCCGACATACAACAGTGCATGCACTGCTGCTTCACGGCAGGATTAGCGAACAAGATGGCGGTAGCAATCCGGGTGGACCTTTCACAAGGTCCTACCACCTGCAAAATACCTTATAGACATGACTTAAGAGCGAGATACGTCTATAATTTTGAAGAAGGGTTTTGTCTTCCTTCTTAAAAACAGAACAAGCAGTGAAAAACGGGGTTGAAAAAGCTCTGCAGCTCCTAAGTATATAAGGGGAGCTCCTCCAGCCTTCAGCAGCTCTGAAGCAATGAGGACTATCGCGAATGAATTCGCCGCTAGAGGCGCTAATGTAGCGTGAGTTCAACGAAATGTCAAAGCTACGCGGGTTTATTTATAACTAGCTGTTGCCCGCGGCTTCGCCCCCATTGTATTTTTTTTCTTCCATGAAAACCTTCTCCTGACAGTAGCGAACACAACAAAAAAAGAATTAGCGAAATCGGACCAGTCGTTCCCGAGTTATGCGCTTACCAACACATTTTGCGATTCATTTTTATATTATAGAAGATTAGAATAATTTTGTGAATATTTTGCATTACCTGAAATTAATTATGGCAATTATGCGATGCGGGGCAATGAACGTCTGTAATTTGAGACAGTTTTGTCTTTCGAAAACTTTTGTCCTCCCTTTTTTCGAACAAAATGGGGTTACGCAATACTGTGGTTGCTCGATATTTTTATTATGGTACTGTTTTAAGATGTATTAAATGATTTTAATCTAAACTTTGTTTTCACGCCCGTTATAACAGACTTGTAACACATTCGCGACCACATACGCTACGCGCTACGCTCGTAGCGCGTAGCAGCGTTTTTCCGCTTTGTAGCGCAAACTGCCTACGAACAGAGAACTTGCCTAGCGGGTTCTTGGTACTGATACCTCACGCAACAGTGGCGCCATCTAGTGAGGTAAAAAACGATAGCCCTCATTCCACCTTCTCCAGGGGCTCCATTCTTGTCGTCAGAGCCAACAAGATTACAACAAACGTTGACAACAAACGTTGACAACAAACGTTGACAACAAACGTTAATACTATTATATATTCTGTGCAACAAGACTGTATTTTTCGTTAACTGTTCCTGCGCAATTCATAGTCATCCAACTTACATGTGTAGGTATAAAAAAAATACAATTTTTTTGGTTATAGACATTTATTTACTCAAAAGAAATGTTACATATTACACTTAATGAGTATTTTATAAAAAGTAAGCATGTAAGTAGTGACGGTGTATAAAAGCAAATTATTATTCGTGAGCGCTCACACTCAGGTACGTACAGTCACCAGCACCATATCTGACACAGCAAGCGTGCATAAATATCTGATACGACTCTATTTCCAGGGCCGGAAGGACGTGTCAGATATTTTTGCACGCCCCGCTGTGGCAGATATTAATGCTGGTGACTGTACCATCAGTCAAAAAAGTGGTCTATCAATTTTAAAACAAATTCCTATCGAATGAATATGTCGCTAACGTCGAACTTTCAAGTTGACAGACACGCCCATTGGCATTATGGTTTTGTAACATACAAACGATTATCAACATTAGGGTGGTAGACCACATATTTAAAAATAAATAAAATGAAATGTTTTTATTATGAGACAACTAATTTGGTCCTAATTTGGTCGGAAATTCGTCGAAGAACTAAAGTCACTGACATAGCTGGCAAAATATGGAAATTGAAGTGACAATGGGCGGGCCACATCGCTCGAAGAACAGATAACCGTTGTGGGAGAAAAGTTCTCGAGTGGCGACCACGAACCGGAAGACGAAGCGTTGGCAGGCCTCCCACCAGGTGAACTGACGACATCGTGAGAGTTGCGGGAAACCGGTGGATGCAAGTGACGAGTTGTCGTTCATTATGGCGTTCGGCGTTCTAAGGGGGAGGCATTTGTCCAGCAGTGGACGTCTTCCGGCTGATGATGATGATGATGATGAATTTGGTCCATAGCATGTTAGTAACAATATAAACTTAAGAACTATGTTAGTAGAACTACATTGGTATTACGAGATATTTATTAGGTGGTATGTAGTCGCAAAGATGTAGGAGCAGCGTGCAGCGTGTTGAACCTGCCAGCACAGCACTGCCCTGCCTCCCTGCGACCACCTTTAGGAGACTGTTGGAACTGCCCCTCAGTCTGAGTGGGTCGGGTCCCATTGGCCTTACTTGCATTTAGCCTTGACGCGCACAACGGCTCAGTAGTAAACTGACCAAGTATACAAAATGACTTGGTTATATAATGCCATGATTACAAAATTGTCCAAGTTTTAGGAAGACTTACTTAGCAACGTCTAGGTCGTGAAATGCACACGTAGGCAGTTTGACTCAATTGTGTAAAGTCTTGACTGTATTAAATAGTTTTACAAGACCAGACCAGACCATTTACCAACTAAAACTTTATGACATTAAGTCGTTTTACAGCCAATTCCGTCTGCTATACCTTATAGCAATGTGGGCGTTTTACAGACCAAGACATTTTGCTACCCGGACAAAATACAACTAAGGTGGTCTGCTCGCCAAGGCTAAATGCAAGTAAGGCCAACGGGACCCAACCCGTCTGAGTATCAGTAAGGCGACATTCTTACGCATAAGCGCATAAAAGTAGTCCACGCGAGCGTCAGCAAACATGCCAGAAGCATTACAGTAGCGAGGAAGCCACTTCCAACCATCGTCCTTAACAAATTATTATACAATATAACGTACGGTATTGTAGGATTTTTGGGTATAGTTAGTCCATAGACTGCTGGTGTAAAAAGTTTGGCATAATGCCTTAAAAAGTGTTAACTTTACTTCAAGTGTACTACCAGCAAATCTACGAGCCGACAGGTTCCCTCTCACTGCCAGAGTTCTGCGTTCTCTTTCTATATCGCATTCATCTTTAAATTCTTCGTTCACGATATGGCTGATGGTACATGTATAATATACAGCAAGTTATAACAATTTGAAATCACAACCACTGAAAGTGGGTCAAAATGAACTTACAAGATTTGACCTAATTGTAAATCATTTATTTGCATTAAATAAGTTTACCATATAAGGTGTTAGAGATACTTTAATCCATATCCATACTAATATTATAAATGCGAAAGTGTGTTTGTATGTTTGTGTGTTTGTGTGTTTGTATGTTTGTATGTTTGTCCCTCTTTCACGCCGTAACGGAGCGACGGATCGACGTGATTTTTGGCATAGAGATAGTTTATGGACCCGAGAGTGACATAGGCTACTTTTTATCCCGGAAAAATGCACAGTTCCCGAGGGAACAGCGCGCGATAACCGAATACCGCGCGGGCGGAGCCGCGGGCAAAAGCTAGTATAATATAAAGTATCGTCATCCAGCCATTTCTGGTAAACAAATTTTTCTTAATTAAACAATATATTAATTACTTTGGTGTTTATTATTTCCAAAATTTATGGTTGCATACCAACCAATAATAATAATAGTAATTAATTAATAATTAATTAATTATAAGTAATTATGCCGTTGGGCATACGTCAATCACGCACACACATTACGGCACTCAGCCACCGCCGCCTTCAGTCTGTTACACTCCTCGGCACTCTTCATCCATAAGAAGATCCGACCGACGAACACTATGATGATAAACCACATACCTGGAATGCAGAAATATTCAATCACCATTGTCATACGTAAGTGTTATTTATTTCTACTGTTAATATTGTTATTGCAATTTATTTATAAGGGTTCATTAGGTACTACATGGAACCCTAAAAACCTTGCTATTAACTTCATCTAGCGCACGACCTAGGCGCAGCTATATCGATCAGATAAAGGAGAAAGTCGGCGTCGTGTCGTATCAAGAGGTCAAAAACATGGCTCAAAGGAGGGATGTGTGGAAGATACTCCACCGACAAGAGTATAACTCTTAAGTTAAAGAAGAGAATATTAACTTCATCGTCATCACCATCTCGGCCTATATATATCACACTGCTGGGCACAGGCCTCCTCACAGAATGAGGGAGTTTGTGCCTTAGTTCCCACGCGGGCCCAGTGCAGATTCGAAACTTCATACACATCACTGAATTTCTTCGCAGGTCTTTACTGCTTTCCTCACGATGGTGTAATCCACGTTCAATTAAATTCAGACGTGCAAGGGTTTGAACCCACGATTCTCTGCTTGAAAGGCGATGGGTCAAACCACTAGGCCACACAGGCTCGCACTTACTTGAAGGGTACACGGAAAGAAAATGTTTAGTCACATAAACAACTTTTTAAGTTATAGCGGTTTGAAAGTTAGTCAACACGAACGATTACTATGATTACCATTTCTTTAAACGTAAAAAAATAATATTTTATATTATTTCAGATTATTTAACGTAATAGTAAGTCATAGTACTTTGCAAGCTCTACATTTGGAGATTAAAATCTCAATTTAAAAAAAAAGGTGACTAGACATGTTTTTTCCGTGGACCCTTCACTTATTATGGATCGCTTACCGTAAATCAGCAGCCTGTCTCTAAAGGCTATGGACAGCTCAAACAAGGAGCCTTCGAACAGCACCATTGTCGTGATTCCGATGATCACAAGGGCCGTGAAGCTCAGCAGGGCCATTACGGTCACGGACACGAAGAGGAGCTTTTCGCGCTGGAATCACGAGAAAAATAATTAAAATAAGATTTGGAACATGAAACTATCGTGAGACGCACTCATATCGACCTAAACTCGACTTAAGACGTGAGGTATCCAGTATTTTCATTATAAAATAAGATATTTGTAAAGAAAAATTAAGTTTTTCTTAATAAGTTTTTCTTAAAATAAGATTTGGAACATAAAAGTAACGTGAGACGCACTCATATCGACCTAAATTTTATAATGTATTAATGTATGAGTGTAATTTATCATTTTGTGTAAGTAATTATATAATATAGTCTTTGAAATTATATAATCTTAGATTTAAATGAGTACTTATAAACTACTGTTGTGTGCCCTTACAGGGCGTCATGGACCGACTTATACAAATTACCAATGTGACATCTTATTGTAATGAACATGACTTGACAATAAATAAATAAATAAATAACTCGACGTAAGACGTGAGGTGAGTATTTTCATTAAATATAAAATAAGATAATTGTAAAGAAAAATGAAGTTTTTCTTTGATCGACATCGACAATGACCCAATAGATATTTTTATTGAAAACCTAGCTTTTGCCCGCGGCTTCGCTCGCGTTATATTAGGGGTTTAGTCTGGGCGTTGAGAAGTCAATGGGTTAGATTTTCTCTTTTTATAGAGATATAGTTTTTATAGAGCCAACGAGTAAAAGCAAAGTTTTATGCTTTTAGCTTCCAAAATTACTGTTTTTCATACAAAATACTAACTGATTAATTTTCTAAATTTCTAAAACACTTTCTAGTAGGTAGGGCTGCCATCTCTAAAATTAGGCTACCAGGACAAGACGCGTAGAAACCCCGGATTTTGGAGACTAAAACCCGGACATTTTCCGGCGTACATAGCTAGAAGCAAAAAAAAACTGAGAAGAGCAAAATATTCGCGGTTATTTAGGAAAGGGGGCAAACTCGGATTACATGCATTTAGGACCTAATGAATGTATTATTAAAACGATTTACAACTTACTGGAAATTAATTCTTCAAACAATTCTAATTGCATTGGTCTAAAGATTAAAAATATTTTTAAACCCGGACTACAAATGAAACCTCGCCCGGACGCTCCCCGGACGCCCTCTAAACTAGGACAAATCCGGGGAAACCCGTAGCCCTACGTAGAAGTATAAAAAATAGTTTACGACGTGCCGAATATACACAAAAAAAATCAAAAAATTTGGTATCAAACATTGTGACCCGAGAATTTTATAAATGAAGAGAAGAGATAAATGATGATTGATGATAATTAGTAATTAATTATTTAATTATTATTAATTAGTAATTAATTATTAATTAATTATTATCTGGCAAAGAGACTGGTCGACGCCACCGGAGCCAAGAGGGCTGGCAGCTTCCTCGCACAGCGTCTTAGCATCGCCATACAGCGAGGAAATGCTCCCAGCATTTCTTGGAACCATGCCACAAAGGGCCTTTTTTAACCCCCGATGCAAAAAGAGGGGTGTTATAAGTTTGACCGCTATGTGTGTCTGTCTGTGTGTCTGTCTGTCTGTGTGTCTGTCTGTGGCACCGTAGCTCTTAAACGGGTGGACCGATTTAAATGCGGTTTTTTTATTTGATAGCAGGTTTTCTAGCGATGGTTCTTAGACATGTTTCATTAAAATCGGTTCAGCTGTTTTTGAGATATTTAACTTTAAAGTGACAAAGTCGGGGGTTTTCCAAGTTTTTGTTGGTTATTAGAGTTATCAAATCAATCAAATCAGCCCACATCCACCCACTGCTGGGTAAAGGCCTCTTATATATTAGTTTTTAATTATTATTATTAAGTTTTTATAGTTTAAGTCATTTTTAAATGTATTATATGTTCCTCAATTAATTCTTTCATTATTTAAAAAGTCAAGAGGAGAGGCCTTTGCCCAGCAGTGGGACACAGAGGCTAAATATAATAATATAATATATAATAATAATAATAATTTAAAAAGTGATAGATTACCTTCTGCATGAGACTCACGAAAGCCATCGAAAGCAGGCACTGCACGACGGCGATCAGGATCAGGCAGAAGACTATCCTCAGGAAGTAGCTGTACCAGAAGCCGCCCACGTTCTTTACCAACCCGTCGATCCATCCTGACTGGTCTGCTACGAACAGGAAGATGAATCCTACGAATATCGTAGACACGACCTGGAAGAACGACATTGAAATTAAGAGTGTCATTTATACGAAACGCGGACCGGGAAACGAGCTGTCGGTAGGCCTCCAACAAGATGGAGCGACGACCTGGCTAAGATCGCGGGATCGCGGTGGATGCGAAAAGCACAAGACCGGTCTAAGTGGAGAGCCTTGGGGGAGGCCTATGTCCAGCAGTGGACGTCTTTCGGCTGATATGATGATGATGATTTATACGAAACCAACAAAAAGTTGGAAAACCCCCGACTTTGTCACTTTAAAGTTCAATATCTCAAAAACGGCTGAACCAATTTTAATGAAACATGTCTAAGGACCATCGCTAGAAAACCTGCTATCTAATGAGAAAAACCGCATTAAAATCGGACCAACCGTTTAAGAGCTACGGTGCCATAGACTGACACACAGACACACATAGCGGTCAAACTTATAACACCCCTCTTTTTGCGTTGGAGGTTAATAAATAGGCTGCGTTTCAACTAGAGATGTGTGTGCGAGGATGTGTTGCAATTGCGAGGAATATGTTTTTCAGGGACCAATAGAAACATTTCATTACGTATCGTTTCATAGTTGATTTTACCTATTTATCACCTAATTGTATTTACCTATGTTGACGAAATAAATGAATTTGAATTTGAATTTTGAATTACCTCGCCTCGCTCCGCTCAGCTGTTTTCACCAAGTTAAATTTTTGAAAAAAATATGTATAGTCATTCTATAGATACCTACACGTATGTATATATCCCGGATGTGGCCTCTAATATGAACAAATAATCAAAACATAGATCATACTCCTCAAACTGAACAACATTACCTCAGCGGCTTTTAAAAATGATTAGTTTTTAATTTTTATTACACTTTTAAGTTAATTCGAAGAAGAAATGTAAAGCAAAATGGTTGATGTTTGTAGCGTGACAGGCGACGTCAGTTGGGCTCTAGGATGGCGAAAATTGATAGCAGTATTAAATTTATTTGAAAAAAGGAAATTTCTAAGACTCCATTATTTTTAAAAGTCGCTGAACTAATGTTTTTCAGTTTGACAAGGACGATCTATGTTTGAATTTTTTGCTCGTATTACAGGCCACACCCGGTATCCTCGTAGATTTCAGAAAAACAGTTAAAAATACAAATTATTAAAATATTTCAACGCACGCAACCCCCTCTACGCGAGCTTGACTCACTGTTGATGATTTTTATTCATTAAACCAATAAATAATATAGAAATACCTAAAGAAAATAATTTATTTACAACAGCAGAGACACATTACACAAATTAGAATAAAGTAGACAATAATAGTAAGTAGGTATAAAGTACTCACGAAATTAAAAACGTGGAAGACGTATGCGCGAGGTTCCAGCCTGATGCAGCAAAATGACAGTTTTGGTGGCTCGAAGATGGTCGGTGAAGCCATCTCGATGTTTTTTTGTAATTCCCTGAAAACAGATTTCCACCTCATCATCCCAACTATACCTATAGTTTTGTCAATACTACGGTACCACAACAAACAAACAATACCTATTATATTATATAAACTTCCGAGCGAGCGTTACTTCGTAGGTATAATTTGGACGCTGTAAAGCTCCCAGAAACAAAAATATAAGTACTAAGAACTATTTTTTAATGTTTGTGATTTCATTTTGTTTTAAAATAAGTACAAAAAATAAACAAACCGCATATGTAGTTATTTTCAAGATTGGTTTTTGGAATCTTTTTCTATTTTTTATTTCAACTCCAAATTTTTACTTTTACGGCCACCCCGTAAAAAACTTTATCGAAAATTCACACTGAACTATAGATGCACAGAAAAACCATAAAAATAAGACCAGCGCTGGGAATCGTTATTTTCAATAATGTTTCAATGCAATCTTGTTTCTTTTTAAAAATAATTTATAAATGTTTCCTTTATTCATATATTATTCAGCATTTAGACTACCTTTCTTGCAAGTGGCGTTAAAATTCATCCTGTATTATTAAATAAATTTATATCACAGGACACTTGACTGACACCAATTTGACCTAGTTTAAAAGCAAGCTAGATTTTCTTTGAGTTTTTACCTAGGTACGTAGTTTAAGAATATTTTACTTTGGGAACATTATTAGTTAACTTTGTATATAAATAAATGCTACTTATTAAATGTTGTGTATTTCGTAAGTATTACATTTAATAATGTAACTAAGTTATTTAGCTAGCATGAAAATAACATATTCTTTAAGTTTTTTTGCTAAGAAGAAATTTAGAAGAAATAGAGACAATATACAAACAAATCAACTTGCAAAATTTAACATAAACAAAACATTAACAGGGTGATGACTAAGTACATTGCAAGGTAAATAAAAACTAAAAGCGGGGACGCATTAAAAATGCACAGTGTGCAAAATCTAAAAAAATATATCGTCTAAACTGTCTCTTAGTGTAAGTTTTCGGTTACAAAATACCTACGCAGCTACGTATCGATCACGTTCGCATTAAAATCTCAATTTATATGGATATACGAACAGTGTCTCTAGCGGAACGTTTGCGATGTTCGTGTTTCCATACAAATTGAGATTTTGAGAGACGTATAATTTGTAACCGAAAACTTACACTAAGGGCACAGGTATCAGACCATAACTTAGCTTAGGGTGACGGCACCAATATGTTAAGGACAGAAGTACCCAATAATAGATAACAATGATTCAATTCCTTCCTAGCTCACCATTCATTAACTTCACTAGCTATGATCATCAATTATCTGAACGTTAGTGTTAAGAGTTAAAAAAGTAGAGTCCGTTTCATAAAATTTTGATTAAGGAGAAAAAATCGATTATTCGTTCTTGTCCATGACTTGGTACCATCACCCTAGCAGTATAACGTCTCCATGTAGGTACCTGGGCCGATCAACTTTTTACCGACACTATTTTGTCCGCGACATTTTTCAAACAATTGCAGATTTTTGTAAGTAAACATGTTTTATTTGTAATTTAATAGATGGTGTACATGAATACATGCCATCCTACGTACCAAAGTACAACATATGAAGGGTCCACGGAAAGAATAATTATGTCTAGTCACCTAAGCAACTTTTTGAGTTACTTATTGAAAGTTAGTCATCACGAACAATTTTACTATAGTTAACGTTTCTTTAAAAGTTAAAAAAATACAATTTATAATGATATCAGATTATTTAATTCAATGGTAAGTCATAGTACTTTGTGAGCTCTACATTTTGAGATTAAAATCTCAATAAAAAAAAAAAGATGCCTAGACATTTCTTTCCGTGGACCCTTCATATTAAACCGTGAAATATCTTGTTGGAAGTACGACTTTTTGGTAACGCCAGAGACAATTTTTGTAACGCAGGAGACGCCCAAAGTGTCGGTAAAATAGTTGATTGGCTCACCTAACACAACATGTAACGAGAGTACTCACATTTCAACGGCAGGCGGCATCGTTCCTTCAACACTGAAACTCATTCACTGAATGTAAATACTGAATGAATGTTTGGTATAGTACGGTCTTTTATACGCACGCAACAATGGCACACTGACCAATCGGAGCGAAGCCCCTACGTGGCCCCACACATAAAGCAACTAGCTAAGTGGGTGTCGGGTACGCACAGTGTAGGCAGGGTTCCGTACTAATATTGATTCTGATAACCAACAGTTATTGCAAATATTTTTTCATTTCTCATGCTCTTAAAATGTTACTTTAGTCTCTGCATATAGGGACTAAAGCAGCTTTTGTTCTCTAGGGATTAAAGTTTTTTTTTGTTTACTTTGGAAACCCATAAACAGCCAACACGGTGTTTGTGAATAGAGGATTTTTTGGCGTGAAAATAAGCTGTAAATGACGACTGTGAAAAAATATACAAAAACACGATTTAATTTCGTGAAACATAATTAATGATTACGAATATTAATTTATTCAATTATATTAAATATTAATTCATTTTATAGTCCAATTAGTTTTAAGATAGTTTTCAATTTTGAAACTGTTGGCTAAATATGCGAGCTTTTTAACGGAAATCTAAACAATCATAATGCCACTCGAATTACAGCCACCCTCGCTCTGCTCAGGTGGCTAAACATCTCGTGTCATTATGGCTTGTTTTAGTCCCTTGTTGAACAATCTACAATTTTTTTTTCTTGTGATTAACCCTACACAACTCAGTAAAGATATGAGGTGTTTCGGACCATGGGGCTTTAAATTTAAAGTTCTATTCCACTGGCATAGTTATGCGCTTAAAACTACTTTTGTTTTGCTACATTTTCAAATAAGGTGAATTCGGACAACTTAGTGATCCTAAACTTTCATTTATAAATCAATGTACCGGACATTGTATGGCGGTGGTACCACTGTCTCTTGGTACAGGGGTCTTTAAATAATTTTTGACATTTATTACATACTTATCTCTAAGATAAAAATTTGATCGCATTAAATAAATAATTGAATGTCATTGTCTTATATGTAGGTATTATGGTTATATACACATACTATATAGGTATACCTGGGACCCTAGTGAAAACAGGGTTAAGGCTGCAGAAATTACACAGCTATTTTCTATTTTATGTGTATAATGGTTTAAGACGAAATCAGCTGTTCAGCTTCTGCAGAATTAACCCCTTTTTCACTAGGACCCCAGATTTACATATTGTAGTTTATGTATTATATTGTTTTCACTTCTCATGCTCTAAAAGTAAGTCAATATAGCCTTACAAGGCGGGAGTAAAGTGAGTACTTTAGTCCCTAGGGAGTAAAAGTAATTAATTTTTTAATTAACTTCGAGTGACTTAGATAAACTCAAACAGCCAGTTACTTGCAAAAAATAAGATTGTGTGTGGACCATTTTCATGACGCAAATGTTACGTTCTTAGTCTACGTGGTCTTAGTTCTATGCTTTTTCCGCATAGAAGGTGGCGCCACTCTATTTTTCCGTTTGTGTATGGACCATTTCGCCGGTGCTATTTTGTTAGTATCTGTATTGGTAGTATCTGTGTCTGGATGGAAAAAAATACTTACCGTGTAAACTGAAATTGTTGTAGAGCGTAAATCATAAACGATTAAAATAAATTGATTATTCTCACAATGTCATCAAGTGATAGTGAAAATTATGATGTTGACCAAAGAGTAATAGACATAATTGATAATCTTTTGCCGCCGAAATCTAGAAAGATTTATTTTTATTTTTTGTTAAATCTTTTTGTACTAAATTGACTATTTTTTCTCGCAATCGAAGTGAAAAATAGAGTTTTCACCGCGAGACTAAAAGTCAATATAAACCCTCGGATAAATAGACACCCTCGCTAAAGCTCGGGTGGCTAACCACCTCGGGTATATATTGGCTTATTTTAGTCTCTCGATAAAAAATATACTATTAAAAGACTGTATAGTAGCGCTTCCACTATTTTTGACTCTTAAAGTCACTCTTTATCGGACCCTAATGGTTACTCCTCTCATCTAGACAAAGGTTGACTGGTAGAGATCCCTTGAAGGGACGAGTCCGCCTTTGTTAAATTTATCAAATTTGTTTTGTTAATAATAATAATAATAATAATAATATTTTATTTGCATAAAAACATGGTATATATTTGGTGGTAAGAAAGAAGGAGAGTTTCACATTTTTTTGTCACTGTGACGTACAATTTTTTTTAGCTTACAAATAAGTACTTATATGCTTCAATCTTAATAATATTTCATTAATGTAATTATTATTATTATTTTCTTTTGTACAATAGAGTTTACATAGTACATAACATACATAACTAGGTACTGCCAGAAAGCATTAGCTCGTCATCGAGTCTGTTTAGTTTGACCCAAATCCTTGGTAATTTATTGAATCAGGCGTTACTTTGCGGAGGTCCATATCAATGAACTAAAAGATTTTCTTTGCTCACCCGCGACCTTAGGATAGCTAAGTCTATGTAAATTATGCGTGTTCATGCAGTTCCTCCACCTCCACACTGTACGAACACACACAAATTACACAAACCCATCTATCACCACCACCACAATACACTGACGCGTTTCGAACTCAACCAGAGCTCATCCTCAGAGTGACACAACCGTACACCATGCTACCAGTTGTTAGACACTAACAACTGGTAACAACAACACTGGGGAGTCTAACAACTGGTAGCATGGTGTACGGTTGTGTCACTCTGAGGATGAGCTCTGGTTGAGTTCGAAACGCGTCAGTGTATTGTGGTGGTGGTGATAGATGGGTTTGTGTAATTTGTGTGTGTTCGTACAGTGTGGAGGTGGAGGAACTGCATGAACACGCATAATTTGCATAGACTTAGCTATCCTAAGGTCGCGGGTGAGCAAAGAAAATCTTTTAGTTCATCCAAATCCTTGGTCTTAAACGAATATACTCGTTATTAGCCACGGAATTACTGACATATAAATAACCTGTACCTGGGTAGGGTTCTTACTGGCGCGGAACCCTGCTGTGTTCAAGCTTATAGTCTGTGTCATCGCTTGGACCATACGAATAGCAACTTTACAATTACGACGACGGGGAGTCCCCGGGTGTGTGGGCAACACACAAACAAGTCTCATGCGCATGCGCAGTGGGTCTCAGTGGACATGTAGAGACTTGTTTGTTTACCGCTGAAGCAAAATGATGAACGAATATAATGTAACCACTTTTATTATTATGTATTTTGTCAGTAGGTGGATCCCATGGGGATATCGAGATATATAACCTAACTTAGAAAAGTTGGAACGACAATGAAGCGGTCGTTTCAAAGTTAAATGTCTTAAAAACGGCTGAAACTTTTTATCAAACATAACTAATTAACACCGGAAGTAAACTAGCTTTTATATCGTTATCTGTCCATCCGTTACGGAAAGACATTACAGATTTTAGCGTCAAACGTTTTATGTGGTAGACTACTCTACCAGGTAGAGCCTTACTATTAAGCACTTGCTGGTTGCAGTACGAATGGGCCGGCTCGACCGGGTCAGTACCTACCACACTCCCACGGAATATACAGTACTTCTGCTGCTTCGTACGGTGAGGGGGAGATCCGGGGGCCCAACTTCCCTCCTCCTTCCCCCGCTCCTCCCACATTAGCCCCCCTTTTAGGCCGGCAACGCACGCGCACTTCTAATAATGCTGTGCGGGTGTCCATGGGCGGCGGCGATCACTTACCATCAGGCTGCTGGCTCGTTTGCCAGCTATTTGATTAAAAAAACCTTTTTATTTCAGAGACTAAAAAGGTAGAAGAAATGATAAATGTAGCTAAATGTCCAGCTATACATAGGTAAATACAAGTTTTCAAACTTCTTATACCCAATTCCAAGAAGCGCAGTTCGCTTTGTAATCAAACCATTTTAACTTTGAAAGGAATGCCACAGTTAACTGACATAAATCTAAACCTTATCGTGACCGGTTAAGGTCTAGAATTGAATCGTCAACGTAACGTGTTACTCCATGTGCTAGCCATCATAACGTAAACAAAAGATAAGAAAGCTCTAGAGATGATGAAAAAAACTCCGTTGACTAATTTATAACTTCATAACTTTGTCAGCCGTGTCGGGTCACATATCAGCATGGCGTTTCTAGGAATTTAAACTCTTATAATAAAAGCTTGTAACTAAAGTACAATTCAATAGAATCTAAAAAATTTCTACACATTTAACACACCCTGACGTGGGCACGCTTGATTATATATGTCCCTATTGTTGCAATTAGGTATCATCTAACAGGAATGAAAAAAGAATAATAGTCACATCACAAAGCCTTAGGCAGCCCGGTGTTCATATTAGAAGGCTGGAAGTGTCTACAGGATTGTTAGATTCTATTGAATTGGAGTATAATAAGAATCGCTATAGCTAAAATCAACATTTTTACCAAAGCTACACCCAAATAGGCCAAAAACAAAGTCCTGGCTAAATATGAGTAAGTTTGTTTTTTCATGGTTACTGACCCATTTTCAGGAATGAATCATTATGATTATAGCGACGACATAGGTAGGTAAATAAAATACACAAACATTGGACCTTGCTGAATTTACAATAAGGTAGAAAATCAATTGAAATCGTTAAGATCATTACCTATTCACTATTAGATTAATTAGTCGTAAACAATATAATATACTACGAGTATGATTCATTTGCGGTAGCTTATCTATTCATGGGTCCTGGGAGAGTTACTGTTACGCATCTACTTTATGCGTATACTCAACTCAGCGGATCGTTATGAAATTTTATAGGTTTAAGTAGAGATAATTTGAGCTCCAGATATTATGTACCGAGGTATATTAGGACGACCGGATGGCCGAGTGGTTAGAGAACCTGACTAAAAAGCTTGAGGTCCCGGGTTCGAATCCCGGCCGGGGCAGATATTTGTATGAATAATACGAATGTTTGTTCTCGGGTCTTGGATGTTTAATATGTATTTAAGTATGTATTTATCTATATAAGTATGTTTATCCGTTGCCTAGCGTTCATAGTACAAGCTTTGCTTAGTTTGGGACTAGGTCAATTGGTGTCAAGTGTCCCATGATATTGATATTGATATTGATATTAGGTATACGACCTATATAAGAATTGTATGACAATTTTTCCCGAAAACAATTGCTAGTTTCGAATAAAAAGTAGGTTAGTCACCATCACCAGCATCATTATAGTGTCTGTCATATATTTTTGCACACTCCGCTGTAGTAGATATTACGAGTAATGCAGGTGAGTGTACATACCTACTTTAATTTTATAAGTTCCAAAATCAAGAGTTTTCGTTGCAGAACTGCTGTAAGCAGTAGCCAAACGGAATCCACTGTATCACTAGGGATATAATGTAAGTACTCACCGCCATAGTTACGTAAAATAATACTAGTAAAGAAGCTTAGCTTATTCAAGGAAATAGAGTCGTTAGTATTACATTATCCTTCCAAGGCGGTTTTAATCTACTTTTGTCGACTTTCACGACCAGTTGGCCTAGTGGTTAGAGAACCTCACTACAAAGCTTGAGGTCCCGGGTTCGAATGTCGGGGCAGATAATTATTTGTATGAAAAATACGAACGTTTGCTCTCGAGTCTTGGGTGTTTAATATGTATTTAAGTATAGTATCTATCTATATAATTATATTTATCCGCTGCTAACCCATAACACAAGCTTTGCTAAGCTTCCCTTGGGACTATTATTTAATATTATTTTTACTACAAGCTTGTCATCTAAATCTCTGAACCACTCAATACTCATCAAGTACTTCGTTTATATGCTGAATAAACATGTCCCTTGTTTGTTTCTTTCAAGGGTGTTTTAGCTTTAAGTGGATGAACACAGTTGAAAATTTTGAAGTATAAGTATTCAGTATTCAGAACAATTTTTTGTTTACTGGCTCTGTCGGTTCAGTAATGACAGCAATGTTTTAACATGTCTGGTTGAATTAAACCCTTAAACCGTTCTAGAAACGTGCAATTTCAAAACGCCAACAGTAATTACTATCAATATGACGATACTTTGACGTTGTATTGTTAAATTTCTAATAAGGTTATAACAAAAAGACAACATGAAACACTATAAATTTAGGCATATAAGCCAGCTTTAATAAAGACAAAAACAGTACAAAATAATCACATATAGTTCTGGTTATAATTCAATTTGGTATTACAACACTTTTCACAATAACAAGCTTCGCTTCGATAATATGGCATACACTTATTTGGGCCAATCAACTTTTTTACCGACACTAATCTGTCCGCGCTATTTTTCAAACAATTGCAGATTTTTGTGAGTAAACGTGGTTTTTCTGTAATTTAATAGACGGTGTACATGAATACAAGCCATCCTATGTAAGTTCAACCTATTAAACCGTGAAATATCTTGTTGGAAGTACGACTTTTTGGTAACGCCAGAGACAATTTTGGTAACGCAGGAGACGCCCAAAGTGTCCGTAAAATAGTTGATTGGCCCATTTACCTATTTTATATATTAACTTACATTATTACATACGTATAATAGTATAATGTTCTTTGCAAGACACATTAGATAAATTACAAGATGTTTATTCCACCGGAAATATCTGTTCAGTATTTTCGCTACAGTACAAGCGCAGATGTATCAATTATTTTGATTGTACAGTCGTATCTGAAATATCTTTGCTCTTATCTTATGTGATAAATAGGACATGGACATAGGTCAGTGCCCTCAGTGTAAGTTTTCGGAAACAAAACATCTCGATCGCGTTTGCGTTCAAATCTCAATTTGTATGGAAACACGAACAGCGCCTCTAGCGGATGTTCGTGTTTCCATAAAAATTAAGATTTTAAAGCGAACGCGATCGAGAAGTATTTTGTAACCGAAAACTTACACTAAGGATACATACAGTAAATAAGTAATGTAGACATACTTTACGATAATTCCGTCAATTATTGACGGACGAGGTAGAGCTGCAATATTCTATCGTAATGTCGATCGCAAAAATTTGCGTTTCGTGAAGTAATTTGGCCATTTCTATTTGAAATTGTAACTTGAATTTTTTTTTAAAACAAAAGGGTCCCCAATTTTTTTAGTTTTGGGACAATTTTTAAAGCAATTTAAGTTTCTCAAATCGTCACAAATAAGACTGACACAAGAAGCCTACGCCAAAGTTATCTAGATAAACCACGGAAGAAAAAAACACTCAAACGAATAATATCACTTCTATTCTAACCTAAGAGTTCTTGATATTAAATTCTTGGAAAGCGATACATTTGACTCCCTCATTGCGTTTCATGTATCCAGTATTAAAAAATAACAGATTTAGAGAAAGATTTGCATCAAATTTATTTCGGAACTGCCATCGTTTACAATATACTTACAGTTTTTGTACAAAGTTAGAGGTACTTGGGTACAATTTTAAATCGAAATGCCCATTTACGTAAAGGATTTTGTGCAAAGCTGCTCAATTCGGGTAACATGATAAAGATAATTCCTTCTTCTTCCATTCCTCATTCTCTTCCACTATCAGGATCATCATTCCAATAGTTTACGGACTTAATAACTACATCGAATAAAGACTTATCAAATACAAAGGAATTTTGTTCTTAACATTTCATCCAACAGAATTTCGACACAATTGCTTTGTGACGGTTACATAAAAAAGTGATTTAAAGATATCAAGCCGTAAATATAAAATTTAAAACTTGTTTTCTTGTAAATATATCATTATTCTACTGGATGAACGACTTGTCTTCATGTTCATATGTTTTTTAAATGCAAATAAGTACAGTTGTTTGATTTCAATACACTGAAAAAAAAGATTTGTTGACAGTGACAAAAAATTGTTGTTTGTAACGCAACTTGAGTGACTACAAAACTAAGGCCTACTAGTAGCTAAAAGTTAGATGATGTCTTACAAAATCTTTTTGCATTATTAGCATTATTTTGGTTCCTAATTAGTAAATTTTGGCTAAACGTCAAGTAGCCAAACTAGTTCAGCTATCCTTTTTTTTTTCAGTGTATCTTAAATTAATAACTCATATAATAACATTCTATTTCAATCGTCGATTATTTAAAAGTAATGTTTACAGTATATATGGAATCAAATAAGTTTCACACACGCTGTAAAAGTCTCTGTACACTAAATTAAAGTGCAAAATTATCAAGCTTTGATTTAAAATTAGTTTCATTGTAAAAAACCAAGCCAAAATTGGCATTTTTTTAATATCCGTAAATATCCCATGCATTTAAATATACCAACATCTGTTATTGTCATTAAGGTACAGTAGAAGTCTCATATAACTTTGAATCGGATCTGTAAATAAATATTTATTATAAAAATACATTTATTAATATATGAAAATGCAGAATTTTATCGAACACATGTATTAGAACTTACTCTTATTTAGTAGTATACATAGACAGGATTAAGAGTATAATTTATAAACCCCGAAGCTGGGTATCTTAACCTTAAAGTGTGGATTTAAAGTCTTACCCCCTTATTCATAAACGACAATCAAACCTATTTTAGTTAAAATGCCGCTAAAATTCGTTTGTCCTTATCTGTCACTTCGACATTTGTATTTGTTAGATAGGGACAAGTTTTATGAATAAGGGGGTTATTGTCTAACACACTTCGTATCACAATCGTTTTGACCGCTCCTTTCTGTCACGTGGTATAAGTCGAGGGTAAAAAGAGACAACTAAAAGAATTTCCTTGCTCACCCGCGACCTTACGATAGTAGAACACACACAAATTATACAAACCCATCAATCACCACCACCACATCACACTGACTTTTTCGAACTCAACCAGAGCTCATCTTCAGAGTATCACAACCGTACCGTAACTGTTCTTCAAATATGGAGGTGGAGGAACTGCATGAACACGCATATTTTGCATAAACTTAGCTATCTTAAGGTCGCGGGTGAGCAAGGAAATTCTTTTTGTTCATTGATATGGACCTCCGCAAAGTAACGCCTGATGCAATAAATTATTTAAAAAGAGATATTGAATGCGATCGCAAACGTCAGCGCGTTAGATAATACGACTTCTAGCTGTCAAATGGATGGATTGTTCCAGTAACAAAGTAGTTTTTAAGTACAGTGGTTCTTAGCTAAGTTTCCATTAAATGTGCAGTAGTTAACTATTAATTTGACTTGACCGTTATTCGAAGCTTATTTAATTGAGATAGGCACTACGTTTCCCGCCGATTTTCTTTCTCTTTCTATTGGTTATCCCTTCTCTTTCCCCATTCCCCACCACCTGGTAGTGGGGATGTAGCGTTCTCGCTAATCCTCAGAGCTTTTATTCTTCATTGGCGTCTAGTTTCCCGCCGTGAACGGTCGCCCACTAAAGGGACGACCACTATATAGTATCTAGTTACAAGTAACTAACTACAGTTAAAAGTATACATTTATTTCACAAAGCAGGTTGTGACAAATTATTCACGTAAGTTCTTATTTATTTTTTTCGATTTAGGATTATTATCTGCTACACACAGTTTATGCAATAAATATTATACTTATTTCTATTTTTAATTTTAAGTAACAAGATTGTGCAATCTTTAGTAATTTCCTATTACATATTATCTACTCTGTACTATTTATTTCCTTTCGAACGTGAAAGTTTTAAGTAAGAAAAAATGCCTACCCTCATTTTGGATTTTTGTTTTATATCAAAGACTGTTTAACGGTTTTACCGTTCGATCTGTGGTCTTATTTATGTGTATAATTTTAGCCTAACGTGCCATTTGCATATGTGTTGTCATGGATGGTGTTGATGAAAAGCGAGATGCCACGTCAGGCACACAAGCGACCACAAGCGGAGCGCGGGAGCGCTCGCGCAGTTCCAGCTCGTCGAGTAGTAGCAGTTCCTCATCGGAATCTTCGGCATCGAACTCTAAGCGCAGGCGTCATCGCAGGTCAAAAAAAAGGGGGGGCATAAAAAAGACCGACCGCAAGGAGTTACGTAATTTGTCCAAACAGGTTCAACAATTACGCGCACAGCTCGCTAGTGCTAACAACCCTAACCGCTTTTGCGACGACGTGTCAATCATTTCAGACTGCAGTCGAGAACTATACGAAGAAAATGAGCCGCCGCCAAAGCCTATTGAAGTACCGGAAACCCCAGTTGAGTTTAGTTTTGCTCTTAAGACAAAGCTTAAGGAGCCGGCAATGCCACACACATCAGAAGAGCAATTAAAATTACTGTATGATATCCAACAGTTTGGTAAAGAATGGTATAATATTCGATATGCAGAGTTGCAAAAACTTTATAATCATACTCCCGGCTATACCGATTTGGAATCAAATGACGAGGTAAGGCAATATGATTTGAATCCTCATTTAGTACAATCAGACCGAGCCTTTGGGGCCCTCACCTTTTGTGCAGTGAAACAGCAAGAGGCATTGCACGCCGCAGTGCAAGACGTGCTCGCTTGGGCACGGGCTGGCGGAGAGTTTACCCTCGAAGCCTTTCGAGAAAAACTAAATAGTGTGTTTTTAGGTGGCGAGCTTTATAAAGTTTCCGAAGATTTTTTACAGTTAATCTCCGGTCACAGAGCGGAAATAATACAGATGAGGCGTAATGGTATTACGAAACATGTCAAAGATCCGCTTGTCAAGTCTGCACTACGAAAGATTCCTCCATCGGGAACGTCATTGTTCAATGAGGAACAGTTTGCAGCTGCTATTGAAAAATATGGAGGTGTTCGTAAATGTTTTTGGCCATTGAAAACAAACCCTGCTTCGCAAGCAGGCCCGTCAAAGCCGTCAAGCGCCCCCTCGCAGGGAGTAGCGCCACACAAAGTACTCTCGCAGGGTACTCCTTACGATCATGCACACACGCATGCTTTCCCGCCCCCGCGGGGTGGCTATTACCAAAATTATGACCCTTCGCAAGGGTATAACACATCACGTGGTAAGTCACGTTACAATACCGTGTCAAGCAACCAGAACTCCTTTCGAGGCCATCAACAAAGATATAATCAAAGAAAGCCGCATTCTTCAGGGCGCAAACGAAAATCGTCTCCCTCAACATCGAGACCTAAGCATTACAAGCGAGGAAAATATTGACTCCCAGTTCAGAGCAGGTCGCCTCGCTCAGTTTTACAAAGTGTGGGAAATAATGCAAGCTCCGAATCATTTATTGAAAATCATAAGAGGGTATCGCCTACCTTTTATCCAGATACCGCCCCTTGTTCATCCGAACTTAGTCGGAAATGCATTCGAATGCCCACATTCGGAACAAATGAGTCTTGTTATCAATCAAATGGTGAGCCAGGGCATTTTGGAAGCGGTCGACACTTCACCAAGTTTTCTTTCCACGATATTTCTCGTACCCAAAAGCGACGGCACTGCTCGCCCAATCTTAAACTTAAAGGCTCTGAACAAATTTATAAAAACAGAAAAATTCAAATTACTAAACTTGCACCGCGTGCCAGCGTTTCTTCAATCGAACGATTGGCTATGCAAGATAGACTTTTCCCAAGCCTATTTTCATATACCTGTGAGCAAGACGCACAGAAGGTTCTTACGTCTTATATACGGACAAGTCCTATTCGAAATGACATGTTTACCTAAGTACGGCACCCAAAGTATTCGCGTCGTTCACGAATTGGATAGCGCAGACCTTAAGAGAACTCGAGATACGGATCATTGTCTATCTCGACGATTTTTTAATTGCTCACCAGAACAGGGAAACCTTATGCAAACACGTGAAAATAGTAACCCAAAGATTGGAGAGGCTTGGCTGGCTAATCAACTACGACAAGTCCACGTTAACCCCGCAAAGAGCACTAGTATATCTGGGTGTTTACTGGGACCCTTGGGCAAATCTCAAAAGTCTCCCAGCAGAGAAATTACCAAACCTTATAGCTCAGTTCTCAAGATAATGTCCGACAACAAAATCAATCGGAAGGATTTAGAGAAACTGATCGGCCATCTGAACTTTGCCAGTTTTACAGTCCCATTGGGAAGGTTGAATTACCGTGCCCTATTAAATCTAATGAATACAATCCCAGAAGACTCGAGAAAAATATACACAGTACCTACAGATGCCAGGGACAATCTAACATGGTGGTCACGCAATTACCATTGTCCCTCGTTAATTCATTTCCCTCCACCAACACATTTTCTAACGACGGACGCGTCGGACCTGGCTTGGGGAGCACAGCTAGACGGTCAGTCTCTCTGGGGGCATTGGACAAGCCTGGAACAGACCTTACATTGCAACCAAAAAGAGATGCTAGCCGTGTTAAAAGTTTTGGAAGGTCACGGTCAGTACCTGAGACACACTACCGTCCTAGTTCAGAGCGACAACAAAACGGTGATAGCTTACCTCCGAAATCAGGGAGGAACGAGGTCGACCCCACTTTTAGAGTTAACATACCGAGTCTTCCATCTCCTCGAACAACATCAAATTCACTTGAATCTGTTTTACATTCCGGGAAAATACAACAGCCACGCAGACCATCTTTCAAGAGTACGCATACCACCAGAATGGCATTTGCTCCCCGAATGCACAAAGAGAGTATTCGCCAAATGGGGCATACCCCAGATAGATCTGTTCGCCTCCAGGAGAGCACATGTAGTATTCAACTACGTAACACTCGATCAGAACGACAAAGGGGCACTTTATCACGACGCTTTTTCTCGGACTTGGACTTACGACTTGGCATGGGTTTTTCCACCGCCGTACCTGATACCCAAGGTGCTAGCACACTTAAACCAGGCAACAGGGATATACCTGCTGGTAGTTCCCCGATGGCATCAGGTTTTTTGGCGAGCAGATGTGAAGGCACGCGCACTGGCAGCTCCATTCACGCTGCAACATCTCGACAGAGTGCTGAGAGACATGAGTACAAACTTGCCACCGCCGTCAGTACAGGAAATGGTCCTGGAAGTTTGGAGATGTGGGGGTGGACAAAAAGTTTAACTAATTGGAATTCTGAGCAAATAAGCCTTCTTCAGAATTCTTGGCGTGCTTCTACTCGTAGGACATATAACGCAGCTTGGAAAAGATGGTTGACTTGGTCTGCTCAGCATAATATTAACCCTTCTGGGCCCTCAGGCGAAAACGTGGCGAGATACTTAGCTGATCTTTATCTAGTCGACGGACTGTCTTATAATACTATTCTTTTGCATAAGTCGGTAGTCTCAACCTTGAGTAATGTAGATTGTGCTAATAAGATCAGCTCTAATGCTCTGGTTAGAGAAGTACTTAAATCAATATCTATTAAAAACCCAGTTGCCGTAAAAGCTCCTATTTGGAATATCGACACCCTTATAGAGCACCTAGTGAAATCCAAAACTAACGAAAACAACATTTTTGAAGCTTGCAGAAGAGCAGCGCTATTACTCCTTCTCTGTTCTGGACGAAGAATCCACGATCTGACTCTGCTTAATGTTGACCCCAAGCATTGCATAGTGGAAGATGATTCCATTGTCTTTTGGCCTGTATACGGATCTAAAACCGACTGTTCTACATACAAACAGTCTGGTTGGAAACTGTTTCGGAACACTAGCTGTCAAAGTTTAGATCCAATTTACTGGATCCAAAAAGTTATGGCCTTATTAAAGGACAAGAGGGATTCGGCTGGTTGTAATAGTTTATTTGTCACCTTCCGAGGCGAAACAAAAACAGCCTCACGTGCTGTTTTAGCGGGATGGATAAGATCAGCGTTTAAAGAAGCAAGTATATCGGCAACACCTGGAAGCATACGCGCAGCGGTTGCCTCCAGAAATTGGGTGGATAACGTACCGGTGGAAGAAATTTTGTCTCGGGGAAATTGGCGCTCCGGTAATACTTTTAGTAAATTCTACAGGCGCGAGGTTATGCCTGCTGCTAATACAGATCACTCTCAAAATGTAACACATTTATTTCAGCCTGTTGATTAAGTGTCAATGCTGCCAAATATTTTTTGTGGGATATGTACCTTGGTATCACTTCCCTTTTGTTTGTATAAAATGATTTTTTAGGTTTAATTTTTGAAATATTATGTTGCCTCTAAGCAAATAAGATATTGCCTATTTATGATGATACATTGGTTGACCTCTAAGAGATTTTTGTTGTTTAATATGATCATACTGTTTCTATGATTTAATAATTTAAAACTGGAATCCTTTCGATGATTACTAGAATTGTACTGCTGTAAACAACAAAGTACGTCTTTCCTTTTTGCTTTAATAATATAACATTACTTACTAAGGACTCCCTGTCTTTAATTTAAAGCCATTCATATATCGTGTCACATTGGCATCCTTCTCTACCACCACCAGGCGATAACAAACAGGTCTCAATTAAATAAGCTTCGAATAACGGTCAAGTCAAATTAATAGACGCGTTTTACCTACCAATAAAACGCATATTAATTTACTTACCTTATTCGAAGCTTATGAGTAATCTCTGCCTGCTGGATTAATTTCGATCCAATGAAGAATAAAAGCTCTGAGGATTAGCGAGAACGCTACATCCCCACTACCAGGTGGTGGGGAATGGGGAAAGAGAAGGGATAACCAATAGAAAGAGAAAGAAAATCGGCGGGAAACGTAGTGCCTATCTCAATTAAATAAGCTTCGAATAAGGTAAGTAAATTAATATGCGTTTTATTGGTAGGTAAAACGCGTCTATTAACATATTGTAATTTTAACCTTTTTAGGGTTCCATGCCCTAAGGGTGCCAAAGGAACTCTATTACTGAGACTTTGCTGTCTGTCTGCCGTCCGTCTGTCACAGGACTGTATCTCTTGAGCCGTGATAGTTAAATTGAAATTTTCACAAATTATGTACTGAGGTAGTACAGTATAAAATGAATATTTAAGGGGGCTCCCATAACACAAACGTGATTTTAATAACGGCAACAGGTAGACGCTTAAAATATTCCCAGAATATTTAGTTGGATAATCACTTTAAAAATAAATAATTAAATTAAAATAAAAAAGGGGGGCTGCCATACAAAAACCTTGATTTTTTGCTAATGTCTAATTTTGTATAGATGATGGTACGGAACCCTACGTGCGCGAGTCCGACTCGCACTTGCCCGGTTTTTTTAAACAATTTTATCAAAGTATTTACCTAGTATCGGTAATTATTTTAATACTTAGTTAAATAATATATATTAACAAAACCATTATGATTATAACTGTATAAGTACAGTCATTCACGATGAAGCGTGCCGTGGTTATTACAATGTCATTATTATTCTCCTTAATGGCGGCCTTTAAGGCTTGGGCCAATGTCAGTTAAAAAAAGATAAATATATTCTTCTTCACGTAGTACGGTGATTGTAGTTTTTGCAACTTGATAGCAAAATTCCAAAAACCACGCGGAGACAACTTGCGCATTAAAAAATGTCAGACACGAGAGCAATATCGAATTTTGTGATCACTGTTCACTGTTAAGGTTAATCGCCGCATAAAACACTATCAAAATTATACTTCAACTAGCCAAAGAAGCAGAAATACCAAAATTAGATATGATGAAATATGATCCACATCCGCCACGTTCGAATGCCACAAATCGAATCCTATTACAATGTCATTAATGGCTAATTTTGACAAAATCACGCGTTTTCGTAGATGGCACTAGACAGTGCACGTCGAGCAAAATGTTTGCATTACAATTCTCTCATACAATGACAAAGTCGTTATACAATATTATAAAATACACCGGCGAGCTAATAACGGTACAATTTCGAAAGAACACTTTAAGTGTTCACGTTATTATATAAATAGAAATAAATGCATATTTTAAATCAGCCTAATAATCAGCTTATAATAACAAGTACATTTTTTTTCTTAAAAAGTTAAGTAAATACGTTTCCATGTATATTTGAGTTTACTTATATGCAAACACTACACATAACTACGCGATTATACAATACATAAAGCGCTCGAACTGGCTGAGACATTTATATTACAGTATAATAATAAATCTACATATCGCCACTACTTTGAAAAAATCTCGTATCTAAAATCAATATGTCAACAAAATTGAACCTTGATATAATGTCTATAAAGTTCACTCGGAAAAATTATCTATTTTGAGCTATGAGTTTTTTTTAAATTAGTGACGATATTCCTTATCTTATTTCATCTATTTAAAATATAGCAAAGAATAACTTTCAAAAAACACTTTTTTTTCTTCGTTTTTTCTGTAAACTTTATTATTTTTTTATGAAATTCTTTTTTTTGCCATAAATCTTTATTTATGATAATAGAAGTTTAAACTCGATTCTGGTTTTCGTGGTCGTTATTTTTTGTTTGAGGCATTCCCACATAATATACATATATTAGTTGATGCCATTGTATCGTTTTGTTTTTCTTTATGTGAATTAAGATTAGTTTTTGGAATCTTTTTGTATTTTTTATTTCAACTCCAAATTTTCGTTAAAACCCATATCGAAAATACAAACTGAAATATAGATGCACAGAAAAACCAGAAAAATAAGACCAGCGCTGGGTATGGAACCAGGTCCTCGGCATTCCGTGCCGCGTGCTATACCGCTACACCACCGCTGGACAACGGTACAGACACGAATTTATTTTCGATATGGGTTTCTTTATGTGTTTAGTTCGTGACATTACAATGTCGTATATCTTCACTTCCAAAGTTATTTCCCGCATATCCTACTCTAGTATCAAACGTGCTTATTCCCATTTTCTACTTCTAAGTAGAACAGGCACCATCAACTCTCAGCCGCTTACCCACCACAAATCTATTCTATGTATATACCTACCTATATTTCTGTGCGTCACTCTTTGGCATTCGTTTATAAGTAAGTATGCCTAAAAAACCATTCAACAAGAACCTGTCGAAGGTACGATACTTACTTTAACATGATGATCTTTCTTCGATCCTAACTTCAAAATGATTACTTAAGTACAAAATTAAAGATAAGTACTGACGCAATGCCTTCTTATAGTTTCTCGCCGTATCCTATCCAAAGATGTTTTCCAAACCTGTGGTTGATTTTCCTACATTCATAAATGCTTGGTATAGTCTAAAGATAAAGATATTTTAACTTTTGACTTTATTTATTTCTGCATTTCATTCCAGTTTTCGCCCTGGGTATTCAAACTCGATTTTAGTATACTTTTTTTTCTTAGTTAAATTTTTAGGCAGGTGTTGTTCGTATGAGTTGACCCGAGAAAATGCATATAAGTAATTCAGTGAAGTAATTGGCACACTATTATTTAAATTCAGACATTTTGTATTATCTAGAGAAAATACCGCAAAAAACTTCTTGTTGAGTCGATCTATCTTTCCTTGTCCATATAATACTTTGAACTTTCATGATTCTTACTCCTAACTATAAGGTACCACACATCCGGGACTTATTACTCTGTCTGTCTGCTCGTGACCACGGCCACTGCAATGTGGCAGAAACGTCGAGCCAATTAATATTCGTTAGCGTGATAAGTCCCGGATGTGGTAATAGTTATTCCTTGTCCATATCTATGTAGGTAAGTTGGGTATTTGAGACAAATATTTAGTGATTACTTTAATTCCGAACAAAGTGACTTTATCACGTTACACTTTTAACGAACTTGCCACATAAATTATAGTGAACTAACCAGCAAATTTTTTTTCTTCATCCGACTGGGGCAAAGCAACTGGCTCTAGCATACACATTTACCGTTTGGGTTTTACCGTTCGGGCTCCACAGAAAACCAGCGTTACTACACATAATGTGCGGCAACACATGCTGAGTGGAAACCCTTTTTGGTATCCTGTCGTGTCACCAAGTAATATAGTTTTAGTGCTAGTTTTAGTCTTAGTCTTAGGTGGTACTTATGGAGCCAAAATAAATCTTTCTTTCTTTCTTTCAAAAACAATGGGTCACTTTTACACAACTTTGCGCGGAATGTGAGTGAAATTGTCGGGGAGTGGCTGGGTCGAAACCTCCTCATTACCTATGTACAGCTAGTTTTTCATTTTATATTCACTTCAGTCCGACTAAAGCAACAACTGAGCAGCCTGGTTGCTTGACAGGGCTATTGAGCGAACGTTGTTATCATTTTCCTCTTTAGATTAAACTTTGTAGCTTAATTGGATCGTTAACATACCTCTTGTTTTTTATTGTTTTAGTTTCTCAAGTTAAGCATGACTTTGTATTAAAAAATATTATATCAAAAAATAAATCTCTCTTAAAAGAAACAAGCATTGCCCGATAAAAGCCGCAAAAAAAATGTTTTTGCTCACGTTTCGCTTACGAATAAAAATAATGAGAAATCTTGATATCTCTAAAATTCATATCAGTACAAGAAATCTGACATTAGAGTGGTGAAACACTTTTCAAATTGTTGTATGTGGGTGATTACAGACTTTAGTAGGGGGTGTTTGGCCCCTCCATATCCTTGGCACTCCTCAAAAGCAGGTAGTAGCTGTTCACACACAAGATGCAGTATGCCAGGAAACCTGAAACCGAAATATGGGTATGAGAGTAACAGCGTATTTCAGTGACAGAAATGTTAAAATCCGTGACTGAACCATATAAAAACGTATTACAGCTGCAAATTGCAGTGGCACTGGGTTAAGCTATTAAACTGTCGAGTAAATAAAATATGGAACCGACTTCAAAAACCCTGAAAATAATTTTCTACTAGTTTTAAGTCGGTGCCTCAGTACGAGCCAGCAGGAGTGCAACTACAGTCGTCTACCTCACCTATATACTATGTATATATTGGGCTTCAATCACACCTGCTGGCTCGTGCTGAGGCGCCGACTTCAAACTAGTAGAATTTTTTTTTCAGCATTTTTGAAGCAGGTTTCATTTTTCGTTAAAAACATTTTTTTTTTTCATGGTTTTTAGTTATTTGTAGACAAAGTGCATCTCACAACTATTACTAACTATTCCATTAAGCTCAAACACGGCATAGTTATATTATTTAATAATAGATCCGAGTACCGGTACCTACGGTCTTTTTTATCAGGTCCAGTTCACCAATGATACTTTTTGAATGTAAATACTTGACTTGGTGTTAAAAATTATAAAAATGGCTATAGGTGTACTTTTAAAATTAGAGGGATGCCCTCGATTTCTCTAAGATCCCATCATCAGATCCGATCCTGACTTGGTGTCAATGGGACCACCACATCGGAAGTATGTCCTTTAGAACTAAAAAATAATTTTGAAATTCGGCCCACAATTGGCGGAGTTATCGCGTAACAAACAAAAAAAAATTACAGACGATGAGAACCTCCTTCTTCTTTGAAGTCGTCGAAAAGAAAAATTAAATAGCTGGTTTCATATTTCCAACCAGCTATTTTGCCTTACTTTGGAGGCATGTTGGAAACTGTAGTAAATGCTGTACCATATTTAGAAGTACAAACAAGATCTCAAACTTAAATTTTCCTAACTTCGGCCTTTCAGCCAGAAAAGCCGTTTTTAATGAAGAGTGATTCGTATACTTTAGTTTGAGACTCGTTGTAGTTTTATGAGAAATCTAATTTGTAGTTCAATGTTGCAACTTCTACCAATGCTTTCCACACATCTCTAAATTAAGTGAAAGCGAGTTGCAGATCGACGAGCGTAGTGTAGGACGATTACCAACGAGATGGACGGATGACCTTTCCAAAGCCGCGTGTTTAAGGTGCATGCAGGTCGCTTCCAATCAAAGCAAATGGAAGTCCGTGGGGGGGGCCTGTGTCCAACAGACTGACTATGGACGGAAATGAACTTTGGAGTGACAATGTCGGGAGTTTTTCAACTTTTATAAACCGTACTAGCTTTTGCCCGCGGCTCCGCCCGCGTGGTATTCGGTTATCACGCGCTGTTCCCTCGGGAACTGTGCATTTTTCGGAGATAAAAAGTAGCCTATGTCACTCTCGGGACCATAAACTATCTCTATGCCAAAATCACGTCGATCCGTCGATCCGTCGCTCCGTTACGGCGTGAAAGACGGACAAACACACAAAGACTTTCGCATTTATAATATTAGTATGGATAAGGTTATTATTTGTCATACGTACCGAAGACGACCAGTCCCTCGAGGAAGGCGAGGAATATGTCGGAGCCGGTGCCCGAGACGCCGCGCAGGAGCGCCGTGATGATGATGTACAACAAGGCCGCAACGTACAGCGTGCACATTATATACACGTACGCGCGCAGCACGCTCACGTGACGCTGAAAACATTACCCAGTATTAAATACATTGACATTTTGAACGTTAAGTTTCAAGTCATAAGTTCAGGGATGACCAACGAATGCTACAACTGGCACGCGATAAAATAAATCTACAAATGTATGTATGTAATTCATTGATATCAAGCATTATTTTCAAAAAGAGAGTATGTGTTGATATTTTAGTTTTAATTGGTTTTTTGTTTTATTTATTTTTTTTACTTTGCGTGCCAATCTACCTGCTATGTAAGCCATTCTAGCTAGTCTGAGTCAACGGGGACAGGCTGAAAACTAGCGCTGGAAGCTTCTGAGCAAGCGCAGCACAAGCTGAGCCTGTTCCTTTTGTCACACAGTGCAAGGGACTGGCAAATACATATCTACTTACTATATTAGTTTATTGTTTATTTGTATTCTGTGTGTCTATCCTGTATTGTTCATGTTGGCAAATAAATCAATCTTCTTCTTCTTATTCATTTGGGCTACCAAATCGCAGGTTGGTATTCTTCGGCCGTAAAGGGATGTCAGTCGGCACACCCAAGTAACCTTACCTTCTGCACAGCATAGAGCAACGCCAGTGCGAGCAACACGTGGCGAATCCGAGCACCAGCATATACCAGATGGAGTACAGGTAGTCGCCGGCGTCTTCAGTGCCCCAGTATGAACCCGCGTCGTGTCTTACCTTCTGCACAGCATATAGCAATGCCAGTGCGAGCAACACGTGCACGACGGCGACGACGGCGAACCCTACGGCCAGCTTGTACCAGATGGAGTACAGGTGGTCGCCGGCATCTTCCACAGTGCCCACGTAGGAACCCGCGTCGTGCGCGAACAGCGAACAGATCACCACGAACGACGTGGCCGCGAGCTGGGAAACAAGATGGTGACGAATAAAGTTTAATCATGTGATCCCTGCTTGAACCCATTAGCCTCTGTTTGTGGGGCAATAGTTCAAACCACAGGCTACTAAGGCTTTTTTTAACCGATGACAAAAACGGAGGAGGTTATCAAGTCGACGCGTTAATATTTGTCTTTATGTATGACCACGCATAAACAAACATAGTCTGATTTAAATAATTCTTTATTTATTGGATAGGGTATACCTCGGAGGCCTTTACCCAGAACGGAGACATGTCTTGAATTATTTGTTTAATTAAATTGTAATTTTGTAATTTTTAAGTGCATGGAAATAAAGAGGCTTTATTATTATTTTATACCTCGATGTTGATCCTATATAAATTTGGAAAAAAATCTTCCCTAAAGGTGGAAAAAAATTATAAAATAAAAAATGAACAAAAAAATTAAACCGCCGAAATAACTGAAAAGCAAAACGTAATAAATCTTTTTTGTTTTTTTTTTATTCGACTGGATGGCAAACGAGCAAGTGGGTCTCCTGATGGTAAGAGATCACCACCACCCATAAACATCTGCAACACCAGGAATATTGCACCAGGGGTGTATTTTAACCTTAATCAAGGCTTCTATCCCTCCTCCGACTCCACCGACTTCAAAGTGGTACCTTGATCAAGGGTAAATACAAAAGATTTATTACTTACGTTTCAGTTTTTTCGGCGGTTTAAATTGTTCTGTAAAAAAGCTTTAAAAGCACAGTATTGTACTCACCAAATGCATGACACCGACGACCCTGGCGCCAGTCTCCAAGCCAAGACAGCAGCAGAAGGACTCAATGTGCGGCAGACCCATCTCGCTGCTCTTAGACTCCCTGGAAACACGTTAACTTTTATTAGCAAAGTAATATCCAGAACTTAAAGGAACTGAATCTTTAGGAGTCAAAGACTTGAGCATCTCCTAAATGAAAACCAAGTCTTATTACAAAATACCGCAAACGCAATTGTAAACGTAACCGTAATCGCAAACGTTCCGCTAGAGGCGCTTTTCGTGTTCGCATATAAATTGAGATTTTAACGCGAACGCGATCAAGACGTATTTTGTAACCGAAAACTTACACTAAGGGCACAGAGCAAGAAATGTAAAATAGTTGTGACGTTGCCGTGCTTTTTGATGTCTTCCAAGCTAGTGTCGCTGCTTAAGTGACTAAATAGAAAGAAAGAAAGAAAGAAAGAAGAAAGAAAATACATTTATTTAACGCCATAAAAATAAAATAAAATAAAAATAAAAATGAACAATAAAAAAAAAAATAACAAAGAACAAATACCAAAATAAAATGACGCTAAATAGGTCCCCACTCAGCATAATGCCACGGCAAGCCGCAAATAAGAAACAAGCTGAGATATGTGGTTCATAGGAGAAATTTAATTTGTGTCTGTACTCCTGTCCAGTGGTGGCGTAGCGGTACAGCGCGCAGCACGTAATGCTGAGGACCTGGGTTCGATTCCCAGCGTTCTTTTTCTGGTTTTTCTGTGCATCTATGTTTCAGTTTGTATTTTCGATGATGTCTTCCAAATCTGTCACCATCTTCGTAACAACCGGAGAACACCCAGTACTGAGATCTTATTATCTAACGCACTCAGAATCGTGATCGTTTCTCACTACTTTGTTCTGTAATATGGTATGAGATGGGGATAAAAAGATATTATTATTTTGAATGCGACTGCGAGCGCCAGAGCGTTATACAATTCGACCACCGGACCCAGAACTTTCCAGAGGATCTTTCCGAGGATCGGTTTTGTATTCGCAACGCGAAATCTTGCTTAACACTTCGTCTTTATCGCTTCTCCAGAACTTTACGCCCCCAACGGCCTTGGCTTCCGCAAATGAGTCTAACTACTCAGAATAAACTAATAAAACATCGATATCGATATCGGGAACTCATTAAAATCAAACAAAAGCTAAAATATAATAACAAATCCCGTAACAAATAGGTATATCAAACGACAGAGGCGTCTTTAACTATACCACAGAATAGATAATAGTACAAGTAACTATACCTAGTGCAGGAGTGCCTTGCACACGGGCGCCGGTCGCGGCACTTTGTACCTATTCCATTTTGACCGCGCGCTTCCTAAATGCCACTAAAGTAATAATTGCATACGGGCGCTACATGAGCTAACGAGGCCTCTGTCAAACGATAAATATTTAAATATCTTCGAGGAGTAACTCACTGTCTGGCGTCCATGGCGATTCTTAAGGATGCACTAGTGGCATCGTGTATCACAATTACGCTGTTTTATGCGCATTAAAGCAAAAAGGTGACTTGAGCCTGTTTGCGAACAATCGGTATGTACCTCTACAATGTTGACGACGCCAAGTCACGAGCGTTCGGAAAGCGAAAATATTTTGTATCCTTTACCTACTATCATAGAGCTAGAGATTATTATTTTTTCCATGTTATTCGGGAATCCGGTGGATGTAAAGGGGAAGGTCAGCAGTGGACGTCTTCCGGCTGATGATGATGATGATATAAATAGGCCAATCAACTATTTTACCGACACTTTGGGCGTCTCCTGCGTTACCAAAATTGTCTTTAGCGTTACCAAAAAATCGCACTTCCAACAAGATATTTCACGGTTGAATAGGTTGAACTTACGTAGAATATTATATACTTATTCATGTACACCATCTATTAAATTACAGAAATAACATGTTTACTTACAAAAATCTGCAATTGTTTGAAAAATGTCGTGGACAGATTAGTGTCGGTAAAAAAGTTGATTGGCCCAAATACAGGCTCTATCAATTTAAGAAGTATTCTGTGTCTAGGAATCGATCTAAAGATCTTCAGGAAATACCGTTGTAGGTGTTAATTTGTAAGGCGTGCCAACAAAGTTAAACTGATACCGGAATACATATAGCGCCATTTAGGGTTAACTACCTTTAAAGACGTACTCACTCGTCCACGAGTGTTATCATATACATATCAAGAGCTAATAGTAGGTAATGTCAACTTGCTTTAATCTTGCAAAAGATTCCCAACTAACTCTGTTTCTAAACAACAACCTATTTGTACTATTTCTAAAGTCTTCGACTTAGTATTTCTCACCAATTTCTAACCATGCCGCATTTGAGCCTGGCAGATATTCATCAAACATTATTCAAACAAGCATCCCTACTAATATTATAAATGCGAAAGTAACTCTGTCTGTCTGTCTGTTCAGCGGTTTCACCTCGAAACCGCTGAACCGATTTTGATGAAATTTGGTATAGAGATAGTTTAAGCCCCAAGGATGAACATAGGGTACTTTTTATTCCGGTAGAGGGCGCCACCGCGCGATTACCTACATCCGCGCAGACAAAGTCGCGGGCATAAGCTAGTTATACATAAAATAAAGCCAAATTAAGACGACTGTAAGGAGGTAGATAACTAATCTTCAGTTTTTTAAAAGTCTGGCAAATAATATTAAGTAAGTTATGTATAAGGTACAGCCGATGACATAAACATCTATCTACATTATAAAGCCATATTGGCATAAAGGTGTATCTCATAAAGATATCTTAGACGTCTTGCTTGGTTATTAATTATGACAAACTTCGTTTTTTACAAGCTTTTATTTAGTTTCACCTGTTTCGTTGTCTGTCTGTCTGTAGTCAAATCTTGAAAGTTAAATTCGACCAACTTCCAGTAGTCGGATTGACTTGAAATTTGGTATACTTATGTAAATCACGTGACGAAACAATAATCTAGTAGTGACATCCTGATAGTCCAGCCAGGATCGTTTCCGCAGGACGGAACTCTTCAACGGTTAATAGCATTGACTTAAAATTTGGTATGCAAATGTAGTTTGGGTGACAATGCAAGTACAAACAGCAAAAAAAAACTTGTATTATAAATGATTTTTTTATGGTTAGCCTATTTATGCATATATCTTTGTTGGACTTAAATCGTTCCGTTTCCGTAACACTTGTTGCGAAGTTGGTTTCAGACGAAAAATATAACACGATAAGGGAGTTCCTCCTAACTCCAAGATTAGGTAGGTATCTAACAAATCTGTACACATATCGCTATCGTTGTTTTGTGTTTTTGTGGAGTCGCAGTGCAAGTTAAAACTTTAGTTTGTTGCAAATAATAGCGTAATATCTCATTAGTAAATAGTTAGACATTCCGAGCTAGGTACTTATGTTATGACCTCTCTGGTCTCAAGCAAAGGAAGAGTTCGAGCCCAAGCTCGCAGTTCTGAGTTTTTCATGCGAAATCATGACTGGTTTTTTGCTGTGTTTTTGTATTTTTTATTTTTTGGGCTTAAGAGAGGAGGGAGTTGGGCCTCCAGATCTCCCACTCACCGTGCGAAAGACAACAGCGCACTCAAACATAACACTTACCTAAGCTAGAGGTGATGAGATGGAGCAACAGCGTTATCTTTTGACTTGGCCCACACTCCTTCATTAAGTCCCGTTCCAATGTCCTGCGGTACACGTCCTCGCCACTCAAATCGCTCAAGGCTTGCTCAAGGTCAATCGCAGTAAGAAACCGGCGCGCGCGCCTATCTCTCAGTAGTGTAGATAAGGCGTAAATAAATAAAGATACAGCGAACGGGACGATGTAGAGGCAACGTGATGCACTAAAACTAATTACCTTGTTATTCTTAGTCGGCTTTAGTTGATTAAGATGAATTGGATTTTTTGTCAAAATCTTTCATTCATTGTGAGCAAGGCAAAGAATGTGTGAAAAAATTGTACATTATTCTCCGTGTCTCGACGCAGTTAGGCTACCCCCTGTTATATTTTAATTAAGGAAATTCATCATCATCATCCCAGCCTATATACGTCATACTGCTGGGCACAGGCCTCCTCTCAGCATGAGATGGCTTGGGCCAGTTCCCACGCGGGCCCAGTGCGGATTGGGAACTTCACACGCACCAATGAATTGCCAGGTTTGTGCAGGTTTCCTCGCGATGTTTTCCTCGCAAAGCCCGTGGTAAATTTAAAATGTAATTCCGCACATGAATTTCGAAGAATTCAGAGATGTGAGCCGGAGTTTGAACCCATGACCCTCTGCTTGAGATGCGATAGGTCAAACCACTATAGGCAAACCGCGTAACTGAGTCCTCGCCTGCGCGGTACAGGGGCGCGGGGGTAGGACGACAAAGGGGACTGAAGGAGGTGCGGGCGGCGAGCGGAATGAGCTGTGCTAAGAAGCGCCTGCCGCCCGCACCTCCTTCAGTCCCCTTTGTCGTCCTACCCCCGCGTCCCTGTACCGCGCAGGCGAGGACTCAGTTACGCGGTTTGTCTATAGGGCACCAGACTTCATTAAGGAAATTATCGTATTGAAATAAAACATTTTCGCCTACATTTCTTAATAAATTTTAAAAAAGCCTAGATTTTTTTATGAGGCAACCTTTAGAATAACTTATCTTGTAGGTATACATAACCTTTGCTATGTTGTCAACATAATCAAATCACTGATGTCTTGAAAAATATTTTCTCTTCTTTCTGGATACGTAAAAAAAACTTCTAACTCAATTTTATCTCCAGATGTTTTTGTTTCTTGCTTGGGACTGATTGCCTTGATTTGACAGAAATTTTCCTAAACGGTCTATAAATCTTGAGCATAAATAGTAATTTTATGGTGCCTAGATCCAGGGTAAATACTACAAAGATGTATTTTACCTCAAATGTACTAGCTTTTCTCAGTTCGGCACTAGATGTTAATAGGGGTCAATTGTCAGATGACTCTTATTTTACTAATAAACTGTGTGGCATGACCTTGTGCAATGTTTATCTGTCGCAGTAACAACCACGCAAATTATATAATTAGCACTTTTAGGAATTTGAAAATAGCAAGTTGCTTACCATATGGCGGTAACAGTATATAACAACATACCTTTAGAACTGAGAAATATAGAGAAAGAGTCGTTATTCTATGGCAAACTGAGGAGGTTCCTGATTGAGAACTCGTTCTACAGTCTGAAGGGGTATCTTGATTTTAAGGTTTAACATTGTTAATGTGTTTTAGTTCCTAAGTGGTAGTAGCAGGTGGTAGGACCTTGTGCAAGGTCCGCCCGGATTGCTACCACCATCTTGCTTGCTAATCCTGCCTTGAAGCAGCAGTTGCACTGTTGTGTTTCGGCGCGGAGAGTAAGACAGCCGGTGAAATTACTGGCATTTGAGGTATTCCAACTTAGGCCTCTAGGTTGGCAACGCTCGGTGTTGCAGGTGTCCATGGGCAGTGGTAATCTCTTACCATCAGGAGACCCACTTGCTTGTTTGCCATCAAGTCGAATAATAAAAAAAGTCCTAGATAATACGTTTTTGTTTTTTTTTTTATAATATTGCTGTGCCGTAACGGGGTTTATGCCAGTACATGTAAATTAATATAAAATCTTGTAAAACCCATAAAAATGCAATAAATGAATTACTTACTTACGAATCTTACACATTCTACCTCCAAACAAGAGTGCTTGCGCTAATGTGGTTTAGTAAGACTACCATAACTATGAAATAACTAACCCCCTTATTCATAAAACTGAACAAGCCTATGTTAACTAACAAATGCTTTGTCCCTTTCTAACAAATATATACAAATGTCGAAGTGACAGATAAGGACAAACAAATTTTAGAGGCATTTTAACTAAAATAGGTTTGATTGTTGTTTATGAATAAGGGGGTAAGTGTTTATATTATAAGTTTTTGTGCTGCTTTATGGTGTGCAATAAAGAATATTTGTATTTGTATTTGAAATAACTACGACCAGCGGAATTCTGGCATTGCAAATGTCCACAACTGGTCACTTACCATCACATGACCGTTTGCTTTCATCCTAATTTAGATGATTTTGGCCAACACCTAAGGTAATTCAAATTCAAATTCAAAATATTTATTGCGCTAAATGTTGTGATAAGATCTTAGAAAGAAAAGAAGATCTTAAAAGATATTTAAGTTCTTAATTAAGATTAAGATCTTAGAAGATATTTAAGAAACTCTCCCAAAATAAACTAATTAATAAGCGGCCACAACTCACAATAAGGAGGAAAACTTTTGCAATATTAAATATAAGTAACAAGGTTAACAACCATTGTTAAATATTTTTATCTACTCTCATATCGAAATATTCGAATTATAAAACTCGAAACGAGTTTATATTTACATACTTTTTTAAACACAATACCGAAATATTAAAAAAAAACTCATTTCAACACTTTTCTTCTAACAAAATAATGTTATAATATAATTTTTTAAACCATTACGATACAGGGCAAATCCAAAAAGTTTATATCAAAAAGTTTTGATTCTAATTTTCACTTGTCTGTGGCAGTGCCCGCTTTAGCGCATGCGTGCACTGCCGTCATACGGAAAAAAGACGCATGGGTCATGTGTTTTCAATGGCAGATGTGTCTTTTTTCCGTATGGCGGCAGTGCACATGCCGCACATGCGCAGTGACGTACTGGGTTTTAGCGGCTTTAGCGCCATTTTCGATTCATTAGTGTCGTTTTGTTTTACAAATTTTCGTTCGTGAGAAAAAATAGTTTTTGCTTAAAGATGTCTGATATCAGTGAATGCAAAGAAAATTTGACTCTGCCCGATATTTTAGATGCGGGGAAAGAAATGACTCATAATTTACCAGCAAAGTGAAGGTCCTAGTATAAGTTCTGGTGGCAATGCAGGTAACACTCAATGGTTCTTGAACACATGATAGAGGATTTAATATATGAACGTAGATAAAATATTGTATGCAACTGTACGTAATTAGGCCTTAAAACACTCGTGTGACTCTTTTATGAAACTCGGCTACGCCTCGTTTCATGAAACCACACTCGTGTTACAAGGACCCCTATTACGTTACAGTTGCATAAATAGCTATTATATCTTAATTATTTTATTCGTGTGTCGGGGCAGATATTTGTATGAAAAATATGAATGTTTGTTCTCGGGTCTTGGGTGTTTAATATGTATTTAAGTATGTATCTATGTAATTATATTTATCCATTGCTTAGTACACATAATACAAGCTTTGCTAAGCTTGCTTTGGGACTAGGTCAATTGGTATGAATTGTCCCAGAAGATTTATTTATTAATTATTTATTTAAAAAGTACTTTTTATTTATTTAATTTTAGTTTGATTGTCGCTAAATTAATTAGTTGTGGAAAAAAGATTAGAAAAAATCTTTAAAACAATAAAACACTATTTTGTCCTAAAATACCTGTTCATATTTCCAAAATACTGTTTATTTTCTTTCTCAGGCCTAAATATACTTTATTTATTGTAAAAAAAGTTAGCAACACTAGCTAAGGGGTCCTCAATATGAAATCTTTTTTCGGAGACTCACAAAATATACTTAACTTGTTGTTTGTAAAACTTTGGTTTATCAGTGCATTTCCATTTAATCTTATCTGGATATTACATTCAATAAATACATCCCAACTTATGTCTAGTACATTCTGCTTTTTTCTTATACAATCCAAATAAATAATTAACTACGCAAAAATACTTAATTAAGTACAATTTTTTGCAACAACTCCATATTGTTTCTTATTACCTTTCATTCGAATGCGAAATAAAGCTGAGATTTCCAAATATTGGCTCTAATAATGAGTATATTCTACATAATTGATTAAAAAAAGAGTATAATTTTCTCAAAGCACTACTCTTAATCCAAACATTAGATAATACGAGGCCAGAGTACCGAAAAAACATCAAACATGAGACGAAAATAAAACCCAATCGATCGTTGCGCGAATGTAAACAAAATGAATAAATTTAACATTTACACTTACCTAAATACGAAATAACTTCAAAGAACACTTACAGGAACACTATTTTTTTTTTGTAAATAGCTAGATAGTGTATTGTTTTTCAATTTTGCCACTGGCACAACTACGTAATGTATTGTTTGAGATTAAAGAAAGACTGATTTAATTTATTACGGGAAGAGAAGAGTTTGTGACGTACGACGCGGCGTTTCGTTCTTCTTAATGTTTCAGAGTTGTGTAATGACAGTAATGTGGCCATGTGGGGCATAAAAATAGTTTTTGCAGCGAAACAGTAAGTATGAAGATAATGTTTTTTTTCATCAATTGGCTTTATTTACGAAGAAAGTTTTAATTTAGGACAAATGGGAAATTCTGAAGAAAGATAAGAAATTTTTTTTTTTAATACAAGGACAATGAGTACTGGTACAACTACTTCCTCCATGTTTAATAAAAGTTACACGCCGTTACGGGCGTTTTAAAAAAAAGTGTTCCCTTTCAATATTTTTGAAAATTTCGATAAAAAGTTTAATTTTTTTCTACGCAGAATCAAGATCACAATCGATTCCGATAATTTAAAAAAATGTCCCCTTAAAAAAAATTACAGTTTTGCGAAAATTTTTTCATACACTTAACTAGTATGAGCGTGACAAAACCATCGAAATAGTAAGTACCTGGAAGGTGCACTGTGCAGGAATCACGGTCCGTCATTTTGCCGATAGAGATAGCTACCACAGGGTTATTTTATCTCACTCTATTAGTATGACCATAATTTTATGCAATGAATGAGACATTCCTTCCTCCTTGTACTTCTTTGTCAGAAAAATATACTAAGTAGCAATAACCAGAATTTTTATTACTTGTATACCAAGTCCTTATGATACGGCTGGTAGAGACTAGAGCAAATAAATTTTAGGTTTGTACATCGGTGCTAGTAACATAAGTATTCACTTTTCTATAGGTAAAACTTATGATATTGGCAAAACCGGTATTGACATTGTATAATACCCGTATTTCGATATTGATCTCTAAATACCAATTATTTTGTTATTAAATAGAGTCGCAACATTCAAAAGTTGCAAGTCACAAATGCATAAATAGGTACTTATTTCATTAATATAATCTTAGACATTTTTGAAATAATCTTAGCTACCTACATGTACTTAATATTGTCGGAACCGGAAAGGTCTTGGAAGTACGAAACTCATTCATTTTACTTTAGTAATACTAATATCGAAAAAATACCAAAATACCGGAATATCGGTATTTGAATTTTCGGTATTGAAAAAATACCGATATTGCAAAAAACATCCGATATTAGATGCTCTATCATTTAGGTTAATAAATGAATGAAGACTAAGTGACAATACATATATATTACACTATTATTTACTTATTCATTATTTATTAACTTTTACCAGCATCTTCGCATGCGTAAACTGAATCGATCTGGTAGTTGTAATTGAAATTTTCGGGATTTTTCCAAATTCCCCTGGAAATTTTCAAAATGTATAATAATAATATAATACAATATAATGTAGTAGAATTATTATGTTATGCATGTATGTATCATTCGTATTAGACAATACGTCTGATGGGTATAAAATATTATATTATAATAAATAATAAATATTACATATTAGCCATTTGGATACATCGTGAAAAGATTGTCACCCTAGTCTCAATAACGAAGCTACTAGGACCAAGTATTAGAATGGACTAATCATATTTAAGACGAAATATAACCATCGGTATTCTCTCTCCTTCTAAAAGAAAACAACATCTGCAAATAGAGACAGATATACGTTTGCCTGTATTGGCTTTCATGCCAATGAAGCCGGTTTACTATAGGCATTTATAAATCTATTATAGATAGGTACTAGAGCTGTACCACTGCCATATCGATGAACTTTAGCTTTCAAAAAATATTTATCGTGTTCATATCATAAATTAATGGATCAAATTGGAATCGACTCATTTACTTAAATTCATGCAAAATAATTTGATTATATTGGAACGAGTAGTAATTGTCAATTATGAGTATAAAAATAAGCATACTACGCGCTCTCGGCCGATGGATGGCGGGCCGGCGCGGGCTAGTCGAATCTAATAACCACAAACTCTGAAAACAATACGGAGTCCTTTACGACAACAACAAAGAAAAACGTAAATTAACCTGCCCGAGTAGCAACGCCATTTGCGGAGCGCCTAAAATACCTATAGTACTCGTACGTGCCACGTACAATTTTTTTTTCGACACCACAGTTTGGCCCCACTATAAAGTAGGCGTCAATTATTTATAATTATTTGTACCATCAGCCAAGTAAGTGGTCTATAAATTTTTTTTAAACACGTTCCTATTAAACATGCAAACGATTATCAACTTTAGGGTGGTAGACCACATATTTGGCTGATGGTACATTTATATAAATAAGAGTATAGGTAATGGAGATATTATAATGGGAAAAGTAAAACAACAATTACAAAATAATTATGCTTGTATTTCACGTAGTTAACATCATCTATTGGCCACTAAATAAAACCAGTTTATTAAAATAATTTCTCACATATTTTTGAGGAGCCATAGCCTTTTTACACTCATGATGAATTCTGACTTTTAAAAATGTACTACAAATGGATTTTATCAACAGGTGTTTATGGTTAAATGTTACATAATGGTCAGTGGCGTGTTCATCTAATGAAGAAAATACACAATTTCCAGTTTCTTTCAGAACATTGGTGATCATTTGCAAAATATTTTCAGGATTTCCTACTTTTGTAACACCCAATATGTTTAATTTAAACTTTAATATCTTTTCAGTATGGTAGCATACTTTGATTACATCAGGAGAAGGTTTTAACAGACCACCTCTATTTTTATTCGCAATTAATAAATTCGAAGTATCATCTACTAGCAAAGCATTTTGACATTCCTCACATTGTATATCTTTTTTAATTTTTCTTGCCACGAATCCCGCCATATAACCTATTACTTGTTTTTTATATTCACTAAGGTGAGTATAAAATAAATATTCGTGGTCAGAGTCCATTAACCAACTGTTGTCAGAAGGCAAATCATTATCTTGGCGTTCCAGTAAAACATTATCCTTTCTCATACTGTGATTGACAGTTTGGATGTAATTGGGTATATTAGTTTGCAATATTTTTATGTCATCCAAAGGAAGACAATTTCCATTTCGACTGTTTTTGAATTCTGCATGAACTAAAAGTTTCTTGTAAGCTACAGTAAACAATTTAGCAGAAGGATTATTGTTGAAACCTCCTTGAGCTCGTATGGCCCCGAAAAAAATTTCTAAATGATCTTGCGAGAGCTTATATGTAGGCAAGAACCAAAAGTTTTCATTTTCCGAGACGTAATTTTCGTACAGAAATATTATCGCTCGGATGCATGTTAAAAAGCCAATGAAGCCAGTTTTACGGCGGGATTCAATCAACAGTTCACCATTAGGGTATTTTAATTTTTTTATATATTCCTCTACAACTAAGAGGCGGTCCTTAATTAATTCATAATTTGATGGACACATAGGTCTTTTAAAGCCTTTGGACGCTAAATTGCGAGTATTTAATATATCAAACACATCATTGAATATTTCAATGAATGTGATTGTGGCGTCACAATCTTCAAAACCAGGAATTCCTAGGTCTCTACATGTTTTAAGCGCATCTGCTACCGAAGCGCTCAGCAATTGAGCAGCTAATTTCACTTTCATTATTTGTTTGTGATAATTAATATGCATTGAACGCAGTTTATTAGCTGCGTGTAGGCCTTCATTTTTTTGTAAATTTTCGAGGCGGACAATAAAGTCCCAATTGATTTCATTATTATTTCCATCAATTAATTTTTTTTTATCACCAAAGGTGTTCCGTACTAGTTTTAAATTGTGACAAGCATCATATAGAATGGTGATTTTTTGACCAGCATAATTAAACACCGGATCGACATCCACCGCAGATAACTTGCAACCTAGTTGACAGGCCATGCTGGCATTCATGGCAGCACCATCGAATGTAAGAGATATCACCTTGATATTAGTATCTTTTAATAACTGGAGACATTGTTTGACCAGTGTGACTTTTTGGGTACCTGATATACCACTGATAAAAAAATATCCTAGTGGGATTTTCCAATAGTCATTAATACATGTTAACATTATAACAAATACCTCCTTGGCTAATGTCACATCATCCGGATCTTCGTCTTGACTACCTATTGTGATAAGTCCGTGGTATTTCTTTCCATCCCAATCTAAAAATTTTCTTATAGCCATCTCATCAAATGATAGGGCACCATATAGAGGCTTTGATGATATTTCCACACGTTTTTGTATGACACTAAAAGCTTCAGAAGTAAAACCTGGTTCGCAGTCCACACTTTGATACCACCGGCTTATTGTTCTGACATGGGGCAAAGCAGTATTGAAGTGGCTGCGTACATATTCATACGCTTTTGGTGATAAAAAGTGCAAAGTTACTGCAAACTTTTTTAGTTCTTTGCTATACTCTCGTGGCACGCTTATGTTCTTTTCTTTTAATGCAGACCTTTTTAATAGATCATTGTTTTTCCCAGCCATTGCAGATAGAATGTCTATTTTTTCTTCATCCATCCTTAATTTTGTTCGCAACTCGTTTATTATCATATCAGTATGGGCTAATTTTTTATTTTGTCTGTGGTATTGTTGTCTAACTTTTTTTAAAACTCTACCTCTTCTTTCGGCAGTAGTTTTTAACCGGTTTACCACTTTTTTTAATTTTTCTATTATTTTATTCTTTTGAGTTATTGTACCTTTCAGTTCTGACAACTCATCTTCATGACTTTTCATGGATGTTGACGGTGTGCATAACTCCAATCTTGTAGGTTGGGGACGCTTGAATTTAGCCTGAAAGAATAATAAGAACTCATTTCAATCTTTGAATTTGAACCACGTGAGATACAAAGGGCTTCTTGCTATGCAAAGGGATACTATGACTGTACCACTATGAGCATTCTGGCTATTTCTGGCCATGCTATGATATTGAATATATCAACATAGACTGGCCCTCTTATACTGGTAGTAACACCTACAAAAGCCTTGCTACATATGTTACTACCATACTAATTTAGCTAACTATATCAAAATCAAAAACCATATGTCAAAGAGCATTATTCATTCATTTAATATAAAACACTTAGGCTAACTTGAAAAGCAGGGACCATCTTCATGTAGAATTAGATTTTAAATAACATTTTAGAAATGATTTGTCTACTTTCATACTTATATGAATCATAATTATCAAGAAACAATCTAAATTATTCACCTGAATAATTTTAATAATAAAAAACCCTTCTATAAACTAGTGTACAGTCAAAAAAAAATTTTTATGACCCAGAGTAGGTCCCTTTTAATAATCAATTTCACTATGATTTCCTAGACAAAAGTATGAGATGCCAAAATGACATTAGTAGCACAAAGATTCCACCCTGGGTCATGAACCAAATTTTTTTTACTGTACTGCAACGCAGGTTTTTTTTAAAATAAAGTTATACCTAATAAACGCTCACCTTTTGCAAGGTTGTAGGTACATGTGTGAATATAGTAGGTACTGCATCGCTGTGCAGGATTTTTGTTTGAAGTCCTTTCCGATAACATGATTCATGAAAGTGTAGTGAACACAATCGAGAATATGGTGAAGGAGTCCAGCTTTCCCGGTTCACATTCTGTATCCACTTACTTTTTAAATCAGGATCTTTTGGAAACCTGAGAATAATATACATTACAATTAACATTATATTAATAGATTCTCATATATGAATTCAATTCAATTCTTGAAAGTATAGCTCCATATTTTCTTATAGTCACATTTAGGGGCCGTTCCACCATCCATTGGTCAGTGTCAAACAGTGTTTTCTTATATGTATCATGTGAGGTTTTCTGAGACTACAAAATATTTAAAAGAAATATTCATTTTAAATGCTAGTGAAAAAACTAAACCTGACATTAATTAAATATCGATTAATTTTAACCACATAACTATCATGCAATTTTAAGTACATGAACTGTCAATAACTCCATGATCAGATGTTTATTGTTCATTATTTTTAAGAGCCTTTGGCCTTACGTGGCCTTTATGACTTCACGATATTTAGAACTGCAATTTTATTATTCAGAACAGATCACACAGTCTAAAAATTGCGTAATAAGTTCATTACGATAGTCGATAACTTACCGATGGAAAGATATCCTTTGGTCACTTTCTGTTAATACACCCATTCTACTCTTGCAACCGATAGCGACACAAGCCATGGTTCCAATGGTATGAAATAAACTAAATTTCACACATCAAATTTGCATTAAACGCATAAAATCAGGGAAAAACTGATAACAACTTTGATATCCAGCTGGCTACCACGGTACTCAAGAATTTGACACACTGGCTTTTAAGATGGCGGTGTTTGTCTATGCTTCTTTCTTTTTTTCATAGTGAGAGATTCCATCTGCTAAAAAGAGACATATGACAGTTTTTTGTTCGTCTTAAATAGAGTTAGTCCATTCTAATACTTGGTCCTAGCGAAGCTATCATCTTACTGTTTGGTGTGGCCATTGAGAAATTAATAAAACCTACCATCAAGTTAAAATTAGCTCGTGAAAAAAGATCTAAAGCTTATTTCATTAAAAAAATATTAAATCGTGTAATTATTGCTTATTATAAATGTATACATTTTATTCAATATTTTTAAAAGACAACACTCACGAAACTAAAATTTACTAATTATTTTTTATTTATTTCCTGGCAACAGTTAGAGCGGGACACACTGACTCCGTGCTTGCTATTTCACCCGGACCGGAGCCCATTAGTTCTTATGTCTATGTCTTTTAGGTCGGTTTTTGCTCGTCAGTTTTTGGAGTGTTCATTCCAGAGTACTTACTATTTCGATGGACAAAACTGACTTATAAAATTTTGTTTGAAAAAATGGGGACATTTTTTAAGCTATCGAAATCGATTGTGCTCTTGATTCTGAATAGAAAAAATCTTAGATGAATGATTGCTCTCGCGCGCTCGCTCGACGACGCCGACGTCGAGCGAGCGCGCGAGGCCAATCATTCATCTAAGAGAAAAAACCATATTTTTTTCCAAGAATTCAAAATAAGAAACGGGTACACTTTAAAAAAAAACGCATTTAAAAAGAATTAAGAGACCTTCCACACGACGTTTTTTTACGCGCTGACGATGCGCGTTTTTGATGCGTGCGTTCTCTGCACATTTTCATCCTATTGTGGCAGATTTTAATTTTACACGTTATTGTCGCGAACGCGAATGAAACGCGCTGTAAGCGCGCGTTTGTTTCGATACAAACATACCGCGCCTCAGCTAGGGGGAAGTGACGGGTGGGGCATAGAGGGAGCTGACGAGATAAAAACCATCAAAATTTTTAACGTATATATTAATTGACACAAAATAATATTATTTACAATAAAAACTAAAAATATCTTAATCGCTAACTCGGAGAGAAACAAAACGCCTATTGATTTTCGCGCCAAAACTTTTACCCTGCCTTGGCATCTTGCGTTTTGCACAGCATTGGATAAAAAATTAACAAGCCAGCAGAAATATGCACATTGGTGTTATAATGGATTTTCGTCAGTCTTTACAGCCGAATAAATGCGTCCGGAATGTTGGAAACGGCTCTCATCCTCCTCGGCCATTATTTGCTTGTGCCTGCTGTGAACCACCATTATGCAGTAGACTGAGAAACCTGCAACCAAGGAGTAAAAATGCTTAAAATTGAAAAACAAACTTCGGTGGAGGTTAGAACTGACAGGCGATTGGCGCGTCTAACGATCAATTCAAATTCAATCACCGGATCGAAGGTATCTCGAACTGATTGCACTGGCACAAAAACCTAGGGCGCAAACATTGATCGGGGTCTAAGGACCAATATTTGCGCCCTAGGTTTTTGTAGCTTGAACTTGATCTAGGCTTCTTCTGTAATAAAAAGATGAAGTAAATTTAGCTGTTTAATCCTGTCAGCGCTAACCACCGTCGAAGCAAAGTAAAAGACTATGGTGTGCTATGGTCGAAGTTTGAATCTTACTCGTAGCACCGTTAGTGGCGTTATGGGTGCGTTCTCAACATGAGTAGTTAACAGTTACCTACATCTCTATTGAACCTATAATTTTCCTGCCTTGACTTTTACTTCCATCCCCATCCATCCCAGCCTATATACGTCCCACTGCTGGGCACAGGCTTCCTCTCAGAACAAGAGGGCTTGGACCATAGTTCCCACGCGGGTCCAGTGCAGATTGGGAACTTCACACGCACCATTGTTTTACTGCTCAGGTTTGTGCAGGTTTCCTCGCGATTTTTTCCTTCACCGTAAAGCCCGTGGTAAATTTCAAATGTAATTCCGCACATGAATTTCGAAAAACAGAGGTGCGAGCCAGGGTTTGAACCCACAACCCTCTGTTTGAGAGGCGATAGGTAAAACCACTAGGCCACCACGGCTTTTTGGATTTTACCTAAGACCCTCTTGCAGGTAAAAATAAATCTTGATTTAGTTGTTAAGCCTGGCTTAAGCTTGACAGTTCCATACATTTTGACACTACTAAACGAAGCTTACCGCTAACTCGAGATTTATGTGTTCCCAGCAAGTGGCCATAATGAGCCTAAATTAAATCGAAATAAGCTCTTAATTTAAATTAAACTCTTAATCTTCTTTTCTTTCTTTCAATTAAGCACTACCCAGCTACTTACACGTCCTAGCAAATTTTAGGAAGATCAGAACTGCTTCGAAACCAAGCAAGGAGCCGGTATCCTGAAGCATGAGACTCATTCCCGTCAAGCACAGCACGAAGTACAGTGCTGCCATGATGCCTGTCACTATGGTCCACGGCAGAGTGAGGTATGGCAGCTTCTGCAGAAAGGACAAGAGGTACAGTTATTATCTAGCTATGATCCAGTTTTCCAAAGTACATACAAAATCATTCATACAAATTTACTGTCGCTTGTTTTTTTTATACGACTGGATGGCAAGCGAGCAAGTGGGCCTCCTGAATGGTAAGAGATCACCACCACCCATAAACATCTGCGACACCAGTATTGCAGATGCGTTGCCAACCTAGAGGCCTAAGATGGGATACTTCAAGTGCCAGTCATTTTAACGGCTGTCTTACTCTCCACGCCGAAACACAACAGTGCAAGCTGCTTCACGGCAGGATTAGCGAGCAAGATGGGGTAGCAAACCAGGCGGACCTTGCATATTCATGTTATTGTATGAATAACACGAATGTTTGTTCTCGGGTCTCGGAATGTTTAATAATATGTCTATATTTAAGTTTTAGCATTGATAGTCTTTGAACAAAGTTGCGGACGGACGGACAGACAGACAGACAGACAGATAGACAGACATGGCAAAACTATAACTATTCGTGTTATTGTAATTATGAATAACGCGAATGTTTGTTCTCAGGTCTTGGATGTTTAATATGTATTTAAGTATTTATTTATCTATATTTAAGTATGTTTATCCGTTGCTTAGGGTCCATAGTACAAGCTTTTATTTATAAGGGTTCCGTTTCTGCCATTTACGGAACCCTAAAAGGCAAAAGGGCAATATATGTGCGCACCGTTTTTTTGCATGCGTTCCTCACCGCTGCTTAAAATATATAAACGGTGCGGAATATCAGTGTTAACCTAACCGCTAACCTTGTAAGCAGCAACTATGAGCAGCAGCGAGCAGAGCAGATGCACCCCGTTGACGGCCGCAGTGGCCACGTACAGCGCGTACTTGTTCATCGAGACCTGCTCCGCGTCTCCGGCGGCGTCCCTCTTCATCGGCCCGAAGGTCACCAGCAGGCTGTATATCGTCAGCTCCAGAAGATTCCATACCTGGGAAGTTTTAAAGACTACAATGTATCTTAGGCTTCATGGTAGTTATATATATATTTTTTTATTCGACTAGATGGCAAACGAGCAAGTGGGTCTCCTGATGGTGAGAGATCACCACCACCCATAGACACCTGCAACACCAGGGGGATTGCAGATGCGTTACCAACCTAGAGGACTAAGATGGGATACCTCAAGCGCCAGTAATTTCACCGACTGTCTTACTCTCCACTCTGAAACACAACAGTGCAAGCACTGCTGCTTCACGACATGATTAGCAAGCAAGATGGTGGTAGCAATCCGGACGGACCTTGCACGAGGTTCTACCACCTGTATGTGCGTTTAATTACCAAGTAATATAGTTTGCCACGGTTCAAATCTTGGCAAAAGTATCCTCATTATCAGCCGGACTATGTCCACAGCTTAAGATTGGTTTTTGGAATCTTTTTGTATTTTTTATTTCAACTCCAACTTTTTGTTACTTTTACTCATTCTGTGCTTTTACGGCCATCCCGTCACTTAAGAAACAAACAAGCTGAAATATAAATATGGCGCATAGGAGAAATTTGTGTCTGTACCACTATCCAGTGGTGGTGTAACGGTTTAACACGCGGCACGGAATGCCGAGGACCTGGGTTCGATTCCCAGCGCTTGCCTTATTTTTCTGGTTTTCTGTGCGTCTATATTTCAATTTGTATTTTCGATATGTCCACTGCTGTACAAAGGCCTCATCCTTAGAGCGACACAATGAACAACTCGCCACTTGCATCCACCTGTTGCCTGCAACTCTTACGATATCGTCGATCCACCAAATGGGAGTGAGAGTGGGCAAAAATACCATAGATGTTTATTATTTTTCTAGTAAATATTTCAGATTTTTAGTAGACAAACGTTCTGATAGTATAATGAGCTCAGAGCATAGCGATGATTTACGGATAAAACTAGCGCCTGAATATTCTGCCGAGCAATATGTTTATTAGCTGTGTAACCATTCAATTTTTACAGGCTCTGTCTGCGGATTGACGAGCGGGATTCCCAATCACTACTTATTCATTAACTCACATTACTATTTGATATGAAAAAGCAACTTAACTTCAAAATTAATAATTGAATATCCATCTAATGTTGAGTGTACTTAACATTTTTTACAATAGTCCCTACCTACTGTCACTTATTCAGTAGGCTTTATAAATGCCAAGGTTATTATAACATCACGTTTGTCGTGTACACATTGTTATCATAATAGAATTCCGGTTCTATGGTCATCTAATACTAATAATATAACCTATAACTACAATTCAATCCTTCTCTCTACGAAATCTTTATTTCCCTCTCATTTCAATCGATGGTAAGTTTTCTACAATGTCATTTCTTTCCTTCAAAAAACTGTTAGGGTATAGGTAAAGTATGTTGCTTTAAAAGTAAATTGCTATAAAATAATACTTACTGAATACAAATATGCAATGATGAGAGTCCCCGTCTGCAAACTAGCGCAGCAGCAACACCTCTTCAGCATCGGCACACCCATCTTCACTTTCTATATCCTAAACTCTTAAACTGACCAACTCTAAACGGTAAAACTTACACATTGTGTATATTTACAAGCATGACGTTCCTGAGTCTTGTACGCATGCGCTATCGCGGCCATGATTCGCAATGATAAGGCGTTACGTAGAACGATATGGATACCTTTGGGTTTATCTTCTGATACGGTTGCAGTCTAGGGTGTCGCTGGGCTGCTTTTTGTGCATACCTACTCGTAGATAGGCCGTTCAGTCATAACTCGTAACTTTAATCACGCCCGGGTACTGTACGGATTTTTGATACCACATTCACTTGAAAATGTCATTCGAAAGTGATAAAAATATGTGCACTATTGCAACAAAAATACTTATATTTAAGGCTGTATATTGTTAAGCTTTTTTTTTACAGGCGTATTTAATTTTTATTGTATAAAACTAAAACTAAACTATTTACAAAACTTACACTAAATAAAAAACTTCATCAAGGCTGCTGCTTTGGGGGGGCCGTTCCTAAGAGGCTGGCAGCATTACCTCTCTGGATAGCTAGGCTGATGCGTTGTGCAAAGTAAGCACCATCAGCCCGCTGATCCCGAGTGGTATCTACCAGCCGAGAAGATAGCTCACGGAAGAGCCGTTTTGCCTTTGGCCCCCAAGGCCCCAGAGTTTCTACACCAAACGGCGTAAATATACAATCCTCACTGAGGGCTGCATATTTACGCCGCTTTGTTGCTCTCAGCGGAGGCCGCCGCTGCACCCGCCTGGCCAGATGTCGCATGTTGTTAAGCTTATGCACTTTAAACTTGTATATTTTTAGTTTAATTTCTAGTCACAGGCTCGCGACGTCAAGTTCCCAAGACGATCCCATAGAGCTTATGGGAACGGAAGTAATACCATGTTCTCGGTACCGATCTGCTTTCAGAGAAGTTTCAGAGCATGACTGAGTGCGTGTGAGCTAACTGGCCCTCAAATGTATACAGAAATAAATAGGTAATTTTGTATGTAGAGTGGCCAAATTTACATCAGTACCTAGCACAAAGGTCCCACCCCTGGTAGGTACGCAATATATATATATAGTTATATTTCTCTGACTGTTCATTTTAACCGAAAATAACAGTGAAAACCAAGTGAAATAAAAGCTTTATGAAATGTAATACATTTTTTTTTCGTCTTTTTTTGGCATGGTGTGGCTGAATAAACATATTTCTATTATATTCTAAATAACTGAAAATCTGTGGCCTAGACCAAGTATTTTCACTGCTGACGCGTATGTAGCTAATACGAGTAATTTTAGTAAATATAATTATTTATCATATCACGTACTACCTACAGTACATTAGCTAGAGATAACGTTGTTTATTTCAGCGATGACAGTCCATTTGAATTGGCTTCTCTAGCCGAAGGATTAGGAGAAAGTAGAGTATCAGCCGGAAATCCATATCGGAAACAATTAATCGTTGCTAATAACAAAATAAGCCTAGTTATGAAGCTCAACATGATAATCCATGATGTTTTGCTCTACGTTTAGTTTACCTATTGATCGAAAAAATTGAATCATGACCCAGGCAGAGTGGAAACTTTTAATAATCAATTTCACGTGAATTTCACTACGATTTCCTTGACAAAAGTATGAGATGTCAACATGACATTAGTAGCACATGGTAGCACAAAGGTTCCACCTTGGGTCGTGATTCAAATTGTTCGACTGTACTTACAGGTTAGGATAGTGTATCTACCTAATGATTATCGACTACTTACATTCTGTTTCTGTGGCAAAAACAAATGGACAGTAAATTTAAGATTGCTTTTTGGAGTCTATTTGTCTGTCTGCAGGTGGTAGGACCTTGTGCAAGGTCCGGCCGGAATGCACCACCATCTTGCTCGCTTATCCTGCCGTGAAGCAGCAGTGCTTGCACTGTTTTGTTTCGGCTTGGAGAGTAAGACAACCGGTGAAATTACTGGCACTTGAGGTATCCCATCTTAGGTTTCTAGGTTGGCAACACATCTGCAATCCCCCTGGTGTTGCAGGTGTCTATGAGTAGTGGTGATCTCTTACCATCAGGAGACCCGCTTGTTCGTTTGCCATCCAGTCGAATAAAAAAATGTATCTTTTCTATTTCAGCTCCAAATTTGTTACTTTTACTGTCATCCCGTGAAATCCAACGAAAATACACAGAAAAAACCTAGAAAAAGAGACCAGAGCTGAGAATCGAACCCAGATCCTCACCATTCCAGTCCAGTACAGTTCCAGTGCAGTGTAGTTGTCCAGCGGTAGTGTAGGGGTATGGTTCGATTCCCAACGCTGGTCTCTTTTCTGGTTTTTTTCTGTGCATCCATGTTTAAATTTGTATTTTCGTTGGACAGTAAGTCCGTCAACATCATGACAGCTAACTGCATTATTAGTAGATGTACCTAATGCAACATTTTGTGATGACACCAAAACCACATACTTATAAGTAATAGATTAGATAGATTGCGAAACTGAAGTGGCAGTGGGCGGGGCACATTGCTCGCAGGACTGATGGCCGAGGTCAAAAGGTTCTCGAATGGCGTCCGCGGACCGCGAGACGAGCTGTCGGTAGGCCTCCAATAAGATGGAGCGACGACTTGGTTAAGATCGCGGGATCGCGGTGGATGCGAAAAGCACAAGACTGGTCTGAGTGGAGAGCCTTGGGGGAGGCCTGGCCTATGTCCAGCAGTGGACATCTTTCGGCTGACATGATTATAAGTAATAGATAACAATACGTAAAACGATAATTTAAATACTCCGTACGCTCACACATTTTCCAGGAAACTTCTTCGTCATAGCAATAAATCGATTATTATTATGACGAAGCTCTTTGTGACCAAAGACTTATGTCACGAAAGTAAAATTCCTATAACTAAGTACCTACTTAATCATAAATATAGATACGTCTGAATTGTGAAACACGCATAGATTTGTAGGTAGGTAATTTACCCACATATATTTTCAGGAAAATAGACAAATGTGCCGCTACTATCAGTATGACGAACCATCAAAGATAGTAAATGCTACTATACTGTCCATATACTATTCTACATACATACATACCATCATCATCAGCCTACGTTCGTCAACTGCTGGACATAGGCCTCTCCCATGGCACGCTACTGAGCACGATCCTCGGCCACTCTCATCCAGCTCTTGCCAGCTGCCTTGCGAAGATCATCGCTCGACCGAGTCTGAGGACGTTCTACGCTACGTTTGCCGATCCGTAGTCTCCACTCGAGAACTCGTCTACCCCGACGGTTATCGGTTCTTCGGGTTATATGGCCGGCCCATTGCCACTTCAGCGTGCTAATGCGGTGGGCTATGTCGATGACTTTGGTTCTCTGTCGGATCACTTCGTTACGAATTCGATCTTTCAAAGAAACTCCGAGCATAGCCCTTTCCATAGCACGTTGAGCGTTGATACATACCATACCTACTTTTAAAATCGGATAAGAAAGCGATATCAGTCGTGACAGGAATGTTCAAATTACACAACATTATTGCAGTTTGTATTATATTTAGACCTGAATATCGTCATTATCAAAGCTAAACCGGATACGCAAACTACAGCGAAGTTTCTAGGTTTCAGACTATCAAATCCATGTCGAAAATATAAACTGAAATAGCACAGAAAAGCCAGATAAATAAGACCAGCGCTGGGAATCGAACCCAGGTGCTCGGCATTCCGTGCCGCGTGCTATACCGCTACACCACCATTGGACAGTGGTACCACAGTATATATTTATTTATATATATACTGTATAAGCTAAAGCGGAATGGAAGCTACGAACAAATCTATCGAAACGAACACACTCACACAGACGCGCGCTCTACACGGCCTCTAAGGGGGCGGCACTGCAGAACCGCGAGACCCCCTCGGTGGCGTGGCCACCATTAAGATACGGCTTTTTGTCTTCTGAATGTGTAATGTTGAATGTCCGCAGTTGAAAGAGTCAGTAAGTAAGGTGTAAGCTGTTTTGATTCTCTTCCTATGCGTTGAACAATAATTATGATAAGATACCTAAATACCACATGAAGTGGTAAGATCACAGTGGAGCTTATCGTCTGCAATTGCATAAATCATGCTCAAGATACCGATTGAAAGCGGGGAATAACAGTTAAGGAAGAACCTGGCGAAGTGATAATTTACTTATCGGATCCTGAAAAGTTCAAGTACATTAAGGCACAGAATTAGGTAGAGACTAGTAGTCATTCACGATGACCCGTGCCGTGGATCTTATCAGAATGTCATTAATGTCTAATTTTGACAAAATCACGCGTCTTTGTGGATGGCACTAGTTATACATAGATAGTACAAGTAGTACTGGTAAGTAAAGTACCTAGAATTCAAACGCAAAAACATTAGTGTCTGAGAGTATATTTTGGGGATTATCAATATGCGGTAAAGTGGACTGTAGTGTAGTGCTATTATTGGAGCCTGATAACCGTGTTTGATTTAGTAATTGTGCATGTTTTTCGAAATAGTATCGAGAATAGTCATTTCCAATATCAGCATAGTAAAAGTCAAATTGATGATAGTGGAAAATATCCTTTTTTTGCGCTGTGAAAATGCTTATGCAATGTATGACGTGAGCAATAGATTGCCTATCGACCAAGGCAAACAAACGCCAAGTGTTTCAAGATATGACGAATCCCAAAGAATGCGGTAGGTATAAAGTAACCTAGAAACAAAACAATTTGACCCAGACAACAAAATACCAACAGTGACGTGACGTCCTAAAATGCGATATATTTAAGTAGTAAAAATTGTACTTGGTCTATATGTCGGCGGCCGATCGTAAAATCCGCCAGATCACGAAATTCCTAGTAAACGGCAAATCGATTAGAGCTACACGTTCGTCGATATTCCCAGCCCTGTACCGGGCACATCGTGATATGCAAAAAAAAAAAAAAAAAATTAGGTATGACGAGCGAAGCGAGGAGTGGTTTGTACCAATTGTGACCACAACGCACCAGCCGAGCGGGCGAAGCGAGCGTGCCGCGCCACCGGCCGGCGAAGTGCTAGAACCGATATGGCGGAATTTCATGACATGCTTGGGAATTTCATGATCTGCCTAAACTGGCCAAATCATGAAATGGCGGCGTTTCATGACATGCCTGGGAATTTCATGATTTGCCTATACTGACCAAATCATGAAATGACGAAATTTTATGACATGCCTAGGAATTTCATGATCTGCCTAAACATCACTAGGCAAATCGTTAAACGATGAGTTTTGAACGATATGGCGGATGTCCTTTGGGCAATTCACAAAATGGCGACTTATCACGATATGCCTAGGAATTTCGTGATCTGGTAGATTTTAATATCGGCCGCTGACATATACAATCGTCTGAAGTGTTTCTAGCTGTTATCAACCAGTCGTGATAATGGAGTCATCAAAATTAATCATAGTAACTATAGTGATAGCTGTTTTGGCACTGGCGCCATTGCTATCCTGTCCATTGAGGTGGAAACACACATTTATATAAGTCTAAATAAAGTTTAAAGTATGGGTCTGTGTCGATTGGATACCTGCTGCTGCTGTATCAACCTGGATATTGGCTCCAAGATCATTGGGTTTGTGTGGACTGTAAGTATACGTTTAAGTTTACTAAATTCTCCAAATTACAATGTTAATTATGTTCAGTAGTTGTTTTTCAACCGCGTTGTTATCGGTTACATCTAATTGATATTGTCTTTGTATATTGGGAGATGTAACTGATTGTCCATTAAAGTTCATGTAAGAGGTAAATGTTTGTGATTGAAAATTATAGAAAATACTTAAATGAATTAATATTAGTCACTGATAAAATATGTAATAGGCGCAGTTATATACCTACCTACCTACTAATAACATTACATTTTTTTGCTATATTATTAATTCAATTTACATAATATCACATCATAACTATCAAGTTAAAGAATTTATATTGATGTCGTCAAAGGTAATATAAATAAGATTAATTTTAATATAAATAATAAAAGTCATTAAACACTATGGATTTTATACTATGAACAATTAGACGAAAAACCTGCGACTACGATGGAAAAAAATTGACTACTTAGATAAAAGTAATTAGGTAAGTACTTAAATTAATACGTATTTTGTCATGGCTAACGATTTTAAATAATTAAATTTTGACTATTGTTGTGGTATTTATCCATAGCCATTTATATGACGTATATCTCGACCTAAAGTAGTTTTGTTCAATAGGTATATTTTATGTATGAATCAGAAGAACTATACTATCTTTTGTTTTTTTTTAATTAGAAATCGATAATTATAATTACAAATAGATAAACAAAATTATACGATATTTTGTAGAGTAAATGATAACTCTTGAGGACTATGGTAACTACATTTGGTAGATGACTATCTCATGCTTACGCATATGTAGGTATGACATCAGTTTGATTACAATTTTCCAATCACTAATCCATTAAGAACTGGATAGCGCAAATAAAACATTACATTGCAATTGCCAAATCACATGGACTAGTATCAAAGTAAATGTCGAATGTATCACCGTATCATCAAAGTGGATGGTTGAACTTCAAACGAAACGGAGAGAATATTTAGAAAACCAGCGACCAGCATGTAATGAATATTAGCTAAAAGATTTCATATCAAATAATAATATATATAGACCTCATTCATTCAGGCCTGAGCGTCTGTTTCAGACGAATTTTGGCATATTACCTGTGCGCATGTGGTCTGATATAACTCTTCTTAATATTTACATAAGTCAATGCGTCTATTTCAATAACTATTCGTGATAGACTTTTATATTCTTCAAAAACAAACAAATGTTTACTAACGGTCTTAAAGAAAATAAAAGTCTAATACGAATAATCATTGGAGTAGACATATTACCTTTTATATTAAGAACAGTTCTATACCACACCACACCACACCACATTACCACAGACCACATTTACCACACCACACACCACCACACCGCAGACCACATTTTTAATTTTCGTTTAATTTTTATGGAATAATCGAGAAGAACAACAAGAATGCAACGTTACCAGCTCAACAGGTATAAACGTTCTTAAATATGTGGATGTCTTCTTGCAGCTGCTAGCAGCGTTGGTGTCCGCACTGTACGCAGTCCCCGTGGCCTTGATGCAGATGCCTGCCAGCACGATGCTGTTCTACAGCACAGTCTTCATCACCTCCGCGATGCAGTTCATCACCGGCTGCATGATGATTGTTGGACTTTTCCAGGTAACAAATTATTCTGCAAGGAAGCCTGGGTCCGCCGCAGAGCAGGCCCAAACTATTAAGTGGCACAAATACGCATTTCTTTTGAACAACAACGTATTTGCGGCACTTGCAATAGAAACTTTGGACCATGGTCGTCCGACACAAAAAAGTAAAAGCACTGGTAACTACTGGCACTTGAGGTGTCCCATCTTAGGCCACTAGGTTGGCAACGCATCTGCAATAGCCCTGGTGTTGCAGATGATTATGGGCGGTGGTGATCTCTTACTCAGGAGACCCACTTGCTCGTTTGCCATCCAGTTGAATAAAAAAAAACTTACAAACTTTCACTTTTTTATTAGTGGGGAGATTTAAACACGCTGACGATGTTGGTGTTTCCAGAAGCGTCCAGCGCTGATGTGGCCGTGGCTGACGATCTCCTGGTTCCTGGGCGGGGGGCTGCTGCTGATAGCTTGCATCGGCTTCGTGCTGCTGTACATCGATGAGCGGGCCGTGCAGAGCATCAGCTACGTTTCCTCTGCCTACGTTGTCTATTCACGTGAGTTTTACTATCACTTAGTCGATAGGTCGCCCAATGCCTGCCTGCCTTTACCTAAGTCCTCCTACACGTATACATACAATTCAGCTGGGCAAGTTTACTGTCATGCGTGTAGGAGAGTATTTAAAAGTAAATTCGGCCTAGCCAATCATATCAGAGTCCATTTGATGTTGTCTCTCCATCGGATTGAGGACCGAGCACATAGTTTCATGTCAACCCCCGACTCTACCGTGAATCATCAATAGCTCCATTGTGTTATTTTTCGAGTAACGTCTCCAAAAACCTAAGAATTTAGTCGTTGGGATTATCTTTCTGAATCACTTTAATCTAGAACACCGTTTATATCTGAAAGGCTGACCTAGGCTGACCAACAATTCCTACAAAGTGTTTACAATTGATAGACTAGCTCCAGGAATCTTTTCAAAAACGCTGTACTAACTTAGCGGTATTCAAAGGGACACTAAGGTTGATTATAAATTTATATATCATACTATTAGGTGTCCCACAGCTATGCAAAGGCACCCTTCTTCTCTTTTCCTGCTGCGATTCCGTATTTTAAGCAGCGGTGTGGAGAGCATGCGATAAAAACGGTGCGCATACGGTGCGTCACTGCAATTCCGTGCCATCACCGTTTTTTAAGCAGCTGTTTGGTCGCACCTTTATTTGATAATTATACTAAAAAGTGCTTTAGTAATAATAACACTCTCCTGCTTACACTAACCAAAACCCTACTTAAATCAAAATCTGACAGTTAAAGTTTCAACTCATTATGAAAACATTATTTTTTCCAGTGGTGTTGCTCTACTTTACCGCCGTGGTGCGGAGTCGCCGGGATGAAATCCAGGATGAAATAAAGTGGCAATCTGGTAAACGACTCATGAGGCCCGTGGCTTTGAAAGAAAACATCTACGTATAAAACTTAGAGCTGATAGCACGGGAGTCAATCAAGAGAAGCCTTGAGACTGATCATTGTCAAGACATAAGTTCAGACAAGTTAGAAGAGATGAAGGATGTCGCAGAAAGTAATAAGGGAGCGTCTATGTTGGAGACAAGAAACCAAACCAAAGATTAAGAAATTAAGAAGAATCAGAAATAAACTTAGGTTGAAATGCGATGCGCGGTCAATTGTCTGTGCTACGCCAAAACCCTGTTTTCACTGGGGCTCTAATTGCAAAGTTAGATCTGTTAATAAATGTGTCTTTTAAAATTTATTTGCTTTTAATGCCCCTTCCTTGCTCCCGGTTATCTGTCTAAGCTTTAAGGTGGAAAATGTAGGAATTAAAATTTTTAGAAGTTATCTGCTTAGTTTATGGAAAACTTTTTATACGTCTATGAGGGAACTGTCTTCACGTCACTCGGTTAGCAATTCTTTAGTGTTGTCAATTTAGCGGCACTTTTATTGGAATTTTAGCACGAACAAAAAATTATAGCAAGTATCTGGCGACGCTTTTACTTTTGGACTACAGGAAAGATCCAGACTGTGACCAGTTGCTTAGATCCATTTGGCCTAGACCCTTAAGCACTTCTAAGCACTGTATCCTCGTCATTTTTTGTTGGTCAAACAAAATAAATTGCTGTTGTGTGCCCTTGCAGGGCGTCATGGACCGACTTATACAAATTACTAATGTGACATCTTATTGTAATGAACATGACTTGACAATAAATAAATAAATAAAAAATATGTGCACAATATTTTTAAATTATCCACCTGACGGACTAAACAGTTTTTTTAGTCGTCTAGCCTATTTTCTGCTTCCTTCGGATTACAAGAAGGCATTTAATTGCTGATCTTTCACCACCGGGCAGTCATGTAATCGCTCATTACCGCGAACAATGCGCGCGCGCACGAGCCGCCCTCGGGCGGAAAATCGTCGTTTTCTCTCGTCCCTCGAGGGTGACAATGGGAGATTATAAGTATGAGAGCCGAGGTGAGGCGCTTAGTCGGCCAGTTCTGTGCATGATGGTGAGTTAGTTTTTGTTTATTTTATTTATTTATTTAGAAAGTACACAACATGTATATTATAATTTAATCCATATTATAAACTAATTAAAGGTACTTTATTCCGATATACATGACAATTACGGAGCACATATCATTGACCATAAATGCGAGATATCCATTACAATGTTGAAGATTAAATTAAATTAAAATAGTCACAGATTAAAATAAAATTGGATAAAAAAGGAGAATATATTGGAACACGAATCAATCAAAAGTAAAAAAAAATGTCATAAAAAAAATGACATGTAAGTAAAATAAAAATGAAAAATATATTTTTTAATTTTTTACAAGCTTTTATTTAACTTGTAACGTTCGTATCTAAGTAGGTATAGGTAAGGTAAACGTAGAAAGAGGCAAAAATTGCTGAAGTTTAATAATACTTACGTTAAAAAATTACTTATCCATACTAATATTATAACTGCGAAAGTGTGTTTGTGTGTTTGTGTTTGTCCGTCTTTCACGCCGTAACGGAGCGACGGATCGACGTGATTTTCGGCATAGAGATAGGTTATGGGCCCGAGAGTGACATAAGCTACTTTTTATTCCGGAAAAATGCACAGTTACCGAGGGAACAGCGCGTGATAACCGAATACCACGCGGGCGGAGTCGCGGGCAAAAGCTAGTATTAAAATATATAGGTAGAGTCATTCACGATGATGCGTGCCGTGGTTCTTATTACAATATCATTAATGGCTAACTTTGAAAAAATCACACGTCTTCGTGGATGGCAGTAGGTATACTCAGCGGAATAAAATTTGGCCCACTGTACATAATATTATCTATTATCTATTTGAGGGCCAGATTTTTGCCGCAGAGTATATTTTTTATCAAAAACCTATCTAAAGTTTGTTTTTGCGAGTTTTTCGTTCAATTCTCCAGTATTTTTTCGCGATGTTATATATTTGTATACTAGCTTTTGCCCGCGGCTCCGCTCGCGTGGTATTCGGTTATCGTACGCGGATAAAAAGTAGCCTATGTCACTCTCGGGTCCATAAACTATCTGTATGCCAAAAATCACGTCGATCCGTCGCTCCGTTACGGCGAGAAAGACGGAGAAACACACAAACACACTTTCGCACTTATAATATTAGTACATAATATATGGATTAGTAAGACAGCAGGATAAGTCCACTAGCAAAATTCCCATGGGATGCAGACCAAGTCGCGGGCAACTTAAGTTATTATTTCCTTCACAACTTCTAAACCACTTTCATCAGAAAACGGTAATTGAAACCCCAACCCATCCAATAATGGTGTGAAATAAGCTGTTACCTTCTACTTTGGATCTTCAAACAAAAACCCCCTTTATTCCGTTGTGATAAGGCTCAGAATGCGCGGATTGTCGAGTTCAACTTAGACGCGTCTCCGGAACATCGAGGCATCAAAGCGTGCGATATCAATTCGTTATGTTACATAAGTATTAGATGTCTAGGGTTGCCACCAAGAACTATGTGTTAGTAAATCCTGAATCTTACTAATTACAAGCTTTTATTTTATTTAACTTGCAGTGTTCGTATGTAGGTATATAAGCAACCCGAAATTTCAAAATTTTCAAACTATTTTTCAACCACTTCCTGTTAATATTAATGCAAACATTTGTAAGTATGTGCGTGTATAATACATATTAATTTGCATTTCAACAAGATATTTAAAAATTGCTTAAAATGAAATAGAGTATACTTTACTTACCCAAGCAAGGAGTGCTTAAAATGAAATAGGTAGAAAAAAACACAAAATTTATTGGTCCCAAAAAGGTTTACAAAAAAAAAATTTAGCTTTTGTCAGAGAATTTGCTCTTCCACAACAATCATATATTATTGTGTAAATTATCGTTGAATTATGCTTGGATAATTATAACGAACATTAAACTAAAATCATTAATTCCTTTAATGAAATGCGTGTCTGTGTGTGTGTGTGTGTGTGTTTCTGCGTTGTGTGTTGTGTATGTGTATTTTTGTATACTTATGTGTAATGTAAACAAAAACTTACAAAACTTTTTAAAACTGGGTAGCATTTGTCGTAAATGTCATGCAGTTGCCAAAGATTTATAGTTCACCAGTTGAAACTTTTCTTTAGATTATCTTACTGACCTCCTACAATCTACAAAATGAAAGTTTCTGATTGAATCACTGTGCTACATAATATTCTATCTTATCGACACTTATTACGTATAAAACAAAAGCCAATCGCTGCTCAGTTACAAATTTTACAAAAAAAAACGCATAAAAAACTTAGCTGGAGTGGCAACCCTGGGACCCCCAGCTTTCGGCAATAGAAGCGACGCGAGCGCCGGTTTCCCACGGCTCGTGCCGGCTTTCTCCCTCCCGCGCTGCGCCGGCGCACCATGCACTATTGTCACGCGGCGATGCACCGCAATTAAAGCCTATTTCGTCATACTTGTTCAGTGTGTTGACTCTCGCCCACGAGACATGCGGGATCCACTCGTCACATCACATTCTTAGATTTAAACTCTTACTTACCACTTCTTGACAGGTATGCACACACACACACTCACATATATCTATGTTGATATCCTGGTGGATGTGCTGGGATCGGATGGATTATCGCCAGTGTTCGTAATAATGTGGACATGACTCTAAAATGAGTGAAGGCCACCAAGTTAACAGCAACGTCGGTGACTTTCGTTTCTAGTCGAATAATGTGATTTCCGATTTTATACTTCAAAGAAACCCCTAACATTGCTTTATTTATACCTCACTGAGCGACCTTGAATTTGTGGATTAGCACCGCAGTCAAGGTCCACGTTTCGGCTCTGTAGGTTAAAATTGGTATTACGCACTGAAGGGCTATTCCGAAACACAAAATTCGAAGTTCGTGTCGTGCGATCCCTCTCGCTCTCGTATTAAAGTAAGTAATCGTAAGTGTCAGAGGAACCGCACGACACGAACTTCGAATTTTGTGTTTCGGAGTAGCCCTTCAGGTTGAAGACTTTCGTTTCTAGGCACAGAGATGTCTGATGACAAGATATGCTGAAGTTTCACGAAACAGCCCAGCCCAACTATAACAAAGAAGCAAGGAAAAATACCGTGCCATATTTTTCTCGATGTTAGTTACTGGATAATAACATACTATTAGCACGGGTGTGGTTTTATTATCTCTGCTGTTTACGAGTAACCGAGTGTGTAAAACGAGATCTGATTGTCATGTAGTATTCTAGATAATGTTATCTTCTAAAAATTATCAAAGATTGTGGTTTCTTTCGCTTTGAGGTAAACAGCAAAACTACGAATAGGTTTAACATATGAAACTACCTGATAACTCGCGTCACAAATAGAGTTTTGCTCGACATTTTTCGGACGGGCTAATCCGTAGCCCTTTTTTTTAGAAAAACATTTCCTAGAGTTTGTTATTGTGTAGCTATCATTTCGCTGGAAATCGTTTTCTGATGAAGCCAATTGTTTTGTAGAATATCTTGCTGTTATCGTATGGTTTGTGTTGGATTAGGTCTGATAACACTAACTAAAAATATGCGGAAAATTTTGGCAAAATCAGATATTTACCACTTATCTATGTTCAGCAAAAAATTCACAAAAAAAATAACTCAATTCTACTTACTGAAGACTAGAGACATTACACTTTATAAAACGGTTGTTTTGCATGCAATGTTTAGAAAATGACATATACAAGTAGGAATTTAGTAAAATCCCAACCATCCCTCCATCCGTTTAAATATTTACGTTATGGAAATATGTAACTAACTTAAAAAGTAAAAAAAAAAATTGTCAATACAAAGTTCAATATCTCAATACGAGTACGGCTAAACCCATACTTATCTACTCACTTTCACGTAAAAAACCTGTCGAAATTGGTCAATCCGTTTAAGAGTTACGATGCTACATGCTACAGAGAAACAGACACACAGACATTGGGGTCAAACTTATGAAACCGCTCTTTTTGAGTCGGAGGCTCAAAATAAAGTCCAAGGATATGCTAGAGGCAGGGCAACCCGGTAGCTACGCTATAAAAAATATGCCTCGTTGAAGTTTCTTGCCGGATTCTTCTCAACAGAGGTTTTTCCGAACCGGTGGTAGATTATTTTGACATTCATAAGTGCTTGTTATAGCCTAAATTGCATAAAGATATTTTGACTTTGACTTTGTCTTTATGGATCACGATGTTTTCAAACATGATGTATCTAATAATTGTCATCACATCAAATGAAATATTCACTCAAAGTAATTTATTGAATCAGCCGCTACTTTGCGGAGGTCTATATCAATGAACTAAAAGAATTTCCTTGCTCACCCGTGACCTTACGATAGCTAAGCTTATGCAAACGCGTCAGTATGATTTGGTGGTGGTATTGATGGGTTTGTGTAATTTGTGTGTGTTCTTACAGTGTGGAGGTGGAGGAACTGCATGAACACGCATATTTTGTATATCGTAAGGTCGCGGGTGAGCAAGGAAATTCTTTTAGTTCACTCAAAGTAACCCACGTGGTGGCCTAGTGGTTTGACCTGTCGCCTCTCAATCTGAGGGTCGTGGGTTCAAATCCCGGCTCGCACCTCTGAGTTTTTCGAAATCCATGTGCGGAATTTACCACGAGCTTTGCGGTGAAAGAAAACATCGTGAGGAAACCTGCACAAACCTGCGAAGCAATTCAATGGTGCGTGTGAAGTTCCCAATCCGCACTGGGCCCGCGTGGGAACTATGGCCCAAGCCCTCTCATTCCGAGAGGAGGCCTGTGCCCAGCAGTGGGACGTATATAGGCTGAGATGATGATGATGAACCCATGTAGAACACAGGTTGACTGGTGGAGAACTTCCGCACCGCTGTAATCTTTCTTATGACATGATCAACTACTATTCCAATGACCTTAAACGCGTGCGCGTCTCCATTCAACAACGAGATTCCAAGTTCAACGGTGACAAGATACGGTCAACGAGTGGCATGAGAGATGGTGAGGAAAGCAGAGCTACTACGAAACTCATAACTCGAAGTTCGTGTCGTGCGATCCCTCTGAAACTCATACGAGAGCGAGAGGGACGGTATGATACGAACTTCAAGTTTCGAGTTTTTGCTGTGCTAATGCTAAACATACCAAGTATTTGAAGCATAAATCACTATGAAACGTCTTAAAAGTAAATAAATAAATAAATAAATATCATGGGACACTTGACACCAATTGACCTAGTCCCAAACTAAGCAAAGCTTGTACTATGGGCACTAGGCAACGGATAAACATACTTATATGGATAAATACATACTTAAATACATATTAAACATCCAAGACCCGAGAACAAACATTCGCATTATTCATACAAATATCTGCCCTGGCCGGGATTCGAACCCGGGACCTCAAGCTTCGTAGTCAGGTTCTCTAACCACTCGGCCATCCGGTCGTCAACATGCAATACATGTGGGGTAGAGATTTGAGCCGATGCACGCTGAGTAAAAACAAGGTAGCCCTCGACCAATATTTGGCAGAGAGTGGTCTAGCCTTAGATAGGTATTAACAAAATCAAGACAGTCGGGCAAGGTCCGCCCGGATTGCTACTACCATCTTGCTCGCTAATCCTGCTGTGAAGCAGCATTGCTTGCACTGTTGTGTTTCTGGACTAGACGTAATTATCTATGCCTGTGGTTTTTCAGATTTTCATATAAATGTGTAATACCAGAATTACAGGAGCTCAAAAGTCGACAAAAAAAAAGACGTCAACTTTGCACGAGAATTGCAAACCATATTTAAAGCATTTTCACAAAAATCTAAAAAACCACAGGCATAGAAAATATAATGAAGATCTTGATTGTAAAATACCATTGATTTCTGTGCTATACTTTTCGTATAATATGAGGACAACGAAACCCAAAATTCAACCGCCCAAATCTTGAAAAGCCTACAGCTATCTCGATATATTTTAGCGGGCGGGAGAAGCAGGAGGGGATGTGTATGGGTGGGACGGCTGCGAGCGCTTATGTCACGAGCGATAAAGACACCAATATGCCAAACGAATACCGAACGCAGCCGCGCGGCCGGCAGGGAAACTTCTATAACGTTAGACAACGGAGCCGCGGACTCGTTGCGCAACCCGAGTCCACTTTCACCCAAATCAGTAAGTCGCTGCGCCGGCGCATTCCTGCGCGTTAGCTTTGCGCAGTGCACTCGATGCAGACGGACTACGTAGGTACGTCGTTATTAGCTAACTTTTCCAGTATATTTGGTTGTTAGAAATTTTGCTTCATTTCCGGATCTTAGAATGTAAAGCAGCCGAGAAACTAGTCAAAGCAAAATATCACTTTGTTAACCTCCGATACAAAAAAAGGGGTGTTTGTTATAAGTTTTACGCCAATATCTGTTCAATTGATTTATTGCATCGGGCTTTACTTTGCGGAGGTCCATAATATAATGTAAATGAAATATTATAAACAATTACGTTGCTTTGCATTGACATTGACATTCTTTTCGTCTGTCTGTATCTTTCAAATATCAAAAAATCAATGCGCTTTTTTGCGTAAAAGCGAGTTCCTTTGAAACGGTTCCTAGCTACTATGTACTTTTGATAAAAATCGGTTCGGCCATATTTGAGATATTGAACTTTAAAATGGCAATGTCGAAGTTTCTCTACTTGTTATTGATGCTTTAGCTTTTTCCGCGTGAACTATATATTAGTACCAGTTGCTTTGCCAAAAAAATTAATCACCGAAATGTATCATACGCGCATAAGTAACTTCCGAACGGCGGTGCCAAATTGGATAATAGGGATGTTCACACCACCAATAAACTGACGTACTTTTTATGAGCTGTCAAAACACAATTCTCCCATAGAGTTTCAATGGCAATAGCGAATATGACGTCACTATCCGGCAAGTCAATCAACTAACTGTTTATTGGTTTTAAAGCAACAAAAAATCTAATTTTACAGTAAATCGAAAATTAATCTGGCTTTCAGGGCTAAAATAAAGCGTTTTTTTACTGGAGTCGTGCCTTCGAATTATTTTTTAATGGTGTCATCATCCTTATTGTTTGTTTTGTATTCGTTATTCTCAGGACAAGGTTTGTGAGAAACAAAATAAAAAAGCCGCGGGCAACAACTAGTTTCACATAAAAAATAATTTCAACATGACAAACCAAAATCAATAAGAAGTCAGATCGATCCCTTAATAATGATCAATTAAATAAAAAGTTTTCAAGCTTATCACAAAAAGCTCTCACATTCTGTATGCTTATCTGTTTGTTGTTGAGCTTTCCCTTTCCCTGAGCTTCTGAGGCTTATTGACAGTTCACCGAGCTTTGACCCCCGCCCTTTACCTGCCCTGTCAAGAATCCAGTTTCAACTCCACAGCAGAGCTTTAACAACGACCTCAGGGCTACTACGAAACTCGAAACTCGAAGTTGGTGTCGTGCGGTCCCTCTGACACTTATACTATTTAATACGAGAGCGATTCTGATCCTTTGTTTTAACAACAGTAGAAAAACAATTATGATGAGTATCAAAAATCGTTATAAAAAAGAAGAGAATTACGTTATTGTTTCGTTAAATTTTAAGATTGTTTTTTTTGGAATCTTTTTGTATTTTTTATTTCAATTCCAAATTTTTGTTACTTTTACAGTCATCCCGTAATACCCTTATCGAAAATACAAACTGAAATATAGATCAGAAAAACCAGAAGAATGCTAGAATTGTGATTATCGATACATGAACTCACTAACTGTCACAAAACTTTGCCCCGTGGATTCCTATGTCTGTCACGACCAGAGTTCGGAATTTTCGTAGATTTGTCATAGAGACTTCTCATTTATCGAGTTCCGATATACACATGCACGTCGATAAATACAGAATACAATATGTAAAATATGGTTACGAGTAGAAATAAACAACATGCAGTCTTATCGCGAATGAGCGATTTCTTCGAGATAACTTTTGGATGTCAATTAAAAATAAACAAAGTAGTTTATAAACAGATAATTTGAAAAAAATTACTATCTATTTCTTTTATAGATAATCTAATGATGAAAGACTTTCTAGCACTTAAACAGACTTTGAACATGAAATTGAACTGAACTGATTAAATGTAAAATTGTTATCTATTAACTTTTCATTGTATCCATTGCAAATCTCTATGTAACATTTTCAACCACTCAAAAGTTATCCTAACAGAGATCGCTCTTTAACAATAAGACCGCCTGTTTTTGCCTCTACTTTTAATATTCTTTGATATGTTTTGTTGTGTTTTATAATGTATCGATAAAATATGTATATCGGAAGTCGATAAACGAGAAGTCCCTATGACAGCTGAAAAGTGCTACAAAAATTCCGGGCTCTGGAACGACAAATAAATATTAACAATTGAATTATTCCCAGTTCATAATATGGACGCTCCTAATCATCACTAGCACATCATGCCACGAGGTCACCGAAACCCAAGAAGAGACTGACAACATCACCACTCTCTACCCAATCCGATTCAACAGCAGCACCAATGGCACCCAATCCAAAACTCTCGACTCCTGGAAAACAGGGACCAGCTATTCTGAAACTTTGAATAAAGATAGTAATAAAACAGAGTCTAAGGAAGAACCGGTGATAGAAAAACCCGGGAATGATAGTAAAGAGTTTAAGCCAAGCGTGCATTTGGGGGACTTTTTTGATGAGGATAGTTTTGGGACGGTCCCTCTCCCAACCAAGCCGAGTTTCAACGCTTTCTCACCGCTGAAGAAACCACCATCTTCTTTTCTTGGGTGAGTAATATGTTAGAAGTATATTATTTTGAACACTATGTAGGTATACATATAAGTTCATGTGCTTAGACTTCATGAGTTTTTTTGATTTTTTATTTAGAAAACACTTTTAGTAAATCTAAGCCATCGCAAAAGTACAGATAAATCGAAACCATACTTAATTTATTCTTAACTGTCTTAACTAACGATAACAATTTTAATCATGTTGTAATAGCTGGTAGTTACTTCTATACTACATGAATTAAACATCTTACTACCTAATATTATAAACGCGAAAGTTTGTAAGTTTGTTTGTTACTTCATCACGTCTAAATCATTGAATCGATCTAGATGAAATTCTGTATAGGTACATGTAAAAAATAGTTTTCATCCCATTGCATAGTTCCCGCGGGATAACGATAAACGAATTCTGCGCGGACGGAGTCGCGGGTAGCTGCTTGTTTAAAAATAAAACATGCCTCGTTATTCAACTAATTTTTCATTACAGTTCACACAAGGACGAACACAAACTAATTCACAAGCCAAAAACTCATGAAAAATTCCCCTACAAATTCGAAGACGCCATTTTGACGCGCGCGAAAAGCAAATGGCGCCCAACTCCTGGCTTAGAGTCCCGGCCGACCTCAACCGTCCCCGTGCAGGTCCCGGCGGGCGGACTGTACCAGAAACCTGATGCTTTCAAAGATAAACCAGGCTTTGAAGGGGATGATGAAGAGTTTGGACTGGAATTCAATGATGAGAAAGAGACCTTTGTTAAGAAACGGTAAGGGACTCGAGGTTACCACCTCTGTCTGTAAACGATTATTTGTTAATTAGCCTTTAGGTAAATAATTTATTGAATTAGGCGTTAATTTGTGGAGGTCCGTATCAATTAACTAAAATAATTTCCTTGCTCACCCGCGACCTCAAAAAAAGGCCTTAAGATGTCAAGGTCGCGGGTGAGCAAGGAAATTCTTTTAGTTCATTGATTAGCCTTTAGTTAGCATCTTAGGTTAGCATAAATAAAACACGATACCTTTTAATCGATGATCAGGAGTTCAGCCAAAAATTGATTGCAGTGATTCCTTACCGTTTAAACCTAAAACTAGTCAATACATGGTACGTTACTAAGGGAAAACAGTTTTATGTTCATCTACTTCAACGTGAGCGGCATCATCTACTAAATGAGAAAAATTCGTCAGTGATCACAATTATTATTACAATCATCTCTTAGTTTTCCAATATCAAATTTATTCTGCCGTTCTTATCATCATTCTATGAAATACCGTCATTATCACAGTAAAGTGTCATTTTCCCACCGTTCTGTTACATAACAACTTAGCAACCAACCGCCACTGTAATTCCACCAAAACTTCAACCTTTGACATTATTTCCAAATCCACTTTCCAACTGGCGATCTTTTCCAGCTAGTTTACAGCCGAGTTCAAATAAACGAATTTAGCAATGGAAAGTAAAGAGGTAATTACTGTCTCGATATGCGTGCTTTCTGTGGCGCCAGCGATATCCTTTCACTGTCGATGCCATGTGTCTGCTGCATAGTTAGTGTGTTTAGTGAATATAATATCGTCTACGTTAATACTGAGCTCTGCTTTAGTGATACGTTGTTTATTGGCGCAGGAAGCTGAACATTAAACGGTCGGTACATAAGGTCCATTATTATATTTATTTTTAGCTTTAGTACCGTCCTTAGTGGTAGACACCACGTTAGCAATATTTATTCAAAATCAAATTACAATGGTTACAAATGAGGATTGATAAGTTTTTTATAGTCACACCACGATACCAGTAGGAAAAGAAAGTATATCATCGTTGTTTTTTTTATTCGACTGGATGGCAAACGAGCAATTGGGTCTTCTGATGGTAAGAGATTACCACCGCGAATAGACACCTGCAACACCAGGAGGGTTGCGATTCGTTGCCAACCTAGAGGCCTAAGATGGGATACCTCAAGTGCCACTAATTTCACCGGCTGTCTTACTCTCCACGCCGAAACACAACAGTGCAAGCACTGCTGTTTTATTGCATAACGCTCCAGAAATTGTTTATCAGAATAATTTCATCAAACTCGGTCGTTTAAGCTCATGTTCTTTCCTTACTACCGGATTACGACACTTTCACCTTCCGCAAGTTAAACCAAGTCCATCAAAATGAGTTATGTCGCCGGAACGTGATTCACCGGCACCGCCTGGTCTCCCAGGTAAAACCGGACTTTTGACCCAGTCGTGGCACATACCAGGCCCAACTGCCAAAGTTACGTGGTCGGATATGAAAAATTACCAACGACAGCCGCCCACATTGCTGAGCTACGAGCAGCTAACGCGAACGCTGAAATATGATGCAAAGTTAATAAACTTTTAATACGTAATATTATATACAATAATCAACAAAAACAAACAAAAATAGAACTAAAACTAACTTACTCTTAATGATTTAAACAATAAAAACTTAATAATAAAAATTAAAAACTAATATAAATCTAAGAAAAGGCCCCTGTGGCATGGTTCAAAGAATGCTGGCAGCATTTCCTCGCTGTATGGCGATGCTAAGACGCTGTGCGAGGAAGCTGCCAGCCCTCTTGTCGCCAGTGGCGTCGACCAGACTCTTTGCCAGTTGGCTGAATAGTTCCCTTGCGTCAGGGCCCTTTTAATTAGATGAAATCGAAGTATTTAAATGGTTTGCAGGCTTCTACTGTGCGTTTTCCCAGAAATTTCCTGCCTCGCACAGCAAAACTGTGAACTGTCGCCGGCAGTATTCCCAGACCGGTATGACCTACAAGCTTTCAAGAAAAGAGCGTCCTACTTCAAAGGCCGGCAACGCACTTGTGACTCTTCTGGTGTCGCTTACCATCAGGCAATCCGTTTGCTCGTTTGCCCCCTATTCCACAAAAAAAATTTTCTTTGCCACAAAAATCATTTGAAAAACGTACGAGTATTAATAAAATTTCGATTTTTTTTTTGTCGACTCGAGACATGAAGCAAAAGAATGGACCTGAATAACTCCAGATTCGTAATGTTAGACTTATTAGAAGGAAACTACTTAAGCTAGGGCAGTGTTGTTTTGTTTGATGTTTACGGAAGTCCGAAGTTGACCACTCGTCTTAAAGGCGGTGTTTTATTACAACATGTCTACTCTCTACACATAGAGCGAAATTCCGAACAGAGTTTCTTCTTAGGAATGTTCTAATATTATAAAAGTAATTCGTGTATTAATAGTTTCAATAAATACGAATCCATTTCCGCTGAGGCATGTCCATATAAAGTGCTTTTCTCCAATAATGCGAGGAAATAAAGCAAAAGTGTTTCTTCCTAAATTAAATCTTAGACTAGGACTTGAAAAGAAAATCGGTAAAAGAAATTTGATCTTCCGGAATATTTGGCTGTGTTTGCGACAGATAGGCGAACATTTCTGAGCATATTGGAGAAAAAATTGGGGGACAGTGGGATTTGGTCATCTTTGCTCAGAATGTACAGCAGGGATACTACGAAACTCGAAACTCGAAGTTCGTGTCGTGCGGTCCCTCTGACACTTATACTGTTTAATATGAGAGCGAGAGGGACGGTACGAAACGAACTTCGAGTTTCGAGTTTCGTAGTAGCCCTGCAGACATAGAGACACACAGAGGGGGTATGCTTTCGTGTTACTTTACGGAGTTTACCCGGAAGAGCAAGACACAATGTAAACTTAGTGCTAACACAGTCAAAATTACGAGTAAAAATTATTTACTATGTGTTCAAAACCAACCTTACAGCTTGATTACAGTCTAATGCGTAAATAAAACATCACAGTTTAAAATTTCGAAATTCTAAACTTTTCATACCATCAATTACAATTGGACAACCGAAAGAACCGCATTATTACCCAGCCATCATCATGTAACCATCAAATTGTGACCTGTAGCATCAGAGACCTCAATTCGAAATGCTTCTCTAACAATAGGTCAGAGTGGTCTGGTCGTTGTGATAGGTCTTGTCGTATTACTGTCCGCCGCGACGCGCCTATGCGCGGGCGCATGTTATTTAACCGTCCACTTAGCATCACTTGACCCGCCTTGCATTGTGAGTGATGGACAAACAACATCTGACTTCCGGGTCGTTGTAGACCCCTGCTGAATTAAATCGAGATTGATGGCATATGCCATATCGACGTTAGCTTCGAGTGTCAGAAATATTAGCGCTAGTTAGAACCTAATATGTACCTATCTAACACAGTGACCGTCTTTAAACATTCCAGGACTTAAAATTGATACCTTTTTGTTACAAAATGGTAACTTCATTTGCTATAGGCTGCTTTTCAACCAGAGATGTGTGAGGAGTTACATATTTCAATATCGAAAATTAAAATACCTATGGTTAAAATGTCTAAGATGGAAATATCGAGTGATTAAAATATCGACTGATTTAACCATAACCATAATATCTAATTTATAAATTTCAACATATTTTAATGTCGAAAATTAAAATATCGCAATCTGTTTTATTTATTGCTCCAATATTTTTATATATTTTTTTTGTGGTCATAATTCTACCTAACCGAAATATTTTTGGTAATTCATCATTTTACCGAAATTTCCCTGAAGTTCAATAGATTAGGTTGGTTTGATGGTTTTTACGTCAAGGCGCGAAGCGCCTCAACTGCGCGGAACAGGAGCTCCGCTAAGCGGAGCTCCATCGACCCAAACACGTGATAGTTCACATAATATGGGATTATTCGATGCTCGGTACTTTGATATTTATATCTGTCGATGCCACTTTAGTAGATAATTAGATTTTCGATATGTTGGACGTACGTTATGTAACCATTCGACAACATAAACTTACGTCATTTTAATTTTCGATATTCAAATATGTAACCGTGCGAGGATGTGTTGCGAGGAATGTGTTTTTCATGAACCAATCGAAACGCTTCATTTACCTCGCCTCGCTTCGCTCAGCTGTTGCCACCAGAGCGATGCTGCGCGAGGATAGGTAAATAATGCGTTTTTATTAGTAAATGAGTCACACACAATGAAAACCAGCGCTGCGGCTTGCCGTCGCATCATCCTTAGTGTGGCCTTTATTTTCGTCTTTTGGCACTATTATAGGTGCAACTTTTCTTTTCATTCTTTTTAACAATCGGTGCTGGCTGAAAATCAGCGCTGGGCTGATTATTATTAACGCTTCAGCGTTATGCTGAGCCAGTGTCCCATTCACAACCGCAATGACGCATGATTTCCTATGTGTTGTTTATTTGTACTTAATGCTATTGTTGTGTCTTGTGTTGTGAATAAATGTAGTTTCTTTATTTTCTTTCTTTCTTTAATATATGTATCTGGGGGCACGGCACGGTAGTGCCCTCGCCAAGTCGAGCAAAACAAAAACAAAGGCGCGGCCGTATTTACCATACTTTTCTCGAAGCCATTCAGGCTACTTTCAACATGATTATTTGCTTTTTTGCAGTGACATATTTTGCCACATTTTTTTTTTTTTTATTAGACTGGGAAGCAAACGAGCAAGGGAGTCTCCTGGTGGTAAGAGATCACCACCGCCCATAAACATCTGCAACACCAGGGGTATTGCAGATGCGTTGCCAACCTAGAGGCCTAAGATGGAATAGGTACCTCAAGTGCCAGTAATTTCACTGGCTGTCTTACTCTCCACGCCGAAACACAACAGTGCAAGCACTGCTGCTTCACGGCAGGATTAGCGAGCAAGATAGTGGTAGCAATCCGGGCGGACCTTGCACAAGGTCCTACCACCTGCACATAAATTAATTTTTCCTTTTCTTAATTGCTCCCCCTGTTCTAGCGCGAACCCGTGGAAGGGCCTGTTGCATCTCCTCGCGTCCCTCATCCCGGTGGGTATCATCATCTCCGCGCTGACTCCGAGCGTCATCACCATCCAGGACACCGGGCCTGGACCGGGGTACTCCGGGTTCAATGAACCGTAAGTCCATAATAGTAAGAACTGTCAATTAAGTAAATGAAAATGTGAAACACAAAATCTGTGAAAATTTCAACTGTCTAGTTATCATAGTTTATGGTATATAGCCTATGACAGACGGAAGAACGGACAGCGGAGTTTTAGTAAGTATTCGGATCCCGTTTTTAGGGTTCCGGAGCCAAAATGGCAAAAACGGAACCCTTATAGTTTCGCCATGTCTGTCTGTCTGTCTGTCTGTCCGTCTGTCTGTCTGTCTGTCTGTCTGTCTGTCTGTCTGTCTGTCTGTCTGTCTGTCTGTCTGTCCGTCCGCGGCTTTGCTCAGAGACTATCAATGCTAGAAAGCTGTAATTTTGCACGGATATATAGGTAAATTATGCCGACAAAATAATACAATTAAAAATTCAAAAACAATTTTTTTTAGGGTACCTGCCATAGACGTAAAGTGGCGGTGATTTTTTTTTCTGATCCAACCCTATGGTGTGGGGTATCGTTGGATAGGTATTGTAAAATCATTAGGAGTTTGCTAAAACGATTTTTCGATTCAGTCATTTGTTTGCGAAATATTCAACTTTAAAGTTCAAATTTTCATAAAAATCGAGCGTCCCCCCCCCCCCCCTCTAAAATCTAAACAGGTGGGTCGAAAAATTTGAAAAAATTTAGAATGGTAGTCAGTATATCAAACTTTCAAGGAAAACTATAACGGCTAAGTTTGCTTGAGAACTATTAGTAGTTTATGAGTAAATAGCAGCGTAGGGTATAAAATATACCTAAACTTGGAAGATTCCGTATAAAATACGAAATCCTTAGAAAAATATTACTTAATTTTTTCGTAATGGCTACGGAACCCTATTTTGGGCGTGTCCGACACGCTCTTGGCCGGTTTTTACCCTTTGGATACGGAACCCTAAAAATGACGAATTCTGGATTTTCTGTTACAAGGAAATAATCAAGTTTATCAGCCAGCACCTTTAAAAAAATCGCACCTTTTACTTGGGACTCATACTGAAATGCTGATTGACGTCGTAATCTTGTCACGCTTAATTGTCCCAATTACGTCAAGTGCGTCGCATGAGGATAAACAATTGAGCGTCGAAGTGAACGGCGCGGATGTGCACGCGCACGCGATTGGATAACGCTTATTTATTTGCTGGCGCAATATGAGGTATGTGCGCTTTCAAATGATACACATGTGACGACCAGACATGCCAGTACGAAGCTTTGGGGCCCGAGTTCTTGCCCTAGTCGGGGCGATTTAGCATCATTTTGTAACGCATAAAATAGCATTGAGTGAGAAGATTGTTACGTAGAAAAACAAGGGTCACCGACATAGCCAAGTGAATTAGCTCGTTGAAGTGGCGATGGATATAGCACGGAGAACAGATGGCCGTTGGGGCCGAAAAGTTCTCGAGTGGAGACCGCGGGTTGGCAAACGCAGCGTGGGACGTCCACCAACGAGATGGACGGATGACCTGGTTAAAGGCGCGGATTCACGGTGGATGCAAGCCGCTGCCAACCGAAGCGACCGAGTTTCTTGCGGCACATTCTTATTGACAATGATGGTCCGAAAACGCTGGTACTTCAAAAAATTACGAATGATTTTTAAGACATCACCTAACTTTTAGCTATTATGTAGTAGGCCTTAGTTTTGTAGTCACTCAAGTTATAAATAAATAAATAAATAAATATCATGGGACACTTGACACTAATTGACCTAGTCCCAAACTAAGCAAAGCTTGTATTATGGATACTAGGCAACGGATAAACATACTTATATAAATAAATACATACTTAAATACATATTAAACATCCAAGACCCGAGAACAAACATACGTATTATTCATACAAATATCTGCCCCGGCCGGGATTCTGGATTGGATTTGTTTATGTTACAAGCAACATTTTTTTTGTTACTGTTACCAAATCCTTCTTTTCGTGTGATGATAATGACGATGATGAAGTAGTAATATTTTCTTTTCTCTAAAATTGCCATTTTCCACGTTACACCATTAACGAATGACGTAACAGCTGTTTACCCATAAAGCTTGAACACAAAGACAATCTTGGCATAGCGCACCTTCCGGAGGATATCCTGACGTGGCGCGCGCGCAGTTGCACAACGAGAAAGCCGGATGCCTCGGACACGAGCCAGAGTGCGCTCCGAGCTGGTTTTACCACTTGCAAACATCCATCACCAGGAAATATTTCGTAACTTTTTTGACCTCGAAAGGAATACGAAAAAAAATTTTACTGGCTGCAATTTTTATTGACTGTATTTGCATAAAAAACCGGCCAAGAGCGTGTCGGACACGCCCAAAATAGGGTTCCGTAGCCATTACGAAACAATCAAGTAATATTTTTCTAAGGATTTCGTATTTTGTACGAAATCTTCCAAGTTTAGGTATATTTTATACCTTAGGCTGCTATTTACTCTTAAACTACTAATCAAACTTAGCCGTTATAGTTTTCCTTGAAAGATTGATATACTTACTACCATCCTGAATTTCTTCAAAATTTTCCACCCACCGGTTTAGATTTTACGGGGGGGAACGCTCGATTTTAATGAAAATTTGATCTTTAAAGTTGAATATTTCGCAAACAATGGTTTTAAAAGGTCGATATCCAACACTACAAGATTGGATGAGAAAAAAAAATTCACCCCCACTTATGAGAGGTAAACTAATTTTTTTTTTTTTTATTGTACCATTTTATCGGCATAGTTGACGTATACATTCGTGCAAAATTGCAGCTTTCTAGCATTGATAGTCCCTGAGCAAAGCTGCGGACGGACGGACAGACAGACGAAACTATAAGGATTCCGTTTTTGCCATTTTGGCTCTGGAACCCTAAAAATGTTTTTTTTTTCTAAAATAGAAAATATTTTTCATGCGTATCCTTTTTTGTTGGTCGGTCAGTCTGCCCCCGCGCCTGTACCGGCGTTCGAGCGAAGCCCCGGAGCCGCCCGCGCCCCGCCCGCCCGCCATCAGCGAGCCCTGCCGCCGGCGCCTGCTCTGCGAACTACACTCCGAGAAGAACTACCATCGCGACAAAAGGTCAGCTTAAAACAATGTTTAAGTAAAATAGTTACACAGTTTGGTTAAGAGTATGCGCCGGTGAATGCAAAAGTCTAAATTATGTGGGAATTTTTAGATTTATTTCAAACGTTTTTTTTTTTTATAGTATATATAAAAATATACTTTATTAAATAACACACAATACAAAATAATTAATAAATGAACTAAATACTACTAACTAACTTAAATAACATTTTTATATAATTAAAAAAGACCGCCTCGAATCTTTTTTGGATTAAATGAGATTCAAACCGTAACTCCTGGGGCATTATATCTTAATGTTCAAGTCATTAACCGTCTAAAGTCGGCCAGTTTTTTATTATTTTATTTTTATTATCGATACACTTGCACAACAAAATCAAAAAAAATCTTAGCTTGGCTACGTAGATCGAATTTTCAGCGTTAGGGTGAGGGGGGGGGGTCAGGCGTTTTCTGACACAGGAGCAAAATTATTGCAAATTTCATAGAAATTCGTATGACAATTCTTGGTAACAATGGTCAAGATTGACGTGACGTACATGGGTGGCGCCAAGCTAGCGACCTGCGGGCAGGGGCGGATCTACTTGAAGGCTTTTTGGGCTGCAGCCCAGGGCCCCGTGGATTCAGAGGGCCCCCAACCTGAACTGAAAACAATAGACGATATTGTCAATAATAAAAATTATCTAGAATTTAAAAAATCCGATCATGAGGTTTGAGTAATTAGGTAGGGCCCCTAAACAGTATTAGCCCAGGGCCTCACCAATTCAAGATCCGCCCTGGCCTTCGGGTGTGGTTTAATAGTTGGTTTTGTGTCGCAGTGGCTCGCCCCGCGGCCGCGCATGCCACAAGCTACGCTGCGACGAGCCGGAGGCGCTGGCGCACGCGTTACGATGGCTGCTGGACCGTCCGCTACAGGACCGACTTTAAGGGCGCAAAACACACAGGACGGGTGCGGGTCTGAACTAGGGATGTCGAATAAATATCGATACATCGATATATCGATATTTTCAATTCAATATATCGATATTTTTGGGCGATATATTTCGTAACGATATATCGATAGAAAATATCCAGTACCGAAAATTGTATCGAAAACGATATTTTTTTAATTCTTATGGCACTGAAGTCGCTGAAATCTGAAACTGTAGAAGATAGGAACGAACGAAAAAAGAACTATTTTGTCTATGACTGTAGAAGGTAGCCTTTTAGTTCTTGATATTTTTGTAATTTCTTTAAAAAAGGTAAAATACTTTAGTGAGTGTTTTTTGAGATTTAATCGATATATCGATATTTTTCCTTTGATATATCGACGCCAATATCGATATTTTAATAAATATCGATATATCGATATAACGATTTTTTTTTTTCATTTTCGACATCCCTAGTCTGAACAGGCCCCGCGGTGTACTGTTGTAAGTACCATCAGCCAAATATGTGGTCTACCATCCTAAAGTTGATAATCGTTTGCATATCACAAAACAATAATGACAATAGGCGTGTCTGTCAAAAAGTTCGACTTCAGCGACATATTCATTTGATAGGAACTTGTTTAAAAATTGATAGACCACTAATTTGGCTGATGATACATAACCTGTAATATGAGCAAATAATTAAAACATTTAATTATTATAAAATCGCATTATTTTTAAAAATCATCATCATCATCATCATGGCGGCCTCTTGGTTATCCAATCTTGGACGTAGGCCTCTTCCCTCTTCTTCCACTCTTGGCGATCTTGTGCCCGTCTCATCGAGTCTCGACCTCCGTGCCGATTTTTAAAAATATCTGAACTAATGTTTGTTCAGTTTAACAAGAATGATCTATGCTTTAATTATTTGCTTATATTACAGGCCACATTCGGAAGATTAAAAAGTTTGGGAACCGCTATTTTAAGCTGTTTTAAATAAATGTTTGATAAGAGGCATTTTTATTTTTAATCAATTGAAGCGACATGTCAAATTAAAAGGCTTGTTGTGAAAATCTCAAATATATATTAATAAATAATTATTAATATTAATTTGAAGACAAATACTTAGAACTTCACTACAAATTTGTACGGGAACCCTCAGTGCACGAGTTCAACTCGCACTTAGCCGGTTTCCAAGTGATCCACAAACTCTACGACATTGAAAGCCTTTACCACAGTATATATATGTATATATAAGCTAAAGCAGTATGGAAGCTACAAAGCTACGATCGAAACGAACACACTCACACAGACGCGCGCCCTACACGGCCTCTAAGGCCCTCAGAGGCCGCGTAGAGCGCGTGTCTGTGTGAGTGTGTTCGTTTCGATCGATTTGTTCGCAGCTTCCATACTGCTTTAGCTTATATATATACTGTCATCATCACACCATCATCATCAGCCGGAAGACGTCCACTGCTGGACAAAGGCCTCCCCCTTAGAACGCCATAATGAACGACAACTCGCCACTTGCACCCACCGGTTTCCCGCAACTCTCACGATGTCGTCAGTCCACCTGTTAGAGGCCTGGTGGAATATATACTGTGCCTTTACTAAATTCCAGCTCCCACTCACTTAAAGCTAATTGCAAAAGAATCCCACAATTTGCCGCCAACGAAACCCGGCATTAAGTAAAGAGTGGGATAATTGGCTTGGATCGATTAGACCCGATTATCGGATATTAGAGACCGGACGCGCGCGCGCAGCTGCTCTGGCGCGGATGCCTGGGTAAACAGCCTTCATCATCGCAATCTCGGCTTACCCACTGCTGAGCACAGTACCCTTAGTGTAAGTTTTCGGTTACAAATACGTCTCGATCGCGTTCGCGTTAAAATCTCACTTTGTATGGAAACACGAACAGCGCCTCCTAGCGGAACGTTTACGATGTTCGTATTTTCATACAAATTGAGATTTTAACGCGAACGCGATCGAGGCGTATTTTGTAACAGAAAACTTACACTAAGGGCACAGGATTCTCCGTGCCGTAGTTCCCATACGGTCCCAGTGTAGATGGGCAACTTCACACACCATTTACCTTTACTTGCCCGAATTTCACTTGCCATACCTACGTTTGCCATAAAATATATAGAGCGTAGAGGATTTTTTAAATGTTATCATATAGAATGTAGTAGGTTGGGTTAGGTTAGTTTAATATCAACTCTGAAGAAATTACTATTTCAGAAATAAATTACTTTATGGCAAATGAAAATTCTAGAAAACGATACATTCGGGCTTGTGAAATTCGGGCAAATGATAGAGAACCATTCACACACACCATTAAATTGCTTCGCTGGTGTGCACACATCAATAATATGAGTCGAAATAAATCTTTTGTGTTATATATCAAACTCACCTTAAAACTTCACGCTTTCTAAAGAAAAAGGGTCTTGACAGACAGACGGACAGCGCTGTGACTATTAAGGCTTCTTTTCTCCATTCCAGGTACGGAGCCAAAAATACAAACTTTAATTACAAACCACTTAGCGCTTTTGCTATTCTTTCTTTCTATAGTTGAATAACCCACAAAACCATTCAACTAAAACAGTTTCTCTCTATTTACATACATTTTAATGCAAACATGTTAAACAAAAGACTGTTTGTAATTTCTTTTAACACTATATTTACAAATCACTGATGGAAAACACAAACAGAGGTTACGTTTTATTACCACACACACACACACACACATAGGTAATAAGACAGAGCTTTCTACCGACCGTGACAATAACCTCACATCTATCTTATTCTTATTACATTACAATAAAATTTACTTTTACATATCCTACGCGACAGGGGCTCCTAGACGGGCTATACTTTTAATGAATTATGTGGCTACAACATTGCAGATTATATCCCGGCAATACAAAAAACATTTTAATGCAGCATATGGCTGGAAAATGTATATCTCGGCAATATTTCTGCAGCAGTATATGGCTCATTATTTTGGCTTTACATGGGCTACATACATGGCTAGTATGGCTGACGAACTCATACGCGTTGCAGCAGCTTACATTGTTTTAAAAGCAAAATCAAAACAACAACAAAAACAAGAAAAATGTGGATTCGACCTTATTTCAATAAGCGTGATACGTTAGATATTTTAAGTCTGGAAATAAGTATTTTTTTGTAAAAAAAGCATTTTTGAAAAAATTTAGATGTCCGCATTTACTTTGCTGCCATCGAAACTAAACAGAAACAAACACGAACATAGCTATGCTACTTGAGCGAATCGCGGCATACTTCACGTAGCATAAGAAAGGGACGCACTTATGCCGTATAGCGAGACAACAATAAAAGTGGCTGAGAAATATTGCAGTATTTTCGATTGCAAAGCGATTATTCCGGAAATATGTCTGAAACCCTAAACATTCATCGGCCACACTAAAAATATGTGGCAATATATCCCGGCCATACTAAAAATATTGCCGAGTGTTGCATAGTCTGGCCGTAAATGCTGGCTGATGCTGCCGGCCACACTATTGCAGCTATACATTTCCGTGAAAATATGGCCCGTCTAGGAGCCCCTTAATGTCAAAGTGGTTACAAAATAGTGTTTGAAATCTTGCGCGCATTTTTCGGGTGATATTTTTATACCAAATAGTTTTGCGGTTGGAATTACACACATGTGTCTTATTACAGCAGGTTAAGATTCACTTTTGCCCGCATGTTAATTGGCTAACGGCACAGATGTTACGTTACTCAATTTTGTTATTACGTGCAAAATATTCGGACGTCCGGGTGCGCGCGTCGGATAATTTGAAAGTTAGCGTATGTCACTTTGTATTATAAAGCGGACTATTGGTGTTCATCGACTTTTTGATTGGCCGTGAATGACTAGCAATAGTGATGACAAGCATGACATAGGTTATCTTTACATCCATACTTCCATACTAATACTATACTATACTAATATTATAAATGCGAAGTGTGTTTGTATGTTTGTGAGTTTGTGTGTTTGTCCGTCTTTCCCGCCGCAATTGAGCAACGGATCGACGGGATTTTTGGCATAGAGATAGTTTATGGGCCCGAGAGTGACATAGGCTACTTTTTATTCCGGAAAATGCACAGTTCTCGAGGGAACAGCGCGCGTTAACCGAATACCACGCGGGCGAAGCAGAGGGCAAAAGCTATTTTTTTTTATTGTACCATTTTGTTGGCATAGTTTACACATATTATTATATGTTCGTACAAAAATTACAGCTTTCTACCATTGACAGTCCCTGAGCAAAACCGCAGACGGACGGCCAGACATACAGACATGGCGAAACTATAAGGGTTCCGTTTTTGCCATTTTGGCTACGGAACCCTAAAAATGCGCAAATTGTTCCCCATCCAAAACATTGCACACAATTGTTTACTTATGAAGTCAAACCACAATCATTTTCTTCCTACCAGTGTTACCTTTAAAATCAGTTTTCTCCGCCCAACCGCCTAAATAATTTAAATACACTAACATATTCGCAGCGAGATGATAAGTAATAGCTCCCGAACAAACAGAAAACGAAAGTTGCTAAGAAATTACACAAACTGATGATTTGACAGAAGTCTGCCATGTAATTATTACAACTAAAGAAATCATTAAAATGTTACATTATGTATGTGAAATATTTATGATTCTTATGCGAACTTTGAACCTGCTCAATATTTCGATATTCACGTTTCGTAAAGAGAATTAAGATTGAATGTTGAAAGTGGTTGATGTTGCAAAGGTTTACTAATACATTTGTTCTGTTTAGTGACTTATGCCTATAATATCCATACTAATATCATAAATGTGAAAGTGTTTGTGTTTATATGTTTGTTGTTTGTATGTTTTTCCGTCTTTCACGTCGAAACGGAACGGCTATTAATTTTTATTTAAAGTTTTCAAAGCAATTTAGTTAATGATATATGTGTTGGCTTTAATTTGATACTCATATTGTTAGAATTAAAAGAATCCCTTCTCCATTTTTATTTTACGCACTCGTTAGACTTTTCAAAACTGTTGAGTTTTGACAAATCTTATGATACCCTATACTTATATGTTGAAAACCGTCCAGTCGTTAAGGATAACAGAGAGAACCTAAGAAACAGACATACATATACTTGGGAGCAAAGAAATCGAGCCACCCTAGCAATTGTTACGTTGATTATTGTTTTTGAAGGTCATAAGTGACATTAAGGAAACGTAAAAATTTGCAAGGGTGGCTCGATTTCTTTGCTCTCAAGTGTACATACGCTCTAAAACAGTCGAGTAAAAACAGCATGAATGGCCCACGCAAACATCTTTAACTTATTTACACGTCGTAACTGCCAAACACGTGTACGCATAAACAGCCACTGGCGTTCAAGCCACTTGGCACCTCCGTACAGTCGTTACCGCACATCTCGGCCAATAAAAGCCATTCTGCGCGTGAGGTAATGTTGCGGAGAAAGTGATGACACCAGCCTACATCGGGACCTGCTGCTCTGCTCTTTGGAACGTTCTACTTCTGGCGCACCGGCGATCCATACCGGGTGTGACCTGTAACACGGGCAAATAATTATTAAATGTATAACGTGTATAAAATAAATAAAATGTATGATCGGGATAAATATTGAATTAAGAGCTGCACTTTCTGTTAATTCTCTAAGATCTGGATCTCCACGACACAGGCTGTGCCTAGTGTGGAGATCACTGCTCCTCTTGTAATTGTTGAATCTTTTATGGTCAGGAAATACATTTATTTACTTATTTATATTTATTTTATTTTATATTTTTTATCGAGGGTCTAAAAGAAGCCAATATACCCGAGTTGGTTAGCCACCCGAGCTTAGGGTGCCTATTTATCCCAGGGTTTATAATATTGACTTTTAATCTGGAGGTGAGAACTCTATTTTGCACTTAGATTGCGAGAAAAATACATTTATTTTTATCGTTCATGATTTACGGTCTGCTACAATTTCAAAGTTTTGACAGTAAGTACAAAATTTAGAATGCTTTTAAATTTTTAATTTTGAACAGGGATTTAATTTCCAACATTTTAATTTATTTTTATAATTGTTTTCTGGTTCATATTGTAATTTTAATTTCAGTAACTTGACATTGTTTGCTATTTAATTATTATAATATGTACAGTCAGCTGCAGAGAAAAGGTACCCCCCTGTAATGGCGGTATCCATACTTACCGCCATAACAGGGGGGTCCCCTTTCTCTGCAGCTGACTGTACATATATTGATATAAATTATCTAATTACTTTAACGATGATTTAATGATGCTTTTAATAATGCTATGAAATATTTATTAAAATTGTAATTATCTATATATATAAAAGGCAAACCTGACTCACTGGGTTATATATCAACGCACAGCCCAAACCACTGGGCCTAGAAACTTGAAATTTGGTACAGAGATTCCTTTTATGATGTAAGTGAGCACTAAGAAAGGATTTTTAGAATTTCATCCCCTAAGGGGGTGAAATGGGGGGGTGAAGCTTATATGCAATTTTGTCATTTTTGGACTTAGAAGTATGAAAATAGGTGTATAAGTTCTTGATTACAATTAAAAACGATCTGTCTAGGTGAAATGGATAAAATGTCCCCCTAAAGGGGTAAAATGGGGGGGTAAAGTTTGTATGGAAATTTTCTCATTTCTGGACTTAGAAATATGAAAATAGGTGTATAAGTTCTTGATTACAATTAAAAATTATCTGTGTAAGCGAAATGGATAAAATTCCCCCCTAAAAGTGTAAAATGGGGGGGTAATATTTGTATGGAAATTTTCTCATTTCTGGAATTAGATCTATGAAAATAAGTATATAGGTTCTCGATTACAATCAAAAATTATCTGAGTATATAAAATGGATAAAATTCCCCCCTAATGGGGTAAAATGGGGGGTAAAGTTTGTATGGAAATTTTCTCATTTCTGGACTTAGAACTATGAAAATAGGTGTTTAAGTTCTCGATTACAATTAAAAAATATCTGTGTAGGTGAAATAGATAAAATTATTCCCTAAAGGTGTAAAATGGAGGGTAAAGATTATATGGAAATTTTCTCATTTCTGGACTTAGAAGTATGAAAATAGATATACAAGTTCTCGATTACAATTTAAAATTATCTGTGTAGGTGAAATAGATAAAATTATTCCCTAAAGGTGTAAAATGGGGGGTAAAGATTATATGGCAATTGTCTCATTTCTGGATTTAGATATATATGAAAAATATAGGTATACAAGTTTTCGATTACAATTAAAAACTATCTATGTAGGTGAAATGGATAAAATTACCCCTAAAAGGATAAAATGGGGGGTGAGGTTTGTATTGAAATTTTCTGATTTCTGGACTTAGCAGTATGAAAATTGCTATTAGGTAAGTATACATATTCCTATTGGTATTAAGGGTCCTGATAACAAATAAAAATTATCTCCGTAGGCAAAGATAAAGAAAGAATAAGTAGCTTTCGACTTATTAGGGGGGAGTTTTTATGAGACTTCCTTATTTCTACACTAAAATTATGGCTGGTCACCATTTAAAATGATCCGTGTGGTGTTGACGACTTCAATAAGGGAGGGGGTTTTTCATACAATATGGAGGTAAATTAAATAAAACATATAGCCTGATAACTAAAGTACACGCGGACGAAGTCGCGGGCAAAAGCTAGTGATAGAATAGATTAAGAAACAAACTGACATTACATACCCTATCAAGGAGTCATGCACCAACAATCTAATCATGTAACACATATTTTAAGTGAATGAACATGACATGAATGTATATAAATAAATAAATAAAATAAATAAAGTTTGTTAGAAAAAAAAAAAAAAAAAGTTAAGTTTTGATTTGAATTAAGTGGGTCCATGATGATCCAATTACCAGAAATCTATAGAGCTTCTGTTTTTAATATTATCCTCGGTGCTGGGCCACACACCGTAGATATTTCGCTATCATAAGGTCGCGGGCAAGCAAAGTAATCGTTATTAGTTAATTGAGGAAAAAAAAATACCTCTTTGAGTTTCTTGCCGGATTCTTCTCAACAGAGGTTTTTCCGAACCGGTGGTAGATTTTTTTGACGTCCATAAGTGCTTGTTATAGCCTAAATTGAATAAAGATATTTTGACTTTGACTTTGAATGAGTTGCATTATTATATTATGTCATGTTTCTATCGGCCTTTCGCAGTACTGTTGACATCAACGCGCGTCTTACGCACGGCCAAAGACTTTAATTCATAGAACATTCATAGAACTTTTAAAAGGAACTTTTAAAAAGTCATTACAATTTTCCTTGTTAATTAATGCGATATCACTATGACGTTTACTGTGAAATGGTTCCATAGTGGCTCATGAATTAAAGTCCTTGGTAGTACGATATCTAGTCCTACTGTAAAGCTCACAACTAAATAGGTTCAAATTAATTAAGGAAAATAAAATAAAACGCAACTTTATGACAAATTACCGATAGCTGAACCAATAAAAAATCCAAATACATCGAAACTTCTCACAAAATTTCACGAAAATACATTAAGAAACCTGTAGAGAACAGCCGGACAGACATACTAAAGCATTTATGTAAAAGCTAAAACCGAGACGCTTCACTCGCGCTTTCACTCGTTAAAAAAAAACAATCTTTCCTGTAACGGAAGACTTAGAAAACGGAATAAAAAGCTATCTAGTATTTATCGTTGACCTAAACCTAACCACATCCGTCCTCTACGGTAAGTAATTAACTACTTACAAGAATTACTAGCATCCTCCAACTGGGATGATGACGCCATTAAAAAATAATTCGAAGCACAACTCCAGTAAAAAGACGCTTTATTTTAGCCCTGAAAACCAGAATTATTTTCGATTTACTGTAAATTGATTTTTTATTGCTTTAAAACAAATAAATAGTTAGTTGATTGAGTTGCCGGATAATGACGTCATAATTCTCTTTGGGAGAATTGTGTTTTGACAGCTCATAAAAAGTACGTCAGTTGATTGGTGGTGTCATCATCCCTATTGAGGTCAAATTTAACTTTTAAGATTTTGTTACCGACAGACAGACACATGAGAACAGAATGTATAGGTTGCGATTCCCGAATTAAGTATGTTTTTTAATCTAAGAATGCAGTTTTTTTATCTATATATATAAAAGGCAAACCTGACTCACTGGGTTATATATCAACGCACAGCCCAAACCGCTGGGCCTAGAAACTTGAAATTTGGTACAGAGGTTCATTTTATGATGCAAGTGAGCACTAAGAAAGGATTTTTAGAAATTCATCCCCTAAGGGGGTGAAATGGGGGGGCAAAGATTGTATGGAAATTTTCTAATTTCTGGACTTAGAAGTATGAAAATGGTGTATAAGTTCTCGATTACTATTAAAAATTATCTGTGTAGGTGAAATGGATAAAATTTCTCTCTAAACGGGTAAAAAAGCGCGCATAACCGAATTCCACGCGGGCGAAGCCGCAGGCAAAAGCTAGTGACTCATATTACTGATGTGTGCACCAGCGAAGCATTAATGGTGTATGTAAAGGGTTCTCTATCGTTTGCCCGCATTCCATATGCCCGAATATATCGTTTTCTATTGCCTTTGAAACTCTATGGTAGAATTGTGTTTTGATAACTCGTGAAAAGTACGTCAGTTGATTGGTAGTGTCATCATCCCTACTCTTCTCCGTCCATCCGTCTGTTCAAACCCTACGAGTATACTACGAAGTGTAATATTCTAACTTTGTATCTTGCCGTCCTGCTAACGCTTATATTACTTAATACGAGAGTGAGAAGGACGGTGCGATACGAACTTCGATTTTCAAATTTCGTAGACGCCCCGCAGTTTCTCCGCTTGTTGCGTCACCCAACTTGCGTGTACGCAGGTTATGACAATCACCGCACTTAGAATGAGGTCAGTTCCACTAAATGAAAAAAAGCGGCCAAGTGCGAGTCGGACTCGCCCATGAAGGGTTCCGTAGTAGCAAGTAACATAATATAAAAGTTCTTGTAGTTCGTTGTAATCTTGGTGTTTATAACTACATATTTGAGTTCATTGAATGAAAGGTAAATTGCGGTTTACGATTTATGACGTTCTTTTGCCATTTGGCTACTGAACCCTAAAAAGTATTGAATACATATATTTACCATCGTCATTTCTAATAAGACTAATTAAAAAAATTGTGAATTGTTTTGGCCTATTTTTTTTTACCTAAAAAAAAGGCTCTATGTACGTTAAATACTTTTAATTTTAATTTAATGAAATTTCCCATGTAAATAGCTGGTACATGTAAATAGCTGGTACTTTAATAATAAGGATGTTGACACCACCAATCAACTGACGGACTTTTTATGAGCTGTCAAAACACAATGCTCCCATAGAGTTTCAATGGCAATAGCGACTCATGACGTCATAACTCGCTATTTGTTCACCAACTCAATCAACTGACTATTTATTTGTTTTAAAGCAACATAAATTCTAATTTTACAGTAAATTGAAAACTAATCTGGTTTTAAGGCCTAAAATAAAGCGTTTTTAACTGGAGTTATGCCTTCGAATTATTTTTTAATGGCGTCAACGTACCTATTCCCAGAATTTAAACTCAACTGTCAGTGTAGCCAGATAGAAGCTGCAGGTATATAGCTGTACTACGAAAAGAAAAGGCATCGCTTCTGACAAGAATACGTGGCAGCAACAACAGCCTCCTGAAGATGATATCTGTAAGAGATGAGTGCTCTATAATGCAAAATTTAATTATTAGCACACTGTCACTTGTAAAATATGTATACTAACATAGTTATAAGTCAATTACTAATAATGTATGGATCTTTATTGTCTGAATAAATAAATGAATTATTATTATACCTTTTTTTACATATAAGAATAAGAATAAACTCATTTATAATACATTATTGAAAGTTCAGACAGTGAGATATCCGGCGGACCCCCAACTAGGCAGGAGCCTGTATCTCGGGGCCCTAAGAGTGAGTTGAACAGATTAGGCACATAAACATATTTCAAGTGACATGTTACTAGAAATAGACAATTAAAAAGAACAATACTAATAATAAAGAATAATTAATTACAAAGGGCGCTCTTACAAAAAAAAAATATAGAGTCAAGTTAAAAATTTAAAACCTAGTCCCCCAAACTGTAAGCTTTCGACCACCAACCGTCCTCCCAACCTAAAAAACCTTTTGCATAATCCCTCATCTTTGTAAACATGTCACGTACTTTTCACATCAGAAAAAGGTGTTTTGTAACAGATCGCGTTGCCACTTCCAACTTACACAACGCCCGCGCCGCTCTCACTGCGCAGTCGCAAACGCCGCGCCAACCCGCACACTCGACAAGTGACGGACCAAGTGTCAAAAAAAAAACTTTTTTTTAATATTTTTCTGTGCAGTGTTTTGTTTCTTAGACGAAGTGGAGTGTTTTGAAAGTGGGTACATCGGAGTATGCGTTCAGGTTTCACTTTCTAGGCGGGACACTGCACGGTGAGTTGACCTGAGCTCGCGCAACGAAGAAAGTGCATGAAAGCTTGTTGACCCGGAGTAACTCGGGTGGAAAAGTGGGAGTGTGAGGGTGGATTGGAAAATTGTGGGGAAATTTTTACGTACAAGTTATATTTTTTTTGCAGAGCTTTTAGGAAATTAAAACAGCAGTTGTGTTTCGGCGTGGAGAGTAAGACAGCCGGTGAAATTACTGGCACTTGAGGTATTCCATCTTGCCTCTAGGTTGACAAAGCATCTGCAATACCCCTGGTGTTGCAGATGTTTACGGCGGTGGTGACCTCTTATCTACCATCAGGAGACCCACTTGCTCGTTTTCCATCCAGTCGAATAAAAAAAAAGCGGGTGTCTGGATGAGGTTTGAAACGCGTCTTTTGATTACCGTACCAAGAGTGTATCTTTTTATCCTTAATAGTACAGTTAAGTTTATAACCCATAGCCTATAACTCATTAGAATAGTAATAAAATTACCTAATGGAGTACTACAACTTTTATATTACAATTTATGCTACATACATTTAACGAGGATGAAATCTTAAAAAGTTAATGCTGGACTATATCATCATTTGTTAAAAAAAAACCTTGTTCAATTTACCTATATCCATAAATTGAGTTCAGGATTTAATTTCAGCAAAATGTTCATTACATTCTAAACTTTATTGGACTAACTTCAACAAATGCGTTAATGCATTATAATCCGTCCAGCATTAATTGAGCCTCAAACACTTACTTTTAAGTGATAAACAAAACGGATAACTCACGGCTGAGATCAAATTTAGCACGACATGTTTCGGGCTAATCCGTAATCCTTCTTCTGGGAGCAACGCACATCTTCACAACTAAAATATGGAACCAGCTTCCTGGGACAGTGTTTAGGGAGCGGTACAGCTTAGGGATCTTTAAAAAACGAGCCTATCGGTCTCTCAAAGGCAACGCACCTGTGATACCCCTCGTGTTAACAGGTGTCCATGGGCGGCGGTGATTGCTTTCCATCAGGTGACCCACCCACATGTTCGTTTGCCCCCTCTTATAAAAAAAACGCGACTGCGACTCGGTAATGCTGCAACACGCGCACTAATTTTGAATCACGATCAAAATTTCTTCCTCTACATAGAGCTTTATGTCTATTTACTGATAATACCACAATAGCAGACGTATAGATAACTCTGCTGAGTACGTACCGTAATCCGTGTCACTTAGGGCCCGTTTTTTGAAATCAAGAAACCCTAAATTATCAAAGACTAGCTTTTGCCCGCGGCTCCGCCCGCGTGGTATTCGGTTATCGCGCGCTGTTCCCTCGGGAAATGAGCATTTTTTTCGGGATAAAATGTCACTTTCTGGCCCATAAACTATCTCTATGCCAAAAATCACGTCGATCCGTCGCTCCGTTTCGACGTGAAAGAGGGACAAACATACACACAAACATATAAACACACACCTTTTGCATTTATGATATTAGTATGGATAGTGGTAAAATTCTGCAATGTGATTGGTTACAAAGCTTCAGCTTAAATTCATAATTCATCAAGCAATGTCCCATCGAATCATTTAGGGAAGACTTGAGGAAAATGTGGCTCACACCCGTCTCCTTAAATTTTAACCTTTATTTGTTGTATAATTCTTTTGTATCGTACATAATGCTTATACAAGATGACCTTAGCCTCTGGGCAAATTATTTATTTATTTTAACCATATTTTAACTATAATGAAACCATGAATAAGACTGATACTTAACAATACACAATATCTTAAAATAGTTATTTGCTTAATTAGAGACAAGAAAAAAGCATTACCTCTCCTTGCAGTCAGCTAAAAAATTTATGAAATCAGATCATCCAAATACACAGGCTGCTCCGAAGTGATACATTGAAAACCATTAGTTTTTTGGTAAATATTGGACAAATTGCTATGATCTTGCTAGTATTCGTATTTGTCCAGAGGCTAAGGTCACCCCGTATATTGTATTGTATTCAGAAACTCTTTATAGTAATTAGCCATGCAATTATCGAAGAATAAAACTAAAATAAAAGAAAATTCAAAGACGTTCATAAACTTTTCCCGAATGTTTTCCACAACAAAGAATCTTGCAGTTTGAGCTTAATTATAATTAAATTGGATAAAGTGCGCGTCATCAATCACTCTTGTCCGCTGTCAGGGTTCATTAGTTTTCAATCAGCTGTGCGCGCGCATGACGTTATGTAACGTATCTAATGACTGTCCCCCTCTGTCATTGGTTCATTATTTTTTAATATTTTTTTAACAAGTAGGCCTTCTTTCATTCAGCTATTGCTTGAGATAACTTGTGTAAAGGCCAGTTTAAACTTGCAAGAAATATCGTGCAAGTTGCATTCATTGCGGCGCTCGATTGGCCACTACAAACTCGTTGGCTTTACGGCCTCGCAATGTAATGCAACTTGCACGATTTTTCTTCCAAGTTTAAACTCAGCTTAAAAAATTAAGAGACACTTCCTAAAGAAAACAAGAAACTCTACAGCTACACTTTTTAGTGACTTTTTTAGCTAGGTCTATATCATTGAAATACACTAATTTAGAATTAAAGAAAACATGTACGTCGCATAATATGGAGAAAGAAAAAGAAATGAAATAACCTAACCATTAAATTTCATTTTTAATACAAGCTTTTTTTGCTGACTGTACTTTTTGTTAATTGTCCTTGCATTGTCACCCAAACTACATATGCATGCCAGATCTCAAGTCGATGCTATTAACCGTTAAAGAGTTCCGTCCTGCGGAGACGATCCTGGCTGGACTACCAGGATGTATTGTATAGTAACTCTTTATTGTACATAAAACATATGAAAATGAACAAAAAAACGTATGACTTCATATATGATGTCACTACTTTTATGATGTACGTACAGCTTTCCTCAAAGTCTGAAATGCCACTGACACTCGCTTACATTACCAGTACCCCTAGTGTAAGTTTTCGGTTACAAAATACGTCTCGATCGCGTTCGCGTTAATATCTCAATTTGTATAGAAACACGAACATCGCAAACGTTCCGCTAGGAGGCGCTGTTCGTGTTTCCATACAAATTGAGATTTTAACGCGAACGCGATCGAGACGTATTTTGTAACCGAAAAAATACACTAGGGGTACAGCTTACATACCCTACGTGCAGCCTACCTGTAGATGATGATGGTGATGGTGGCGTTTCACCTACTGCCAGTCCCTTAATTGAGATTTTAAGAATTGGAAGGCAGATTGTTTTAATTATGGCGTAAATAGCTTCTGTACTCAGGCCAGGATCTATTTTAATACAAAAATTACAATGCATCTGAATTATGTGCTTCTTAATAAATAAATAAATATCATGGGACACTTGACACCAATTGACCTAGTCCCAAACTAAGCAAAGCTTCTACCATGGACTCTAGGCAACGGATAAACATACTTAAATACAGATAAATAAATACTTAAATACATATTAAACCTCCAAGACCCGAGACACCCCGAGAACAACATTTGTTTTATTCATACAAATATCTGCCCCGGCCGGGATTCGAACCCGGGACCTCAAGCTTCGTAGTCAGGTTAATATAAACAGCTAAGGACCGACAGCAGTTTAGATGCTCGTGTATTTACCCAGATAGAAGATATTAACGTTATAATATAACCTTTACCAACATTAAAACTTTATGTTGGCAATAATTCAATCGTGCGACCTCCGCGGCATTCAACATTATATGCAGGTATAATCATTGTTTACCAAACCCGTATGTACGTGCGCGTGCGTCGCACGATATTGCCCTATTGAGTGTTAACTGTTGGATTAGTAAATGGCATAGTATCCGAATATTCATCACTATCATCTCGGCCATAGGACGTCCACTGTTGGACACGCTTCCCCCATAGACTTCCAGTTGCTTCGATTGGAAGCGGCTTAAATTCACCGTGAACCCGCGGCTTTAACCAGGTCATCCGTCCATCTCGTTGGTGGACGTCCTACGCTGTGCTTGCCGCGCGGTCACCACTCGAGAAACTTTCGGCTCCAACGACTTCTGTTCTCCGACGAGCTAATTCACTTGGCTATGTCGGTGACCCTTATTCTTTTACGTATCTCCTCATAATCCTACGAAATATTACGGCTCCATATATATATGTATAATAATGTAAATATTGATTGCCCTAATGAGTACAGTAGAAATACTGCTAGCAATGAAATTTGAACCTCATCAAAGACCTAGTAATTGCCGACTGCGAAGAATTCGTTTAGCGCTATCCAATTCTCTAGGATAACAAAGTACCTAGCTGATGTCCTTCCCACACACACACACACACACACACACACACACACACACACACACACACACACACACACTCTTGATATTACACAGAGTTAGAAAAATCATCATCATCATCATCCCAGCCTATATACGTCCCACTGCTGGGCACAGGCCTCCTCTCAGAGTGAGAGGGCTTGGGCCATAGTTCCCAGTAGTTAGAAAAATATAAAATGTGAATTCACGTTACGGTTTACGTGTGCAAAATGTATTAATAATTAACTTTATTGTATTAAATGATTTTCTATGAAATTTGGCATCAACGCGTGCATAGTATACTTTTTATAAGTAGATTAATTTCATTCACTCTATGTTAAGTCAAAGCTTAAAATGTAAAATTCACAAAGTTCGTAAGTGACGTGACAGGTACAAAGAGACGTATCAAAAAACTCACTTTTTATCATTGCACAAATAAAATATGTGTGGATTGTAAAACGTCATTAATTAAACACCTTTGCACTGTTGCGCATAATTATTTGCGACTCTTCTGGCGTTGCAGGTGTCCATGGGAGACGGTAATCGCTTACCATCAGGTGATCCGTTTGCTCGTTTAACTCCTATTCCATAAAAAAGTATCACATTTTTTAATTCCAATTTAACCCAGTTCCTGTCACAAGTCATTGACTGTAGGTTGGGTGACATAATGCTGTAAAAAAACGCTTGCATTATTTTTTTATTTTTAAGAGAAATTTATTTATAATTTATCATTAGTTAAACGATATAGTATTAACACGTTTACACGCTGTCACAGTGCCCATTAAAAGCAATCGTCACAGTTATTGGAGCGCGACGGTTCTCGCGACTCGGACCGCCCGCGCTATTTGGGTCACTGGCCATCGCAAATGGCTGACACATACTTGGATAGAATCTTTATTTCAGCGGTTATCAAACATTATTGGTGACAGAACCCTATCGGAAATTGAAATATTGGCTGGAGTTCTAAAATAGACAAAAATTTACATTAATATTTTCACATGGGTTGTCAAGACACAATGGCACTATGCCCAGCCGGACAGATAGATGGATAGACAGACCGACAGACCGACAGACAAATAATAAAGTATGAGCGAGAGAGAGAGAGTATATGCTACTAAATGCATCTAAACTAATCATGTAGAATATTGATTTACGTGTAATAGAAAATTTATTTGTCCAAATGTAATTGATGTGTGCATTAAATTACTCATATTTATGTGTATCAAGATTTATGACAGCTGTCATACTTTTCCCACCTGGCGGTCACGTAACGTGGAAAATGCCGAAATTGCTGCGCTGGCGCACGCGACGCGCGAGTTTCGGCGTTCTTCGTGCAGTCTCATTACTTGAAAATACAGGTTTGCTGTTACGTAGCATGTGGATAATAGTGTGGCAATTTTAACTTAATTTATGAATAAAATTTTGAACCTCTTTTCACATACGAAACGAAAATGTTTGTGTCTAAATATTTTTAAAGTATTTACATTCCAAAACTCACTTTTTGAGCTTCTTTTTCTAAATAAATATGTGTGATTTAAAACACTTTAGCGGCTTTTAAAAAAGTCAAGTCACAATAAAAATATTTTAGTCGTTCACGGAAACATAGGTAATTCTTGATATATATGTATAAGCCACTAGTGTCTTGGACAAATTAACTTTATCATTTGACCTGTTGAATGTTCCCTTAAAGTTGACTTAAATCAAAAATAACAAATTATACAATACAAAAAAATAAAAACATGGTTTAACTATCCTAATCCTCATTATTACGTGTAAATAAAACGAAAGTTAATCTGCGTGTTGTTCAAAAAACATTCCATATTACTTTTGTTCAGCAGCACTTGCACACGTTCATTGTCTTTGATTTATTAGTCCATTGCTACTAAAATCTCGCTGAGATTCGCCTGACCAAGTAACGTACCTCGCCGTGCCATTAGTCAAAGTTAAAGCTGATATAACTAATTGATTACCGCAATAGCTAAGAAAGTAGCAGAGTCATTCGATTTCTAAAGATGCTCCAATTCCAGACAATAGTAACCTGTTGCCTGAAGGTCTCAAGACAAAGCCGTGGGTGGGGCGATAACATGTGGAGGTAATCGAGACAAGTAAGCTGGTTTTTTACGAGGTGTAATTATATGAAAGTGAGCAGGGCTCTGGGGTTATTACGGCGGATCTTTAACCGTTCGACAGCTTGCAAATAGATACGTAATAAAGGAGTTTCAAATTAAATCCAAATTGGGTGAAATTTGGTGTTTGAGCTGGCTGGAATAACGCATATGCGACAAAACAAAGGCGTTTTTTGTCGATATTTCCATGGGATTCATGTGAAATTGCAAGAAATTTTGCACAGATGTTCGTCAAACAATGTAAATCAAGACGACGTGATGTCTGAAAATTCCTATGTGAATTTAGTAAGATACTGGAATTTCTCCAACATGGTATTGGCGCGAGCGAAGTCGCGAGTAAAAGAGAGTCTAGTCTAGAGGAGTATTATTCATCCAATAACTGGGCAAGGCCAAAAAAACACTCATACAATCATTTTTTACCGGAAAATATCAAGGTCTTTGACGTGTTACATTTCGTTCGAACATAGACCAAATACACTGAAACATAATATTAAAATATCATGAAAAAAAAAACCTTTCCAAGGGTGTCCAGTCGAACTATGTCATCCAATAGCTTAAATACCTATTCCGGGTTGTTTTTGTAACATCTTGTACCTATCTATTTCCAAGAATAGTCTCTATTTCCTATTCTCTCATTTCCTCGTCTTGTTATTGGTCTATTCAACAATGTAAGCATCAAATCATTATTCGAACAGTATATATCAGAACCAACCAATGTAAAAAAGAAAAACAGTTCGTCGAACAAAAGTTTCTAACTCGGCGGGTAAACTACACGCACGACGAGATCTGGGTCAGTTAATTCTGCAAAGAAAAAGTTAATTAATTATGAATAAGCTGACCGACCTTTGAGGAAAGGCATAATTTTACAAATTAAGAACTTCGCGTCTTACGCAACATGCGTATCTCTAATTAAGGTGGTTGCGTCACCGAATTATAATCGAAATATTTTAACGCTGTTAACACTAATTACCTATTAAATGTGTGATTATCGTGTATTATAACGAGATATTATGTCAAGACGCTTTGACTCTCTAATTGTCAACAATCGTATGTAACGGCTAAACGTGGGAACGTTCGGCGGCGCTTCGGCGGCTGTCGGCGATGATCGGGCTCGCTCGGGGCGGCTCGGGCGTCCTCGGCGCGCGCCGGCCAATGGGATGACGCAACGGCTTTCACCGCCAGCACCCAAACACGAGCGATTTTGTAATTATATCGGAATGCGCGATGCTTTCTTATTTTGATTCGGCTCGGTTTCCGCGGTGTCGTAATCGATTGATTATGCTCGCCCACTTCCGTTCGGGGTTGGCTTATTATGATAATATTAGCACACTTGCCGCGAGTTAGGTAACTGGCAGGTGACAGATTCTTTATTGTGTGACCTAGTTGCCGAACCGGTTTTTAATCTCAGAAGCCGCTCTGTCCTGTTCAAAATGTACATCCATCAAATTGATACGCATACCCATTGTGTAGCCATTGTACTATTCAGCACGCTGGGTCTCTTCTCGGGAACGCATCTGAATATCGAATATATTAAAATATCGAATGGGTCATAATATCGAAAGGTTTATTTTCTGAAACCGTAAACTCCCTAGGTCGAGTCATTAAAACGGCATTGTATAGAACCCCTTAAGTTAGGTTAGGTTCGATTTATCTATCGATTTATCTATTATTTAGCAATCTAAAAAAAATACAGTCTTAAGAAAAATACCTTTTCGATATTATAACCCATTCGATATTTTAATAAATTCGGTATTTTAACGTTCGATATTCAGAGACGTACCCCTCTTCTCTACTCTTAACTACAATAATGTTACTTCTCTCTACCAATGGCAAAGTGTGTCTTTATTTGTCAAAGTGACAAATAACAACACACTAATTATTATGTCAACATTATTATACCTAATTACTAAACATTTAGGGGGATGCATTTCGAGTGTCAAGTGTACTGATGGGCTCCCTTGTTTAACTACAGTATTTTTTTTTACTACGTAACTACTATGCAACGTGCAGTGTATTTTTGTTGCAACCAAAAACTTTAATGGTAGCTATTAAAAGGCCTAATAAACACAATTTAATATGTTTTACTAGCTGATGCCCGCGACTCTCTTTGTGGAGAATTCGCTAGTAGCTATCCCACGGGTACAACTATCTCCATACCGAATTTCGTCTAAATCGGTTCAGTACATCCAAACATGATGATGACAAGATTACACCCTACACCCTCAAGCATAGACCGCTTCTTTGCGACAAAACTGCAAAGGTGCGAGATAAAGATGATACGACTTTTTCCTTATGAAGTAAGCACTTAACGTTAGTATATTACTTTGTATGTATTACATGACCACTACTTTGTTTTTGTTCGAAACACCGCACTTGCTAACGTGACAGCTGTCTCAGATTTTCTTTTTTCTCGCGTCTAATTTATGTGTTAATGCATTGCTCCTCAAAAAAATTAATAATTAATTACGATCTAGTTACTAGATCGTAATTAATTACTACTAGATTCTAGTAGTTATCGCTTCACAGCACTTAAACTAACGTCTGGTTGCTCTTTGTGATTGTATGAAAAAAACACGCTGTATTTATGGAAACTAGTGCCAATGACACAGTTGACAATTATATTGTTGACTCGTTTTTCCGCAAATAATAAAAGGATTAGATTAGTAGCGGAGAATCTAAGTAAAAATATCTGTATCATATTCTTATGCATATAGTCTTACACAGAACGAACAAAATTAAATTTCAATCTACCAAATTAACCAATCTAAACAAATCAACACACTTTCATACTTATTTAATACTAAATCCTAAGTTTAAAAAGGTCATTACCCCACAAAAATTATCATAATTAATACTAATACGAATATACAAAACGACAATTAATTAATCTTCGTATAAATTAATAACAACTTAATAAGACTACGAACCTCTCACTTATTCAAATATCAAAAAAACTGGATTATTTTTGCATCAGCCAAATAACATGACATAACATGACATAAGTAAACATGTTTCTTGCATTAATAAATAAATATTTATGCCGATTGCGGATGTTAACTCCTTCCGTTTTTAAAACATTACGCGGCCATTTTGTATAATTATAAAAACCTTGCCACTGGCTAGTACTAGAGTGTTAGTTTAGACGTTTGAAACCTTCTAATTAATAACTAACTTCCTTATTAATTGTTCATAATTATTTTTTAATTCAAAATCCTTATATTAAAGGTGATTGTTGCCTGTAGTGCTTTAGTGAGTCCAAAAAAAATACGCAAGACCTTCTCGAATAACTACATCTTAAAATGGGACCAATTAATCATCTAATTTTAGAATACCAAATACCTGGGCTTGGATTGGTGGCTGTCTTTATTTATTTGTTAAAGAAGCTCCAATTATACATTATTATGGTAAGTAAACACAAAATTATTTTATTCATTTGCAAATCTCGTCATCAGTGTGGCAGAATCATTGAAATCGCTAAATGAAATTCGAGATACAGTGCCCTAAGTGTAATTTTCGGCTACAAAATACGTCTCGATCGCGTTCGCGTTAAAATCGCAATTTGTATGGAAACATGAACATCACAAACTTGCCGCTAGAGGCGCTGTTCGTGGTTCCATACAAATTCAGATTTTAACGCGAACGCGATCTTGAAGTATTTTGTAACCAACAACTTACACTAAGGGCACAGATAGTTTGAGTCCTAGGGAAGGAAATAGGATATTTTTTTTACCCGACTGCCCGGAGGAGGTTTATGTTTTTTCCCGGAATATTGCATATCGCCCGCGGGATAGCGATAAACAAATTCTACGGGGACAGAGTTGCGGAAAACATCTGGTAATAATAATTTTGACGAAAGATGATGTCTATATGCGTGTTTTTTAGTCTCGCTCGAAGCTATTTTTGTATTTGTTTTGTGACTTTCCGTAATTTCACTGTTCTGTGGCCCGGCGGAAGACCAGTGCTGGTTTTCAACCAGCGATATGCTGAGCCGGGACCTTTTTATAGCGGCAACACTTCTTAGTTTTATTTTTCTTAACAGTGTAATGTGTCACTGCTGTTATAAATAAATTATTTTCTTTCTTTCTTTTCTTTCTTTCTATGGTCTGATAATGGAGCAGTTAGGCAGTTACCAGAGCGTATTTTATAGTGTTTTGCACCATAATTTTCAAAACATTTATTTTTTTCTACCATTTAAGTATTTGGTTTAGTTAGAAGAGCTGGCAGCTTCCTCGCACAACATGGGTCCATGCCGCGGGGGATTCCTTTTACCAATTTTTTCTAGGTTATATTTTAGTTATAGTTACTTTTATTTTACTTTTAGTTACAATTTGAACTTAGTTTAGTACAACATGTATGATGAAAATTACCTATTTATTTAATTATGGTAGTTGAATTTGAAATAATAACTATTTAGGTTAATTAATAATTAAATTCAAAGTGCTCGAGACAACCGATCTAATTAGTATAACGAGTAAGGCGGGCTCGGTAAAGGCGCTCTCGAACAAGCTCATTGAATACAGACAATGCGCGGGCGCCTCCGCAGCGCAATATAATGATCGATCGTCGAATAATGCATGAGCGGTAAATAAATCCTACGCAGCGGTGCTAAGGGAAGCTCGTTAAGATCCAGGCGAGACCGTGCGCGATCAGAAGCGATGCGATTTTTCAAGTTTTTTTGTATGTCTTTTTTTTATTCAAATGGATGGCAAACGAGCAAGTGGGTCTCCTGATGGTAAGAGATCACCACCAAGTGGAACACCAGGGGGATTGAAGATGCGTTGCCAACCTAGAGGCCTAAGATGGGATACCTCATGTGCCAGTAATTTCACCAGCTGTCTTACTCTCCACGCCGAAATACAACAGTGCAAGCACTGCTGCTTCACGGCAGGATTAGCGAGCAAGATGGTGGTAGCAAAAGTATGAAAAAAGTTATCAGTGTTTATAAAATTGGCCATTCTCATTACAGTGTTGTATTTAATTACAGTGTCGTTTTTTCCCTGTAATAGTGACACAGTAATAGACTGAATGCACGATAACAAATTAATGAGAATTTTCGCCGTGTTTTTTTGAGGTCGCTTTGCGGACCCCAGCCGGACTGTTTGAATTAAGTCAGCAGAAGTTCTAGCGACATAAGACTCTATTGTGTGCTGATTGATCTGGGGTATTTTTCGATATTTATTATATTATATTAGATAGTTTACCCGCGTCTTCTCAGGGAATAATGAAATAATGAAATTGTAGTGATGTAATATAATTAATGTAAACAATAATTTTAAAAATAGCATAAATTAGGTACCTACTCGTACATATAGATTAAAATATCTTGTTATAAAATTTGTACGCCGTGTAAGGCTAAAAGTAGAGAACTTTCAAAGTTGGTATAACACCTGTTGACCATCTAACCTACTTTTTGAACAAAACTTTTGACTTTGACTTTTGACTTTGAATCAAAGAATCACTAAAAGCAGTCATATTGTTATCTTCGGTTCGGATATTATGTAAACTATGTTAACATAGCCTGAAGATATCACGTGCGACCTGGTCACGGTATTATGATGAGAAAACTTAATGGGGTCGCGAACTAGGTAGTATAGGCATCTACTGTATTTATAAAGAGTTTGTAAGTGGTGCAAGGTCCGCCCGGAATGCTACCACCATCTTGCTCGCTAACCCTGCCGTGGATCAGCAGTGCTTGCACCGTTGTGTTTCGGCGTGGAGAATAAGACAGCTGGTGAAATTACTGGCACTTGAGGTATCCCATGTTAGGCCTACCTAAGCCCATCTAAGCCTAACCTAGCCTAGCATCTAAGGCCTAACCTAGAGAGGTTGGCAATGCATCTGCAATCCCCCTGGTGTTGCAGGTGTCTATGGGCGGTGGTGATTTCTTACCATCAGGAGATCCACTTGCTCGTTTGCCATCTAGTCGATTAAAAAAAGTTAGCATTTTTGTGACAAAATACCTGGGCGTCCAGGTTTTTTTAGGGTTAAAGGCTAAAACTCGAATATGCGCGTTTTATCAGCGATACTGATAAGATCATGTTAGTTTATTGTTGCTTTCATCAAAATTTTCCGCAATTTCCGAGATCCGCGAAACAAATAAAAATATATATCAAATGCTCCCTTTCTAGATCCAACACCAATAAGAAAACACGCAGAGACGGCCTAAACTTAAACCCAACAATTAAAACAAATTATTCGAGCAAGTTCTTGACAGAGACGAGCGGCAGAATGAAGGTGAAACCTTTGCCCAGCAGTGCATTCAATAGGCAAAAAAAATGTTCTACATCCCATCATAATCTCTAATCTATCTAATCTAATTATCTAATGCAATTAACAATGAATTATCATAAACTTAGGAGGGAAGTTTATATTCAGTTTTATTTCAAATATTTCCGGGTCATTCGAGCGTTTGAACCAACTCATTTTCATGGTCACGTTTTTTTATGAATACGAATATAATTATTTAGATGATGTGTAGATGTTGATGGTATTTTCGATTGTTTTTAGACGTCCTGTAGGTAGTTTTACTACATAATAGGGATGTCGACGCCATTAAAAAATAATTCCATGGCACGACTCCAGCAAAAAAACGCTTTATTTTAGCCCTGAAAACCAGATTAATTTTCGATTTACTGTAAAATTAGATTTTTGATGCTCTAAATTAAAACAAATAAATAGTTGATTGAGTTGGCGATGAAATAGCGACTTATGACGTCATAAGTCGCTATTGCCATTGAAACTCTATGGGAGAGTTGTGTTTTGACAGCTCATAAAAAGTACGTCAGTTGATTAGTGGTGTCAACATCCCTATTGGAAACTTTAAAAGAATCTGCTACCATGTCAACAAAACTGCGGTATATACATACGGAATAACCGCTCGAAAAAGGACCCTTCTACTGAAAAGCTCACATGACACAGCCTACCAAAATCTTAAAAAGTTAACCACTAAACTAGATCCTATTTTTTTAGCGCATAGTAGATACTCAGATAGACTCAAGCGCTTAGAATATAATGTATAGCTTGGCCTACAGACGCACCCGTGCGGACCAAGCCGACAGACACTTCGCATTAAGAAACCATTTCATGCTAAATTTTTGTACTTTCTAGAGAAATCGCTGAATCCAACCATCTTTATGTGCGAGGGTATAAAAACAGTTCACGGTATTGTCACGGGTTTCATTCGACGCGAAATTTCAGATAAATGTAAATATACAAGAAATGCTACGCTTAAACATAATCTGGTTAACTCTCTAGGTAGTCATCTGATCATGAATGAAAAAAGATTATACTCCAAAGGGGCTAACCCCCTCCCCCCCTTGTCGCCCGTATTACTATGAATTTTGCAATTATACCATGGTAGGTATATATAAGCTAAAGCAGTACGGAAGCTACGAAGCTACGATCGAAACGAACACACTCACACAGACGCGTGCTCTACACGGCCTCTAAGGGGGTATCGCGGTACTGCAGTACCGCGACAACCTGTTCGTTTCGATCGATTTGTTCGTAGCTTCCTTACTTCTTTAGCTTATATATACTATGATTATATTGAGCGGCGTAAAATCTAGACTTTTGTATGTAGAGTGGACCAAAGTTTATGTCGCTGTATCACAAGTCACCTGACCCCGCCCCCAATGTGTAACGTAATTTATGAATGACCCCTAACTATCCTTCGCCTCAGAGTTAGACCATAATATCTACACACATATAATACCTAAATAAAGTGCAACTGGCCCCTGGAGGAAAAGTGCCTGAGGCTAGAAATAGTCACAGTATATATGTAATCTGAAGCAGTATGGAAGCTACGAACAAATCGCGGTACTGTACCGCGAGTCCCCTCAGAGGCCGTGTAGAGCGCGCGTCTGTGTGAGTGTGTTCGTTTCGATCGATTTGTTCGTAGCTACCGTACTGCTTTAGCTTATATATATACTGTGAAACAGTGCTCGACTGACGGTCAGCTCTGACCGTCGGTTAGAGTAGCTATATTTATAAGTATGTAAGTCTAGGAATGAGCACACCATACGTTAACGATATACGCGCGTGATTGGGTTCGTTTCATTTACTTACCCTCGCACAGTACATCTCTGCTGAAAACAACTGAGCGGAGCGAGGACGGGTAAAATTCTATAGGTATTTTAAAAATTTCACTTGTTTCATCCGGGAACCAAACCAAGCTCGTCTTTGGGATTCGATTTGTAGCATTCGAACATGGCGGATGTAGATAATATCTAATTTTGCTATTTCTGTTTTTTTGGCTAGTTGAAGTATAATTTTGATAGTGTTTTATGCGGCGATTAACCTTAACAGTGAACAGTGATCACAAAATCTATATTGCTCTCGTGTCTGACATTTTTTAATGCGCAAGTTGTCTCCACGTGGTTTCTGGAATTTTACTATCAAGTTGCAAAAACTACAACTACCGAACAACGTCCCTCTCAAAGAGAGTACTTTGACACTGGCGAAATTGTCCTAATAAGGACAGAAAGCCATATCTTAAAAGAGAAGAGAAGCTCGTCTTTGCAGGATGTAACTCCTCAACGTTTAATGTCATCAACTTGAAATTTGGTACGGTAATGTAGTTCTACGTATATATTTTATATTCTGAAGCACATTTCTAATGAAATCTATGTAATATCGTCTAATTAGCAGCATTAAGCTCAGTGGGCAGCTGATTGCAGGCGCGGTCGTTGACCCGCCATGGAAAGTGAATCGCCAGCGTACGCGCAGTTTCTAATGTAACTCTTACACCGTGCTTATCAAATTAATTACTTGTTTATTTAAAAGATAATTTCATATTAATAATGCATGCGTAATGTTAGATCAAAAAACAATGGCTTTCACGGTTTTAATTAGTACTATCCCCCCCTCACCTTCCACTAGATCCATCGGCTTAATCACGCAAAATACTACCTATTTGTTTATTTCTTGACGTTTTGGCGTTTTCACTTGAGGGTGGAGCATTGTGACTGTTTCCACCAGTGCCCTTAGTGTAAGTTTTAAAGTAGGTACAAAATACGTCTCGATCGCGTTCGCGTTAAAATCTCAATTTATGTGGAAACACGAGCAACGCCTCTAGCGGAACGTTTGCCGATGTTCGTGTTTCCATACAAATTGAGATTTTAACGCGAACGCGATCGAGACGTATTTTGTAACCGAAAACTTACACTAAGGGCGCAGAGATGTGGACAAACCTGAAAAGTAATTCAATGGTAAGTGAGGTCACCAATCCGCACTGGGCCTCCGTGGGAACTACAGCCCAAGCCCTCTCATTTTGTGAGGAGGCCTGTGGCCTTCAGTGTAGCGTATGTATGCCAAAATGTGAATGATGTGACTCTTGGCGCTCTGATTCTATCATCTGTCTCTACAATAGGAAATGACTCACTTTTATTTCAATATCTCAATAATGGCGACATAAAGCAATCTACGTGTGTAATAACGGCTTAGCTCATACACACTTCTATTCTAAGATTAGGTCTAATCTTAGAATAGAACTGCCATTCATGAGAAACTTCGAAAAAGCTGCGTAAGTAAAGAAACGGAACAGAGACAAGTTTTATTTAATCCTGTTATTAATACATTATTACAGTCAGTCTGTTTAAATTGCGCTACAGCTTTTGGCTTTAATAGTCCCAGTTGTTGTTCAAACCTGGTTTCATAGGTAGTCCCACCTCATAACTTCCGCTCTCCAGGCGACGAGTTGTTCTTTGATAAAATTCCTCGCAATATTGTTCCTGTTGCGTCATGACAGATGGAGTGATAATATCTCCCAGTTCCCAATATTTTGATATATCCTCTAAATTATTGATGACAACGTGGCAGTTGGGGGAGAAAAGTCCTCAAGTGGCGATCACGAACCGGAAGACAAAGCGTTGGCAGCGGGGCTACTACGAAACTCGAAACTCGAAGTTCGTGTCGCACCGTCCCTCTCGCTCTCGTACTTATTAAATAGTACAAGTGTCAGAGAGACCACATGAGCTTCGAGTTTCCTGCAGGCCTCCCACTAGGTGGATTGACATCGTGACAGTTGTGGGTAACATGTGAATGCACGTAGTTGTCGTTTTTATGGCGTTCTAAGGGCCTTTGTTCAGCAGTGGACGTCTTCCAACTGATGATGATGATCTAATTACCACTTCGCGGTAGTCGATATGAACCTCCACAAAACAGCTGAATCAATGAACCCTAGTCTCTGTTAGTTTCTTTACTCATGCTACAAAACAGTGCGGTAATAAAGAGGTCGCCGTTTCCAATAGAGACTGTGAGAATGCAAGTTACACAATGACATCGTAATGGAAACGCGGTGAAAATGCGGGAAACGACCCCGATCCCGGAGAAATGGATTGTGAAATGCACTTACTTATGTAAATTGATTGATTATGACGGCAAAGTGATGTAAGTGGCTGGAAGTCAGTCGATGTACTTAGATGCATAGCACATAGGTCTGTACATTATTATTCTACATCTCTAAAACACTATGCACAGTCTGAACAATTAAACCTACAAACCTGAGAGAGATATACATGCAAGGTGTTAAATAACTGAAAACCAGAAAATAGTTTGTTCAGAATTGAAAGGAGGGTCGTTTACACTATATACTTTAAACCAGTTCTTTAATATTTCCTTTATTATTATACCCAGTCTAAAAGTTTACAAATGCAACGTACGCCAATTAACGCATTCATTGCCACCGACGCACATATGCGTTTTCGGAACTTCGCCCAGTGCCGATGTTATACATATAGTGTTGTATTAAAAATAAAGTTGTATTAAATACTTGTAATGTATAGATATCATTTAATAATATTGTATATCTGTTTAAAAAAATACCTGATCGAGTTTCTTGCCGGATTCTTCTCAACAGAGGTTTTTCTGAACCGGTGGTAGATTTTTTTGACATTCATAAGTGCTTGTTCTAGCCTAAAACAAAGATATTTTGACTTTGAATTTGATTTTGAACGCACATGTGCGTCGATGGCACCTATGTAAGTCAGGTGGTAGATGCGTTAAATATCTCAGTGAGTTGCTTATTTATTTTGTGTGTTGATAATGTAACACTGGCTGTTCTCCTGTCAGTTTCGTTTTCTTTTAAAAGCGTCGAAGCGCAACAGACAAGTACAAATTACGAGTGTATAGTTAGAAATTAAAAAGAATTAGTACTGACTTAGCACAGATTATTTTTGAAATAAAAAGTATTTGTAAGTATAAGCATTAAACTAACTTAAAATATAGAAAGACAGTAGGAACGTCTGGGGTTTACAGTTTAATCTTTTACAATATCTTATCCTTAAACAAGCATTCTTGTATCTTGTAATCTTTAAAGAGCAATCCATATTTATTTTTAATTATATCGGGGATTTCAGCGGCCGGAGGCGACGCTAGCAACCTGTCACTATTGTACCGTTTTTGTCAAACTTAAAACCAAAAAATTGAGATTACGATTTTGGAGTCTTTTTGTATTTTTTATTTCAACTCCAAATTTTTGTTTTGTTTTTTGGTGAACGGATAGTTTCGATGGGAGTGAAAAATGTTTCTCGTTGAAAACGTAGATCATAGATGGCGTTAGTGTCGCTGCTAAAGTGACTAATAAGAATCCAAGTTGAAATATGGGTGCATAGGAAAAATTCGTGTCTAGTCTCCTGTCCAGTGGTGGTGTAGGGGAATAGCACGCAGCACGGAATGTTGAGGACCTGGGTTCGATTCCCAGCGCTGGTCTATTTTTTCTGGTTTTTCTGTGCATTCATGTTTCGGCTTGTGTTTTCGTGTGAAATTTACCAAAAAATTGCTAAAGGTGGCTCCAAAGCTGTAACTTTTCTTGTGCTCTGCCTACCCCATTTGAGAATACGGGCGTGATGTTTGTGTGTGTACGGCACGCGACAACATAGCATGCCATAACAACACTAATAATACAGTATTAGGTATATGATACGTGATTATAGTGTCACTATTCTTTCACCGAACGCTCCACTTGCGCACTTGTGAAAAAAGACCGGAAAAAAAATACAGTGCCCTTAGTGTAAGTTTTCGGTTAAAAAATACGTCTCGATCGCGTTCGCGTTAAAATCTCAATTTATATGGAAACACGAACAGCGCCTCCAGCGGAATGTTTGCGATGTTCGTGTTCGTGAGGAAAAATTTGTCAGAAAAAAAATCGTCTGATGGTATGCGAAAATAAAAAAAAAAGTATTAAAATGCATAGTAGGTATTAGACAATCCCAATTCGACGCGGTGTTTCCATGCCATTTAGGCAAATCATTTGTAAACATGTATTAAAGCAGTCCTTCGACCGAACATTAGGCGCGCTCTGATAACTCTTTTATCTACACAATGACAAACACTAGCTATTAACATAACAATGTGTTATGAAAGCTATGTTTTAATTCCAAGGGTGATACGGCGTAGGCGTAACTTGAGGTCATCCCTCCTTCGTTGTTAGGTTGAATATTGCACAACCTAAGAATGAGCATAACTCATATTAAATGATATTGTAAGTAAAGGATAAACTCACGTCTTAAATAGAGTTTAGCTTGACTGTTTCGGGCAATTTCGTAGCCCTTCTTCAAAGGAGTACGCGACTCAGCGGCTACGCGCCACCGCTCTGCTCGTGCAACTTTGAAGAAGGGCTACGAAATAGCCCGAAACATGTCAAGCTTAACTCGATTTAAGACGTGAATTATCCGTTACAATATAATTTAATATGAGTGAGTCTAATTCGGTCAATAGGCCGCAATGGGCACTTTTACACGTCATTTTTTAAACTACCAGCGCTTTCGGAAAGACCATCATAGCCAAAAGAAGAATGCGCCGCAAGAAACTTGGCAGAAAGTTGTTTTTTCAAAATAAAATTATTACAAATAAAATACTTAAAAACTACAGTATACGATTAAAGAGAAAATTACAATAAAAATAATACAGAGAGATGTCTCACGGTAGTTTCATGTTCAAAATGAGCATAACTTATATTGGTATACTAACTTTTACCCTCAGCTTCTCACGAGTGAACCTGTAGATTAGTAGTTAATTAGGAATTCCAGGAGTTTGCTAAATTCCTACAGGAATTGCCTAAATTTACATGGTTGAGATCCCAGCAAATTTCATTGGTTTCAGATTTAGACTTTCGTTTCAGTCTTATGATATCATAATTTATTCAAAACTAAAGATACATGTTATAATATTCAGAAACGATAAACGTAAATAAAACTTAACTATAAACTAAACACCTAGTACAGTCGAGTTAATAAACTTGTGAGCAAAAATTTGATCAAAAATATCTGAACATGCTTCTACGCTATTAATAATAGAGTCGTGTTCATTCATGATCAAATTTTGTTCATTTATGATCAAATTTGCTCCCATATTTATGAACTCGACTAAATTAACCGCCGTTAGCCGTGGTGGCCTAGTGGTTTGACCTATCGCCTCTCAAGCAAAGGGTCGTGAGTTCAAACCCCGGCTCTCACCTCTGAGCTTTTCGAAATTCAAGTGCGAAATTACATTTGAAATTTACCACGAGCTTGGCGGTGAAATAGTTACTTATTTACTTCCTACATTTATATGCACTATAGCACATAAAGTCCACAATCCATACTAATATTATAAATGCGAAAGTGTGTTTGTGTGTTTGTTACGCTTTCACGCCGTAACGAATCGATGTGATTTTTGGCATAGAGATAGTTTATGGGCCCGAGAGTGACATAGGCTACTTTTTATCCCGGATTAATGTACAGTTCCCGAGGGAACAGCGCGCGATAACCGAATACCACACGGGCGGAGCCGCGGGCAAAAGCTAGTAAACTATATTTTATAATTTCCGTTTAATCCAATTTAATTTTCCTAATTAAAAAAAACAGCCGCACTCTGGCGGTCAAGTCATCGCTCACGGATCTCCGTTTCACTTTTTCCCGCTGAGTCACGCGTTTCCCGCGTTTCACCGGCGCAGGCGCTGCTTTGATGTGCCGCCGGAGGGTTTCCACCACAGAGTACATAATAGTTTCCACCAAAGATGAGCGAGGATGTGTTCCGACGAATGTGTTTTCCATTAACCAATAGAAACGCATCACTTACCTACCTAGGATTAGCGAGCAAGATGGTGGTAGCGATCCGGGCGCACCTTGCACAAGGTCCTACCACTAGTATCTAAGTATAGTCTCGCACATAGGGCTGCCATCCGTCCGGGTTTCCCCGGATTTGTCCTAGTTTAGAGGGCGTCCGGGGAGCGTCCGGGCGAGGTTCCATTTGTAGTCCGGGCTTAAAAACATTTCCGGCGGATGTACCACTTTTGTTCTAGAACCAAAAAAACTGAAAAAAGAGCAAAATTTTCGCGGTAAGAGGCAAGCTCGGATTACACGCATTTAGGACCAAATGAAGGTATTAAAACAATTATTAGCTCGTTGGAAATTAATTCTTCAAAAACGCTTTTAAGGATCTTATTTGATTGGCCATTTTTTTATAGCTACTGACCAAGTTTAATAAAAACCTAAATCTGTTGACATGTCCGGGTTTTGGGCTCCAAAATACGGGGTTTTCGCGCGTCTTGTCCTGGTAGCCAAATTTTAGAGATGGCATTTTAGAGTAGACATCACATCTCTGATGAAAACAGGTGAGCGGAGCGAGGCGAGATAAATGAATGAAAAAGAGTGTGGTTAAATTTTCAAGGCTATATTAAGATATTACTGTTCTGCCCCCGTTGACCTTACATAAAAATGACCCAAATGACAACGTATTTTAGGAAATGAAACGTATATTATACAATCATATCCCGTACATTATGTTCCATACCGTATAATATTCGTACAAGAACCATAATGAACTAAAGTAGGTAATCAGACTTTACCACTTCATTTAGCACCCACATTGTTGCCGCTCACGCGACGTGCCGCACGCGCACCGTTCACGTGTCCGACAACACGTCATAGAATTCTACTAATGCTAGTAGGAAAAACCACTGCAATACCGATTTCCTATCACTTTCACCGAACTTATGGCACATAATCGTAGAAAAACTTGTTATGGTTTCATCAGATTCAGATTATCGTTTTATGTTAGAAATCTAAGTAGTGATATAAAATAAGTGAAGATAGTTTAAACCGTCGTACACTGACGGATATTTTCTAATGAAGACATCTTAAGATACAGTTGCCGTTATATTTAAACTTTCGCTTTGTTTATAATTGCAAGGTTTATTAACAATTTACATTAATTTAAGTGCCTACTAAAATTAATACTCATCCGATGGAAGAAGAAAATACAATTTAAACCGTTTATTACGACATTGAAAGGACAGCATTATTAGGTCTTTATACACGGTTAGTCGTTATAACTAGTGTTACTTTGGTATATAAGATCGTGTTGAGATTTTTTTGTTGTTGTTATATCCGATAAATCCTTAAAACTGGTGTTGTTATAAACAGTTTTGACTGTACTAATGGTGTCACTTGACACAAGGAAATCTTCTATCTTGAAAAAAACAATTGAACGAATTTAAATAAATTAATATGAGAGAGAGATAGAGAGAGAGAGATTTATTTGATACACAAAAAAAACACATTAGGAGGAAATGACAAATCAAATAAAAAACATCGAGTTCCTAGTATATATAAATTGGACCCCACTCAGCATAATTTTGCAGGAAGTCGTAACGCTGTTATGTTTTGCGTATTTCTGATTTCTATAAATAATAATACTAGGATATCCAGCTTTAATTTTAACTTTTCTTGTTCCAGATGATTCCCGTAATAAGGACGTGCTGTGTGCTCTGGCTGCTGGCAGCATGCTGCGCTGGCGCAGAGTCCGACAACTCCACCGCCACCACAAAGGTGGTCCGCACCACCATCCTGCCCTCGCGCACCACCCGCACCGAGCTGAAGGTCTCCCGGAGCCTCAACCCTGACTCCACACAGACTCTCAACATCAGGACCCGCTCCGGTCACATGACACAACTCATCGTCAAAAAGAAAGACAAGACTACCACGCAACCCAACACCACACTTGCACCCACGACAACCACCGTCCAGGAAGAAATAAAAACTAACGTTACTGATGATAACAAAAACAAAACAGAGAGCAGAGACCAAAGAAAACTTAACTTCGTCGGAACACTGAACAGCGACTTAGCTGGCTTCGATTATTACTTAAATCGTAAAAACACTGAAGAACCCAGCGATATAAAAGCAGAGTATGGTAATTGGTCACCCGTTTCCGTCTACCCCGAATCTCATATTCAAGAGGATGGTAAACAACCAGAAGCGGACCCAGAAACCTCCAGTTACTACCCTACTTACGACAACGAAAAGAGAACCGAAAACAAAAGGGTGTATATCACATCAACAAGCTTTATGGACTACGGAGTTCCTATCAAGAATTATAGATTCGATCCTAGTAATCCAGTCATTAAGAACGACAGAAACCCTGTCTATATCGAAGTGGTCAGCACAAAAGTTTCTGATGGAGAAAGCAGGTCTGCTAAAGTTCCCGATCCAGTAATTATCAGCTCTGATCCCGTATACGCGAAAAAGGCTATTGAGAAATTCAATAAGCGTGGAAGATCAATCCTGACTCTTGGTGATGATGGAATCCCAGAAATTCAAGGAGTGAGAATGCCTGACGACGAGTCGGATAAGAAAACGTGGCGTAACGCGAGAGTCGTCAACGGTGAGCTCATGCCTTACCCAGAAGGCTACACTCCGCCTAAAGCTATACCTGAGGCTGACGTATACCCCGACGTTGCCGCAGCCGACCCGGCTCAGAGCTTCGGACCATTCACGAAAGACGATAACTTCGAACCAAAAGACGGACCATTCACGAAATTTGACAACATAAAATTCGACGCCGGAGACAGCATCGGTCCCTACCAGACCAGTGACAACCCCGTATATGCGTATAAACTGAAAAAAGACAATCATTATTTGAAGTCTGGCTACGGTCCTTTCACCAAAGCCGATAACTCGAAGGTCGCCAATTCGAAGCTCATTGAATACATAAAACAAATTAACGAGCAAGAATCGAAGCGTGACTATTTCAGTGGCCGCAGCTCCCGCGCACACAACGGAGACATGGAATACGCCGAGAGTCACATCCAGAGACGCATGCTGCAGCACCCCGGTGAAGTCAACTATCCTAATTCCTTAATGTACACTCCTAAGAACTCCAAGCCTGGTTTTGATGAGAGCGTAAGGAACCCTGTGCTGCAATACGCACACCCCGACTTAGGTGTCCAACCCGCTAAGGTCACCCGCGACAACCCAGAACACTACGATAACAAAGAACGCAAAGTAAAATATTACACCACGAATATACCCAAAAGCGCTCACCCATATCCCATGGAGCCCATCGATGGATACGGCCAGCAGCGCTCACAGGGCCACACCAACGCCAACAGATATTACGAAGACGAATACAACAAATTCAATTACTACGACCATAGCCACACCAGCCCGAGGTATCCATACAGCTATGGATACATCAAACGAGTACCGGAACCATCCCTGTGGAAGAAATTCACCGATTCCATGAAGGACACCCTTCATAGCGCGAGCCAAACCGTTCAGCAACTGGCCAGACCTATCACTGATCCGATTGCAAAAGTTACTCAACCAATCTTTGATCCTTTAGTTGAAGCAACTCATAAGATATCCCATAACTTAGGCTTGTACTCTCCCAACTCACTACAAACCCAGAGATATGCCCAAGATAAGATTGGTGTTGCGGCTGCGGCAGCTTCTGGCGCTCCCGCTATGTTACCAGCTTTGGGCTTGATGGCTGGAGGAGCCGCTTTAGGATTAGGCGCAGTAGCCATGGGTAGAATGTTAGATATTAACCTCATGCGCAGCGCTGGTCTTACCGAGGATGACATCAAAGACGAATTAGAGAAAGAGCACAAGCGATCTTTAGCTGGTGCCCCTTACGACATCGACAGAAAATACATCAGTAGACAGACTGTCTACGATGACAACTACAAGATGCCAAGTGAAAACGTTTACGTAGTCATGTCTCCTGATGGCAGCGAGGCAACCAGGTCGAAACGTGACACATTAAGCTTCTATCAAGACCCTAACTTCGAGGGTAGGGATTTGAAGAGGGTAAAGAGGAGACACAGGAGGTCTCTGTCTGAGGATATGCCTGAAGATTTGCAGCATTTGGATGGGCGGCCGAGTGCGTCGTCGCTGACAGCGGCCGCGATGGACCTGGTGCGGCAGACCGACTGGCGCGACTCGCAGTGCGCCAAGTTCACCTTCTGCCGGGTCCTCACCTCGCAGTCGTCCGACTCTATCTTCGCCATGGAGAAGAAAATGGAATCACTACTCAAAATGTAAGTGTTAGCAATAAGCTTCAAAGTATCTGCTATCTACTGAAGTGACAAATTTATGTCATCCCTAATTCGTCAGCTGAACTATCCAAAATCAACCTTCGCAATTAGCAGAAGAGTATAAAAAAATATGGGAATTTCATTGTAAGTAAATAAAACTTCTCAGTAAAATCTAGAGCTTTGTGTTCCGTCCGATGATATTAGGTATAACAAGAGCTGCATGAAAATAAGACTAAGCAAATGACACAAATACGACACTTTTACATCGTTAGTTACAAATTAACTACGTAATTATCCACTTTTTTCTGAAAATGTGTATTGCTACGCAGCACTAGTTAAGTTTTTTGACACCTCACCTAAATATCACACAAAATCCCACACTGTCAGTTACGCCGTTGCACTAAAAACTCAATTCCGACTTTCCCACGGTTTTCGCACGGTGGCTTCAAATGGCAAATATTAACGGCACCATTAAAACACATGACTGTCTTCGGCGTTGCGTAAGACCGTTTCACTTTTCAAAGGTCGCATCTGTACTTGCACAGAGTTGCACACAACTGCCAAAAGCTGACCATTTGTGAACCTTGTCACATTGCTACAAGGTGTGCCAACGAGCAAAGTGTATGATTATACAAACCAGTTGCATAAACTTTCTTTACAAACAAATTGTTGGCGCGCAGAATAGTAAACAGTGACCTCTACGTGGACGATGTTGTGTCATGTCTGTTTTCGCTTATTGTTTAAGTAACACGTTAGTGCCTTTCTCGTAGTTTGTTTGTTAAGTGTGCAGCTAAACAAGGTTTAGATGAAACCAGTAACGCTGGCACCAGCAGGGCTACTACGAAACTCGAAGTTCATATCGTACCGTCCTTCTCGCTCTCGTATTAAACAGTATAAGTGTCAAAGGGACCGCACGACACGAACTTCGAGCTTCGAGTTTCGTAGTAGCCCTGCAGTATCCAGACCAGTCACTGGCTTTAATAACCTAACCTAGCCAACAAAAACTTGGAAAACCTCCGACTTTGTCACTACAAAGTTCAATATCTCTAAAACGACTCAATGGATTTTGATGAAACTTGTCTAAAACATCGCTGGAAAACCTGGTTTCATATAAAAAAAATCGCGTTCAAATCGTTCCACCCGCTATAGTGCCACAGACACTTAGCGGTCAAACTTATAACACCCCTTTTTGCGCCCTTAAAAATATACCAGACCTCTATACCCTCCAGCGCTGGTAGCGAGCGCTGGCTTGTCTTGAAAAACTGTTTATACAAGACTTAAAACAATAAGCTAGCGTTGGCTGCCAGTGACTGACAACCAACATTCGCACCTTGTTGCGTTTAAAAAAAGTCTGCGTGCAATATCTCTAACTAAGGTGGACCTTGTGCAAGGTCCGCGCGGATTACTACCACCATCTTGCTCGCTAATCCTGCCGTGAAGCAGCAGTGCTTGCACTGTTGTGTTTCAGCGTGGAGAGTAAGACAGCCGGTGAAATTACTGGCACTTGAGGTATCCAATCTTAGGCCTCTAGGTTGGCAACGCAATACCCCTGGTGTTGCAGATGTTTATGGTGGGGTGATCTCTTACCATTAAGAGACCCACTTGCACGATTGCCATCCAGTAGAATAAATATAAAAAAAACTATAGATCTTCAGCTGTAAACAACTGCAGATTCACGGCGACATTTACGTACCGCACAAGTAATCAATATGTTCGAGTGTAAAAGTGAGTGGCGACGGTGAAAGTCGATGATACGCCACTCGATACCCACATCACTGATAATATACTATAGCACCCGCACATGCCGTAATTATGGCTTTACATACTGCTGTCGTCGTTTTGCTCTATATATTTTTTGTTACTTTTCGTGCGACAGTTCGTAAGTGATATGGATGATAGTGCAGTCAGCAGCAGAAATGGATGAGTGGTTACGGTGCGAGGGGGTAGTGGTAATTTATATAGAAAATAATAGATGGCGCTGTCAGTCAGTGACACGGTGCTCAAAATAATGTTGACGCCATTAAAAAATAATTCCCTGAAAACCAGATTAATTTTCGATTTAATGTAAAATTAGGTTTTTTGTTGCTTTAAAACAAAAAAATAGTTAGTTGATTGAGTTGGCGGATAGTGACGTCATAAGCCGCTATTGCCATTGAAACTGTGTTCATTAACTAACCTATACGTGGCTACGCACACGCAATCCATTAAGTCTATTTAATAAAAGTCTACTTGGTAAAGTGCCATAATAATGGCACTTGAATTAAATCTCGAGTTTTCACAAAATTTTCATGGATATTCCCGAAATCACACTATAGATTAAATAAAATTCGTTGCATGCAAAACAACAAATTCTGTCTCTAATCCCATCGGTTGAAATTTAAGTGAAATTTCGTTTTGAGGAAATACCGAGACGAAAAGTACCTACTCTATGTCTTATTCCAACCTTCCCGCTGTCTTTATATCAAACTAGCTTTTACCCGCGGCTTCGCACGCGTAAACTAATCGGTCTGGTAGTTGCACTTGAAATTTTCAGGATTTTAAAAAATTCCCCTGGCAATTTCCAAAATTTATATCGTGGTCTTCCTTCATTGAGGTTGTGTTGTGAATAGCTCTACAAAATTCAAGACTCTAAACCCAGTGCTGAAATTTCAAAAATGTTGCCTATCCAAATTCAAATCATTTATTCAGTAAATAGGCCGCAATGGGCACTTTTATACGTCATTTTTTAAACTTTCGGAAAGACCATCATTGCCAAGAAGAATGCGCCGCATGATAGGTACTTGGCAGAAAGTCATTTGTTTTCAAAATAGTTCAAAACTATCCCGTGAGAATATCCGGATAAAAAGTAGCGTATGTGTTATTCTAGACATCGAGTTACCTTCATACCAAATTTCATGACTCTTAGCCCAGCGGTTATTATTTCAAGATTTTATCCCTATCCCGTGGGAATATCGAGATAAAAAGTAGCCTATCTATTATTCCAGAGGTCCAGCTACCTACATACTAAATTTCATGGCTCTAAGCACAGCGGTTGTTATTTCTAGATTTTATCCCTAGGTATCCCGTGGGAATATTGGGCCAAAAAGTGGCCTATGTGTTATTCTAGACGGCCAACTACCTATATACCAAATTTCATGACGCTAAGCGTAGCGGTTATTATTTCAAGATTTTATCCCTATCCCGTGGGAATATCGGGTTAAAAAATAGCATATGTATTATTTCATTGGTCGAGCTACCTACCTACCGAATTTCATGGCTCTAGTCCCAGTGGTTGTTATTTCGAGATTTCATCCCTAGGTATCCCGTGGGAATATCGGGTCAAAAAGTCGCCTATGAGTAATTCCAGACGTCCACCTACCTACATACCAAATTTAATGACTCCAATCCCAGCGGTTGTTATTTCAAGATTTTATCCCTATCCCGTGGGAATATCGGGATAAAAAGTATCCTATGTCCGTCTCCTGGCTCTAAGCTACCTCCCTACCAATTTTCAGCCAAATCTGTTCTGCCGTTCTTGAGTTATAAGTGGTGTAACTAACACGACTTTCTTTTATATATATAGATTGTATCTAAATCCGTTCGACCGTTTTAACATGAAAGAGTAACAAACGTTAACAATAGTAGTAAGATTAAACAAGGTAGAAATTCGTCCTTCTTTAGTATTCTAAGTAACTCTTATAGTAATAAGTCTTGATAAGTACTTTGAAGACAATAACACAAGTGAACAGTGATATGCACGCATCAGCTATAAGTTGCCTGTGCATTATAAATAATAATAATAATAATATAGAGCATGCTTGTATTTACCCTGAAATGTTCTTAGTTGTATGTAAGTTATCAATAGGTAATACTATCTAATATCCAAAACTAAAAATTAAAATTGTTATCCAAATTTTCTGCCTCAGGCATTGACACCAAGACACTGGCAGCAATACCTCTCTGAACTGTTATTCCAAATCTTTGCGAGAGACGAGAGGTAAGTGCCAGCCAGCCCTAGGGGGTCGCGCATGCTTAGGTATTTTATTAGGTTTCTGGAGCACGCTTGTCGCGTCTTATGCAACGTCTACTTAATACAATAAATCAGTAATAATTACTGTAATTTATGCCTTGTCTTGTTTGCGTTTGCTTCTAATTACCACGCTCGCAGCGAAAGTCCGTCACCACCACTTTTATTAGAGTTGACAACGGAAATGGAAACGCAGTAATAAAAGATGTTCGTGTAATAACTCTATGTCAAACAGCATTACATTTCCGCTACATTTCCTAGTATATTTATCAATATAAAAAAGTAGCTGTCTAATTATAAAAGAAAATATTTACTGTCAAATAGTAAATTAAAACCAACAACGAAAAGCCGATACACGTAATACTATTGCAGACTGAAACACTGGCTTTTTTCCATTTGGTGTGTACAAGGTGTCGGTGTTTTCCTTTTTTTTTAATTAATGTTATTGATAGTGGAGTTAGTAGATATGCAATATTGCTGAAGAGTTCAGCGCTCGAGCATTTTATTTTTAATTTTACATTGGCCCTCAACAATGCCTGATAAGTATATAGTTCAATGGCAACATTTACGGTCATTTTTAAGAAAATTAACAACATTATGCTACCTACTAACTACTATATGTACATAGACTCGTTCACGCGCATGCGCCTAACGTCACGCTACGTAAGGACCGGATCAGGAAGTTTCGCTGTTTTTAATTGATAGTATACTTATAGTATAATTACCTTCCGGCGTCGTCAGACACTCTACTTGTTCGCTATTTTATTGCTTAAATGCTTAAAGAATGTTGAAATAAAATCCAATATAACAAAGCTGAGGCCGTATTGTCTATGTGCTGATGTGTGTGGTCGCTTTCGCCATCTCTTTCTTCCCTCGTCTTATGTCGTGTGTCCGAAGGTAGTGGTAAAAACGATTGTGATTCCAAGCGTGAAATAATAAAGCCTCTGGAGACACATGTCTGGATCTTAAGTGCTTCTTAATAAAAGTTAAGTTCTTTTTTACCCGACTACGGCAAAGCCAAGGAAGGGTAATGATTTTAGCAGTCTATGTATGTTTGTATTTACGTATGTTCCAGCGTAGCGTCTACACTACTCATCCGATTTGAATAAATAAGGTGTCAATCGATTCGTTATTACGCTCCGGGTAACATAGGATACCTTTTAACATAAAAAAAAATATGAGTCGGATTTTACATAACAAAAACTGGGCAACTAAAAAAAAATTTTTTGCGTAAGCTGGCGTGTGAAGCAGTTTTAGATAGGCCTTAAAAATTGATGTTGAGGTTCCTTAGTAGGTTTTAGGTTCAACGTAAGTGTTGAGGAGCTATTAGCTCTGAAAGTCGTCAAAATTGTATAAAGATAGAATATAAAGTTATCTCGTATGAATTTCAATTGAGCGGCAACATTACATTAATTTTGTAGCAATATAGAGGTACAGTTTTAATAAACCGTTCCAATTCCAAACCAAATCCCAACAGAATTTACAATACAATAACTCCTTATTGCACACCAACACATAGTAAGCAGTACACAAAACACAGGTATATATAGAGATTTTCTAACGTAAGCAATAGGCGGACTTATCGCTTCAGAGCGATCTCTTCCAGGTAACCTTTACAATGGACAGAAGTAAGGAATACATTTTAGCAGGTGGTGCAATACAGTAGGAGCAATATAACACTAACTCATACAATACACATACACAACAAATCTAAATAGATAGATAGGTAGATATATACATAACAACATATAATTTATTTATAATAATATATGCATACAGCTTTTACTTTACTAGTTCGCCATTAGATATCGCTCTCAGGTGCAATCCCCATCCTACATCGCGCTGTTAACATTCTTTCTAACTTAATGGGGTAACCGAAGATACCCAACATTTTAACAACTCAACCTCTAATAATTGTAGAAAAGCGTCGAAATGAATCACCGGAAACGATAACCTCCTCCTTTTTTTTAAGTCGGTTAAAAAAACGAAGGATGGAAAATAATAGAATCTATATATTTAAACAACGAGCAAATGAATCTCAAACACATAGAGAAACTAGGTTAAGTCAAATGAAAGAGAGAGTAAAGCCTTACATATAATGTGATATGTGTTATAATACCGACAAATCATAATACCTACAGTTGAAATGCCGACGCTTAACACATCGATATTCAGAATACCGAATGTACAAAATACCGATAACCGATACACCGAAGTTCGAAATATCTATTTTCAAATGACCGAATGCACAAAATCCCGAAAAGGGATACTGTATTACAATACCGAAAAATCATGTTACCTACAGTTGAAATATCGACGCTTAAAACATCGAAATTCAGAATACCGAAAGTACAAAATGCCGATAATCAATACACCGAAGCTCAAAATATCTACTTTCAAATGACCGAAAGTACAAAATCCCGAACTAACTGGCATTCACAGTACCATAATAATCATTTTCTGTGCTGTTACAAAAAAAAAACTAACATCGAAGGCTAAGGCGGGAGCGACGCAGCGCTTCGCTCCCGCCTTAGCCTTCTGAACCTAAACTATCCGAGTCGCTTCTGCCCTGAAAAGTCCTGCTCGCTCGCTTCGCTCGCTCGCTGTCAGCGAGGCACCAGCTGGGGTGTACCAAGCGTGACACATACTTTTGGTACCTCGCCAGCAGCGAGCGAGCGGAGCGAGCGAGGAAGATGTTTTGGAGCAGAAACGACTCGGATAGTTTAGGTTCGATGCTAGGTATTTTTTTGTAACAGCACAGAAAATGATAAATGTCAATCTACCCCCGCTTGAAAAAGTCAGAAAGTTGTCAATTAAAAATAGATACAGCAGACTTTGGTGTAACTATCGTTTCGGTATTATGATTTTCGGTATATTGATTGTCGATTATTTTATTTGTAGTGATTATGACTGTTCGGTATTATGATTTTTCGGTCTTTCGGGTGTAGGTATTTTGATCTTCGGGATTGTAGTCTTCGGGTTTTAGGCTTCCGGTCAAATGTGTGTTCGGGATTTCAAACTTTCGGCCATATATCCATTCGACGTTTTAATTTTCGGCCTTCCGTCCATAGGTCTTGTGAAATTCGGTCTTTCGTATATCGGTATTATAATACATACCCATAATATGAGAGCATTATTCTGCTGACGCGCGTGCTCGTGAGGATTCTCAATCCACAAAAAAAAACACTGCACTCAGCGGAGGTACGCTTCATAAGTTAGAGAAGCAGAGTGGTCGCAGTCACGGGAACTCAGACTCACCGCGATGAGAGACTATGCCTCAGAGATCAGACAGGCAGAGTCGCCTCAATCACGGGAGCTCAGATTGACTAATATGAGACATGTTTTGTTTGAGAAGTAGTGGCAAAATTACTCTCCAAATGTTTCCACTTATTTGGTATTGGGGTGTCACAGTGCAGAACGGCTGTAGTTGACGTTGGTAAACGTACTTTTGCAAAGGGTCAAGTATACGTTGCTTTAAGCAGAGTAAGATCGTTGGAGGGTTTATATATCAATGATCTGAATCCGCGGAAACTTTTATGTAACCCTCATGATGCAGTGTCTTTGGAGGAGTTAGAGAGGCTTATAAATCTTTAAAGTAACAGCCAATATTACGCAAGTAAAACATCAAAATAATTAAATAAAAAAAATAAGTTTAAAAAACTGAAACCCGACTACGGAAAAAGCGCTCTAAAAATTATGAAACAAGAAAATGGTCAAGAATTACACACAATTAGGTAATTTGCTCCTCTGTGACCACTAATGTGAACCTTCCACAAAGTAACGCCTAATTAAATCAAGCAAGAAAATATTGTTTTCTGAAATTCTTATACTTACACAGACATCAAAGGAGAGCCGTGGTCGCATGCCACCTTGCCTTAAAGGGTTACTTAGCAATTCATTTCATGGTGGCATGTGACCACGGCTCTCCTTTGATGTCTGTGTAAGTATAAGAATTTCAGAAAACAATATTTTCTTGCTTGATTTAATTAGGCGTTACTTTGTGGAAGGTTCACATTAGTGGTCACAGAGGAGCAAATTACCTAATTGTGTGTAATTCTTGACCATTTTCTTGTTTCATAATTTTTAGAGCGCTTTTTCCGTAGTCGGGTTTCAGTTTTTTAAACTTATTTTTTTTATTTATTCGACTGGATGGCAAACGAGCAAGTGGGTCTCTTTTAAAAAAAACAGAACTAGGAGGTTCAACATTTATCAATCGTTGCAACTTGTGACAGACTAAACTCCATTTGTAAAATTTGCACACGTTTTTAAATGAAACAACGAAACTATTTAAAATTGTGTTAACTTCTATACTAAAAACATAGTAAATACCGCTAATAAATGTACCTACCTGTAGGTATTTTTAGTCCATTTGTGTTCGAAATACCGAGAAACATGTGTTACAATTTGAGCGTTAATTCAAACCTTAAATTAAATGAAGTATAATTTCGTAAGATCCAAGACGGTGCTCCTTGCCTGTCTAAAGACCTTGGGAATGCAGCAGACTACACAGCATACTTAGTGTTGCCACTTTCCTTTCAATCACGTAAAGTGGCGACACACCTTTGCCTTCGAGATGCGCTCTTTCTATAGGCTCTTACGTATGCCGCTGACATACCATTGAAACTTAACGATCGCTTGTTTTGCAATTTAAGGGAAAACCTTAATAGCTGTTGACAGGGAAACGTAATAATCTGTTCTTCTTAATTTCCATTAACTTCGCCTGTAGAGAACGCTGCGGCCGGCCTACTCTCACATTATGGTCTTGGGGGCGCCAAGGGTGTCCCCAAGAGGGGCAGGGAGGGGCAGATTCTAAAAAAGTTGCCAAATGTAAAGCAACCAAGCCAAAGTTATTACAATCGCGGTAAATAAAGCCGAGTTTAGAGTTGCAAGGAAAATCGTGAAAACTTTTTTCCACGCACAACTAAAATATGGAAACAGCTTCCTGGGACAGTGTTTCCGGAGCGGTACAGCTTAGGGACCATTTAGAAACGAGCCTATCAGTCTCTCAAAGGGCCGGCAACGCACCTGTGATACCCCTCGTTCTGACAGGTGTCCATGGCGGCGGTGATTGCTTTCTTTCAGGTGACCCGCATGCTCGTTTTCCCCCTTATATAAAAAAGTTTTACGCCGCATTACCTTGCGGCGCTCGATCGACTATTATAAACTCGTACGCTTTACAGCCTTACAATGAAATGCAACTTGCACGAGTCTAAACACGGCTTAAGGCTAGTACTTACTACAAGTGAAAAGCTTCATGTGCTCTTTGCCTGAAATTCATACTATTCTCATTCCCCATTTATCAGCTTGCCCCCTCATGGGCCACCGGCCGACGCCCTTGGCCACGGTACCGACAATACGGAGTTAATCCCAACGACTCTCATATAACATCGTCTCTAAGATGTCGTCAACATACAACGTGGGACACAATGACAACATCCAACGCAATCTCCGAACAATCAATGCCGTCCGTTGCGTCACCGAATCTAAACGATAAAAAAACTACAAACAGACCTGCCGATGCCGGTCAGACGGCTTGCCGCCAAAAAAACATGGCGGCGCTCCAGCACACAGATTGTAAACAGTACAACAACTACACTCAATCAGTGGACTTGAACTGACGCACTAAATTATCAGTTTGTCGATTTAAGGATCCTTTGCAAAATATCAGGGATTTAAAGTATAAATTTTTGTTGGAGGCAAGAGTCCTCCCCTCCACAAGCTAAACCAAAAGATAGAATCATCTGAAAATTACCTAACTTGACCTTAACTTAACTTAGAAAATTTGAAAAACTACTGACATTCTCATTTCAAAGTTCAATATCTCATTAACAGCTAAACTGATTTTAATGAAACAGCTCAAAATCGCTAGAAGAAAACTCGCTATTGCGTAAAAATAACTCATCAAAATCAGTCCATCCATTTGAGAGCTACGATTAGACAGGCAGGCTGACAAACAGACAGGCAGATATTTGCCATCAAACTTATAATTCCCCTTTTTTTTGCGACGTAGGTACCTAAATAAAAAAAACATGTTAGTATACTTATGTATTATGAATTTGAAAGTAAACTTATTACTATTATATTAAGTAAGCTTTACCGAGTAATAGTCGATCAAAACTTACTCGTAACACTAAATCATCATCATCATCATGCCAGCCGAAAGACGTCCTCTGCTGGCCATAGGCCTCCCCCAAGGCTCTCCACTCAGACCGGTCTTGTGCTTTTCGCATCTACCGCGATCCCGCGATCTTAACCAGATCGTCGCTCCATCTTGTTGGAGGCCTACCGACAGCTCGTCTCCCGGTCCGCGGTAATACTAAATATTAGTCGCATATTTATAGTACGGAACCCGCACGTGGCCCGACATGCATTTGATCGGTATTTTAGTATATCCATACTAATATTATAAATGCGAAAGTGTGTTTGTGTGTTTGTATGTTTTTATGTTTGTCCCTCTTTCACGCCGTAACGGAGCGACGGATCGTCATGATTTTTGGCATAGAGATAGTTTATGAGCCCAAGGGTGACATAGGCTACTTTTTATCCCGGAAAAATTCACAGTTCCCGAGGGAACAGCGCGCGATAACCGCATACCATGTGGGCGGAACCGCGGGCAAAAGCTAGTACTAAATATTTGTCGCATATTTAATAGTACGCGAACCTAATACTGTGCGTGGCCCGACACGTATTTAATCGGTATTTTATAGTAACTTATCATGTGAAGTCTCACCGAAGTTGTATATCAAAAATAAACGAATAGTTAAAAACAACACCGTACTGTTAAAATCAGTGCACTGCGCCGGCAACATAACCTCGTTACATCAGAGCCGGTGAAAGTGGTCGGCGCAGCGCGCGCGCACGTGTAAACAACGCTTTACGAAACGTTGACAAAAACACAGCTTTTACCTTGATCTTTGACTTTGAGCATTTGAACTTGGCGGAATTTTACGGCTTCAAAAAATAGCCTATTGAGGATTCCGTTACGGAACTTCCGTACCCAAAGGGTATCAACGGAACCCTATTACTGAGTCTCTGCTGTCTGTCTGTCTGTCCGTCCGTCTGTCACATGGCTCTATCTCTTGAGTCGTAATAGTTAGATACTTGAAATTTGTACAGATATTATGTATTACTCTATGGCCGCTATAACAACAAATACAAAATAAAAACAGAACAAAATAAGCATTAAAAAAAATACAACCGAATAGATAACCTACTCCTTTTTTTGAAGTCAGTTAATAAATATTTAAGGAGGACTCCCATACAACAAATAGAATTGTTTTTTTCATAAACTGGTAACCCGTGCTGACTCTAGCCCTTGACCGAGGTAGAGCGAGTTGTTTACTTTTAAATTTAAATTTGAACTGGAAACGATGGAGCGATCACCTCTCTTGCTCTACTCCGGGAGCCGGCTTTGCTGTTATGTTTCGGCGCGGAGAGTAAGACAGCCGGTGAAATTACTGGCACTTGAGGTGTCCCATCTTAGGCCTCTAGGTTGGCAACGCATCTGCGCAATACCCCTGATTTTGCAGATGTTTATGGGCGGTGGACTCTTACCATCAGGAGACCCACTTGCTCGTTTGCCATCCAGTAAAATAAAAAATAAATAAATAAAATACATAAATACATATTAAACATCCAAGACCCGAGAACAAACTCCTATTTTTTTTGTTTCGAGTTTCGGAGTAGCCCTGCAGGTCTCTTTCTGGTGTTTCTGCGGATCCATGGTCTCAGTTTGTATTTTCGATATGAATAAATAATCACACACACAGCTTATACTCTCGCTTATGCAACGCGGTCCGAGAGAGTCATCAATCATCGCTATCAGCATCCGACGGCGAGCTTATCGCAACATCTCATTGTTAGTTTTGTCGGGCAATGATGGCTGATCGCTCAATATCGTGCCGTTTATACACGAAGCTTTTACTGCCCGACCACGACTGCAAGCGAGCGTTTTCTCTGTTGATAGGCATTAGTCCTACCGCCGGCGATGAACGTTAGTTTTAGCACAATACGAATCCATATTAATATTATAAATGCGAAAGTGTGTTTGTAGAGGCCGTGTAGAGCGCGCGTCTGTGTGAGTGTTGTTGTTTCGATCGATTCGGTCGTAGCTTCCATACTGCTTTAGCTTATATTATATATACTAGCTTTTGCCCGCGGCTCCGCCCACGTGGTATTCGCAAGGTATTCGCATATCGCGCGCTGTTCTGTTCCGTCGGGAACTGTGCATTTTTCCGGGATAAAAAGTAGCCTATGTCACTCTCGGGCCCATAAACTATCTCTGTGCCAAAAATCACGTCGATCCGTCGCTCCCTTACGGCGTGAAAGAGGGACAAACATACAAACAAACACACAAACATACAAACACACTTTCGCATTTATAATATTAGTATGGATATACTGTGGCTATAGGCTGGTGATGTAGATAAAAACGAATTACATCTACATTTACAATCTTCAAATCTTTCTCTCGGCCTCCGAAGCAACCAAAGCTCAATGAACTAACCATTATGTAACAAACGAGGCACCTTGCGCTGAGTCAGGCGATGAGCAGAAGGGCACGACACGACGGGTCGTTGTAATCGCTGTTGTCGGACATAAAATAGCACTTTCATCGTTTGCTGTCGGTGTCTTAGATCAGAGGTCAAATAACTGTAGTCGAAACATATTAAGTTGCTACATGACTTTTGAAGTTTTATTGCATGACGCGTGCTGTAATGCCGGTTGTCTGGTGTTTTGAAAATTTAGGGTAAGCACCAGTTATAGGTCTTCGACCAGTGTGTGTTGCCAGTGATGACTTATGGCGCTGAGACGTGGTCCTTGACTGTTGGCCTCTTAGAGAGGCTCAGAGTCAAGCAACGAGCTATGGAGAGAGCTATGCTTGGAGTTTCTTTGCGCGATAGAATCCGGAATACGGAAATTCGTCGAAGAACTAAAGACACTGACAGCTGGAAAAATATGCAAATTGAGGTAGCAATGGGCGGGCCACATCGCTCGAAGAACAGATAACCGTTGGGGGGAGAAAAGTTCTCGAGTGGCGACCACGAACCGGAAGACGAAGCGTTGGCAGGCCTCCCACCAGATGGACTGACGACATCGTGAGAGTTGCGGGAAACCGGTGGATGCAAGTGGCGAGTTGTTGTTCATAATGGCGTTCTAAGGGGGAGGCCTTTGTCCAGCAGTGGACGTTTTCCGGCTGATGATGATGATGACCAGTTATAGACAGGAACCAAAAATATTAAATATATTTTCCGGATAACTCACGTCTTCAATCGAGTTTAGCTCGACATGTTTCGGGTTAATCCGTAGCCCTTTTTGGTGCGCGTGTTGCAGCAGCCGCACGAGTCGCGTTGCTCCAAAGAAGAAGGGCCACGGATTAGCCCGAAACATGTCGAACTAAACTCGATTTAAGACGTGAGTTAATATGAGTGAGTCTCACGGTAGTTTTATGTTCAAAAAGGAACCAATAATGGAATATTTTTTCCGCTAACTCAATATTAAGAAACGGATTCTAATTTTTCTAAAACTAATAACACTTATGTGCAGATAACTGATGATAATAACTGGTTAAAATCATGAATGGTGAGCTATAAGGCGTTGAATCCTTGCTGTCCATTACTGGATACTACTGTGCTTAACATGTCCATGATTGGTGCAGTCGCCCTAAAATTTGTAACAAGAATAAGAAATACCACAAAAATAATTTTCTTATGCCACAACATAAGCCAGCAGGAGTAATAGAAATAAAAAAATAGTATGTAGGTAAGGTAGACAACCATATCAACGCTTGAAAGGAGAAATTGACTTAGCTAACTACATTTTTTACTGTAGTAAAATTTACTCATTCTAAACATGTGTATATAACTCACTATCTTAAAAAAACGTTACTTAGTCAATTTCTTCTTTCAAGCGTCGATATGTAGGTTCACTCATTTATTTTTCATGCTGAGGTATCAATATCAAAGTACTAGAAATTTATAATTAAAAAAATAAAATTCAGTCGAATTGAAAGCCTCCTCCTTATATATAGGGCATGGTTTATAAATAAGTATTGAAAAATTATGTACAGTCTACTGTTCTAACAGTAGGTAATTATAATTTAAAATCAAGGTGAGATTGAAGAAGGCCGTGTATGAATTTGTACCTTTATTTGATTTGATGAACCCAGTGAATTTTAGGTAGGTTGGTAATTATGTTATGATTTGCTTTTCTGACCCACCTGTGCCTACAATTATTACAATAAACTATTTGTAACAAACCATGACACTTTTCGCAAGACAATAAATACCCTGAGAACCTACACTTCCAATGGTACTCACATTAACTGACATTACAACCTACTTACCAAGTTGTTACACCAAAAATAAATAATCAGCACCGACTACTAGCATTCCTGCGTTCAAACTTAAACGAAACACTAAGTTAACTTTAATATCATATTTACAATCCTTAAGATGAGGGATGGTTGATGTTACATTTTTAACCTTACGTGTTTACATTAAAGTTAAAATTCGTAGTTGATATTTTTAAATGCCAAATCAAATTGGTCCTCAGTTGCCTTGGAAGCGTGTTTTAAACACTTTAAACTGACCATAATGGAAATAAACCTTTTGCTTGCGCTATTATTTTAAAATAACCATATCCTTTATAAGGGCTTATAGCTTGTTAAAATACCAGCACCGCCATGTTCCAACGTTTCAATTCATAATTCTGTTTTTGTTGATAAATAATGACCAAAATAAAAGCAGTTTGAGAAACTACCGACCAGGTTTTCAATAACCCAACTACACCATTGTCATTTCAAAGTTGATTATCTCAAAAACAGCTGAACCAATTTTAATCAAACTTATCTAAAAACCACTGCAAGGGAACTCGCTTTCACCAAAAAAAATACCACGCGGGCGGAGCCGCGGGCAAAAGCTAGTTGAACTATAAGTATCTTTAAAATTAAACCGTTTTCTCTTAAATTACGGCAAACCTTGGCTTATCGGTGGTACCTACTTGGTAATTCGGTGATGCTACGTCATCATCTAACGCAGATCTCACTATGAGGAAATGCAAGCTATAAAATCGATGGTAACCCTCGGTTATAAAACAAAATAACACGATATTTTACATCGATAGTAACAATAGAGCTATATTTCCAAAATTTTAATTGAAATAATACGATATGGTAATAAGATACTCAAAAAACTGTTTACGGTTTTATGTTAGCGCTGCTCTCTACTAACTCTGACACGTAATTACTTTATTTTGATTGTGATTATGTAATTTGAATTATTGTTAGGTCCGTGGGGGCCCTGCGCAAAATAGTACATTATGATACAAGTGTGCTATGTTGGTCATTACACTCGAGTCGGTTTTTAAGCCTGAGCCGAAGGCGAAGGCTTAATGGAGACGAAAAGTGTAATGACCAATGCTCACGTGTTTCATACGACGTTTTTCAACACACTTGCGAGGAAAAGTAAATAAAAGTTCACATTTATTTAAAAACTTTAACAAACAGAAACCCATTTAAAAGATGGCGGCCGTAATTTTTTTTTTTCGCGCGCTCAGCGCTGCATGCGCGCGCAAGTCTGAGATAAGGGCACCGGCAAAGTAGCTAATCAGCCACATATTTATAAATTTTGAAATTGGGTATTTATAGTTAAAAATACACCGTCAAATTATAAATACCAACAAGCTAACAAGCAGTTTCATGAAATTCTTTAATTATTTATCACATTTTGAATTGAATTTTATATTTACGCAAATAACTACTTAGCTGTTTTCGAAACATTAATACTTCTTGCTAATATTTAAAAAGATATGTAATGAAAAGGCACTAGTGCGATAATGTAATGTAAAAGGCACGGCATGGGTAATATTCTGCATTATCAGTGTAAATACGCTGTAATAAGACCTACTTTACGAGCAGGTGTGTTGAAAAAATTTTTATACAATTGTCTAAACGACTTATTGATACCACATGGGATAGAAGCAGTTACTAGCAGTTTCCTCGCACAATGTTTCAGCATGGCTATACAGCGAGGAAATGCTGCCAACATCTTTAGGTCCATGCCGCAGGGGGTTCCATTTACTAATTTTTTCTAGGTTATAGTGTAGTTATTATTGTTAAATAATAAAAATAATTATTGTTATTTTGTTAATGTAAAGCCTTGAGTTTTAAAATAAATATTATTATGATTATTATCTGAAATTTCAGTAATATAATATTTGACGACCGGATGGCCAAGTGGTTAGAGAACCTGACTACGAAGCCTGAGGTCCCGGGTTCGAATCCCGGCCGGGGCAAATATTTGTATGATGAATACGAATGTTTGTTCTCGGGTCTTGGATGTTTAATATGTATTTAAGTATGTATTTATCTATATAAGTATGCTTATCCGTTGCTTAGTACCCATAACACAAGCTTTGCTAAGCTTACTTTGGGGCTAGGTCAATTGGTGTGAATTGTCCCGTGATATTTATTTATTTATTATTCCCTATTCCGTTCTCAATGCAGTCTCTCTGTTTCCAGGATCTCCCGAGGCGGCGCGGGCGCAGCGACGGTGGCGCACCACCTGGGCGACGTGATGGCGGCCAGCCGGGACCACGACTGCTCGCGGTTCATCTGTGACCGCCACTGACATCGACAGACTCTACCAAGCACAATTCGAGCTTCGCATCTTGCCGTCCCACTCACGCATGTTATATAGCACGAGAGTGAGTGAGACGGTACGATACGAACTTCGATATTCGTAGTAGCCTAGACATCGTGGTGATCCATACGTCAGAAGATTCCTGCGTTTCTATCTAGCCCAGCAAAGTAGAAGAATGCAAGCCACAGACATTTTATTGACTCTAAATAAGTGGCTGTTTCACGACCCATTGATTAATTCTATTTGACGTATAAACGTAATGCCGTCTCCGTCTATTCTAACAAAACAAACAGAGACGGCATTACATGACATCAATGGATGGTGATGTGGGGGTAAGCCTTTGTACAGACAGTTCTTCAATATATATGCCATCCAGTCGTATAAAATATATATATATATATATATATATATGCAACCATCTGTTAAAAGATATCTACGTAATTACCAGTATATACAGATAAATGCTGTGCTTAGATCAGCATTTCCAATACTGCGATTCAGCATCTTGAATATTACTTACGAAATCATCAATATAGAGAAGGAGGTGAGCGCTTGATTTTATCATAGAGAATCAGACTAAGCATTGTAAAAGTTTAGAGAACCAACTGAGCCCAGTTGCACAGCAAAGTGCGAATAAATAGTAATAGAGACTTTTTTATGGAAATTTACTAATAATTTACTGATACTATTTGCTTGTGCTTTTTATACAATTGGACCCTGGTTTAGATATTTATTAAAGTTTTTAGACTGTGTAGATATTGGAGAACTAGACTGTGCTTTTGGCACTACTGGTTACATTTTGTTCAGTGTTCAGTGCATCCTTTCCACTAGCCTATTGGAAAATGGGTAGTGACAAGTAAGAAGATGTCATAAGTCTGGCTAGATAGGAATGGATACTTTGTAGAAACTTCTGGATCTGTCGTATCATTTACGATTAAAATACAAAATGATAAGGAAATAATGCAATGGCAAATGCTTTAATGTTTGATTGGCGAAGTATGTGTTTTTTGTACAATTGATAATGCTCAAATAGATTACGTACATATCATTGGAAATAAAGGAGCGTTTGATAGTTTTTTCGGAGGCATTAACACCATCTACCGATTGGGTCGTTAAACAATATTTTCATTTATCGACTTCACTTTTTTGCTTACAATTAAAGCAAAGGCTTTTGTCGATTTTTGAGTAAATTGTAACCAGCAACTGACTTTAAATTAACACATTTTAAATTAACACATTCGCGACCGGTATCGGTAATCGGGTTCTGTGTTCGTAGGCAGTTTTCGCTACAAAGCGGAAAAAGGGAAAAACGCTCGTAGCGCGTAGCAAATTGTGGTTGCGAATGTGTCCACTCCTGGACGTCAATGCAAAACGTAGACATATCGCAATAATATCAACCAATGAGTTAACTCGGCCGTCTTGACTGAGTATCTTCAAGGTGTGACGCGAAATGAAAACGGCTCTCCCTTGCTTCGTTAAGCACAGTCCTTCCAACCTTTGGTACGCGCCGGGACGCAACCGATTTAACGCTGTAAATGCCGAGATCCACTATTATCAATTATTACGCTATGTTAGTGCTATAATTAAACTCTTATAATTTATAAATTATGTTGATGTCTTTGGCAGTATTTAGTGATACTATCTTGTTTATGTAGCCTCAGAAATCCAAGGTCACCACTGTCGAAAAAGTACATTGTTGTAGGGCCAGAATCCGAGACGAATTCATTTTTTATTGATAGAAAAACTATTGGAAGTTGACTCATGGCTTCGAAGAAGTCGATTGAATTTAATTTTCAATTAGATATGCTATTAGCCCAGTTTAATAAGTATTCTTAGAGAAATAAGCATGAAAATACCTAAGTGTTGTTCTCAGGTATGAAGTGGGTGAATAATGTCTTGCGTTCGATTTTAGAGCGATACAGTGGTCACAAACGGCTTCCTAATTACATTTTTATATGCAATATAAAATTTACGTGAGATAGTTTGAAAATCAGAGTGACTTTAGAACAGGGATGCACAGAATGCGGCAGTAGATGTTCATGCGGCCCGATGACTACCTAATAGAAAATAAATAGCGAAAACTTAGCAAAATTATGATAATTTCAATTTTATTTACTTGCAGTGCAGCAGCCCGTCTTTAGCTCATAATCTGTCCGAGTGACATGGTCCTAATAAGTTTATACTTCCCTGCTTTAGAGAGATATGGGTTTAAGATTCAGTGCCCTTAGTGTAAGTTTTCGGTTACAAAATACGTCTCGATCGCGTTCGCGTTAAAATCTCAATTTGTATGAAACCACGAACATCGCAAACGTTCCTCTAGAGGCGCTGTTCGTGTTTCCCTACAAATTGAGATTTTAACGCGAACGCGATCGAGACGTATTTTGTAACCGAAAACTTACACTATCACTAAGGGTACAGATAGGCCTACAATGGCAATTGAGTGGTGCATTTCTGATGTCATACAAAACTATTCCGCAAATACAATATACGTTATTTAAGTGCATTATTTTTGAAGTTACTGTGAGAAAATAGCAGCAAATTCTGAACTCGGATATTATTATTTAACTGGCCAAGTGAGAGCTTAATAAACGGAAGTTACAAAATGGGATGTGTATGAAGATTCGTAAGTGAGAAGTAGGAAAAAATTGTGGTTGTGTAATAACTTACTACGCATAATAATTCTTAAATATTATTAGGCAAATGAAATTCGAGCGAGTATAGGTATACGCCCTACGTCAATGGCGTTTTTTGAGTAGTGTTTAGTAGTCAACGACTATGGACTGATGATAACTATTGACACCTCTCAAAAAATATGTAATACCCTCTCGACTCTATTGTCTTTCATATGCATAATAGTATGAAGATATTTTTGAACAGTCTACTTAATGTTCGTGGGTATTTCCACGAGCGTCCCACCCAACCGCTGTCAGTCCCTGTTAATATTAAGAAGTAAATAATTCATATGCATTGATTTTTGTATTGAAATAGATTCTGGCCTGAGTACAGAAGCTATTTACGTCATAATTAAAAAACAATCTGCCTTCCAATTCTTAAAATCTCTGGCAAGGGACTGACAGCGGTTGGGACGCTCGTGGCAATACTCCGTACATATTTTTTACGGTTGACCATTCATATTTTATGTATTTTTTTTCTTGAGTAGTTTATTCGTTAGAGATAATGAGGGTTTTCACAGAGGTGAAATATTGCTAGATGGCACTAGTATCGCCAGGTCCGTTTGACGTTTGCTTGCGATTGGCTCATTCAATTAATTAACCAATCACGAGCAAACGTCAAACGGATCTCACACTAACGCCATCTACCGATATTTTGCCGTGAAAACCCTCATTTACGCTTCCCGGTGAAGCGCTGATGAAATTTGGATGATAATTTATTATTTAAGTGAACAGGGTGTTTTGCTACAAAACATATTTTAACTTAGAGGCAGTTTAGAGTATTTTAAGGATCATAAAGCCATACCGTTATCCCGATTTTAAAATATTGACATTAACACATTTACTGCACATATTTATTAAATCTACTCTGGTTTGAGTTACCGAAACACGCACATGCGCGTTCGAAAAGACTTTAGAAAACTCCCAAATGTGTCTAATGTCGATGCAGTGCCTACATTAAATCCACAATACCGCAACTTTAAAAATCATCTCTAAAATGTTATTGACAGCCATATTGTAATGGTTCCTAAAAATCTGTCTAAAAAAATAACTCTGAAATACATCTGTGCCTGGTATAGTTAATCAATATAATAGTAAGCCACTTAGTGTATCATTATACTTCTAATTATATGACCGAAATTCACCTAAGCTGCTATAATTATTTTTAAGTCTTCTATCCACAGATATTGATTACACTAGATAACGCAAACACCTCAATCTGTATGAAAACCAACCGTGTCACTTTTTATATCTACTGTGACGTCTCAAGAGCGAATTAGCGATGTGAATTCCCCGATGTCCGCGCAAAATCGATTCAAACGCGTCGCGCCCGCGCCGTGGGGCTCGAGTCAGTCACTAGTCATGATTAGTCAGTTAACGGTCAGTCTTTGTATGGGGCCAACCCCGACGTCTAGTCGGGGTTCGGACACATGAAGTAGATGCATTTGCGTAATCTAATGTAATCTATATCTGTGCTTCTATCACATCAATTGTGTATTTATTGTTACCAAATAACTATTTATTCTATCATTTATTCACTTAAATTAATACATAATTATTTTTGTTTAAGTACTTTTAAGTTTCTCTTAATTCTATTTGAGTATACCAAACTAACAGATTACACCCTCTGCCACAGACGACATGCTGTCGTGACCACGCATTTGTCATGGTGATAGAACCCTGTGCGATAAACATAGCAAGTTCCAACATTTCGATATCTATAAGTTAATAACTATATCAGTAGCTACATAAGAAACTATTTATTTAAATTATACTAGAAAGCCTGTAAGTTGTAAATAGTGCTTGTCTGATAATGTAAATTATTTATTTATTACAAATTAAACATTAAATTTAAGTATTTGTTTCATTTATGTGAAGGTGCAGAAGGGCAAGCTCGGAACTTTACTATATATGTCGCAGAGATGTAGCTCTAGTGCACGTTTAGTTAGAGAAAAAACAAGATAAAATTATTCTAGTTTATTGATATGGACCTCCTCTAAGTAACATCTAAACAAATGAATTAGATAAATAGGTACTTATAAATAAAATTATACAGCGTGTATTTTTGATACTACCTCAAACTGTAACCAGATAAAGATTTAAGTGCTGTGAACCGATACCAAAACATTTTTTTAATTTAGAATTAACTACCAGAGCGTAATTAATTTTTGAAATAAGAAATATTTTCGAGCAGCAATGTAATGCGTAAGGTCAAGGAATTTAATTCATTAGCCACAATTGAACAATTTCACAGTAAACCTCATAGTGACACCGCATTAATTAACAAGGAAAGTCGTATCGACTTTCCTTTGAAAAGATTCCATGGTGGCCTAAGAATTAAATTCCTTGACTGTACAATAATTTGGTAGAAGAGAGAAGCCTTCAGTGACAGCTGTCACGTCAACAAGTGTGACGTTTTGAACAAAAACAAAGTAGTTTCACGTAGTGATACATTGCGTGCTTAGATGAATGATTGGTCTCGCGCTCGCTCGACTAGATACCGCCGGCGTACTTGTCAAATGAGGCAACAAATAGTACGCCGAATTCGGCGTACTCGGCTCCAACCCGGCTCAGTCGCGTTGCAGACTGTGCGTAAGGAGCGCCTCCGAATGTTTTGCTAAATTTTGGTCATAAACCGAATTAAAATGCCAGTTTGCGCAGTGAAACTGTGTAAAAATAATACTTCCAAAAATAAGAAGGACACTGGGATCACATACAATCAGTAAATATCGTATAATTTCGAAATTACTAAATAAAATAACATGAACCCGAAACGCCATTCAGTGTTGCCGCGTACACAAAAATCAAATCCCCGTGGTTGAGATTTTAATCAATTGAATTTTATTATTATCATCATTTAATACCTTATTTCATTTATCTAACGTAATTATTATATATATGTCGGCGGCCGATATATACATCCTTTGAAAGTGAATTATTCGACCAAAAATGTAGGTATTCAAAAATGTTTTTCTACCCATTTTCCTGAAATGTTAACTTTTTAGCTGACTGCCCGAAGGAGGGTTATGGTTTTCGAGCGTATGTATGTATGTTATCATATCAATAACTCAATACCGACAACAAGGTACCTTTTCCCAGATAACGCCACATATTATTATTAAAAGTGAGGCCTGATCATTGATATACCTACATACCTACCATTTTTCTAGAAAAAACCTACGCCAAAACGAACAACATATTAAAACATTCACTTTTAATTACTTGTTAATTTCTAAGTATTTTCCAAGATACATTTTATAACCAGTAACTTAATTAATAGACCACAGCTTAATATATTTTCCCAATACTTCGGGTAACAGTGGAGCAGCTGGCAACACAATTCGTCACGCACACTAGCATCCTTGCAAATTGTCTTACACCGTTCTTACACACACTACAATATTGAGTTGCCTCATTCACGGAACTTGAAATTTTAGGTAGGGGGGTATCTAGTCGAGCGAGCGCGCGAGACCAATCATTCATATAAGATTGCGTGCTAATTAATTTTAAAAGGAAAATAATAAGTCTATTTTTTTACTAAAACATAGTAAAATATGATATGAGGAACGATGAGTGTCCATCAATGGAGGGGAGTGGACTTTGGGTGCACTAGAACCCGAAACAGCGTGGGAAATTAAATAAGACGAAAAAAAATCAACCACAAATTTATTTAAAAAAAAATACAACTCGGATACAAAAAAAACGTCAAAAAAACGTTACACCTTTCTTGCAGTGTCTACTGCTGCTATCTTCGTACGGTTTCTTGCATCTGTTAACAACATAAATTATATAGATATTACATTAAATTGAAATAAAAAAAAACGATCGAAGTTGATTCATAACAACTGACACTGAGTTGAAGCCGTATCTATACAGGGGGCTCGTTATATTTTAATAATAATAATAATAAATATTTTTATTTCGACCAACATAAGATCATAGTATTTTGTAAATAAATAAGAAATCTTTATGAATTTTTTCAAGATTTTTTTTAACAAACTACTTAGTCCAATATCCCATAAAGCTCCGTTTCTACCAGAGATGTGCGAGGAAGTGTTGCAAAGAATGTGTTTCATGAACCAATAGAAACGCTTCACTTACCTCGCTCGCCTCGCTCCGCTCAACTGTTTCCACCAGCGATGTGCTTGTGTGTGTAATTGAAGCGTTTCTATTGGTTAATTTGTTTTATCAAGCACTAGCTTTTGCCCGCGACTTCGTCCGCGTATTCTTTAGTTTTCAGGGCATATGTTTCAACTAACCCCCGTTATAATTGTGACATCTGTATATCTGTGTGTATAGCGAAGTACTGCCGTAAACGATAGGTGACAGTTTACTGTACTTACTTCGCTATAAGCAATATTTTTTACCAGTTTTGAAGCTAGTTTATGAAAAGTTCTATGCAAAGCGCGAGAGTAAATTAATTATTTCGTATGCTTCCTGCGACAACCGAATCTTACTGTAGAACCCGAAATATTTATTCGAAATGGCACTTTACATAATATTTTGTAAATTAGGTAAAAGATAAATAAGAACGGATAATCACACATAAATTACGCTTTCTTAATATTATTGATTTTATAATGCACAACCCGATGAGTAATTTTTAAGTTAGGTACTGCATAATTATTTGCAAATTTATTTAACACATCATTTTAAATATCAATTTAATTTCCACGTTTTAGATTTACATTTTGCATAAAAAAACTCCCTCCCGTACTGAAGTCGCCAACACCATACGGATCATTTTAAATTGTGACCAGCCATATTTTTGGTGCAGAAATAAGTAAGTCTCGTGGAAACTACCCCCTAATAAATCGAACTCTACTTCTTCTTTCTTTATCTTTGCCTACGCAGATCATTTTAATTTCTTATCAGGACCATGTCAGTATACCAATTTTCATACTGCCAAGTCCAGAAACTATACAAACTTTACCCCCCATATTATTCTTTTAGGGGGCAATTTTATCTATTTCACCTATACAGATAATTTTTGATTGTAATCTAGAACTTGTATACCTATTTTCATACTTCTAAGTCCAGAAATAAGAAAATTTCTATACAAACTTTACCCCCATTTTAGCCGATTAGGGGGGACTTTCATCCATTTCATATACGCAGATAATTTTTGATTGTAATCGAGAACTTATATACCTATTTTCATAGTTCTAAATCCAGAAATAAGAAAATTTCCATACAAACTTTACCACCCCATTTTTCCCTTTTAGAGGGAAATTTTATCCATTTTACTTACACAGATAATTTTTAATTGTAATCGAGAACTTATACACTTATTTTCATACTTCTAAGTTCGAAAATAAGATAATTTCCATAAAAAATTTACCCCCCATTTTAGCCCTTTAGGGGGCAATTTTATCCATTTCACTTAAACAGATAATTTTTAATTGTAACCGAGAACTCATACACCTATTTTCATAGTTCTAAGTCTAGAAATAAGAAAATTTCCATAAAAACTTTACCCCCCATTTTACCCCTTTAGGGGGCAATTTTATCCATTTCACTTACACAGATAATTTTTGATTGTAATTGAGAACTCATATACCTATTTTCATAGTTCTAAGTCCAGAAATAAGAAAAGTTCCATACAAACTTTACCCCCCCATTTCACCCCTTTAGAGGGGTATTTTATCCCTTTCACCTAAACAGATCAATTTTAATTGTGATCAAAAACTTATACACCTATTTTCATACTTCTAAGTCCATAAATGACAAAATTGCATATAAACTTCACCCCCTTAGGGGATGAATTTCCAAAAATCCTTTCTTAGTGCTCACTTAAATCATAAAAGGAACCTCTGTACCAAATTTCAAGTTTCTAGGCCCAGTGGTTTGGGCTGTGCGTTGATATATAACCCAGTGAGTCAGGTTTGCCTTTTATATATATAGAAGACTAGCTTTTGCCCGCGACTTCGTCCGCGTGTACTTTAGTTATCAGGCTATATGTTTTATTTAATAAACCTACATATCGTATGAAAAACCCCTTCCCTTATTGAAGTCGTCAACACCACGTCAACACCATACGGATCATTTTAAATAGTGACCAGCCATATTTTTAGTGTAGAAATAAGGAAGTCTCAAAAACTCCCCCCTGATAAGTCGAAAGCTACCTACTTCTTCTTTCTTTATCTTTGCCTACGGAGATAATTTTTATTTGTTATCAGGACCCTTAATACCAATAGGTACCTATATGTATTATTTTCATACTGCTAAGTCCACAAATCAGAAAATTTCAATACAAACTTCACCCCCCATTTTACCCTTTTAGGGCTAATTTTATCCATTTCACCTACATAGATAGTTTTTAATTGTAATCGAAAACTTGTATACCTATATTTTTCATATATCTAAATCCAGAAATGAGATTCAACGCATTCTCATTGATTTCTTTTTGATTGGCATTCTCGCCAACAAACATATACATATACAAATATATAATATCAGTTTGGCGAGTGGATATGTAAATTAAATAAGTGTATGTAATAAAATTAGAAAAAAAAACAATTTCCATATAACCTTTACCCCCCCATTAACCCTTTAGGGGATAATTTTATCTATTTCACCTACACAGATAATTTTAAATTGTAATCGAGAACTTGTATACCTATTTTCATAGTTCTAAGTCCAGAAATGGGAAATTTTCCATACAAACTTTACCCCCCCCATTTTACCCCATTAGGGGAGAATTTTATTCATTTCACCTGGACAGATAATTTTTAATTGTAATCGAGAACTTATACACCTATTTTCTTAGTTCTAAGTCCAGAAATGGGAAAATTTCCATACAAACTTTACCCCCCATTTTACCCCATTAGGGGGGAATTTTATCCATTTCATATACTCAGACAATTTTTGATTGTAATCGAGAACTTATATACCTGTTTTCACAGATCTAATTCCAGAAATGAGAAAATTTCCATACAAACTTTTCCCCCCCATTTTACACTTTTAGGGGGGAATTTTATCCATTTCGCTTACATAGATAATTTTTAATTGTAATCAAGAACTTATATACCTATTTTCATACTTCTAAGTCCAGAAATGAGAAAATTTCCATACAAACTTTACCCCCCCATTTCACCCCTTTAGGGGAGTATTTTATCCATTTCACCTTGACAGATCATTTTTAATTGTAATCAAGAACTTATACACCTATTTTCATACTTCTAAGTCCAAAAATGACAAAATTGCATATAAGCTTCACCTCCCCATTTCACCCCCTTAGGGGATGAATTTCTAAAAATCCTTTCTTAGTGCTCACTTACATCATAAAAGGAACCTCTGTACCCAATTTCAAGTTTCTAGGCCCAGCGGTTTGGGCTGTGCGTTGATATATAACCCAGTGAGTCAGGTTTGCCTTTTATATATATATAGATAGATAGCAAAGCCATCTCGATTTAACTATCATTCGTTTAAAGAAAACTGTACCAAAATCGGTCCATCCTATAATCCCACAGACAGACACACAGACACGGATACAAAAACATTCGAACTAATTGAATAATCATCTGCGAAAGAACTTTTACGTTGATGATAATTTTCTGGTCCTTTCTAAATTCGTTTTCACAATACGAGCACAAAACAATCGAGTCCCTAGCTATAGATTGCAACAGATGAATTAATTATAATGTGATAAATTAATCAAGGTCCACAATAGATTGTTCCTTAATGAGTCCGCTCCTCGCGGTAGAAAACGCGCTTCAAGAACAATCCGTCCGTCTGTCGTAAAAGCTTAATTGACCTTTGTTCTGGCCGTCCCCGGCGCCCTCGTCGGGGGTAGCGGGCGTCCCGGGCGCCGCCCCGCCCTCCGGCGAGTTGCACTCCAAGCAGGGCTGCATCTCTGTCTCCATCTGGTACAGCTGCAACGCACATTCGGACAGTAGATGAAATACGTAATAGCAACTTTTAAAAAAAACCGGCTGAACCGATTTTGATGAAACATAAGAACCATCGCTAGAAATCCTGATTTCAAATGAAAAAACCGCATCGTTCACAACTACATTTAAGTAAAACTCCCACACTTAATAATTGGAGTAATCATACACATATTAGAGTAAACTCAAGAGGAAACTCATTAGAGTATCCCAAGTCAGATTGTGTCGTATATTGTTTACTAGATGGCGCTAGGAGTGACGACACCCGCAATGTCCCGCAATCCGATTTTGCGCGGACATCGGGAAATTCACATCGCTAATTCGCACTTGAGACGTCACAGTAGATTACAAAAAAGTGACACGGTTGGTTTTCATACAGATTGAGGTGTTTGCGTTATCTAGTGTATTCTATATCTGTGGTCCACCTAGTGGGAGCCTGCTGAGGTGCTGCTTCGTCTTCCGATTCGTCGTCGTCAAAAGCGTTCTTGTATTAAATGGTCTCCTACATCTGTACAATGCAATTAAGGAGTTTGCAGGTGGTAGGACCTTGTACAAGGTCCACCCGGATTGCTACCACCATCTTGCTCGCTAATCCTACCGTGAAGCAGCAGTGCTTGCACTGTTGTGTTTCGGCGTGGAGAGTAAGACAGCCGGTGAAATTACTGGCACTGAGGTATCCCATCTTAGGCCTGTAGGTTGGCAACGCATTTGCAATCCCCCTGGTGTTGCAAATTTCTATGGGCGGTGGTGATCTCTTACCATCAGGAGACCCACTTGTTCATTTGCCATCCAGTCGAATAAAAAAAAATATAACTACTACACCACCGCTGGACAGGAGTCTAGCTAGACACTCATTTCTCTTACCATTAGGAGACTCGCTAGTTTACCATCCAGTGGAATAAAAAAAGGAGTGAAACATTACCCGTCCGTCGTCCCCGACGCCGACATATTTCTTAACGGGTGCCTCGTGCGCGGGCGCAGCGCCGGCCTGCGCGCGCTTCGCGAACGTCAGCAGCGTGTGCGACCCGCCCACCCAGCGGCGGCACATGTGCGTCCTGGAAACACGGCCGTAGCAGAATGGCTACTCCGAAACACGAAATTCGAAGTTCGTATTGTACCGTCCCTCTCACTCTCGTATTAAATGACATAAGCGTAGGCGGGACGGTACGATACGAACTTCGATTTTCGAATTTCGTGGTAGCCTTGCAGCATTAGATCTCGTTCTGTCAATGTAAACCCTTTAAATTAAAGAAAGAAAGAAAGACATTCACATTCACAAAGACACACAAAGACACACAAAGACACACAAATACAACAAAAAAAAAACAATAGATAGCAAACACAAACAAAACAAAAAAGAAATACGAAAATAAAAATACACGATTTTGTGTGTCCCCGCAAAAGTGGCCGGTGACTCAGCATAATGCTGAGGCGTTAGACGCCTGCAGCGCTGATATTCTGTCAGAACCGTCTGTGTCTCACGGAATGATACATAAATAAAATAAATATACTAAACTAATGTGTAAATAAAATAGATTTAATTTCAAGTAAACAAGATATAAATAAATAAACTATAATAAACCATAAGTAAAAACAAGGGACAAATAAATTGTTCAAAAACAACAGGCTGGGAAAAAATAGTTCGGCCATACGAACAGTTGGGAAATGAATCATTCGGGGAAAGAAATTTCGGCGAAAAGATCCCATTTCAGGTACAGGCTATAATACCTGAGATCGGGCGGCGGGTCGGGCTTCCACTCGACCTGGCAGGGCTCCCCGACGGGCGCGGGCAGCGCGCCGGGCAGCAGCGGCGGCTGCCCGCTGCTGGCGTCCGCGGGGTCCATCAGCGCCGGCACCAGGCACGCCGCGCACACCGCGCCGCGGGCCAGCTGGCGTGTCAGCACCGCCGCCTGGGACAACCAACCATATTTTTTTTATACATTACTAGCTTATGCCCGCGACTACGTCTGCGCGGATCTAGGTTATCGCGCGGTAGCGTCCTCTACCGGAATGAAAGGTATCCTATGTTGATCCTTGGGGTTCGAACTACCTGTATACCAAATTTCATCAAAATCGGTTCATTGATTTCGACGTGAAAGCGTAACAGACAGACAGACAGACAGAGTTACTTTCGCATTTATAATATTAGTGGGGATAGGCTTGCGTTTGACCACAATCACGCCTGATGGAAAGCGAGGATGTGGCCTACGATGGAGCACGCTTGCCTAATAAATGCTCATTCACCCTGGATTTGAAAGCGGCCAAATTTTAGTGTTCAGGAATTCCACTCTTTTGCTGTGCGGTTGATGAAGGAAGAGCGAAAATGCTTTGTGCGGATTTTTGGAATACTGACCATGTACCAAATCAATGTTTTTTCTGACGTCCATGATAACAACTGACAAAGGTTAGGTCCAGTCCACTGCATCCGAACTCCAAAGAACCTGACTCACGTTTCTCACTCTTCCGGTTAAAAACCGCACGTATTCCTCCATGACCATTCGAGTATGACCCTTTCAGGCGTATAAAGAGGGTTACTGACATATCAAATACTAGCTTATGCCCGCGACTTCGTGCGCGGATGTAGCTTATCGCGCGGTGGCGCCCTCTACCAGAATAAAAAGCATCCTATGTTGATCCTTGGGGTTCCAACTATCTTTATGCCAGATTTCATCGAAATCGGTTCAATGGTTCAGTTACTTTCGCATTTATAATATTAGTAGGGATTTTGTTATATAAATTTCACACGAAAACACAAGCCGAAACATGAATGCATAGAAAAACCAGAAAAAATAGACCAGCGCTGGGAATCGAACCCAGGTCCTCAGCATTCCGTGCTGCGTGCTATTCCCCTACACCACCACTGGACAGGAGACTAGACACGAATTTTTCCTATGCACCCATATTCTAACTTGGATTCATAATTATTAGTCACTTTAGCAGCGACACTAACGCCATCTATGATCTACGTTCTCAACGAGAAACATTTTTCACTCCCATCGAAACTATCCGTTCACCAGGGACAAGAGATGTCGCTATTAAGCAATCAAATCAAGATTACGATTTGGAGTCTTTTTGTATTTTTTATTTCAACTCCAAATTTTTGTTTCTTTTACGGTCATCCCGTGAAAGTTTATATAAATTTCACACGAAAACACAAGCCGAAACATGAATGCATAGAAAAACCAGAAAAAATAGACCAGCGCTGGGAATCGAACCCAGGTCCTCAGCATTCCGTGCTGCGTGCTATTCCCCTACACCACCACTGGACAGGAGACTAGACACGAATTTTTCCTATGCACCCATATTCTAACTTGGATTCATAATTATTAGTCACTTTAGCAGCGACACTAACGCCATCTATGATCTACGTTCTCAACGAGAAACATTTTTCACTCCCATCGAAACTATCCGTTCACCAGGGACAAGAGATGTCGCTATTAAGCAATCAAATCAAGATTACGATTTGGAGTCTTTTTGTATTTTTTATTTCAACTCCAAATTTTTGTTTCTTTTACGGTCATCCCGTGAAAGTTTATATAAATTTCACACGAAAACACAAGCCGAAACATGAATGCATAGAAAAACCGGAAAAAATAGACCAGCGCTGGGAATCGAACCCAGGTCCTCAGCATTCCGTGCTGCGTGCTATTCCCCTACACCACCACTGGACAGGAGACTAGACACGAATTTTTCCTATGCACCCATATTCTAACTTGGATTCATAATTATTAGTCACTTTAGCAGCGACACTAACGCCATCTATGATCTACGTTCTCAACGAGAAACATTTTTCACTCCCATCGAAACTATCCGTTCACCAGGGACAAGAGATGTCGCTATTAAGCAATCAAATCAAGATTACGATTTGGAGTCTTTTTGTATTTTTTATTTCAACTCCAAATTTTTGTTTCTTTTACGGTCATCCCGTGAAAGTTTATATAAATTTCACACGAAAACACAAGCCGAAACATGAATGCATAGAAAAACCAGAAAAAATAGACCAGCGCTGGGAATCGAACCCAGGTCCTCAGCATTCCGTGCTGCGTGCTATTCCCCTACACCACCACTGGACAGGAGACTAGACACGAATTTTTCCTATGCACCCATATTCTAACTTGGATTCATAATTATTAGTCACTTTAGCAGCGACACTAACGCCATCTATGATCTACGTTCTCAACGAGAAACATTTTTCACTCCCATCGAAACTATCCGTTCACCAGGGACAAGAGATGTCGCTATTAAGCAATCAAATCAAGATTACGATTTGGAGTCTTTTTGTATTTTTTATTTCAACTCCAAATTTTTGTTAAAAAAATACAAAAAGACTCCAAATCGTAATCTTGATTTGATTGCTTAATAGCGACATCTCTTGTCCCTGGTGAACGGATAGTTTCGATGGGAGTGAAAAATGTTTCTCGTTGAGAACGTAGATCATAGATGGCGTTAGTGTCGCTGCTAAAGTGACTAATAATTATGAATCCAAGTTAGAATATGGGTGCATAGGAAAAATTCGTGTCTAGTCTCCTGTCCAGTGGTGGTGTAGGGGAATAGCACGCAGCACGGAATGCTGAGGACCTGGGTTCGATTCCCAGCGCTGGTCTATTTTTTCCGGTTTTTCTATGCATTCATGTTTCGGCTTGTGTTTTCGTGTGAAATTTATATAAACTTTCACGGGATGACCGTAAAAGAAACAAAAATTTGGAGTTGAAATAAAAAATACAAAAAGACTCCAAATCGTAATCTTGATTTGATTGCTTAATAGCGACATCTCTTGTCCCTGGTGAACGGATAGTTTCGATGGGAGTGAAAAATGTTTCTCGTTGAGAACGTAGATCATAGATGGCGTTAGTGTCGCTGCTAAAGTGACTAATAATTATGAATCCAAGTTAGAATATGGGTGCATAGGAAAAATTCGTGTCTAGTCTCCTGTCCAGTGGTGGTGTAGGGGAATAGCACGCAGCACGGAATGCTGAGGACCTGGGTTCGATTCCCAGCGCTGGTCTATTTTTTCTGGTTTTTCTATGCATTCATGTTTCGGCTTGTGTTTTCGTGTGAAATTTATATAAACTTTCACGGGATGACCGTAAAAGAAACAAAAATTTGGAGTTGAAATAAAAAATACAAAAAGACTCCAAATCGTAATCTTGATTTGATTGCTTAATAGCGACATCTCTTGTCCCTGGTGAACGGATAGTTTCGATGGGAGTGAAAAATGTTTCTCGTTGAGAACGTAGATCATAGATGGCGTTAGTGTCGCTGCTAAAGTGACTAATAATTATGAATCCAAGTTAGAATATGGGTGCATAGGAAAAATTCGTGTCTAGTCTCCTGTCCAGTGGTGGTGTAGGGGAATAGCACGCAGCACGGAATGCTGAGGACCTGGGTTCGATTCCCAGCGCTGGTCTATTTTTTCTGGTTTTTCTATGCATTCATGTTTCGGCTTGTGTTTTCGTGTGAAATTTATATAAACTTTCACGGGATGACCGTAAAAGAAACAAAAATTTGGAGTTGAAATAAAAAATACAAAAAGACTCCAAATCGTAATCTTGATTTGATTGCTTAATAGCGACATCTCTTGTCCCTGGTGAACGGATAGTTTCGATGGGAGTGAAAAATGTTTCTCGTTGAGAACGTAGATCATAGATGGCGTTAGTGTCGCTGCTAAAGTGACTAATAATTATGAATCCAAGTTAGAATATGGGTGCATAGGAAAAATTCGTGTCTAGTCTCCTGTCCAGTGGTGGTGTAGGGGAATAGCACGCAGCACGGAATGCTGAGGACCTGGGTTCGATTCCCAGCGCTGGTCTATTTTTTCTGGTTTTTCTATGCATTCATGTTTCGGCTTGTGTTTTCGTGTGAAATTTATATAAACTTTCACGGGATGACCGTAAAAGAAACAAAAATTTGGAGTTGAAATAAAAAATACAAAAAGACTCCAAATCGTAATCTTGAGGGATTTTGTTGTCTACAACTTTAAAAGCCTCCCCCTTAGAATGACAACTAGAATGATGTTTGTAAAGTATTGGTACCTTGGGCTCTCCCAGCACGAGCTCCAGCTTCTTGACCTTGCGATGAAGGTCTTCCAGCTGCGCCGTGGACTCCTCGCGCATCTTCAGCAGCTCCATCAGCTCTGCCTTCGTCTGAGACACGTCCGATAGATCCTTCACCGCTTTCTGCAATCATAATGTTTTTGTCACAGCTTTAACTTTGATTTTGTCGAGCTCAACACGACATGGCATGACAGTCAGGATCAGTAAGTTTAGAGTAGAACCTTTGGCAAAAGAATAATTGACAAAAGGAATCTGTTGGAAAAGGGACAGGGTCTTACTGTGTACGGGATCTTGTTCATCCATACTAATATTATAAATGCGAAAGTGTGTTTGTGAGTTTGTGTGTTTGTCCGTCTTTCACGCCGTAACGGAGCGACGGATCGATGTGATTTTTGGCATAGAGATAGTTTACTGACTTTTGTATTGAAATAGATTCCGGCCTGAAGCTATTTACGTCAGAATTAAAAAACAATCTGCCTTCCAATTCTTAAAATCTCTGGCAAGGGATTGTCAGCGGTTGGGACGCTCGTGGAAATACCCAATCATGTCTGCATTAAATTGTCCAGCTTCAATATCTACCTAATATTATAAAGCGATGTCGTGATATCCTGGCTGTATTATTTCTCGCCTGCTGACGCTCCCCGCTCATCTGCACTAAGCATGCCACTCTGCTACAAACCCTACTCACCAGACTATCAGCCCTGAACCCTACTCACCATCCAGACCAGCTCCTGGCGGTGGAACTTATCATGGCAGACTTCCAAGCGGCGCTCCAGCTCGTTGCGCGCTTCTTCGAACTCCTCCTGCCGCAGAAGACCCGCTAGACGAGTGTTATCCGCCTAAATTAAAAATTATGGTCACTCCATCGAATTCCATAAGAAAAAAGGCATCAAACATCAATAAATAAATATCATGGGACACTTGACACCAATTTGACCTAGTCCCAAACCAAGCAAAGCTTGTACTATGGACACTAGGGTCACTAGGCAACAGATAAACATACTTAAATATAGATTAACAAATACTTAAATACATTATTAAACATCCAAGACCCGAGAACAAACTCGTATTATTTGCCCCGGCCGGGATTCGAACCCAGGACCTCAAGCTTCGTAGTCAGGTTCTCTAAGCAGTTAGCTATCCAGTCGTCATTAGACACATAGACCAATTATAAATTCGCACAACGCAAAAGAAGGTTCTATTATTATCAACAGTAGATAATTATTATTGGTTTTTTGAGTATGTAGTTTGAAACCAATCATATGCAAAAATGGGTGAGTACCTATAGTGGTAGTGGAACTTTAGATTACCTACACACACTCTCTACTGCCAAGATAGTATAACTTACTCTAGCAACTGAAACTTAAAAAAGGTAAGTTGTCAAACCTTGTCCCTCAAGCCGTCGAGGACCTCATCGCGATCCGCCTTCTGCTCGCGCAGCATCTCCACGCACGCCACCAGAGACTGACAAACATACATGTTAGCACTTGAACGGCCACATGAAGACAAGCAGGTGGTAGGACCTTGTACAAGGTCCGCCCGGATTGCTACCACCATCTTGCTCGCTAATCCTGCCGTGAAGCAGCATTGCTTGCACTGTTGTGTTTCGGCGGGAAGAGTAAGACAGCCGGTGAAATTACTGGCACTTGAGGTATTCTAACTTAGACTAGAAACTAAAGAGTTTGGCAACGCATCTGCAATACCCCTGGTGTTGCAGATATGTATATGGGCGGTGGTGATCTCTTACCACCAGGAGACCCACTTGCTCGTTTGCCTTCCAGTCGAATAAAAAAAACACTGTCTAAAATCTAACCAGAAATATTTCAGCAGACTTAAGTTGGTTTGACTGAACACTTCCGTAAATATTTTTCAGGATTTCCTATGGATTATAAGGTAGGTTTACGCTATTTCTATCAGGTCGTTGGCGGTCCGCACGTACATCTATTTACAGTGGGCCGCAGTTTGTGCATCCCTGCTTCGGAGGTTCATAGGAAGTTGATCGATGTAAGTCCTGAGTCTTAGAATTGCCGGAGCGTACACCCTAGCCTGCTCCCCCGTCCAGCAAGGCTCGGAACCGGTTTATAAAATAGCGATAAATACCGGTTTATTTCGGTTTAACTCCGAACTTTCATAAGTTATTAAGAACTTAACTATCACGGAACTGTGTTAACTATATCATGGATCTGTGTTAACTATGACCTAAACAAACCGGTTTATTCGACAAATGACAACTGGCCGGCCGGCGGCGGGCGGCGATGCTTATCCTGCTCCGGAATAAACCGGTTTTTATTGCTCTAAACCGGTTAATCTGACAAGAACTTTATGGAAATGTTCCCTTAAAACCAGTTTATAAATAATGGTTTCCCGAACGAAACCAAAATAAAAAGGTTTTGCGCCAAGTACATGACAACGGTTTGGAAATTTAACCGGTATCCGTCCTTGCCATCTAGGCCCGTCTCTCTATAATGGTCGCGGTTAGCCCTCACCCTGAGGTCCGCTCCGAGTAGCTGCTGGAAACCGGTGAGCGCCTGGTGCCCCTGCATCGTCTGCTCCAGGTCCGCAACAAGTAATTCGTAGCGCTCAGTCAACTCCATCACCGCTGCGATCAAGACCAAACCACATTTATAAATATTGTGAATCTGTTTTAAAAAAAAATACCTCGTCGAGTTTCTTTTACTTCATTGATATAACTCTTAGTTCATTGATATATACCTCCGCAAAGTAACGCTTGATTCAATAAATAATTTAATTGTGGTTTATTAAGTAACTAGCTTATGCCCGCGACTTCGTCTGCGCGGACCTAGGTTATCGCGCGGTGGCGCCCTATACTGGAATAAAAAGTATCCTATGTTGATCCTTGGGGCTTAAACTATCTCTATGACAAATTTCATCTAAATCGGTTCAGCGGTTTCGACGTGAAAGCTTAACAGACAGACAGACAGAGTTACCTTCGCATTTATAATATTATATAGTAGGCATATGAACAAATCCCAACTCCCAACCCGCACTGGAAACTATAGAGCCCTCATTTTGAGAAGAGGATGTGCCCAGGGACTCTAGCTGGGATGATGAAAATAGTGACGATGGTGATGAGGACGATGATGATGATGAACCAGTCCACCTTACCAGCTGTCTCGGCGTTGGCGTTTGCATTCTCCAGCTGCGTCAGTCCGCCGCGCAGGTCGGCACGCATCTGCACCATCTGCTCTTGAAAGCTTTGCATCTAAAAATAATTAGTGTTTTTTTATTGTATACTACTGTTTACTCATGGCTTTACCGCACGCATCATTAGATACAGCAGGATTGAAACTCCGGGATTTCATAAGTTTTCCGCGGGAATTAGGTGCCATCAGCCAAATATGTGGTCTACCACCCTAAAGTTGATAATCGTTTGCATGTCCTAAAACTATAATGCCAAGAAACGTGTCTGTCAACTTGAAAGTTCGACTTTAGCGACATATTCGTTTTATAGGAACTTATTTAAAAAATTATGGACCACTTCTTAGGCTGATGGTACAGTCAGCTGCAGAGAAAGGGTACCCCCCTGTAATGGCGGTAGTGTGGATACCGCCGTTACAGGGGGGTACCTTTTCTCTGCAGCTGACTGTACAGTCACCAGCACCAATATGACACAACAAGCGCGCATAACTATAATCAAAGTATCTGATAGGACTATTTCTAGGGCCGGAAGGACGTGTCAGATATTTTTGTACGTCCCGCTGTGGTAGATATTAATGCTGGTGACTGTACATCGTGGTCTTTATTAACATTGCATTAGAAACAACAATGTCAAATGTGCAAAATGTGACTCTAAAAAGAGCGGATGAGATTTCTCGATTTTGTCCCGATCCTGTGGAATATCGAGATAAAAAGTAGCCTATCCCACCATCCATCCCCCAAATCCGTCCAGCTGTTTTAGCGTGAAGCAGTAACACACATACACTTTCGCATTTCTAATATTATAGTAGGATGTTACCTAAAATATATTTTTTTAATTATTTTAGAGTCCAGCTGGGCTACTGCGAAACTCGAAATCCGATCGTGTCGTGCGGTCTCTCTGACACTTATACTGTTTAATTCGAGAGCGAGAGGGACGGCACAATACGAGCTTCGAGTTTCGTAGTAGCCCAGAAGGAATCCTTACCTGCGTGGTAAGGCCAGCGTCGAACCCAGACAGCTGTTCCGAGTAGTCCCCCACTAAGGAGTAGAGGTTGCTGATGCGCTCGTTCAACTTCACCGCTACGTCCAACTTTTCCGCTATCAAATACACGGAAAGTTCAAACACATGTGATATAGCGACAAGGTAGAAAAGTCTGTACAGTCAGCTGCAGAGAAAGGGTACCCCCCTGTAATGGCGGTAGTATGGATACCGCCGTTACAGGGCGGCACCTTTTCTCTGCAGCTGACTGTACGTCCAACTGCGGCTAAGCTTAAAGACAGTTAACACTGAAAAACTGCAATTTTGCATGGATATATCTAAATAAAAAAAATCTTTTCCTCGCATTGTTTCTGTTCTGACCATGCACTCTGTCACGAAATTATTTATGTCTTCTAATAAATAAAAACCGGCCAAGAGCGTGTCGGACACGCCTAAGATAGGGTAATCAAGTAATATTATGTGCCCCTATAAATATTTATTTTTGTAATTTAACTACAAAACTAAATAGCGGCTTTGACAAGACATCTGTACTCATTATTTCATTGATATACATCTTGTAGTTTCCGAGTAAACTGCCTGTGACATACAGACGGACGGACATAAAGACAGACAGACGGACTTGACGAAACAATAAGGGTTCCGTTTTTGCCATTTTGACTCCGGAACCCTAAAAAAAAAGTGCCATTGTTTGTCATTTTCAATGTAACTAATATTTAACTACAGAAAAAATAAAAATGTCTCTATTTCCCATACAATAAACTCTACTCCACCACTTTTTTAGGGACCAAAACAAGACAACGAAAAGAATTTCGACCCACTTGGACAAAGTATAAATACAATTTTGTCCCGACTCGAACTGGACTGGTCTTTCTCCGCCACTTTTTTAGGGACCAAAACAAGACAACGAAAAGAATTTCGACCCACTTGGACAAAGTATAAATACAATTTTGTCCCGACTCGAACTGGACTGGTCTTTCTCCGCCACTTTTTTAGGGACCAAAACAAGACAACGAAAATAATTTCGACCCAATGACTTGGACTAAGTATAAAAAAAATTTCGCCCCGACACGAGCTGGGCGTGTTTTTCTGTACAATTGGTCTAACCGACAGCCTTAGCGGTGCTGACGGCTCCCTCGGCTGCTGTAGTGGCCTTCGAGATCAGCTTCTGCGCCTCCTTCGTCAGGTCCTCGCGGAGGCTCACCAGCGCGTCGCTGCCACACGACATTAAAGCATAGTTTAGTTAGGTATACTTTGACATGAAACTACCCTACCGTGCGATTTTTTGTGAAACAAACCAGTGTGACGGAGTGCTCTTGGCCCGGCTGGTGGGGAGGGCAGCTCGTCACGTGACCCTCGGTGTTAGGCACTGCGAGGGTCTTTTTAATGTATCTCTGATTCTATTAGCCTGGGGTAGCCTACAGGGATTCTGAAGGAAACAACGAGGTGGGCTCTATCGGCCTTTTATTTATATACCTACAATCAATCTATGTCTAAGAACTAGGTCTAACTGCTAAGGATACAACTGCGTCTAACTTCTAGGTTTCCTTACAAACTACGTGAGTCGCGAGGCCCGGGATCGGTCCCGTATGGCCTAAGGTTTGGCACGCTCGGGAGGCAGGGTCCAGAGACTGTTAATAGCGGGGTAGGCACGGTTGGTTGAGAAGGCGGGAGGAAGGGGAGGTCCACTGGAGTTGGCGCGGAGCGACACGAACTGGGGACCGGTTCAAGCGTCCGCGCAGCGCGCTCCACCTGGATGACTCTTACGGGAGTGCGACAGGGTCTATTATCCGGATCGGGATGCAGGGTAGAGGCTCACTGGAGTTGACGCTGAGCGACACGAACTGGGGACCGGTTCTAGCGTCTGCGCAGCGCGCTCCACGTGAGTGACTCTTTCGGGAGAGCGACAAGGTCCTACACGGATCGGAATGTGAGGGAGAGGCTCACTGAAGTTGGCGCTGAGCGACACGAACTGGGGACCGGTTCAAGCGTCCGCGCAGCGCGCTCCACCTGGATGACTCTTACGGGAGTGCGACAGGGTCTATTATCCGGATCGGGATGCAGGGTAGAGGCTCACTGGAGTTGACGCTGAGCGACACGAACTGGGGACCGGTTCTAGCGTCTGCGCAGCGCGCTCCACGTGAGTGACTCTTTCGGGAGAGCGACAAGGTCCTACACGGATCGGAATGTGAGGGAGAGGCTCACTGAAGTTGGCGCTGAGCGACACGAACTGGGGACCGGTTCAAGCGTCCGCGCAGCGCGCTTCACATGAGTGACTCCTACGGGAAAGCGAGGGGAAAAGGAGAAGGGAAGATCCACTGGAGTTGGCGCTGTGCGACACGAACTGGGGACCGGTTCAAGCGTCCGCGCAGCGCGCTCCACGTGAATGACTCTCTCGCGTCGCGCGGTGGCTTATATACTAGCGAGACGGAGGGCCGCGGGGTGCGCGGCTGCAAGCGCCGCCGGCCGCGGTGGGGCGTGGTGACGTCACGCGGTGGTGCCGGTGATGCTGACGTCACACCAGGATATCTAGCGTCTTAATACATTAGCTCGACATATTTCGGACCCTTATTTTTTTGCCATTTACCATTATTATTAGAAGCCCTTGAGATTAGCCCGAAACGTGTCGAGGTAAATTCGATTCAAGACGGAGTTGTCCGAGTTAATTTCACTAAATATAGATTAGACTTGCACGACAATGGTTCAAAACATGTAGTAATTAAGATCTGTATTTACGTATTCTAAGCAAATTAAACATTCTTTCTTTCTTTCAAGTTGTTTTACATGACGAGGGGTTACTAAGAAATTGAAAAAGAAGTTCGTATCGTACCATCCCACTCACTCTCGTATTAAATAGTATAAGTGTCAGTGGCATAGTATGATAGTTAACGCCAAAGCTACGGGTAAACAGCAGTGAAACATTACTAACGACAACTCAGGGTGTGTGACGGGCATGGCGGGGGCGGAGGCCCGGGAGGCCGTAGAGGGGCGCGTGGAGGCGCGGGACTGCCGGCGGGCCGCCTCCGCGCCGAAATCCTTGGCCGACGGGTGGATGCCCACCGACTTGGAGGTCGTGCTCGGCATCCCCTGCGGTCGACGGTCGACTGTCTCACCATGAATGGGTGACACTCTTTCCCGGCCCGGATAACACCGACATGGAAATACTGGCCCTGTTTTTTGTGTACACGCCCATAAAAACTGATAAGAGCTTCTATGGGCGTGTACACGAAAAACAGGGTCGGTATTTCCATGTCGGTATTATCCAGGCCGGGTAAGTGTCACCCCCTTGAATGTCTTGACGTCAGTCGGCTTAGGTCTTCGACATGAGCTGAGCCGGTCGATGTCTTTTTCTCTCTTTTAACGTGAGCATAATTTTCCGAATCAGTTTAAGAGCAGTTTAGAAGCTGTGGCAGGCTAGTGGTTTACTGATGGCCTCTTATACCTTAGTACCTACGCGTGATTTTGTCAAATTTAGTCATTAATGACATTGTAATAAGAACCACGGCATGCGTCATCGTGAATGACTCTACCTATAAGCAGTGGATCATCATCATCATCATCATGTCAGCCGAAAGACGTCCACTGCTGGATATAGGCCTTCCCCAAAGGCTCTCCACTCAGACCGGTCTTGTGCTTTCCGCATCCACCGCGATCTCGCGATCTTAACCAAGTCGTCGCTCCAACTTGTGGAGGCCTACCGACAGCTCGTCTCGCGATCCGCGGACGCCATTCAAGAACCTTCTGACCCATCGGCCATCAGTCCTGCGAGCAATGTGCCCCGCCACTTCAGTTTAGCTACTAAGAAATAACTATTTTGGGGAAATGATCTAACCAGTCTATATCTACACTTCTATTACTTACCTATAAAGAGGTAAGTTTACGGATTTGTAGGGGGTAGGTAATCTCTGGATCATCTGAACCGATTTAGATGAAATTCGGTTATCAGATAGTTTAAATCCCGGGGAAGGACATAGCATACTTATTATCCCGGAAAATAATTCCCATGGGATGATAAACGAATTCTTCGCGGCCGGAGTCGCGGGCTACATCATCATCATCATCATGTCAGCCGAAAGACGTCCACTGCTGGACATAGGCCTCCCCCAAGGCTCTCCACTCAGATCGGTCTTGTGCTTTTCGCATCCACCGCGATCCTGCGATCTTAATCAGGTCGCTGCTCCATCTTGTTGGAGGCCTACCGACAGCTCGTCTCCCGGTCCGCGGACGTCATTCAAGAACCTTTTAACCCATCGGCCATCAGTCCTGCGAGCAATGTGCCTTGCCACTTCAGTTTAGCTACTAAGAAATAACGATTTTGGGGAAATTATCTAACCAGTCTATATCTACACTTCTATTACTTACCTACCTATAAAGAGGTAAGTTTACTGATTTGTAGGGGTCGGTAATCTCTGGATCTTCTGAACCGATTTAGATGATATTCGGTTATCAGATAGTTTAAATCCCGGGGAAGGACATAGCATAGTTATTATCCCGGAAAATAGTTCCCATGGGATGATAAACGAATTCTTCGCAGCCTGAGTCGCGGGCTACATCATCATCATCATCATGTCAGCCGAAAGACGTCCACTGCTGGACATAGGCCTCCCCCAAGGCTCTCCACTCAGATCGGTCTTGTGCTTTTCGCATACACCGCGATCCTGCAATCTTAAACAGGTCGTCGCTCCATCTTGGAGGCCTATCGACAGCTCGTCTCCCGGTCCGCGGACGTCATTCGAGAACCTTTTGACTGCGAGCTACATATTGATTTTTAATTTATAGTGCTCACATCCCCGCCGACTTCAGCGTCCTTCCCGTAGCCAAGGGCGGCGGCGCGCGCCACGGCGTCCTCGGGGATGGCGCCGGCGGCCGCCAGTTGCGTCAGCAGCCCCCCCAGCCGCGCCAGCGCCTGCTCCGCCGCTTGCACGCGCGCCGATACCTGCCACCCACAAACACCACTACATAACAGCAGAGCCTGAGCCATCTAGGCGCCAGGGCGAGTCATGCCTTGATTGATGAGTTTGTAGCCGAAAGACGTCCACTGCTGGACATGCCCTCGCCCAAGGCTGCTGGCAGTATTGAATATAATTATCTCAGTTGCTCCTATTCATTGATTTTGTTGAAAAATAATATTTGAATACCGCTACCAGCTTTACAAGACCTACGACACTCCCCACACTTTGGGTTGAAGCGAAAAAAAATCACCCACTTTGTGTATGACTCGCGTGAAATAGAGCACCTTTTGAAAATATACCACCATTGGGAAGTTTACTTTTAGAGAAAGCGTACGTTTCAGGAATGGGAGTTTTTCAAGTCTGACCCAAACAGGTAATCCGGTCGTCTGCAAAGAATGTCCATTAGTATTGTGTGTGTGGTACCTGCACGGCTTGCATAGTGTCCGTGAGCGAGGCGGTCCCTTTGGCGAGGTCGCTGCGCGCTGCTGGTCGTATGCCCGTTACCTGCATGGCCTGCATAGTGTCCGTGAGCGAGGCGGTCCCGTGGGCGAGGTCGCTGCGCGGCTGGTCGTATGCCCGTTACCTGCATGGCCTGCATAGTGTCCGTGAGCGAGGCGGTCCCTTTGGCGAGGTCGCTGCGCACTGCTGGTTGTATGCCTGTTACCTGCATGGCCTGCATAGTGTCCGTGAACGAGGCGGTCCCTTTGGCGAGGTCGCTGCGCGGCTGCTGGTCGTATGCCTGTTACCTGCATGGCCTGCATAGTGTCCGTGAGCGAGGCGGTCGCTTTGGCGAGGTCGCTGCGCACTGCTGGTTGTATGCCTGTTACCTGCATGGCCTGCATAGTGTCCGTGAGCGAGGCGGTCCCTTTGGCGAGGTCGCTGCGCGGCTGCTGGTCGTATGCCTGTTACCTGCATGGCCTGCATAGTGTCCGTGAGCGAGGCGGTCCCTTTGGCGAGGTCGCTGCGCGGCTGCTGGTCGTATGCCTGTTACCTGCATGGCCTGCATAGTGTCCGTGAGCGAGGCGGTCCCTTTGGCGAGGTCGCTGCGCGGCTGCTGGTCGTATGCCTGTTACCTGCATGGCCTGCATAGTGTCCGTGAGCGAGGCGGTCCCTTTGGCGAGGTCGCTGCGCGGCTGCTGGTCGTATACCTGTTACCTGCATGGCCTGCATAGTGTCCGTGAGCGAGGCGGTCCCTTTGGCGAGGTCGCTGCGCGGCTGCTGGTCGTATGCCTGTTACCTGCATGGCCTGCATAGTGTCCGTGAGCGAGGCGGTCCCTTTGGCGAGGTCGCTGCGCACTGCTGGTCGTATGCCTGTTACCTGCATGGCCTGCATAGTGTCCGTGAGCGAGGCGGTCCCTTTGGCGAGGTCGCTGCGCAGCTGCTGGTTGTCGGGCAGCGCGAGCGGCGGCAGCGGGCCGGCCTGCTCGCGCAGCGCCGCCACGGCCGCCTCCAGCAGCGCGAACTGCGACTGCGTCACCACCTCGATGCTGCGGCCCCCGCCCCCCGCCGCCCCCGCTACAATAACAATAATAATAATAATACATATCATGGGAAACTTGACACCAATTGACCTAATCCCAAACTAATGGACACTAGGCAACGGATAAACATACTTAAATATAGATAAATAAATACTTAAATAAATATTCAACATCCAAGACCCGAGAACAAACATCCGTATTATTCATACAAATATCTGCCCCGGCCGGGATTCGAACCCGGGACCTCAAGCTTCGTAGTTAGGGTCTCTAACCACTTAGCCATCCGGTCGTCAATGCGCTTTGGTTTCCTATGACAAGCGGTGCCATCATTATACCGACCGTATAAGCAGTGAATGACGCCACTAGAACGTTGTTTAAGTAAATGTGCGGTTTCCTAGAAAGCGGTGGCAATTACCACTCTGTAGGAAGAGGAGCGGTATTCACGGATAAGTCCAAAAGTCCAGCAAGGGCTAAGGAAAGCCTCGTGAATGATAGCTGCGAACTGTGACTGCGTCACCACCTCGGTAATGCCCCCCGCTGCTCCCACTACATAAATAGCGATGGTATTAAAAATACCGGTCCATATACCACAAACGTTAAAGTACCTACATACAAAGCGATACTACACTCTAGTATAAGTACGTACCACTCGTACCAGGTCCACGCGTCGTTGGGCCTTTTTCAACTGCAACATTAAGACGTTATTAAAATAACAACCATAATTGACGTCTAAGGGTGAAGTCACATCTATCAGCATCAAATCGCATTTTGTAATACAAAAACGCAATATTGTATGAAGATGCGTTGTCCGCAAGCTTCTTTCGAGTGATTAGTTTTTCCCATCTCTATTAAAAATAACAAAATTCCAAAATATTGTAGCGGAAAAGCAAAGTAAAATGTTAAGAAGTAGCAAAGTAAAAGTAATAATTGATATAGAGCTCCGCAAACAACAAATCAATTTAAGAAGAAAGAAGAAGAAGAAATATTTTTATTCAGGCTTCGCACTAATTTCGCGCGAATTTAGTTTCTTCATTAATATAATAATGATATAACGGTGTTTTCTTACCGACTAACACCTTCTCTTTATCAGGGCCTGTGGCTTCTGTATTGGAAACAAACGTATAATATTATACTTACTTATTACTAATTTAGCATGTGTCAAAAGTAGACTAACTTCACAAGTAACTTGCAAAAAATGCAAACCTTTTATGTTCATTCCAGTCTGAAAAAGAAACGACTTTTTAAAAGATATTCTAAAAGGGTTACTATAAACAAACGGCTAAGAGGGAGTCCGTCGCGCACCGGGTTGCGTACAAATTATTGGTGGAGACCCCCTTTCATTTTTAATTGTATTTTATTATTTGTTGTTGTATTGTAACAGTAAATGCAAATTTGATTTTTATTTCGGGCTTTCAGTCCATAGAGATGTTAACCTTGGTATGGCAACTGTACCTTCCCAGGTTTTCCAGTATCCTCTTCTTTGTCCTGGCCTTTCTTCCCCTTCTTGCCATCTTTAGTAGCCTTCAAAATCAAAATGACAAAAATTATTAAAGAATACAGAAACTGCTACAATTTTTTTTAATAGGCACGATTTTTTACCTCCTCAGCCTGTGCATCGGCTTTTGCTTGCTCTTTGTCTTTCCCTTTCCCACCCTCCTGGCCTTTTCCTCCTTCCTGTGGCTTCCCACCAGCAGGACTTTTGCCACCATCTTGGCCTTTGCCCTCTGGACCTTTTCCTCCTGGACTCTTGCCTCCGTCTTGGCCTTTCCCACCTTCCGGCCCCTTGCCTCCTGGACTTTTGCCACCATCTTGACCTTTACCACCCTCTTGGCCCTTTCCTCCTTGATCTTTGCCTCCCCCTGGGCCCTTGGCTCCTGCCGGACCTTTGCCTCCGTCTGCGCCTTTCCCTCCTGCACCTTTTCCCGGTCCTTGACCTTTGGCTCTATCTGAACTTTTGTCCCTGTCTTCGCTAGCTCTCCTTTCCTGTAAAAAACACCCAGTTATTTTGGTGTCAACAACTCCTTTGGCACTTGAAGCATAGACCTACTGCAGCAGCTGTGTTACAGAGCCTCTGTAAGGCTCCGACCATGATATCAACTTCAACAGTAAAAAAAAATCATATCATGTGACTAAAACATTTCGGAGCAGCTAAGGTGCACAGAAACTTTCAGTAAGTACCGTTAGTATGTTTTCGGTTACAAAATACGTCTCGATCGCGTTCGCGTTGAAATCTCAATTTGTATGAAAATAGGAGTAGCGCCTCTAGCGGAACGTTTGTGACGTTCGTGTTTCCATACAAATTGAGATTTTAACGCACGCGATCGAGACGTATTTTGTAACCGAAAACTTACACTAAGGGTACTTGGGTCTTACCTGCCCCTCGCCTTCTTCGTCGATGACTTCAATTTCGCGCTTTTTCCCTCTCGCCGATCTCTTGGACTCCTCGGAGGTGGACTGGGACGAGGCCTCCCCCTTCTCCCCCTTCTTCTTGGGCACGGGCAGCTCGCCCACCTCGAGGACCACTTTCTGTTCCAAGAGGCGCATCTGACGCGCCAGGATGTGCAGGATCATTTGGATCAATTTGAAGTCAACCACGTTGCCCTAAAAACAGAGCGATCTCTTTTTAACCCCCCACGTAAAAAGCGGGGTGTTATAATTTTGACACCAATGTCTGTCTCTATCTGTGGTATCGTAGCCATAGTATATACAGGGTGGCCCATTTATATCGGTCAGTATGGGAAAGTCTGAAACTATACGACATACGAAAATTTCTTCTTAGGAACCATGAGATCGATTTTAATAACAAGAAAAACTGCATTCATGCATTTAAAAAAAAACCTGTACTCAGCTCGGAAATCGAACCCGGTTGTTTTGAAAAAAAAAAACTTACACTATTTCTATTTAGATATCGATTGTGTACGTCTTAAGCAGTAAATGTCTCCATGAAACATTATATCTAAAATGAATAAAATGCATTGTTTTCTCATAGGTACTTTAATTTATTTTAGTAGGTGTTCGGAGTGTCCACCGTTACAATATTCAACAAATTCTGGCTTGTAAAATTGTCTCTATTGTTGTTTGTACCTCTTTGCTGGTAAAATCGATGTCATGGTTCCTAAGAAGAAATTTTCGTATGTCGTATAGTTTCAGACTTTCCCATACTGACCGATATAAATGGGCCACCCTGTATATAAGCTCAAGCAATATGGACGCTACGATCGAAACGAACACACTCACACAGACGCGCGCTCTACACGGCCTCTAAGGGGGTCTCGCGGCACTGCAGTACCGCGAGTCCTTTCAGAGGCCGTGAAGAGCGCGCGTCTGTGTGAGTGTGTTCGTTTCGATGGATTTGTTCGTAGCTTCCATACTGCTTTAGTTTATATTATATACTGTGTCGTTGCTATGAAACGAATGGACCGACTTCAATGCGGTTTTTTAAACCCCGACGCAAAAAGAGGGGTGTTATAAGTTTGACCGCTATGTGTGTCCATGTGTCTGTCTGTCTGTGGCACCGTAGCTCTTAAACGGGTGGATCAATATAAATGAGGTTTTTAGGGTTTCCGTCCGCGGCTTTGCTCAGGGACTATCAATGCTAGAAAGCTGTAATTTTGCACTAATGTACATATATGTAAACTGTGCTGACAAAATGGTACATTAAAAAATCAAAGATGTTTTTTTTTTTAGAGTACTTCCCATAGACGTAAAGTGGGGATGATTTTTCTTTCTCATCCAATCTTATATGTAGTGCGGGGTATCGTTAGATAGGTCTTTTACCATTAGGGGGTTGCTAAAAAAAAATTTCGATTCAGTGATTTGTTTGCAAAATATTCAAATTTCAAGTGCAAATTTTCATTAAAATCCCCCCCGTAAAACCTAAACCGGTGGGTGGAAAAATTTGAAAAAAATTCAAGATGGTAGTAAGTATATCAAACTTACAAGGAAAACTATAACGGTTAAGTTTTCTTGATAATTATTAGTAGTTTAAGAGTAAATAGCAGCCTAAGGTATAGGTAAAATATACATATATGTACTTGGAATATTCCGTACAAAATACGAAATCCTTAGAAAAATATAATCTAAGTACTTAATTTTTTCGTAATGGCTGCAGAACCCTATTTTGGGCGTATCCGACACGCTCTTGGCCGATTTTTGAAGATCTTAGCACCGATCCAGAAATACTGGCGCTGCAAGCTGATTCGAAAACTTCATCAGTAGACTGCCATCCCAGCCTATATACGTCCCACTGCTGGGCACAGGCTCCTTTCTTTTTTTTTAGATTACTGGATGGAAAACGAACAAGTGATTCTCCTGATGGTAAGAGATCACCACCGCCCATAAACATCTGGAACACCAGTGTTGCAGATGCGTTGCCAACCTAGAGGCCTAAGATGGGATACCTCAAGTGCCAGTAATTTCACCGGCTGTCTTACTCTCCACGCCGAAACAACAGTGCAAGCACTGCAGCTTCACGGCAGGATTAGAGAGCAAGATGGTGGTAGCAATCCCTCTCTCTCTCGTGGTTTCTGTGTAGACTGCCAGCTAAAACAATATTGTGTCCTTTCGAGTCCTTACATCCTGAGAATATATGTATGAAAAATACGAGTTTTTTCTCGGGTCTTGGATGTTTAATATGTATTTAAGTATTTATTTCGCCTGGAATTTGTCCTCCCAGCGGTACCTGGCTCGCCCAACCGGGCGGCGACCAGTCTCGTGTTTTAACAAATAACTATTTTTATCTTTATCTTTGTCCTTACATCCTGAGGCCCCATGGCCAAATTGATGAGATCCTCGACGCTCACGAGCAGCGTCAGGTCGCTCATGCATGGCTCGTCCAGGTTCGGCTTCATCTTTTATGTTACACTGAATAAAAAGCTGTATAAATGAGCAGTGTTCTAGGTTCTAGCATAAAATATGTCAGGTGTGTCAAAGTTGACATACACTGCTAGATTTTAAAAAGTCAATGATATACCTACAATTATTGAATTACTCCAGTCTTGAGTCGAAAGCTTTAACAAGATTATTAAAATAAATATAAATTACAAAGTTCTCGCTGTAATTTATCTATTTATCTTAATACATATTTAAAAATGAATTCCTATTTCCCTGGATCACGTTCGTTCACCTTTTTTGTTTTCTAATACTGGCAGTCTAGGTCGGTCGGTAGTCGGTCGGTTTGGCAGGTGGACTTTGTGCAAGGTCCGCCCGGATTGTTACCACCATCTTGCTCGCTAATCCTGTCGTGAAGTAGCGTGCTTGCACTGTTGTTTCGGCGTGGAGAGTAAGACAGCCGGTGAAATTACTGGCACTTGAGGTATCCCATCTTAGGCCTCTAGGTTGGCAACGCATCTAAAATACCCATAGTGTTGCATATGTTTATGGGCGGTGGTGATCTCTTACCATCAGGAGACCCACCTGCTCGTTTGCCATCCAGTCGAATAAAATAAAAAAACCGGCCAAGAGCGTGTCGGACACGCCCGAAATAGGGTTCCGTAGCCATTACGAAAAATTTAAGTAATATTTTTCAAAGGATTTCGTATTTTATAAGGAATCTGCCAAGTTTAGGAATATTTTATACCTTACGCTGCTATTTACTCATAAACTACTAATAATTCTCAAGCAAACTTAGCCGTTATAGTTTTCCTTGGAAGTTTGATATACTGACTACCATTCTGAATTTTTTCAATTTTTTCCACCCACCGGTTTAGATTTTAGAGGGGGGGGACGCTCGATTTTAATGAAAATTTGCACTTTAAAGTTGAATATTTCGCAAACAAATGACTGAATCGAAAAATCGTTTCAGTAAACCCCTACTGGTTTTAAAATACCTATCCAACGATACCGCACACTATAGGGTTGGATGAGAAAAAAAAAATCACCGCCACTTTACGTCTATGGGAGGTACCCTAAAAAATTGTACTGTTTTGTCGGCATAGTTTACTTTTATATCCGTGCAAAATTGCAGCTTTCTAGCATTGATAGTCCCTGAGCAAAGCCGCGGACGGACAGACAGACAGACAGACGGACAGACAGACAGACAGACAGACAGACATGGCGAAACTAGAAAGAAAGAAAGAAAGAAAGACATTTATTCACATTCACAAAGACACACAAATACAACAACAACAAAAAAAAAGCAATAGACAGCAAACACAAACAAAACATAAAGGAAATTCAAAAATAAAAATAAGGGTAATAAGGGTTCCGTTTTTGCCATTTTGGCTCCGGAACCCTAAAAAGTCGAGCTAGCCTTTACTTTGAGGAAGAAATTAAAAAAATGTTGCTCGAAAAATTTTAAAATTCAAAAACTTAACAACTACTATAATAAAGTTTTCTAACGTAAGCGCGCAACATCACAGTTGCATTGACTGTGCTGTAGCGTAGGCTGCAGGGATGACTCTTTCCCGACCCGGATAACACTGACATGGAAATACCGGCCGTTTTTCGTGTACACGCCCACAGAAGCTCCTGTCAGTTTCTATGGGCGTGTATACAAAAAACAGGGCCGGTATTTCCGTGTCGGTGTTATCCGGGCCGGGAAAGAGTGTCACCCGGCTGCAGCACCCCTCCGGTCGACTTTGGCCACTTCCTAATTTGTTTTGTATCTACCACTGCAGTATAGTTTGTTTTTCCTTTTTTTTATCTTTTGAACGCCACAGTCGGCATAACGAGACGGCTGAAAATCGTGCCATAGATAGTCGATCTCGAGGCGCCTATAGAACGATTTTCAGATTTTTGTCCTCTGTGACCGGCTGTGGTATTCAAAAGGTCATTCGCAAGACTAAGTATCTGCTGTATTTGATAAGGATCAGTACCAAATTTAAGCCTACTTTTCGTTTTTTATTTAAATCAGCAGAATTTGTACTTATTAAGACAAAAGAGGCTAAAATGCAGTATTTTTATTAGTTTCCGCAGACAAAAGGGTTACAATGAAAACACCATTATAATTTAATATAATTATTTATTGATTTCTTTATCATAATCTTCCTCTCAACACTTAACGTCACATAGTCTGAACAAGGAAACTTCGCGAGAACTATATTTGTACACGACGGAGGCGACGACCTCTCCTCGACGACGCGCGTGAACTTAATACTGAAACAAGCTGCCACAGCGTGGCTTATGACACATCGGCAAAAGAAGCAAAAATTCCGACTACACCTAAACAACGTGGAATGCAAGAGGGTACTCGATACATTTTAAAATATCAATGGGCAAATAATTCATCATTAATTGTATATAAATAGTATATTTTATTAGTACAATAACAACTAATCAACTGTGGTGGGACGCACCAAATAGATTTTACGGTTTATTTACAAGCGGAGTGTACCTTTAGAACATGAGTAATACAAGTTACTTAAACCTATGCACTCTCTACATAGATAATAATTAGGTCTAGAACGTATCAACAAGGGCCGGGCGGCCGTTTGTGGGGCTTAGTCTTCCAGGTTGCGGAAGGCGGCCGCCATGTCTTCGAGGATCTGGTCGAAGTCAGCCTTGATCTTAGCCTCGCCGTCTTTCACGGGGTCCTGGGAACAACCAGTTATATGTTTATGACATGATAGTATGAATACAGTTATATATATATTTGAATTTGTTATTTCGGAAAGTTTTATTTACTTGGAAAAGAAAAGAGTAAATTAACAATATTTATTAACTTTTACGATTTTGCTAGATAAATAAAGCAGAAAAAAATTGAGTATGCCTATGTATGTAACTCATCAACATCATCATCATGTCAGCCGAAAGACGTCCACTGCTGGACGTAGGCCTCCCCCAAGGCTCTCCACTCAGACCGGTCTTGTGCTTTTCGAATCCACCATGATCCCGCGATCTTAATCAAGCCATCGCTCCATCTTGTAACTATTTTTTTTTTTATTTTGCACTTATTCTGTTTTGCCAGAATACCCTCGAAATGACAATTAAATTAAAATAAAACTAACCTAAACTTAAAATAACTACATAAAACTACTTATAATAACTACTTCAGTGGTTCAGCCAGGATCGTCTCCGCAGGACGGAAATCCTCAAAGATCAATGGCATACTCTTGAAATTTGGTACGGAAATATAGTTTGGATGAAAATGCAATACAGTCAGCAAAAAAACCTTGTATCAAAAATATTTTTTTAACAAAAACTTGTTGATTAAATTTTCGCTTAGAAGTATAGGAAGTCGAGTGTAGAGGTCAGAGCTGGGATGGCGTTACCTTGAACTTCATGGAGGAGAGCTGGTAGAGCACGGGCCCCATGGCGTCGCGGATGACGTTCCACGTGACCTTGTTGTCGGACTGCGCGGTGGCCTCCACGGCGTGCCGCGACATGTAGAGGTGAGAGCCGCTAGGGTGACGTTACCTTGAACTTCATGGAGGAGAGCTGGTAGAGCACGGGCCCCATGGCGTCGCGGATGACGTTCCACGTGACCTTGTTGTCGGACTGCGCGGTGGCCTCCACGGCGTGCCGCGACATGTAGAGGTGAGAGCCGCTAGGGTGACGTTACCTTGAACTTCATGGAGGAGAGCTGGTAGAGCACGGGCCCCATGGCGTCGCGGATGACGTTCCACGTGACCTTGTTGTCGGACTGCGCGGTGGCCTCCACGGCGTGCCGCGACATGTAGAGGTGAGAGCCGCTAGGGTGACGTTACCTTGAACTTCATGGAGGAGAGCTGGTAGAGCACGGGCCCCATGGCGTCGCGGATGACGTTCCACGTGACCTTGTTGTCGGACTGCGCGGTGGCCTCCACGGCGTGCCGCGACATGTAGAGGTGAGAGCCGCTAGGGTGACGTTACCTTGAACTTCATGGAGGAGAGCTGGTAGAGCACGGGCCCCATGGCGTCGCGGATGACGTTCCACGTGACCTTGTTGTCGGACTGCGCGGTGGCCTCCACGGCGTGCCGCGACATGTAGAGGTGAGAGCCGCTAGGGTGACGTTACCTTGAACTTCATGGAGGAGAGCTGGTAGAGCACGGGCCCCATGGCGTCGCGGATGACGTTCCACGTGACCTTGTTGTCGGACTGCGCGGTGGCCTCCACGGCGTGCCGCGACATGTAGAGGTGAGAGCCGCTAGGGTGACGTTACCTTGAACTTCATGGAGGAGAGCTGGTAGAGCACGGGCCCCATGGCGTCGCGGATGACGTTCCACGTGACCTTGTTGTCGGACTGCGCGGTGGCCTCCACGGCGTGCCGCGACATGTCGTAGAACGAGATCATGTTCTTGAGCATGCCCACCGTCTTGTAGAACGGACAGAACCGGTCGTACGCCGAGTAACTGTGGAAGACAAACTTTATTTATCACATTTTCTTCAAAAATGTCATAACAATAAGAGCTTTTTTTGCTAATGAAAACTCAAATAAATTACAAGCTAACCGTGTTTGTCCGTCTTTCACGCCGTAACGGAGCGACGGATCGGCATCGGAGTCGGAGTGACATAGGCTACTTTTTATCCCGGAAAAATGCACACTTCCCGAGGGAACAGCGCGCGATAACCGAATACCATGCGAGCGGAGCCGCGGGCAAAAGCTAATATTTTATAAATCTAATACATATAACTAGCGACGCACCCCTGCTTTTGCGCGGGTGTAGATTTTTGGGAAAAGACCTTTATTAGACCTTTACTTTTTAACTACTATTTTTCATAGTCGCACCTGTGAGGAGCCAGGACAGGGATAATATTATGATAAGCGTTATGATTATTTTTTGGAGTCTTTTTGTATTTTTTATTTCAACACCAAATTAGTTACTTTTACGGGTATCCCGTGAAACCATATCGAAAAACCAATCATAATTTGATTGCTTAGTAGCGACATCTCTTGTCTGGGTGAGCGGTTAGTTCCGAAAGAATGTGACGTCTCTCGATGAGAGCAAAACATAGATGTCGCTAGTGCTGCTGCTTCAGTAGCGTAGTAGAAAAAAAGCAACCTGAAATATGTGTGCATAGGAAATAGTAGATTGATAATGATAACCAAGGGTGGAAAGTGACCCATTTCACCCGAGATATTTCTGGCGCTCGAACGAAGTGAGAGCGCCAATAGTTCGAGGGGAAATGGGTTATTTCACCCGAGTTAGACACTCTACTATTCATTTCGACTGTGAGGAAACTAAAATACTACAAAAAGACGAGAATAATAATAAATTGAATTTACTTATACCTATCCAACCTCCAACGGTATCTTTTCGACTGGCCACTTGCCATGCCGAAACGTGAAAAAAAAAATGTCATTGACGTAACTCAATGGTCATGGCTACCCGAAAAATTTAAAAAAAAAATACTTTCCACCCTAGAGGAGAAAACGCAATTTTCCGCCCGGCTATCTACCCATGAAAATTAAACTTTCCGAACAGGAGAGATGAAAAATTCGTGTCTAGACTGTCCAGCGGTAGTAAAGGTGTTATAGCACGCAGCACGGATTGCTGAGGACCTGGATTCGATTCCCAGCGCTGGTCTCTTCTGGTTTTTCTGTGGATCCATGTCTCAGTTTGTATTTTCGATATGATAAGCGTGTCAAACCCACCTGTTCTGCTGCAAGAAGTCGTCTTTGAGCAGCTTGGCGACCTCGAGGGTGATCTTGTCGGTCTCGGCCAGCGACGCCTTGCCCACCAGCTGCACGATCTCGGACAAGTCCTCCTCCTCCTGAAGGATCTCCTTCACCTGGGGACGGCCACTTATTGGTTAATATACACGCTCAAAGCTGGCACAATTTGGGCCCTCCGTTTCCATCCATAAAGGATTTAAAAAAATATATCTAGTTGAGTTTCTTGCCGAATTCTTCTCAACAGAGGTTTTTTCCGAACCAGTGGTAGATTTTTTTGACGTTCATAAGTGCTTGTTATAGCCTAAATTGAATAAAGAGCTTTTGTCTTTGACTTTGATTTTTGCACGCCCCCTCTGTAGCACCTCATACAAAAATTAACACGTTCGGCCCCAGTGACACGTCTGTGACTTTTTAGTTCTTACTCCTATGCCAGTGACACGTATTTGTGACTGCTGTGGGATATGGGCTATGCTTAAATTAATTCAGCTAAACCATTATTCGGCTTATACTAAACTAAATTTCGGCAAGTTTAAGATTCGGCGTAAATAAATTATGCGTAATCAGTTTCGGACATTAAAAAGTATGCGAAATAGAGGGCACCCGATGAGAATATAATCTTATGGTATAATAAAAAATGTTTGCACAAATCTAAATGTTTATCATTCAATGAAGTGAACTTAAAAAGGCATATGTGTGTAGTTCGAATTTTTATGTATACCGAATGGGGGCTCTAACAGAAGCAAATAGCGTTCTCATCAAACTCAAGGACATTAGTTCAGCGACTTTATAAAGATCTTTTTTATATATTAATAGTGTCACTGACAATATCATTCTTCACATATCGCCTAATGCTATGATTTCCTTGACCGAATACATTTTTCTGTACCACAAAGCATTCATTTATTTACCAAGTTATGAGCACAAATTTGTAGTAAATCCAGATCATTTCACCTTAGTCCTGAGGGGCACGAAGTCTTGGTAGTTCTTCTCGTAGAAGTCATCGAGAGCGCGCATGTACTTGCTGCGAACAAATTGACAACTCAGTACTCGTACAAAAAAGTTACCATACAATTTCCAACTTCTGCATATAATCTGGCCAACGAATTCCCTAAGCAATGTTAATGCAAACCTCGTTCTAGTAACTATAAAAATCTGACCGGCAAGCAGCAGTGTAAATCAAAATGTAAAGCTATGTCACTCACATTCGCGCGAATAAGCGAACCAACAAGATTTCCAAGTGACATTTTCAAAAGATTGAATTACTAACATTATCATTATAATACTGTAACTAACATGAAGTGTATGGGACTAGAGCCTGAAATAAACGGTAATTATTCCTTCCGGTGCATTAGAACCTAACCTCAAATTACCCTATTGCACAGTATAACCTAATGTCAAAAACACATATTGCCATATAAATATAAATTCAAAAGAGCCTAACGTCTAAATACCTGAGTCCCTTAAAACCTTAAAACCAAAATGACCTAATCTTGAATACATACTACTCCCGTGATCGCCTAATGTCATAAAGGTTGAAGCTCAAAACGAATTAATCCCATAATACCCTAGTCATAAAACACACCGTTCTCCAAATAAACTAGTTTCAAAACACACTAATCTCAAAACACCCTAAATTCAAATTTAAAGAACTTCACAGTGGCCTAACAGTTAAAATCCGTGACTGTACCAAAAAACTTACTACAAACAGGTTGTGCGACCGTGCGACGTTCATCTGTTTCATATTTCGTCATGTTTGTTCAAAATATACTACTCTTGTCCTAATAAAGTCCTGGCTCCATACTAATTTTGCTTCACATTTTCTAAGTTCAAAATCTGATATGTTTCGTGATATGCCTAGGAATTTTATGATCTGCCTAAACTGGCCAAATCATGAAATAGCGCCGTTTCGTGATCTGGCGGATTTTACGATCGGCCGTCGACATTATATACTCACTCAAGTCTACAATCTCTTGGAGTTGTGAAGCATTTGGTTTCCAAATCCATTGGATCGTATCTTTTGAATGGGTATTTCTACAAAACCTTTGTTAATTAAAACCTACAGCGAACTCGATCAATTGCGAATCCGAGAAAACGCGAAGATGATGAAATGCAAAACTGATGTAACTCGAACATGATGAATGGCGAATCTGAAGAAACGAGAAATCGATGAAATGCGATTCTGAAGAACTGCGAACACGATGAAATGCGAAACAGATGGATTGCGAACAAGATAAATAGCGAATCTGAAGTACCGCGAACATGACGAAATGCGAAACAAGATGAATATCGCACAACCCAGAATAACCACTACTACAGTGACAAATTTAAGGTATTTTGGGACTAGTGTGTTTTGAGACTATTGTATTTTGAGAATGGTGTATTTCAAGACTAAGTACATTATGGGAATAGTTCGTTTTGAGCTTCAGCTTTTATGACATTAGGTGATCTCGGTATTAGTACATAATCAAGATTAGTTCGTTTTGGTTTTAACGTTTTAGTGTTTTTTGGGACCATGGTATTTAGACATTAGGTTATTTTGAATTTATATTTATATGGTAAGATGTGTTTTTGACATTAGGTTGTATTGTGGAACAGGGTAATTTGAGTTTAGGTTCTAATGCACCGGAAGGTTTGGAACATCGTGTGATGTTGATTTTCATAAGCGTTTTTGTGTGAAAAAACGTAATAATACATTTCAAGAAATACCAGGAGTTCGTTATTTACATACATTAATAAACAGAGAAAAAAAATCCATTTTCTTCATGTTCATTTAATAACCGCCGACGTTCTTTCGAAGTGAATAGTACCTATACTTATATGGCCCACAATCATAACATAATATCATTTCGTTATTTGGCAAAAACATAAAAAAGTATAAAATAGAATGGTGTAATCCTGGCTCTCTAAAATATCTGTAACTTTCTGGCCCCCCATGAAGAAAGTCTGCCTACCACTGATTTAATTTGTACAATGCACGAATGTTTGCGCGCATGTATGTGCCCTTCTTACGTGTCAAATTTGATATCCATAAAGAGTTGCTATTTCTTTTTTTAATTTTCCTCGAAGGGCTGGGCAGACTCTAATAACCATCTGATATAAAAGCGTGCACGAACTATTCCACAAGACAACATTCTTTTTTTTTGTTTCTTAAATCTGGAATCAATCACTTGAGTCATAGTCTAGACTGAATTTTATTAACTTTCGTGGGGTATTCCAACAACACACTCCCACTTGACTTCCAAGACCTTTCTAGAGACAACATTCTGATAAAGTTTTAAGAACCTGTAAGAGATGAGCCAGTTGATGGAGGGGAAGTGTTTCCTCTGCGCCAGTTTCTTGTCGAGACCCCAGAACACCTGCACGATACCGAGCGTGGCGGCCGTCACGGGGTCCGAGAAGTCACCGCCGGGCGGGGACACGGCGCCCACGATGGACACGGAACCTGGATTAATAAAGCTGTTTACTTTACGAATGCAGGCACGAAACATTTAGAAGAGTAGTACATGTTAACGGTAGTAGTGTCATAATAATATGTGAGGTGTTAGATTAGCAAAAAAAAAAAAATGGGTCCATATTGGCTCGCATACTTATCGAAAGTCCGAATGTAATTTTTGTCAGAACGATCGTTTGCCATAACCCTTTTTTTCTCTAAATCCAATGATTGTTTAGAATTCTTGTAAAATAAACCAAACAACGAGGAAACGCAGCCAGCCTTATGGGCACCCTGCCCAATAGCAACGACTTGGGTGATATTTGTAAATATAGATTTTTAGGTTTAGAGTAAGTTAGTTTTAGTTCTTTTTTTTATTTATTTCTGTTAATCATTGTATTGTATTGTTTGTTTGTTTATAAATAAATTATCCAAGAAACCAAACTTAACCTATAGTTTTTTATAGGATGACCATTTAAAATTTTTAGAGAATATAAGGTTTCAGTGGGAATAAAATTCGGACAAACGATGATTCGGACCAAAATTACGGTATGACTAGCGAAGAGTATGCGAACTTTGGCGCTCCAATTCTTACAGTGTGGTGGAGGAACTGCATAAAAACATTTGTTGCATAAACATAACTATCATAATTTTTGTTTATTTTATAAATTTATAAAAAAGAAATGACTGATTTGAATTTAATTATCTTCTTGATTGTGATTATGGTTAGGTCTTAATTATTTGATCTTGGTTTTAATGTGAATTTTAATTTAATGACACTAACGTAGGTAATAAGATTATTGTTAGTAACACAATATGAATTGAATATTTGAAATAAATGATTATTATTATTATTATTATCTTTATTTCTTTTTATTCTTAGGATTAGGTTTTTATAATAGTTATAAAAAGTAAAATACAGACAAGTACATACAAAATAAAAAAATTATAAAAACCTAACCTAGTTTGCCACCGGTAACGGAGCAGGGCCCAAGTTATCGGTGGTCAGGGCTGCAGAGTGAGGAACCTCCGGACGATGCGTGCCGTGTCCAGAAGTACCGCCTTCTGTATCTGGCCCTTGATCCAGCCATCTAGCGAGAGTCTCTTGAGATGTTGGTCGAGGCTCTTCGCTATTATTATTATTATTATTATAAGGTGGTGACAGGTGTACCGACCTTCCCTCTCAGGGTTGCCGAGGCACTTGACGCGTCCAGCGCGCTCGTAGAAGGAGGCCAGACGCGCGCCCAGGTAGGCGGGGTAGCCCGAGTCGGCCGGCATCTCGGCCAGACGGCCCGAGATCTCACGCAGCGCCTCGGCCCAACGGGACGTGGAGTCGGCCATCATGGACACGTTGTAGCCCATGTCACGGAAGTACTCGGACAGGGTGATGCCTGAGGGAGACATATAGATATAAAGGGGTTACCACCTGTTACCAATAATTTGTTATCAGTGGTAACAGGTAAGATTTTTTTTCCCATCTTTTACCAGTGGCAACATAATGGCAATAAAAATTCCCAACTTTTACCACTAAACTAATTGGTAGTTACTGGGAAAAAATCCCAATCGGTTTAGTGGTAACAAACGGGGAAAAGTCCCAGTTGTTACCACAGAGTACTTAGTGGTAAAAGATGGAAAAAAATATCCCAACTGTTACCACTGCTGACAAATTAGTGGTAACAGGTGGGAATAACCCATATTATCATCATCATCTCAGCCTATATACGTCCCACTGCTGGGCACAGGCCTCCTCTCAGGATGAGAGCGCTTGGGCCATAGTTTCCACGCGGGTCCAGTACGGATTGGGAGCTTCACATGCACCATTGAATTGCTTCGCAGGTTTGTGCAGATTTCCTCACGATGTTTTCCTTCACCGCAAACCTCGTGATAAATTTCTAAATTTTGCTGAACTGATGTTGTTTATTTTGATGAAGACGATCTATGTTTTAATTTTTTGCTTGTATTACAGGCCACACCCGGTATAGCACAATCCATCCATTCCGATGTATCAACTCAAGTTTTGATACTGTTCCGTTCAACGGTACAGTTTAAAAAAAATAGTACAAAACTGTAGTTTTCTCACGCGCATGCGCTCACGATCTGATATACCATCTGATGATTACGTTTGTGGGTTCTATAATAACAGTGTTGTAATAGGAACTGACCGGTGTAGATGGAGGCTTCTCGGGCGGCCACGGGCATGTTGGAGGTGTTGGCGACGAGGGCGGTACGCTTCATGATGGACTCCGTCACGCCGTCGATCTCCACCGTCAGCTCGGGGAAGTCGCGCAGTACCTCAGACATCTCGTTACCTGACGACAGAGAATATTTTATTGAAACAAAGATAAAATTATTAGTGAGATGCATCTAAAAAAGCGAATTTATTCCGATAAATAAAGAATCTCCAACAGTATACCTACTTAAAGCTTAAGTTTGTAATCCTAGTTAGAACTGTCCTCTATGCTCAGATATCAGACACAGACACAGTATATACTACAGTACTGCAGTACCGCGAGACCCCCTTAGGGGCCGTGTCGCTCTGTCTGTCAAGTGTGTTCGCTTCGATCGATTTGTTCGGAGCTTCCTTTCTGTTTTAGCTTATATAAACCCCCTTGCAAAAAAAATAGGGCACCTATGGTTTTTCAGATTTTTAGACATTGAAGCTTAGAAAGTAAGCTTTCATGCACATACAATACAAAAACCATAGGTGCTCGTTTTTTGCAAGGGGGTTTATATACTGTGTATCAGATTGACCTTCGTTGGGTCAGTGGCTATGGCTACGTACCGCGCTCTCCGCAACCTACGTAGACGATGACATCGGAGTTGGAGTACTTGGACAGCGCCTGCGAGATGACAGTCTTGCCGCAACCGAAGGCTCCGGGGATGGCGGTGGTACCTCCCTGCACGCAGCTGTGGACCAACGATACCATGTCGTCAACATATACATCGAACAAACCACATAGATTGAAATAAGAGAAATTATTTGGACAACCCAATCCGCACTGGGCCCGCGTGGGAACTATGGCCCAAGCCCTATTGTTCTGAGAGGCCTGTGCCCAGCAGTGGGACGAATATAGGCTAGGATGGATGGATGATTTGAACACGTAAAATATCTAAGGCGTGTTAAAACTTAAGTATTATATCATGGACAGGGATCACACACACACACAAACATCACGCCTGTATTCCCAAATGGGGTAGGCAGAGCACACGAAACGGTACCGCTTCGGAGCCACTTTTAGCAATTTTAGTTTTAAAGTTTGATAAAAGCGGTACAATAGTGACAGGTTGCTAGCCTGCCGCCTACGGTATACCTTAACCCATATCCTCAGTCGCCTCTTACGACATCCACGGAAGAAATGGAGAGGTGTAATTCTAACCCGACACCACACGGGGTAACACGGGGTATGGACAGGGATATTTGTAAATAATTCCGAGCACCATTCATGATAACTTACTTCAAATACCGAATCCATTTTTATGTACAATAATGCGCGGGCAAAAGTTAATTTATCTATATGTATGTTTATCAGTTGCCTACCCACAGTACTTAACTTGTTTGCTTGTTTTAGTTTGTTTGGAATTAGGTCAATAGGGATGTTGACACCACTAATCAACTGACGTACTTTTTATGAGCTGTCAAAACACAATTCTCCCATAGAGTTTCAATGGCAATAGCGACTTATGACCTCATTATCCGGCAACTCAATCAACTAACTATTTATTCGTTTTAAAGCAACAAAAAATCTAATTTTACAGTAAATCTAAAATTAATCTGACTTTCAGGGCAAAAATAAAGCGTTTTTTTATTTGAGTTGTGCCTTCGAATTATTTTTAATGGCGTCATCGTCCCTATTGGTTTCAACTGTCCCTTCATATTTATTAATGAACTCACGGGAAGAGCTTGGTCTATTGGTGGTATCCCGTGATATTTATTAATAACTCACGGGAAGAGCTTGGTCTATTGGTGGTATCCCGTGATATTTATTAATAACTCACGGGAAGAGCTTGGTCTATTGGTGGTATCCCGTGATATTTATTAATAACTCACGGGAAGAGCTTGGTCAATTGGTGGTGTCCCGTGATCTTTATTAATAACTCACGGGAAGAGCTTGGTCTATTGGTGGTATCCCGTGATATTTATTAATAACTCACGGGAAGAGCTTGGTCTATTGGTGGTATCCCGTGATATTTATTAATAACTCACGGGAAGAGCTTGGTCTATTGGTGGTATCCCGTGATATTTATTAATAACTCACGGGAAGAGCTTGGTCTATTGGTGGTATCCCGTGATATTTATTAATAACTCACGGGAAGAGCGAGTCGAGCACGCGCTGGCCGGTCAGCAGCGGGTGGTTGGCGGGCAGCTTCTCGGCGCAGGGCCGCGGCTGGCGCACGGGCCACACTTGCAACATGCTGTAAGAGTTCTTCTCGCCGTCGAACTCCATCTCCAACACCGTGTCCTACGGTCAACCAAACGTTAACAATAAAACAGTTCTCTTCTGACAGTTAAAATGGTGTGTATGGCTGATTTCGTCACTACTTTGAAAAAATCTCGTATCTAAATCAATGTCAACAAAATTGAACCTTGATGTAATGTCTATAAAGTTCACTTAGAAAATTTGTCTATTTTGAGCTACGAGTTTTTTTTTAAGTAGTGACGAATTTCCTCTTTACTGCAAATGTCGGAATGTCATAGAATGGCATGTCATGTCTACTGGAAATGTTAAGTCAAAAAGATTTTTTGGCACATGTCCTAGTGAAAAAGTGTATTTACTGCAAACATCTAAGTGTCAATATGTTTTTACTGCAGATATCCAAGTATCAAAATGTTTTACTGCAACAACACATACAAGTGTTAAACATTGAAGTGTCAAAATGTTTTTACTGCAAATATACAAGTGTCAAAATGTTTTTAATGCAGATACATATGTAGGTGCCAAAGTGTATTTACTGCAAATACCCTGGTGTCAGTCTTTTCTTCAAACACCCAAGTGTCAAAATGTTTTACTGCAAATATACAAGTGTCAAAATGTTTTTAATGCAGATACATAGGTGCCAAAGTGTATTTACTGCAAATACCCTGGTGTCAGTCTTTTCTTCAAACACCCAAGTGTCAAAATGTTTTACTGCAAATATACAAGTGTCAAAATGTTTTTAATGCAGATACATAGGTGCCAAAGTGTATTTACTGCAAATACCCTGGTGTCAGTCTTTTCTTCAAACACCCAAGTGTCAAAATGTTTTTACTGCAACCATCCTAGTGTCCAAACTGTGTTTATACTACATTTCAATAGAATCTGAAAATTTTCTGCACATTTAAGACACACTAACGTGGGCACACTTAATTATATATGTCCTTGTTGTTGTGATTATAATCTAAAAGGAATAAAAAAAGAATAATAGTCACATCACCAAGACCCAGGTGTTCATATTAGTTGACTGGAAGTGTTGACAAGATTGTCAGATTCTATTGAAATGGAGTTTACTGCAAATGTCAAAGTGCGTGTTAACAAGTAATACTGACGGTAACGCTGTAGTTGCCGGCGGGCGCGATGTAGGTGATGGTGCCGCGCGCCTTGGGCGGGACCAGCATGCGGTGCTTCACCAGCGTGTTCTCGTGCACGATGCCGTACAGGTCGCCGCCCGTCACGTGCGACCCCACCTGGAATATACTATATGTGTCAACCCACACGATACACACTATAATGTTCAACAAACATTTTGTTACGAACGACCAATATTAATAATAATAATAATGCTTTTATTGATATAACTGTTGAGTTACATTAGTTAAGGTTGGGACCTCCTAGTAGGTACCGTAAGGCACCTGTGTCAGGAGACCCCGCTCCTCCAAGAATAGATAAATTTGACCAGCATACAGTCTACATAGCAATTTTTTTTTATTTTTTATTGTCTTTTTTTTATCTAATTGCCTAAAACTAGCATCAACATAGTGATATTAATGTTTTATCAGTCTGTATCCCAGCCTATATACGTCCCACAGCTGGACACAGGCCTCTTCTTAGAGCAAGGGTTACGTTTCTGAATATCGAATGTGAAAATACCGAATGAAATGAAATCATACAGAGCGGTAGCCGAAATAATTTATATTAAAGGTAAAAAACAAATCAAAATACAAGCATAAGACGTGTGTCAGTTCGTGAGCACAACAAGAATAACAATTTATCTGGTTGCTGTGTCAACCATTCTTTGTTTGAACATGTAATAGGATTACATCATTGTTAAGCCAGTATTAATATAGGCGCTATACAGCCTCCAATAGAATGTATTAAAATATCGAATGGGTCATAATATCGAAAAGATATTTCTGTTAAGACTGTTTTTTTTTTTTTTAGATTGTTATAAATCTAACCTAACCTAAGGGGTTCTATACGATGCCGTTTTAATCAATCCTGAAAAGTTTTCGGTTTCAGAAAATAAACGTTTCGATATTATGTCCCATTCGATATTTTAATATGTTGATATTTTAACATTCGATATTCAGATGCGTACCCAGAACAAGAGGGCTCGGGCTCATAGTTCCCACGCGGGCCCAGTGCGGATTGGGAACTTAACACTTCGCAGGTTTGTGCAGGATTCCTCACGTTTTCCTTCACCGCAAAGCTCATGGTAAATTTCAAATGTAACTCTGCACATGAATTTCGAAAACCTCAAAGGTGCGAGCCAAGATTTGAACCCACGACCAGAGGGACCAAGCACAGGCTTGAGAGGCGATAGGTCAAACCACTAGGCCACCGCGGCTTATCTGTCTGTATGTCAGTAACTATTTAAAATTATTGCGTGCATTCTGCTTAGGGAAAAGGCTCTACTCTGGATATTCATAGATATTTTTTATACAAATTTGTGCGGAATCCTTTGCCACTTGGCCAGTTTTTTTAAAGTCATTCTTAATTATCAATCAAATTGAACATTTAAATATTACTTAGACTAATTTGATTTCTTATCAATTTTATAGCTTCTCACAACTATCATTTAATAGTAATTAAGGGCCTGTTGTTTGATCATTAGTTAAACAAACTAATAGTTAAAATGTATGGCCAAAGTGCGTATTGGTCAATATGCGTGTTTCAAATAAATGATATTGGTCATTACGCGTCGGGAGGAAAAATAACAATACTTAACACATTTCAATGGAAATTTGACTATTAGTAACTTTAACTACTGATCAAACAACGGGCCCTTAATTGAAAACTAATATCTACTTTATAGGTCGTTACAATAAAAAAATCTAAACCATCTTTTCCTCCTAACGCCCAAGTTAGATTTTTGTTTTATGAATATGAACCTTTGTCTCTTCCGAGAGAGTTCAATGTCAATATACTGACAAGTCCTTTATAAAGGACTTTGGAAGGTTATAAATGACAGGGTTTTTAAAGGGTCCATATCGGCTCGCATAGGTACTTATTGAAAGTCCGAATGCAATTTTTGTCAGAATGATCGTTTGTCATAACTCTTTTTTCTCTGAATCTAATTATTGTTTAGAATTCTTATAAAATAAAACTACCCTAACCTATACTTTTCTATAAGATGTCCATTTAATTTTTTTTGAAAAATATAAGGTTTAAGTGCGTAAAAAATTCGGACAAACCATGATTCGGACAAAAATTACGGTATGACTAGCGAAGAGTATGCGAACTTTGGCGCTCCCGTTTTTAAAAGCTGTAAAAAATTAATGAGACAAACATAATATATGCATGCAGCATATGCTGAGTCAATTCCTTTCCGACATCACGAAATATTTATCTTTTCTGTAAATTATGTATTATTTTAAGTTTGATGTCGAAATAAAGTTATGTCTATGTCTATGTCTATAACTTTAAGAACTCAACCTTTACCTTAACATTCAACGGGTTGAACTCCCACGACATCTCTCGCGCGAGGCAGGGCACGTTGACACCCTTGGGGATGTAGATGGACTGCGTCATCTCGTTAATGTCCTTCAGGGGGCGCTGGATGCCGTCGAAGATGGAGCCCAGGATGCCGGGGCCCAGCTCCACGGAGAGCGGCTTGCCTGTGCGGAGGACGGGGTCTCCCACCGTCACACCGGATGTCTCCTCGTATACCTGGGTAAATTGGCAGATATAGTGCTGAGGGTTATCAATCGTATACTAGGTGACCTTAGCTTCTGAACAAATACGAATACTAGTGGCTTAGCAAGATATTTAAAAACAAACTGCAAAGTATCATAACAATCAGTCGAATATTTACCGAAAAACTAACGGTTTTCAATGTATCACTTGGAGCAGCCTGTGTATTTGGATGATCTGATTTCATAGTTTTTTTTTTTTTGTCTAATTAAGCAAATAACCATTTTAAGATATTGCTAAGAATCAGTCTTATCCATGGTTTCATTATTTGTCCAGAGGCTAAAGTCACCTTGTATATTGCAATATCGCGCGTGCTTAACCGACAAACAGACAACACGCAGTCTAAACCACTGGAGTCGGAAAGTTATAGAAAGCTTGAGAAATTTAATGAGACAAGTTATTAGCATTTTCTTTAAGGTTCCATGCTGCAAAAGCAGCAGCCTTACATCACTTTGATGTCTGACTGTCTCTCCATCTCTTAATAACCTTTTACCACATTTAGTTATGTTTATGTTATAGTTAAAAGTTTAATGTAGAAAATATCTTCCGTTTATTAATAACTAGCTTATGCCCGCGACTTCGTCTGCGCGGATCTAGGTTATCGCGCGGTAGCGCTCTCTACCGGAATAAAAGGAATCCTATATTGATCCTTGGGGTTCAAACTACCTATAATATACCAAATTTCATCAAAATCAGTTCACTGGTTTCGACGTGAAAGCGTAACAGACAGAGAGACAGACTGTTTGTGTTCGCATTTATAATATTAGTAGGGATAGTAGGGATGTTTATGTTGCTCTAAGTGTGTTAATAAAGGCTTATTCTATTCTATTCTATTCTTAGGAACGCGTCGAGGGATCTAAAAGTAATCGATATGAAAAACTTGGAAAATATATGTTACCTGGATGGTGGCCATGTCACCCTCGAGACGGATGATCTCTCCGACCAGCTCGTTGTAGCCGACGCGCACCAGCTCGTACATAGCCGACCCGGACATCTTCTCCGCCGTCACGACTGTTGCGGTAACACATTACATGAAATACCATTTTTTTTTATCTTGATGGTAAGAGATTACCACCGCCCATAGACATCTACAACACCAGGCCAGCCCTGGATTTATAAATAGGCCGTATAGGCCACGGCCTTGGGGCGGCAGCGTCCTAGGGGCGGCAGATTTCAGAGGACAGTCAATGTAGGGTCAATGTAGGGGCGGCAAAAATGTAATAGCCTACTGGCGGAAAATTTGTAAATCCGCCACTGCACCAGGCGGATTACAGATGCGTTGCCAACCTAGAGGCCTAAAATGGGATATCTCAAGGGCCAGTAATTTCACCGGCTGTCTTACTCTCCACGCCGAAACACAACAGTGTGAGCACTGCTATTTCACAGTAGGATTAGCGAGCAAGGTGGTGGTAGCCCGGGCGGACCTTGCACAAGGTCCTTGACCTGCAGAGCCATGTGAGAGGGCGATGGAGAATAATAAAAAAATTCGGCGTGTATTAACCGTTTAGGTAAATACAAAGTATAGCATGAGTGATGCAGAATTAGATTCAATTCTCAATCCCAGCTTTTAAAAATATTTATCACTTTCCTTGTGTATTTTAAGAAAGCATCTTCACAAATGTTCAACTCACAAATGGACATTCTGATTCATAAACCATCTGAAGTATTGGTCATTTTTTTATTTTGATTCACAGACCATCTGACGTACTGGTCATTTTGTTTATAAGACCATCTGACTTATCGGTCGTTTTGACGCATAAATAAAAGATCAACTTCAACAGAAAAAATGTATATTGTTTGACCAGTTTTTTAAAAAATATTTACGAGCTCCATAGTTGTTTTATACCCAGATATAATAAAGAACAAGATTCAGAGAAAATCTTGCAATAAATATGTTAATGAATGTCCAAGAGATCACAAAATCATCACAAAAGACCATACCTAGAAGATAAACTAAGTATCATGGAAATTAAAAGATAATTATCTTAATTGAGATGATGCAGGCAATTCAAAGTTTAACATAGAGCATTATTAACAACATTATTAGTATTGATGTTAACAAAGCCTAATCAAAACTAGTCTCTATTGCTTTGGCATAGTTCTTCAAATAGAGAAATTCAGATCAAAATGATGGGGATTTATAGGGACATTTAATTAACAGGACAGTAATAGAAGGAATGTTTGCTGGACAAATTACAACCTTATGGAAAGAATATTACGGGGAGAAGAGTATCAAATAACTTCAACGCTGTCATATGCGTAAAACATTTTCCTACAGTTAAAATAAGGGAGGGGGGGGGCTGTCAGACAGCCATTCGGCAAGGGAGTGGGATACCTCTGAAGTTACTTAAGGGATAACAGCATACCTGGACCGGACACGGCGAACACAAAGCCGAATCTGTCCTCATTCTCCTCGTAGGCGATCGTCTTTAAACCGCCCCTTGTCGCCATTTTGAATTTATATCCTTATATCTGTAAAAAAAAAACTATTTTGCTTTAAAAATTGTAGAGCACAGAGCAGGATTGAGGAGGCCTTGGGGCTTTAAAGGAGTCGAGGACCCAAGGGGGAAAGACGTATAAGTTCCTAACCCATTGAAGACCCGTAATCGTACTATAACTGTAACACATCATCATCATCGTCATCATCATAACAGTAATAGACTCTGGCCAGCGAAAACTGTTCACGCATTTTTTTTTACGAAATTATCGGTATCATTTTTGAGATTGTCAAAATTGACATAAATTGTTATTCTAATGAACTAAAATATTTTCTTTGCTCACCCGCGACCTTAAGATATTCCTCCACCTCCACACTATTATATTAGAAAATATTTTAGTTCATTGATATGGACCTCCGCAAAGTAACGCCTGATTCAATAAATTGTTATTCTAACTCGGCTTAAATAATTTTAATATTTTTGTTTTAATAAATAAATAAATTATATTTTGTTTAATTCAACGATTTACCATCCTCAAAATACAAAATGTTATAAGATTAAGTTAGAATTAAAATGTTAGAAGATTTAATGCAAAAATGGTCCAATCCAAAAATTTAAAATTGATGCATCTGGACTGTATGTAAATGGGCACTGACAAAGATCATAAAATTTACCAAGGGACCCCTAAAATGCATAATCAACATTCACACATTACTATAATGAATTTTGATTCCGCTTGAAGAGACCTGAAAATTAAATATCTAAGTATCAACATCGTTTAATCAGTGTTGTCAGCCTCCTTTTTTTTTGCCGCGGTTTGTCATGAACTGCTTTCGCTGGCCAGTGTCTAAGTCTGATAAGTTTGGAAACATAAATTAACATAATTTATGTTACAGTTTTCTGATATCCAATGACATACAGCAAAAAAATGAGATAAGATTTGACACAGAACAACCCAAACAATTCTGATTGTAATATCTTATCATAGTGCTATTCCCTTTTTAGCCATTGTCATATTTTCCAGTGTTGCCGTTTAAACTACACAATAGGGATATGATATCTGACCTGACCTGACACTATTAACCAATATTCCAAACACAGCTTTAACAAAATACATGGTATTTCAAATGCGGTCAGGTCATGTTCCATTGAATAAATTTTTAAATATGATGAAAGTAGAATAAGATTGAGTACTTGAATACATTTTTTGGTGGAGTGTGTATTGATTAAGGATAGCCGTGAGAGGTATTTGAGTGATTTGGACCTGTCCAATGGTGGACTAAATATTATTTTGAGTTGTCTCCGTATCGGAAGATGCAGTACGAATTTACAGGTTCATCAAGCACTCCTTTGCAGCCAGATAATATAGACATCTCAATAGAAGTGTTTGACGAATGTAACCATTGAGTCTTTCAATGATAATTACAATTATATTTTGCATAACCTTAACTATTGTAAGGTCGTGGATGAGCAAGGAAATTCTTTTAATTCATTGATATGGAACTCCACAAAGTAACGCCTGATTCAATAAATTATTTTATGTAAATTGGACCATTTAATTTTTGTAATATTTCAAAACACATTTATGTTCCATTTAAGTGGTTTTTAGTAGCTTTAGAAAAGTAGTCAATTGCATTGGCCAACTAGCAATATCACAGTTCAGTATTATCATAGTGGACTGACCATAAAAATCATGTCAATTGATTAATCTCAGATTACTTATAAACTTACCAGTAGTTACTTAAATTAAATTGTACAGTATCCTACACTACAACCAGACTATGAAATCAGTAATGATCTGAAGTCAGCAACTGTCATCAGATCAGATGATTCTTATCAACTGATAAGGTCACCATCAATCACTGTCAATTGGGGAAATGTTTTTGATATTAAAATTACTCTTTTGGATATTCTTTATGGTCAATGAGGTTTCTGGAGGAATATCAGCCATAAGGTTGGCTTTCAACAAGATCGGGACAGCTCAAATAATTCCTACTATACCAGAGACTAATATATATTTTTTCTTAATGTTATATTTTAACGAGGCTTCAGTACACTAAATGTGACTATCCCAGATACATGTTACACTCCTCAGATACATTCTCTTGTGCCGAAACCTAGTCTCTGGATGCAAAGGACCATCTGAGAAAGTAATATAAAAATCTGATAGTGAATAAATAGATTTGTATTTGTATTTGTATCTGTTCTGTTCATTTCAAATTTTCCAATTGTATCGTTTACCACACTTTTAGTGGTAAAAATTTACTATTGCAGTCAAGAATCTTTAAAAAAAAGCTTTCATTGGACAAATATTTTTTATCTAAACAGGTAACTGGGTCATTATTCCAGTGTTATGTCATTATATAAAATAACTTTTATGTTCACATTATGTAAAAATGGTAGGAGATTCGGATAAAGTTTCCAGTTATCCAGTAGGCGTACAAGACCTCTAATAAATAACCAAAAACATCATCGAAATCAACAGCCAATTAATAAAAAGTTAGCATGAAAGTGAGGTTGTAACGCTTCAATAATGACCTGTCAGAGTATCACATGATTTGCTCAGAAATACCAAACCTTGCTAAACTCATTCTAAGGTGACAGTCACAATCGGTTATATTTCTTGAACTTGAAAACACCTTTAACTATCAAAACTTAAGCAAATTTTGATGAGCACTACATTACATAAGCTTTGAACTTTTTTTTTTACAAATAATGAATAAAAATAAAGAACAAATACTTAATAAAACTTTCTGAAATAGTCAAAAATTAACAATTTTCCAATTCCATAGGTGGTTGTTAATTTAACTTGTTCTTTAGATAACAATCACTATGAATAATATTATACTATCATACTACTTCATAGTTAATAGTTCCATATAATAGGCATTTTCTAGTAGGATATAACTTTTATAAAAATATTACATCAAAATCATTGATGAAGATAACATGGAAAAGCTTATTACTTAGTTATACCTATGAAAATATCAGAAGTCCGAGTACCATGAATTCATGTAAAAAAACTATGCTATTATGTTATTTACAGAAAAAAACTTCAATCAATTCTAGTTGGGATGGGCCTGGGATGGTTGCACGTCTGACTATGATCACATGATGAGCGAAAATTGCTAAAAAAGCTATTTTTTAACGTAACACTGTTGCTTTATATCCGTTCTTTTATGGGAAAATACCTAGGCAAACTGTTAAAAAGATATAAAATAATGGATACGCACCAAATCCAACACCCAGACACTACAAATTTCTAGAGTAAATTTGACAATGGCAGTTCGGGCGATAGCTTACCAAATTTCAGAATTGTTACCTAAATATCCACAAGGAATAGCACAAGCACGACTAAAAACAAACCAAGCAATAGCTAAAATACGGTGGTAAATAATTTAAAATGAGACTCACGGGACGGGAAAGATAGAAAAGTCGAGCCGAGAATGGCGGAGAAGCACAACTTATCACAAGACCAATGATAAAAGTAAAGTCAGCTGACTAAACGTGTCTATGCACTACTGTCTATGGTATCTTTTCATTGATTTTTGCGTTTCGTTATTTCTGCTTAGTGACATATTTCTAAAATTATTATTTATCTAAATTAAATAATTTTATTTATTAAGCATTTTTGAGTTATTTTTATGTAAGCTTTCATCAACATTTTTATTATTGAGAATTTGATAAAGCAACATCAGGTGTTAACTGTTAACACGGGAATTGCTATCTTACATAATTTCCCCCTAAAAATCACGATTTAATGGGACCAAAACACTACAACATGGTTTGTTTGGGGGGCTACTATAGTTCATTCAGGACAACATTGGACTTTAGAAAGTCACAGAAGAAGGGGTTCTAAACATTTTTCGTGAAGTCGTAATAATGATGATGATGATGAATAAAAGAAGTAAGTAATAATAATAAGATTAAGTCATAATTTTGTTTACTTTGTAAGGAGATTAATACGTAATGTACTTACTTACAAAATAACGCAATAGTAATACCTAATTTGCTGCATAAGATTAATTCGATTTATATTTATACGTAATTTAATAACTGTGTTTCGTGGACTCATCCGCTCTCATTTTCTGTTCAAAAATATATCGTGTTAAATAATGATAGTAAGAAACAAATGGCATTGAAAATAAAACCAACTTCACTGAACCTTCACTGTCCCGCTGTAAAAGAAAATATATCGGACTTAACGTGAAGTCGTGAAGTTACTTTTTTATGAAGCAAAATTATCCACAACATTATTTTTTTGAACAGGAGTATAGTTACTTCAGTTGCTTTTTTTTATCATAGTTTATAGATCGACGGTACGTAACTTTTCAACTATTTTTAAAATAATTTTTACGATTATAATCAACTTTCAAAAATATTGAAACTTTGTAACTGAAACTTACAGGTATTTTAGAATCAAGCATGGAAACACTGTTCCACATTCTCATATCGTGTTGACCGGACAGTCCGTATTTTTATTTCCTTTCTTTTCTTATACCCAAGCTTTGCATTCAGTAAATCGAAATTCGTGAAATTCAATGAAATACCAAGTATTCAACAGACATTTACGGATCCGCTCAAAACTTTAACGGCCACAATCAATGTACGTAGAGAATTACACTTGTTCGTTTTGTGAAGTCTGTTGACAAAGCAGTCCTTTTACCTGATGGTACGTGGTGTTTATTACAGGAACAGTAAAGATATTCGGTTGAGTAAGTCATTATCGTGGCTACTGCGGCACGGTGCAGTACAGGAGGGGTTGAATATAAGGTAATTGTTAAAAACCAGCTTGTTTACTTTAGGCAAAGCAGGTGCCTATCAATATGCTTTCTCACAAATAATTAGCCTTATGAATTTGTTTCGTAAACTCTAGCTTTGTAGTAAAATTAGTTATGAATACTTTCCATATATGTAGTAGGTATTGTGCGACATTTTAAGTTAAAAAAGTATAGGCTGAATATCAAAGGAGGCTCCATTTTGTTTACGTCAATAATACGGCCAACGCGTGCATTTTTTTATGCACTCAGTTAAAATCGCCGCGCGTGGGTGTTTACTCTGCTTCCATGTGTGTATTTTAGGTGACTACTACACTACTGGTTCTTAAATTATTGGTTGTAGGTACTTTGTATTATAAATAAAAAAAAGAACTTTTTTTTTAATAATAAAAACTTATCACGTATGAGTTACCTTAGGTATTAGTTAAGGCTTATTCAGTGTCATTAGCCATTGCATAGTAGAGCAATGAGTCTTAGTGAGATAAGGGTGGAAACATGATGCATGACCAGTTCAGATAAACTTATCCCTTTTATTAGTCTGCCTGTATAATGTTTTTGTTAATATCAACATAGTTTTTTCACTCAGTGTGTTTTATTTTATTTAAATGATATATTATTATTTAAATGAGATCCCCATTTGTTGTTGGAATGAGCTTGGAACTCAGACTTGAGGAGAAGGGTTTTGGGGGTTTGGGCCCCATACACAATGGCCAGGTCTTTGCATTTACCACTTTTTAAATATGTCCTTTACATAAGGAAAATGATCACCTGGAGTGTTCAAAGCCTCAACAAAAAGAAAAAAAAAATTATACTCAGTGGCAAAAAATTTGGCCCATCCTTCATACAAAATTACCGATTCTGCATACATTTGAGGGCCAAATTTTTTGCCGCTCAGCACAGAGAATATAATACCGCTCAGTATGTATGCACCTAACAGCATTGTTAGTAAGTTACTCTGCTTTCAGGTTAATTATATAATAAATTAGTTAAAAAATGCCACACTTAAAAACCAGACAGGAAGACCTACTGTAGCAAACTCCTTGGAGTTTTTCTACTTTTTTAATGGATTTTTTTGTAAAGTTTTTTTTTGTATATTTTTCTTTACTTGTCATTATTGCTTATGTTGTGCGCTCGTATGGTTGTGTTGGTTGTGTTTAATATATTTCAATTTCATCATATTATTCTCATTTATTTTAATACAGTCCACTTCCCACGCTTCACCTACTTAGAGCTTTATTATAAAAAAACTTTCAGTCTAAAATAAGATTATTCTGTAAACTTGCATGTCTGTTAAACACCCACCTACCGTCACTACTTTGAAAAAAACTCGTACCACAAAATAGATAATTTTATGAGTGAACTTTTTGAACATTATGCCAAGGTTCAATTTTGTTGACATGTTGATTTTAGATATGAGATTTTATCAAAGTTGTGACAGTATTCAATGGGGTATTCAATGGTTACCTAAGTTTTTGCGGTAATATGGGTAAAAATCCATTCTTTTGTTGAAAAAAACTGTAAGCACAACATAATACTTTGCTGCTTTCAGGGGTCATATGCTAATCTGAAGTATCTGATTGCTAAGAAACTAAAAAGTTGATGTAGATAGATGTTTAAAACGAAATGGAACCAACTACAAAACCTTTGGCAAATATTTTTTAGGTACCTAAAGCTCGAAGTGGGTTTCAAAATGGAAAGTAGAATATTGAATGCTTTAATGTTATTTTTGTTATCGTAAATGATATGTTTTATCGATTATTTACAATTATATTGGTAACCGAAATCATAGAGCAGCACTGTTTGTTTTATGCTGGCCACATTATTTTTACATTTGACATTTCAGACTGTCAATTTAGTATCTAGATTTCACAAATAGACCACAGGTATAAGTACCTTTAATCATGATTTAATCAGATGAGCAAGCATTACTTAGGTTTGATGAGTTTCATTAGTCATCTACGGTCTTCTACATCAGGTCCAGTTTATCAAATTATATTTTCTGATTGTAAATGCTTATCTTAATGCTAAAAAATGCCAAAATCGCCATAGGTAGGTGTGCCTATAAAATTTGAGGTTTGCCCTCAATTTCCCTCAAAGAAGTACTCTTTTGAATAAAAATTAATTTTGAAAATCAGTCCACAATTAACTGAGTAATTGGTGAACATACATAAAAGAAATACAGACATTGGAACGTAGAACCTCCTTTTTTGAAGTCGGTTAAAAAAGCATACCTATTACAACTAAGTCTTGATAAGGAAAAAAACTACCAGTAAACAAAAACTTTCTTGTTGTAGCCCAGAAGGATATATTGATGTAGACACAGTACTACAGCACAAAACATTCCGAGGGTACAGCCGATGTGACATCGAACGGGTGGTCCGCAGTAATGCGAAGCAGAGGTTCCAGCTAAGACAGCACCCCGGCACACGGTCACTGCAAATCAAAGCCAACCAGGGCCATAGCATTGATGCTGTCTCCGATGCTGAGCTGACTCCTATTTTGACGGTTAGTAAAGTATTAACTTAAAAGGGCAGTACTTCCTAAGTATTAACTATTCATCATCATCATCATCATCATCATGTCAGCCGAAAGACGTCCACTGCTGGACATAGGCCTCCCCCAAGGCTCTCCCCTCAGACCGGTCTTGTGCTTTTCGCATCCACCGCGATCCCACGATCTTAGCCAGGTGTATTAACTATTAACAAATGCAAATACTTTGCATAAGGAAAATGAGCAAGCACCCATGAGGCTGACATTGATCACCTGGAGTGTTTAAAGCCTCTACAAAAAGAAGAAAAAAAATATTTTGCAGATGGTAGGACTTTGTGCAAGGTCCTCCCGGATTGCTACCACCACCTTGCTCGCTAATCCTACCGTAAAGCAGCAGTGCTTGCACTGTTCTGTTTCGGCGTGGAGAGTAAGACAGCCGGTGAAATTACTGGCACTTGAGGTATCCCATCTTAGGCCTCTAGGTTGGCAACGCATCTGCAATACCCCTGGTGTTGCAAATGTTTATGGGCGGTGGTGATCTCTTACCATCAGGAGACCCACTTGCTCGTTTGCCTTCCAGTGGAATAAAAAAAACCCTTAGGTTAGATTAGGTTAGATTTATGACAATCTAAAAAAAAATCTTAAGAAAAATACCTTTTCGATATTAAGACCCATTCGATATTTTAATACATTCGGTATTTTAACATTCGATATTTAGATACGTACCCCATTCCATTTCGCACTGGCAAAAATCCGCAGCGTCCACTCACCCGCCCTGGCGTGCAATTAACAACAACTGAATGCCCGTACCACGAAACTCGTGCATCGCGATAAGCGACGACCTTCTTAATTGCTTGTAATATATTTGTGTTCCACAGAATGTATTTTGCTAATATACCAATTAAAATGTGAGTTATGCTACGAATAAATATTCTCTGGAAACGTAATTAACAATTACGCAATGAACGCTTCGATTGTGATTCCATTTGTCATTTGCCCAAACAAACTAACAGCAATGACGACGTAACACTCACACTCTCTCATACACAACGCTGGCCCGCGATTGGTCCGCGTAAGAGTCGGCGCCGCTCTCTTGCGACAAGCGTGGGGGCGATCTTACAATGCGTATGCATAACACTTTCCAGGATCGCCAAGTATGGTGTTTTAAATATTATTTACTTACATATGAAAGGTAAGTCCTGTGTTTTTCATATTTGAGTGGCTTCTACACCACTTCACACAACACAACGGCATATTTTTAAATTGATTCGAGCATAAACACAATCACAAACTTGATCGAAATTTTCCACGGAGCGACTGCACGACTCAAGTTTTACGGCCGAACTGGCGCGACGCACGGTAGATATTTTAAACCCCGCCCGTCGCGGTAGACATTCCGAGGAGTGGCTTTTCGGGCTTAGTTACGTTTCCAGAGAATATTTATTCGTAGGAGTTATGTCATGAATATCATCATTAAAGGCTGACATCAAAAAGTAACTAAGACATTGATTAATATCTTTTAATAGATAGATATTTCTAATGATCCTACTAATAGGGAAGAGATCTCCATTCAAATGACTTACTTTTATAGTAAAAACTGGCCAAGAGCGAATGGTAATGAAATGAAATAAACCCGGATAACTCGCGTCTTGAACAGAGTTCAGCTTCAAATTCTCTCCATAGAGATCTGCTACTTTGAATATTGAATACGGACGGAAATACGGCCCAAGCTCTCTCATTCTGCGAGGAGGCCTGTGCCCTGGAATGGGACTATATAGACTGACATGATGGTGATGGCAAAAATCCAATTGAAGATATATATGTCCTATGAATTGTCATTATCATTAAGGAACAATTTATAAACATTAACTTTACTTTCTATGAATTAATTTTCCTTCCTATTCTAAAATGATGTTATCTATTAAGTGAGAACAGAAAATAATAATAATAATAATATCACGGGACACTTGACACCAATTGACTTAGTCCCAAACTAAGCAAAGCTTGTACTATGGACACTAGAAAAATCATTAACAATTAATTAAAGACCGCATCTCGATCTTGTTTGTTAAACTATCAGTATAAATTACAATAGTACATTATTAGCCTGTCTCTCCCTTGCAGGTTAAATACAGTACGGTCGTCCACGGAACATTCAGTCACTGCTGGCCTCTGATACAGCAAGCTGGCCTCAGCCGTATGCGGAGAAACCACATCCACTTCGCAAAGTCCACCAGCTCGACCAGTGGAATCAGAAGTAACGCACATCTTCACATCTACATCGACCTGGAAAGGGCCCTGCAAGATGACATAAAGTTCTTCGAGGCTGACAATGGAGTCATACTGACACCTGGCAACGCCGACGGCTTCCTAGAGCCCAAGTACTTCTCTAGAGTTCTGGACGTTGCTACTGGTGAGTGGAGTGATTTATTACTTTATTATGACTGTTTTAACCCAAGTGCCATTGAAGCCCATTGGCGTCTTCGCGACCCTAAATAAAGCCCCCTGCAAAAAAAAACGGGCACCTATGGTTTTTGTATTTTATGTGCATGATAGCTTACTTTCTATGCTTCAATGCCTAAAAATCTGAAAAACCATAGGTGCCGTATTTTTTTTGCAAGGGGGTTTAATTCCGCAGATATCGATGGGCGTCCAATTTCTAATGAAGATTCATGGTATTCGCTAGGTGAGGAGTACTAGATGGGGTTAGTGAATACCATCGCAGCGCTCATAGAGGCCAAAAGTAGAAATAATGTAAGCTCGGTCATCTGTCATACTCGTATGAATCTAACGTTTTAAACTTTCGTGATGCTGACTCATAGTCAAAATACCACAAACGGGACTTATCACGCTATTATTAACGAGTAATATTTACCTCGACGTTTCGGCAACATTGCAGTTGCCGTGGTCACGAGTAAACTAAAGTGTGGGGTGTCAAGTCCGCCTAGCAGCGCGAGTTCTTCGAACTACCCGCACTTGATCACTAATAGTACCGGCACTCGTATCACGAACTACCCGCACTTGGTCATTTTTATTAGTCACCCCATCACACCGACACACAACACTAACAACGTCCGATCGTCCCTCCGAACATTCATCCCGACGCCGACACTTATTAATAACCTGAACGAATCGTATGAATCTGTCATTAACAAAGCAATTTGTTTAGACCTAATTTTAGTAATAGATGTTTGTGTCATAACACAAACGCGAGCTTGAATTATTGAGCACTGTCCCTGTTTTGTTCTTAATTCCTCTACATCTCAAACATGTCCATCAGATACCAACAATTTTCCTTATGAATGAGTGTCATTTAAATACTTATTATTATTAGTATAAATATTTTTTTAGTAAACCACCTGATGTGATGTTTAACATTTCCAGGCGCTAAAATCTACCCGTAAAGATGGAAGCTGGCGCAGCGCACCAGCCCAGGGTCCCCTACCGCCCCCCCTTCAACAGACCGCCATTCTCCCGCCCCCCCTTTCCCTCCAATGCCGCTAGGCCTGCACAAACGAACGGGCCGCTGTCGCCGCCAGGACCCTCGAATCAAGACTACAGACCACCTGGTCAGGTGTACAGGCCGGCGCTGGAGCACTGGCGGGAGCAGAGGCAGGCGGCGGACGCCCGGCCGCCGCAGGGCCGCGACTCTTGGCAGCGGCGGCGCCCTAACAGAAACGGGTTTTTCTCCCCGCCGTCCCACGAGCCGAGGGACGAGAAATTATTTTCCCGCATGGTGGAGGTTATTGGTGAGTGCTTACGCTCTTATAACGAGAGAGAGTGAGAGATATTTATTCACACATATCTGATACCCAGAAAAATATATTAGAAAGAAAGAATACCATAATTCCCCACCATAACCACCATAATTCACCAAATACCATACCAAAACTCCCACCACCACCATAAATACCATAATTCTGGCAAATAAATAAATACTAGGTATACTTACTATAAATGAAAATAATACGGAATAGTATAAATGTTGCGGCAAGCCGTAACGCTGTTTCTAAATAGGAACCAATGATGACGAGGACTCCTTGACATGTGAAATTTCGTTAGATCGCGTTAGTATCAAGAAGTCCATTTGTCGCTACAGCCTTGCTTGCGATTAGCGCATTTAGTTATATAACCATGCACAAACGTGATACAATTGTCAAAGTAGTCAGAGGACTAAATCTCTAATATCCAACTCTTCAAAGTGTTATCATCATGTCAGCCGAAATACGTCCACTGCTGGACATAGGCGTCCCCCAAAGCTCTCCACTCAGACCAGTCTTGTGCTTTCCGCACCCAACACGATCTTAAGCAGGTCTTCGCTCCATCTTGGTGGAGGCCTATCGACAGCTCGTCTCCCGGTCCGCGGACGCCATTTGAGAACCTTCAGACCCCAGATCACATCAGACTTGCGAGCAATGTGCCCCGCCCACTGCCACTTTAGTTTCACAATTCTTCGGGCTATGTCGGTAACCTTAGTTCTACTGCGGATATCATCATTTCTTATTCTATCCCGCAGAGATACGCCCGAGCATCTCTCTTCATAGCCCTCTGAGTGACTGAGCTTCCTCATGAGGCCCATCATTAGCCCATCATATATTGTTTACTAGCTTTTACCCGCGGCTTCGCACGCGTAAACTAATCGGTCTGGTAGTGGCAATTGAAATATCCCGTGGGAGTATAGGGATAAAAAATAGCGTATGTGTTATTCCAGACGTGCAGCTACCTACATACCAAATTTCATGACTTTTAGCCGAGCGGTTATTATTTCAAAATTTTATTCCTATCCCGTGGGAATATCGGGGTAAAAAATAGCCTATGTGTTATTCCAGAGCTTCAGCTACCTACACACCAAATTTCATGGCTCTAAGCCCAGTGGTTGTTACTTCGAGATTTTATCCTTTGATATCCCGTGGGAATTTCGGGTCAAAAAGTCGCTTATCTATTATTTCAGACGTGCAGCTCCCTACATATCAAATTTCATGACTCTAAGCCCAGCGGTTATTATTTCGAAATTTTATCCCTATCCCGAGGAAAAATCAGGATAAAAAGTAGCCTTCGTGTTATTCCAGAGGTCCAGCTACCTATATACTAAATTTTATGGCTCTAAGCCCAGCGGTTGTTATTTCGAGATCTTATCCCTAGTTATCCCGTAGGAATATTAGGTCAAAAAGTCACCTATGTGTTATTTTATACGTCCAACTACCTATATACCAAATTTCATGACTTTAAGCCCAGAGGTTCTTATTTCGAAATTTTATCCTTATCCCGTGGGAATATCAGGATAAAAAGTAGCCTTCGTGTTATTCCAGAAGTCCAGCTACCTACATACTAAATTTTATGGCTCTAAGCCCAGCGGTTGTTATTTCGAGATCTTATCCCTAGTTATCCCGTGGGAATATCGGGTCAAAAAGTCACCTATGTGTTATTCCATACGTCCAACTACCTATATACCAAATTTCATGACTCTAAGCCCAGAGGTTCTTATTTCGAGATTTTATCCCTATCCCGTGGGAATATCGGGATAAAAAGTAGCCTATGTCCTTTCCCAAGGTCTATTCTATCTCTGTACCAAATTTCATCCAAATCGGTTCAGCGGTTTTGGCGTGAAAGCGTAACAGACAGACAGACAGACAGACAGACAGACAGACAGACAGACAGACAGACAGAGTTACTTTCGCATTTATAATATTAGTATGGATTTACTCTGTGTGATTATTTTACTTTGTAAATATGCTCGTTAGCCTGAGGTACAGGGTTCACTCAGTAACCTTAGTTCAGGCACACGTGTTACGTAGATTTTATGAAGAGATTGTACTTATTTTTAAAATTGTACCGAAATTTTTCTGAATAAATCATTATTATTATTATTATTGTGATACAATTATGGTCTCGACATAAAGTCGGTTTTTTTTGGTTCATGATACGGGCACATGCCAAGTATCATGTTACCATTGTGTGAATTAATATGTTATTCAGGGTGTCCACATTCTGGAAAGTCAGGGAAAGTCAGGGAAATGTCAGGGAAGCTTAAGGTGGTCAGGGAAAGTCAGTGAAATCGAGGAGATACCTGGAAAGTCAGGGAAAATTGAGATTCAATCAAAAAATCAGCCACATCAGGTGGGACGTCACGTCAAGACGCGGTTAGGGTGTGAAGGGGCTATTCACGCCGTCCGCACTTTTGCGGCGGATCCAGAGAATGTGGGTAGCGTCATTGTGAAACTGGATCTGAAGAATGCTTTCAACACATTGGAGAGGGACATCCTATTGAACGAAGTATTGGAGAATATTCCGGCGCTCTATCCTTTCCTTCGCCAGGTCTATCACCTGCCAACCAATCTCTTCCATGGATCTGACATTATTCTTTCGCAGATTGTTGCTCAGCAGGGAGACTCACTTGGTCCTCTCACTTTCAGCCTCGCTATCCATAAGGTCATCGCCGAGCTCAAGTTCCCCCCTCAATGTATGGCACCTCGATGATGGTACCATCGGGGGTAACCCAGAGGAGGTGGAGCAAGACTTGCTCGTTTTGCTGCCTCGCCTGAGAGATTTGGGACTGGAGGTGAATACGACCAAGTGCGAGTTTTTCCCTTGTTGTCAGGAGTCGTGTCCTCTCTTCTCTCTTTTCTCTTCCTTGCTTCCGGGCCTCAAGGAGTTTAACACTGACTCATTTTGTTTACTTGGTACACCCATATTTCCTTCTGCAGTTCCTGAGGCGCTTGAAATTCGCAGGAATCTCCTTCTGTTCGCTGGGGAACGTCTCAAGGTTATTGTAATCTTCGTGATGGTCTTGCATTTCCATCATGCGCTTGTACAGTTATTAATCCACATGTAGCTCTGGCGCACTGCAGAAGTGTTTTGCCGTCCCAAAGGTAACCTACCTCCTGCGTAGGGCCCCAGCTTGGTTATTCCTCGACGACATCGGTTCATTTGACGCGGCCATTAAGTCGGCGATCGAGTCAATAACCCATGTCTCCCTGAGCGATAACCAATGGGCGCAGGCTGCTCTGCCGATTCGGCACGGGGGCATTGGGGTGCCGCGTTTGCGGGATGTGAGCTTGCCGGCCTTCTTGGCGTCGGCACATGGGATGGCGGGCTTGGTCGCTAATGTTCTATCTCTGGATGGCGACAGGGCAAGCATACCGTAGGTATGTGGCCGACGCCGTGGTGGCGGGGTCGGCTCTCAACCCGGGGGCGACCGTGCCTGAGAACCCTGCAGTCCAGCGTGGGCGGGATGATGTGGGGTGCAGAGCGACTCTCGATCGTCTCATTGGGGGCGCCACGGGTGCGGATCTCGCGAGACTCTTGGCGATATCGCGGTCAGAATCAGGGGCATGGCTGCAAGCGCTACCTTCGCCTCAATTAGGCACTTTGCTCGATAGTGACTCGTTGCTCTCCGCCTGGGCTGCGATGTATGTCAACCTCATGTATGCATCTGCGGTACCATCGTGGAAGCTATACTAGGCCATTTAGAAACTTTGACACCAGAGTGGTCGGGTCGATTATCGACTTACAACCTACTCTCGTTTCTTACAAACTACTCCTTAGAAGAAGAATTGAAATTGTGTACTTATCAGATATTTTTCATTTTGCTTTAAAACTACTTTACAAATAAAATATACTTACTTGCCTACAGAATGACTAAATTTGGTCAGGGAAATTTTAAAAAATGGTCAGGGAAAAGTCAGGGAATTTTTTTGAACATTAACTGTGGACACCCTGTTATTTGTGTGGAGTTTGTGTCAGTGTGGTGTGTGTTGAATCGGTTTGTTATTTGTGTTTGACTGTCTTGATCGTCATAAACTGGTAGAGAAGTTGGGTTTAAGAATCGGCGTACTATAGAGCATGTGTCTAGGACTATTGACTTTTGTAGGGGTATATATTCGTGAAGGTCTAACATTTTAAGTGCTGTTTTAAGGGTTTTTGGGATGACACCAGTTGAGGATGTTATTATTATATTATTAGCGCCCTCGCTTCCCATCGTTAGCTTCAAAATCTAATTGACACTTTTAATTTTCAGGTTTCCCTGGTTACACGCGTCCCCAAGATTTAATCCACACGTTTAGACAATATGGCACCGCGAAGGTGGATAGGATATATAGCGGAACAGCCACCTTAATCTTCAACGATTCCGAGGAGGCTGCGGCGGCTATCCAGGACTCCACTTCTGTCTGCATCTACGGGGAGTTCCTCACCGTCAGACCATACACCAAAGCCAGCGAACATACCCGAAACCCTAAGAATTATAGGCGGGGAGCTGATAAAAACAAACAGAAAGGTATTTTTTCTTTTTTACTTTCATTAAATGGGTATTTCCACGAGCGTCCCAACCGCTGTCAGTCCCTTGCCAGAGATTTTAAGAATTGGAAGGCAGATTGTTTTTTAATTATGACGTAAATAGCTCCTGCGCTCAGGCCAGAATCTATTTCAATACAAAAATTAATGCATATGAATTATTTACTTCTTAATATAAACAGCAGGGACTGACAGCGGTTGGGACGCTCGTGGAAATACCCAAATATACTATGTACAGTACTATACATACTATGTACTATATTTTATTTTGCTACTATGCTTCAAATAAACATTGTGTTGGAAAAGGTGCAAGTAAAATAGTTCCTTGATATAGACTTATGCAAAGTAACGCCTAAATCAATTATCTAATAGGGATGTTGATACCATTAAAAAATAATTCGATGACACGTGTAATTGTCAATACACAAGACTATAAATAACTATAGCGTAATCTAATTCTTATTTCTGTCTATTGGAAAGGTTGCCTGGAAGAGATCGTTCGGAAGTGATAATGCCGCCTTGGAAATTCTTTATAGACCTGTTTTTGTATTGCTTACTATGCGTCGGTGTTTAATAGAGTCACTGTTGTATTGTGCTACGTAAAATTTGTGTTCCTCTAAATTCCGTAAACTAAACGCTTGACATCTTTTTTTAGACGACCAGATGGCCTAGTGGTTAGAGAACCTGACTACGAAGCTTGAGGTCCCGGGTTCGATTCCCGTTTCGGGGCAGATATTTGTATGAAAAATACGAATGTTTGTTCTCGGGTCTCGGGTGTTTAATATGTATTTAAGTATGTATCTATCTATATAATTATATTTATCCGTTGGTTAGTACCCATAACACAAGCTTTGCTAAGCTTACTTTGGGACTAGGTCAATTGATGTGAATTGTCCCATGATATTTATTTATATTTTTTTTTGTCTGTTCCAGGCCCAACGGTGGACCCCAACACATTGTCATGGGAGGGAGACTTCCAGCAACAATTGGACGCGCTCCTGAAAGCGGTGCGTCTCTCGCAGACAGAGATACAGCAGCTCTCCGCGCTTTACAGCGACCTGGACTCCGTGATGAAGAGCATCTGGCCAGGTCGGTCTATTCACAAATAACATAACCAACAAAAACTTGGAAAAACGACTTTGCCACAAAGTTCAATATCTCAAAAACAGTTTTTGATGAAACGTGTCTAAGAGCCATCACTAGAAAATTTGACTTCAAATAAAAAACCGCATTCAAATCGGAAGTAGGTTGGTTCTCCCTTATCTTGTCGGTATTCCCAAAACCAGCACAAAGCGTTTTCGGTGTTTATCAACTACACAGCTAAGGAACACTACAATTTGGCAACTGTCAAGTCTAGGGTGAATGAGCATTTACTAGGCAAGCGTGCTCCATCGTAGGCCTCATCCTCGCTTTCCATCAGGCGTGATTGTGGCCAAACGCAAGCCTATATTGTATAAAAACAGTCCTCCCGTTTAACAGCTACCGTGCCACAGACACACATAGCGGTCAAACTAATAACACTCCTTTTTTTGCGTCGGGATTTAAAAATGCAGCCACGGCTACAAGGGCTGTGGTCAAACCCTCGATGTAGTAAACTTTTAAATAATGTACAGGCCGATTTACAAGATGAGGCACGAATCGATTGAATGAGTGAATGAAAATGTCATGCATCTGTCATTTTAGAACAAAAATCTCTCGAGTGACATATGTTTCATTTAAATACATTCGTTCCAGCTCTTGTGAAGCGAAATGTAATTTTAGATTTTTTTTAATCGATTGCGCCTTGATTGATCTTTTGTTCTTGTCAGACGAGTTACCGCTAGATGGCGCCAGTAACGTGAAATCCGTTTGACGTTGCACTCAAGACGTGAAATTTAAGTACTTACACATGATAGACCCAAGTCGCTAAAAGGACCAAATCGTCATCCATATTCTCCAGCCGTTCTAGTTGCAGGGTAACAAAATTAGTAAGAGAAGATTAGTAGGTAGAGATCGTTTTTTAGCGATAAGACCGCCTAATTTCTACTTGATTTTTTATTTTTGTAATGTCTCTGTACTGTTTTTGGTGATCAATAAAGAATATTTTCATCTCTCCTGTTCGGAAAGTTTAATTTTCATGGTTAGATAGCCGGGTGGAAAATTGCGTTTTCTCCTCTAGGGTGGAAAGTTTTTTTTTTTTTAATTTTTGGGCTAGCCACGACATCGAAGATAATTGAGTTACGACAGTGACATTTTTTTTTTAAGTTTCGGCATGGCCATCTAGATGCACGTCGTGACCAATTCGATTTTTTTTTATAGTCGGCCATGGCAAGTGGCCAGTTGAAAAGGTACCGTTGGAGGTTGGATAGGTATAAGTAAATTCAATTTATTATTATTCTCGTTTCTTTGTAGCATTTTAGTTTCCTCACAGTCGAAATGAAAAGTAGAGTGTCTAACTCGGGTGAAATAACCCATTTTTCCTCGAACTATTGGCGCTCTCACTTCGTTCGAGCGCCAGAAATATCTCGGGTGAAATGGGTCACTTTCCACCCTTGGTTATCAATCTACTATTGTATTGTAGTAAAATCGTGGCACGTCATTAAGGTTACCTTTGTTGGCAGGCTGCCGCACCATTCCGTTCGGGTCGGTGACGACTGGCTTGGGCATGAAGGCGTCGGACGCGGACTGCTTCGTGCTTCTCCCCCCCGGAGAGGGCGTGGCGGAGGCGCGCGCGGGGGCCGTGCCCGCGGCGCGGCGCGCGCTGGCGCAGTTCCCGCGCGTCTTCGGCTCGCTCGTCGCCATCCCCAACGCCAACACGCCCATCGTCAAGTTCTACCACCTCCCCACCAGGACGCACTGCGATGTCTCCTTCAAGACCCTCCTCGGTGTCCAGAACAGTAAACTGATTCATTTCCTGCTGCACTTGGACCCGCGCGTGCTCCCGGCCGCCGTCGTCATCAAGTACTGGGCCTCCGTGCACGAGCTGTCCGGCACCGGGAAACTCACCAATTACGCATTAATTCTCATGCTAATATTTTATCTACAAACGGTGTCCCTGCTGCCCGACGTGGCCTCGCTCCAAAAAGACCCCGCCGCCGACTGCATAGTGGACGGCTGGAACGCCGGCTTCAAGAGCGACACCAGCACCTTTGTGCGCACCGAAAATCCTTACTCCGTCGCCGACCTGATCGGAGGTTTTTTTTCATATTACACGAAACTCAATCTCGCGAACTTTGCCCTCTGTCCGTCCATCGGCCTCACCGTCAGAAAAACCTGTTTTAATGATATGAGCCTGCCGTCGGGACTAGAGCGATACATAGAAAACGTGACCTCAGGCGCCTCCCCACCGCTGCGAGTCCGCACACCCATTTGCGTCCAGGACCCCTTCGAGCAATGCCACAATGTCGCGTCATCCGTCACGACGCGCCTCGCCGCCGAATTGGACGAATATTTTAAATTCGCGGCGGAGGCGTACGAGCGAGAGAAGGCCGGGGATTGTAAAAATTTCCTGAAGAAGATCCTCTTGGAGCGCCCGGCGCTGCCGCGTGACAAGGGCAAGAGCAAGCTCGAGTTCAGAGTGGGCGTGCGCTCCTACACCCTGAATAACATTTGCCATGAAGACTGGCGCGAGTCCTGTGAGGACGTCATCGATACAATCTTCAACGACTTGCTGCAAGGGAATCTCGAGAAAGCAGACGAAGCGGCGAAAGCCCCTGACAACCCTGAAAAGAAACGTAAAAGGGTCAAAGTCAAGTACACGGGCGTGCTCACGCGCGCCGTCTGGAAAAGAAAGAAGCTGTCGAAATTGTTCGGCACTATGAAGCTTAAATTCTATGACCAGGAAAAACGGATTACCAACGAGATTATGGCCACGGATATTAATGAGTACAACGTCCCTTTCCAGTTAGTCGCGACGTTTACTCATCCGCCGCGTTACGTATCTCTACTGATTAGACCACGAGGTGGTAACTTGCACGCTTTTAAGGAGTTTGGCAGGTTCTTCCAGGAAAATATAATGCACTGGTTTAGTGTACTCATTAAACCCTACTGTGATAAAAATAGCATGAGCGCAATAAAACTCCCGACGACTGATGACGAAAAAAATAATACACAAGACACCGACGACGACAGTGATTCGGAAAGCGATACGAGTACAGAAGATGAAAGGAAACCTGTTGTCGGAGAATGTTTCAACCTTCAATACCTATTCGGGCCGGAAATTGAAAAGGAAAGTGTTAGTGAAAAAAGCTTGAGTGATACTGACAAAGAGAACATTGAGGAGGCTGTCAATGTCGACAGCAAAACCGTTACAGAAGATACACAGAAAACTCAAACCAGTAGTGGAAGGAGTAGAAGAAGGAGGAAGAGAAATAAAAATAACAATGTTAATAAAAATACAGCTCAGCCGGCGGCTAGTGGTGATAAAGACAGTTAAAAAATAGGAGTCAGGACTCATAGCGACATTGAATAGACAATCCCTAAAAATCCACTGACTGCTGCACTCACATATCAATATTTCTTTGCATATATTGTATGTTGATATGACAGTTAATTGGCGTGTTGTATTGCGGCAGTCAGTATCCTAAATTTTAAGGACATGTCTCTAAATTTTTTTTTTTATGATAACATGCTGTTTTGTTTGAAATAAAGGATACAGTGTTGCAAATAGCAGCTTTAGGTCACCATTTTGCTAAATGTTTACATATCGATTTCATAATGAGCACTTGGATGTACCATTGTAGCTGCAAAAGTGTTGCCACCGACAATAAAAGAATTGAAATACTCAATATAGTCAAAATTTGTTTTCATCTGCAATAGTGAGGCTCGCCGGAAGGGACAAAATATATTTTAATCCTTAACTTGGCAGTGTATCTTATAAGATACATAATTTTAGATCATCTTTTTGTATTTTTTTTAAAGTTAATTTTGTTAACTCTGCAAGAATCCAACGAGGTTTGAATTCAGATGGCCTGCTACGAAAGTCGAAACTCTAAGACACATACTATTTAATACGAGAGCGAGAGGGATCGCACGACATGAACCTCGGATTGCGAGTTTCGTAGTAGCCCTGCAGTACTTGACTCACATTGCCAAGTTTAGGGTTACAGCAAGTTTGCACTTCATTTCGCGCCATTCTCAATATTTTTGTGACAAAGTTTTTGTCATTAATATGTAGTTAATGGTCGAATTAAATGTATAGCTCTTCTGCGAGTCCTAATGAGAATAACGGACTACATTTTCACTGTGAAATTAATCTTTATTGTATAAAAATTTGTTCTAAACAGTGAAAGGAAATGAAGTTCAATTGGTCATGCTGGAACCGCACTCAGTGATATATAACGTATTTTTTTGAATTATTTACTTGCGATTTTTTAATATTACTTATTCGTCACTTTCCGTGCGAAAAAGAATTAAAATGGATCGAGTTTTATTGTAACAATATGAATTGTTTACATCAATATTTACGTATTAAGCGCGCCTGTTTATTTAACTTTTAAAAGTTATTTGTCCATTTTCTGTACAGTGGAGGAAAGTTAATCGCGTACCAGGATGGAACCTTTTCATAATCAAAGCACCTATGATTTCTTTGGCAGATATATGAACTGTCGATATGACATCAGCAGCACAAATGTTTCACTCTGGTATGCAATTGTTTCTTTCACTGTACGCTGCGTAGTATGTTTTTTGACATAAATATAAATGTTGTGTATTATTTTGCAAATCACATAAATCCATGAGTTAAAACTTCGAAAATACTGTACTGTGAGATTCAAGCGCTGTTTCGGTTAGGGTTCATAATATCCCACTCGTAAAATGTCCCACCACCAAAATTGCGTCCCTTCGCAAATGGTCCCTTTTGCAAAATACCCCATTCCCATTACGTCCCTTTCTCAAAACGTCCCATTGTTTTCGCAAAATGGCCCTTCTGTAAAAGCCCCTTTCGCAAAACGTCCCGTCTGCAAAATGTCCAGTTTACAAAATGTTAACCGCCACAACTAGGAATAGACAGCAGAAGTTTAGTAAACGTAGACTAAAGAGCTAAATAAGATTTGACCACGATTTTATCGCAAAACCTAGTTTATACGGGACATTTTGCGAAAGGGACGTAACTTATGTAACAGGACATTTTGCAGAGAGGTCGTTTTGAGAATGGAACATTTATAAAATGGACAAAGGGTAATTTTGCGAGTGGGACATTATGAGCCCTAACCGCTGTTTCGCTCGCAGCTCGAAAGGGGCTTCAAGTTGGTACCAAATAAAATTTAAATATGTGACAGTGTTGTAGTTATTTACATGACTCTTGTTTAAGCTAGTACATTATTACTTTTTATGTTCTTTTATACTTACTGTGTAGTATTAGAATCCAATAAATAAATACGATTTTAATCAATAATAAAATTTATTTCTCATATTTCTTTTGTTTGCTTGTTCAGGTTATACGATTATTTTCACCTTGACACTAACAAACAGATTACTATTTGTTTTGTTTTTTTTTTTACTATCAAGCTTTTTACCTTGTCTAATATTATACGCTGTCGTGGCCATGACCAAATCTTGATTTCAATCGTACAATTGCAGTGTCAAAGTGGAAATAATCGTACTGTAGTAGAGTTATTATCCCAATAACCAACAAAAAGTTGGAAAACCCCCGACTTTGTCACTTCAATATCTCAAAAACGGCTGAACTGAACTGATTTTGATTTTTGAACAAAACATGTCTAAGAACCATTGCTAAAAAACCGCATTCAAATCGGTCCATCCGTTTAAGAGCTACGGTGCTACAGAAAGACGGACACAAATAGCGGTCAAACTGGTTAAAAAAAGACGGCAGCCATTTACTTATACTCTAATATATCGATGTATTGAAAAGAAAAAAATCCTTTCCTCTTTATAATCCATACTAATATTATAAATGCGAAAGTGTGTGTATTGTGTGTCCGTCTTTCACGTCGATAGGGAGAGGCGGATCGACGTGATTGATTTTTGGCATAGGATAGAGATAGTTTATGGACCCGAGAGCGACTTAAGTTACTTTTTATCCCGAAAAAATGCGATTCCCGCGATTTTTAAACCACAACTTACAAACAAAACGATGTAAGTTGGGAAAGCTTTTTTTTTTTTATTCGACCGGAAGGCAAACGAGCAAGTGTTGTTAAATTAACCATAGAGTAAGATAAATATACCAAAAGAAATTAACTAAGTCTTTTGTTTAGGTTAAAAAAACCACAGACCTAATAAAAAAAACCTTTATGTTAGGGATGTTATCTTCGGCGTTTTTAAGGGGAATTTGTTTAGAACTGGCAACTCTTGATGCTAGTTTTGACAATACATACAAATGCCATATGTAGAGGTGAGACGTACTAGGCAAAACGCGGACTGAGTCTTGCGAGTATGTGTCCACAAAAAGACTAGATCCAAAAACTAGGTCCACGAGTGTCTACGAGTACTTAACTCGATTGACTCGTTGCATAAACAAAATTATTCCGTACTAGATTTAGTAGTTCTACGAATATTATCGAACCGAATTCCACGTCACATTTCAGTCTTCACACTTTATTTTTTTAATTGTAACTTATATTTGTAGAATTATGAGTATTGTCCTAGTATGGTCATTACCATGCGTGGTTTATTAAGGATTGGCATTATAGCACTTTCGAAACGCCAGTGTTGCCATGCGTGGCGCGCTTGACAGAGCCTGAGATCTGAAGGGCTACTCCGAAACACAACGTTCGAAGTTCGTGTCGTGCGGTCCCTCTCACACTTATACTATTTAATACGAGAGCGAGAGGGATCGCACGACACGAACTTCGAACGTTGTGTTTCGGAGTTAGCCCTCTGGACGCGGGAAAAGCGATCGTCAATTGTCAGTTTGTAAAAGAAGTTTGGCCCGAGTCGACAATCTCAGGAACTGATACGCGTTTCTTTATTATTAACTAGGCTTTTCCTTAAGATTATTGTGAATCGTTATGATAGTTGCATTTCGAAGATTTCAGTGAATGAGTGTCGTATTGTTTTGGTTTTATCTTGACCACGATTAGTGGACTTTTGTTAGTTCTTCAAAATTGTTTCATTCTCTGCCCGAATCCCACTTGTTATGCCCACATTGATCATGTCAGGGTCAAATCCCGGCTCTCTAAGTCCTATCTTACGACATATTAAATACCGACTAAAAACTTCCCTTCACACTTTATACAGGCTCAGGACTGTAAGCAATTTTTATAGATTTTTCAGTTAAAAAGTGCATAAATGCTTGTTTTCAAGTTAGCGGAACGTTGTCAGCCGCCTTACTCCTAAATACTCGTACGCTAAAAGAATCGCGGGCGGTACGCGTACTCACGCGTCCAAGTCAAAACCTATTCCAGTAAAATACGTCTCACATCTAATGCCATTATTTATTTATTATTTATTTATTCATTCTCAAAAAAAGGTACATAATTTTAATTACATCACTAATTTCGCCAAACTATGATGTTTATTGGCGAATATTGCGCTCACTTTACAACAACCATGTTTCACATCAAATTGGAATTAAACCTTCATAGCAATTATAATGAAACAGGATGTGTCAATAAGCCCATCAAGTTCAATGCGTACGCACATAAAAGCACGCCACTCCTGTCGGAGAACCATTTGAATAAACATCATTAATTCACTTATAAATTGTTATCAGTGTTTAACTTTTTCAATCGGCTATTCATTATAAAGCATTGGATCGGATAAATTCAAGATTTTGAAAAATGTCTCAACGCTTGAATCAGTACGGACAACCTATCGGCGCAGAGATGCTGGTGTGGACGCCACGACCTCAGCCAACGCATGTCACTTTGACGGGGGAGTATTGCCGTCTGGAGCCGCTAAATGCCGCAATCCATGGTGCCATGCTATACCAAGCCTACGCGCTGGACGATGGACGCATGTGGACGTACTTGGTTAACGGCCCTTTTAGCTCTGAGCACGACTTTATGGAATACCTGCGAAGAATCGAAGCCAGCAAGGATCCGCTGCAATTTGCCGTCATCGACAAGAAAAACAACCGACCCGTGGGTACGATGGCCCTGATGCACATCGATCCCACACACGGCGTGATTGAAGTCGGATCTGTAAAATTTTCACCCCTGTTGCAACGCACCCGAATATCGACAGAATGTCACTATCTCTTAATGGAATATGCTTTTGAGACACTGGGTTATCGCCGTTATGAATGGAAAAACGATAGTCTAAACGTGGCGTCACGTCGAGCTGCTCTTCGCTTGGGTTTTCAGTATGAAGGCACTATTCGTCAGGCAAAGATCTATAAGGGCAGGTCGCGCGATACGAATTGGTTATCTCTGTTGGACAGTGAATGGCCTCAAAATAAAGCAACACTGCTTGCATGGCTGGCTACGGACAATTTCGATGCAGAAGGCATCCAGAAACGCTCTTTAGAACAGTGCCGTTCTGAGCAATAAATTGTACTACAATTTTAAAAAAAACAAGTTTACTGTACGTTTTTGTCTCTAATTTTAACTAAGTATACTTCAAAATTTTGTTTTTCCTCATTAACGTCTCTTAAATTATATTGATAAAGCAGATAGTTTAATTTTAAATACCATGTGTAGTGCCTACTATTGTTTTGTCAGAGTTGAAGTTTAAATGAAATGTTAAGAATACTTTTGTTATAATTGTTCGGTTTATAAATCTTTAGCCTTTGGTCTATACCATATAGTACCGTCAACCGGGGTAAAAGGGCACGAATCTGAACTTTAAATGTGATTTTAACTGATTAGTTCTATGAAAAGGTATACAATATTACAATTTTAGAACTTGAGTGTAAGGTACATATCCTAAAATAATGTATTTTATAACCACCAGAAAAGTGGGGCAATAGCGAAAAACCGCTAGTGATGAAACCAAAAAGTTTTTAATAAAAAAAGGAGGTTGCGTGTTTCACTCGTTTGTATAAGTAAGCACCGGGACCGGGTGAGCAATTAAAAAAAATGTACATTTTTGTACTTTTTGGTGAAGAAAATTATCGTGGGGAAACCTGCTCACACCAGTAAAGCAGTTAAATAGTGTGCGTGTGAAGTGTTTTCAATCCGTACTGGCCACGAATGGAAACTATAGCCCAAGCACTACCATTGTGCGAGGAGGCCTGTCTCAGATTTGGGACTTATAATATCAGGCCGATGATGATAATGGTCTGCATGTATGTAATGTATGTAAACTCTAACAAACACAATTGACAAACAATGAGACAAAGGCGAACTTATCCCTTTAAGGGATCTCTACCAGTCAACCTTTGAACGGATGAGAGGAGCATTCAGTCACGGAAAAACAAAAAGTAAGTTTAAAAATTAAAATAGATAGTGGAAGCTACAATACAATGCTTTAAATAATATAATACACATATCTATAAAATAATCCTAACATAAAAATATACTACTGTATACAACACAATCTCTGCATACCAGTGTTTGGTATTTGGTGTGTTGGCTCTGGTGTTTTTGTTGTGATGTAGTGTGTTTTTGTTGTCAATAAATGTTGTGAGTTTGAGTTTGAGTATACCAAAAAAATATGTGCGTGCACTGTGCGTTCCTATTGACCCCATTTGCTTAAAAATATGCTATGCCTTTATAATATTAAGTGGCTGTTTCACCACTCATTGATTAATTTTATTTGACGGATAAATGTGATGCCGTCTCCGTCTATTCGAACAAAATAAACAGAGACAGCATCACATTTATCCGTCAAATAAATTTAATCAATGGATGGTGAAACAGGGGGTAAACCATTAAAAAAATTACCAGGTCTAAAAGCTGCTTATCAAATACAATTTAATTTTTATGACTGATATTGATATTCCTTGGATTTTGGGGAATTCCATTTCAGCTGGCAGCATTTTCATTCTAATTTGACATTTAATATCGTGCTGGCGTGTCCTTGGTCTTGTACGTTGGACGATTGGACGCAAAAAGCTGATTGGACAGAAGCTGTCATGTCACTCACAACAAATACAAGTATGGTTTCACAAAATTGATAAGATAATAATGTCAATCAGCATTTGTAATTCATAGTGAGCATTGCGAAAGGCGCGCAAATATCATAAATAATAATCATTAATTTTACATGTGGTCACTGTTCGACTTTTTAAATCAGGCTACTCATTATCAAGCACGCTGATCAAATTTGTTCGAGATTTTAAAAATGTCACAACAACGCTTGAATAAGTACGGACAACCTATAGGCCCAGAGGTATCGGGGTGGACGCCGCGACCTTGGCCATCACGTATCACTTTTACGGGGGAGTACTGCCGTTTGGAGCCGGTGAATGCTGCAGTTCACGGCGCCAAGTTATATCAAGCCTACGCGCTGGACGATGGACGCCTCTGGACGTACAAGTTCGACGGCACTTTTAGCTCTGAACATGATTTTATGGAGTACGTGCGAAGAATCGAAGTCAGCGAGGATGCACTGCATTTTGTCGTCATCGACAAGAAAAGCAACCAGCCCTTGGGTACAATGGCCCTGATGGGCATCGATCCCAAGAACGGCGTAATTGAAATTGGGTATATTGGATTTTCACCGCTATTGCAGCGCACCCGAATGTCGACAGAATGTCATTACCTCTTAATGATGTATGTGTTTGAGACCCTGGGTTATCGCCGTTATGAGTGGAAGAACGATAGTCTGAACGCGGCGTCACGTCGAGCTGCTCTTCGCTTGGGTTTCCAGTTTGAAGGCACTTTTCGTCAGGATGTGATCTACAAAGGCAGGTCACGTGATACGAATTGGTTCTCCCTGTTGGACAGTGAATGGCCCCGAAATAAAGCAGCAATGCAAGCATGGCTGGCCACAGACAATTTTGATGCAGAAGGTATCCAGAAACGTTCATTGGAACAATGTCGTTCCGAGCAATAACCGCAGTTAATCAAACCACATATAGTAATAGGCACACATGTGTTATCTTCTTTTTAATTTTAACCATGAATAATGTCGACATTGTTATCTGTTTTAATGTTATTCTCCATCTCGAGTATCGTGACTTGCAAAGATATTTGAATTTAATATACCTAACTTACTGTTACCATGTTAAAATCAGAACACATGCTTTCATAAAATTCGAAATTGTTTGATTTTATTTTATTTACATACCCATGTTGAATAGCAATTCAACGGTGCATGTGAAGTTCCCAATCAGCACTGGGCCCGCGTGGGAACTACTGCCCAAGCCCTCTCATTCTGAGAGGAGGCCTGTGCCCTGCGGTGGGACATATATAGGCTGGGATGATGATGGATGATGACCCATGTTGAAGACGGATAAGGGGTCATTCAAGTACATATTACGTAAGCACGGAAGGGGGGTGGGGGGTCTTTGCTTTGCTTATTTTTGATGACGTGGGGGCCGGAGGGGCGTACAGATTGTGCTTACGTCAGAAATATTTATTTATTACTTCTTGTTTTTTTTTTTTAAATAAATATGAAGAAAACTGAATAGATTTAAAAATATATAACAAACAACTAGCTTATGCCCGCGACTTCGTCTGCGAGCACCTAGGTTACCGCGCGGTGGCACTCTCTATCGAAATAAAAAGTATCCTATGTTGATCATTGGGGCTTAAACTATCTCTATACTCTCTATCTCTATCTCTATTCTACTAACAAAAATATGGACTTTTGTTATGGTCTGAAATAAAGTATTTTTATTTTTTTATTTTATTATTATTATTTTTTTTTATACCAAATATCATCAAAATCGGTTCAGCGGTTTCGACGTGAAAGCGTAACAGACAGACAGACAGAGTTACTTTCGCATTTATAATATTAGTATGGATGTTTACGTAAGCATAGGGGGGAGGGGTAGGGTTTTGATGACTTTCGCTGACAAGTGGGAGGAGGGGGTAAAGGATTACTAAAATTCGGCTTACGTAATACTTGAACGACCCCTAATATAGGCCGATGATGATAGTGGTGATCTCTATACAACCATTTTACCTAACCGTTGTCTAGTACAGTATAATTGACTCTAAGCTTAGTTAGAATTGATATTTATTGAAACAAATATTTATTTCTGGACTAGGTCAATAGATACCTATAAATTTTTCCAAGATTTTTTGAAAGTAATACCTTTATTAAAACTCACCTTTTGACAACCCTGCCCATATACACCCTTTAGTATCCCTATTAAAACAGATTCTGTTTCTATAAACCTTGTATTGCGTTTCTATTCACCCCTGCAGTTGTTCCTATTCACCCACGGTGCATTCCTATTGAACCCGTTTGTTCAAAAATATGCTATGCCTTTATAACATTTTACCATTACAAAAAATACCAATGTTAAAAGCTGTTTATCAAATACAATTAAATTTTTATGACTCATGTTCCTTAGATTTTGGGGGAATTCCACTTTTAACTGGCAACATTTTGATTCTAATTTGACATTTAGATATCGTGCTGGCGTGCCCTTGGACGTTGGACGATTGGACGCAAGCAGCTGATTGGACAGAAGATGTCATGTCACTCACAATAAAAACAAGTATTGTTTTATAAGATACATCAATGAGCATTTGTAATTCATAGCGAGCATTAGAAAAAACGTGCAACTAATCGTTATATATAATAAATAATAATCATTAATTTTACATGTGTAGCGCGCGCCATCACTATTTGACTTCTTAAATCGGGCCATTCATTATCAAGCACGCAGATAAAATTTGTTAAAATTTTAATAATGTCGCAACGCTTGAATGAGTACGGACAACCGATAGGCCCAGAGGTGCCGGGGTGGACGCCGCGACCTTGGCCATCACGTATCACTTTTACGGGGGAGTATTGCCGTTTGGAGCCGGTGAATGCTGCAGTTCACGGCGCCAAGTTATATCAAGCCTACGCTCTGGACGATGGACGCATCTGGACGTACATGTTCGACGGCACTTTTGGCTCTGAGGACGACTTTATGGAATACGTGCGAAGAATCGAAGTAAGCGAGGATTCAATACATTTTGTCGTTATCGATAAGAAAAACAACCAGCCCTTGGGTACGATGGCCCTAATGCGTATCGATCCCAAGAACGGCGTAATTGAAGTTGGATATATAGCATTTTCACCGCTATTGCAGCGCACCCGAATGTCGACAGAATGTCACTACCTCTTAATGATGTACGTTTTTGAGACCCTGGGTTATCGCCGTTATGAGTGGAAGAACGATAATCTGAACGCGGCGTCACGTCGAGCTGCTCTTCGCTTGGGTTTTCAATACGAAGGCACTTTTCGCCAGGACGTGATCTACAAAGGCAGGTCACGTGATACGAATTGGTTCTCTCTGTTGGACAGTGAATGGCCCCGAAATAAAGCAGCAATGCAAGCATGGCTGGCCACAGACAATTTTGATGCAGAAGGTATCCAAAAACGTTCTTTGGAACAATGTCGTTCCGAGCAATAATTGCAGTTAGTCAAACCACATACAGTGCACACATGTGCTCTATTAATTTATTTTTAATTTTAACCATGAATAATGTCGACATTGTTATCTGTTTTAATGTTATTCTCCATCTCGAGTATCGTGACTTGCATTAGATATTTGAATTTAATGAAATACCTAACTTACTGTTGCCATGTTAGAATCAGAACAAATGCTTTAATAAAATTCGAAATTGTTTGATTTTATTTTATTTACACACCCATGTTGAACAGCAATTCAACGGTGTGTGTGAAGTTCCCAATCAGCACTGGGCCCGCGTGGGAACTACTGCCCAAGCCCTCTCATTCTGAGAGGAGGCCTGTGCCCTGCAGTGGGACATATATAGGCTGGGATGATGATGGATGATGACCCATGTTGAAGACGGATAAGGGGTCATTCAAGTACATATTATGTAAGCACGGAAGGGGGGTGGGGGTCTTTGCTTTGCTTATTTTTGATGACGTGGGGGCTGGAGGGGCGTACAGATTGTGCTTACGTCAGAAATATTTATTTATTACTTCTTGTTTTTTTTTAAATAAATATGAAGAAAACTGAATAGCTTAAAAAATATATACCAATGTTTACGTAAGCATAGGGGGGAGGGGTAGGGTTTTGATGACTTTCGCTGACAAGGGGGAGGAGGGGGTTAAGGATTACTAAAATTCTGCTTACGTAATACTTGAATGACCCCTAATATAGGCCGATGATGATAATGGTGATGGTGATCTCTATACAACCATTTTATCGAACCATTGTCTAGTACAGTATAATTGACTCTAAGCTTAGTTAGAATTGATATTTATTGAAACAAATATTTATTTCTGGAAATTCTGGACTAGGTCAATAGATATAAATTTTTCCAAGATTTTTTTTTACATAATATGCCACTAATCTGCATACCAAAGTAATACCTTTATTAAAACTTACCTTTTGACAACCCTGCCCTTATACACCCTTTAGTATCCCTATTAAAATAGATTGCGTTTCTATAAACCTTGTATTGCGTTTCTATTCACCCCTGCAGTTGTTCCTATTCACATACAGTGCATTCCTATTGAACCCGTTTGTTCAAAAATATGCTATGCCTTTATAACATTTTACCATTACAAAAAATACCAATGTTAAAAGCTGGTTATCAAATACAATTAAATTTTTATGACTCATGTTCCTTAGATTTTGGGGGAATTCCACTTTTAACTGGCAACATTTTGATTCTAATTTGACATTTAGATATCGTGCTGGCGTGCCCTTGGACGTTGGACGATTGGACGCAAGCAGCTGATTGGACAGAAGATGTCATGTCACTCACAATAAAATCAAGTATTGTTTTATAAGAAACATCAATGAGCATTTGTAATTCATAGCGAGCATTAGAAAAAACGTGCAACTAATCGTTATATATCATAAATAATAAACATTAATTTTACATGTGTAGCGCGCGCCATCACTATTTGACTTCTTAAATCGGGCCATTCATTATCAAGCACGCAGATAAAATTTGTTCAAATTTTAATAATGTCGCAACGCTTGAATGAGTACGGACAACCTATAGGCCCAGAGGTGCCGGGGTGGACGCCGCGACCTTGGCCATCACGTATCACTTTTACGGGGGAGTATTGCCGTTTGGAGCCGGTGAATGCTGCAGTTCACGGCGCCAAGTTATATCAAGCCTACGCGCTGGACGATGGACGCATCTGGACGTACATGTTCGACGGCACTTTCGGCTCTGAGGACGACTTTTTGGAGTACGTGCGAAGAATCGAAGTAAGCGAGGATTCAATACATTTTGTCGTTATCGATAAGAAAAACAACCAGCCCTTGGGTACGATGGCCCTAATGCGTGTCGATCCCAAGAACGGCGTAATTGAAGTTGGATATATAGCATTTTCACCGCTATTGCAGCGCACCCGAATGTCGACAGAATGTCACTACCTCTTAATGATGTATGTGTTTGAGACCCTGGGTTACCGCCGTTATGAGTGGAAGAACGATAATCTGAACGCGGCGTCACGTCGAGCTGCTCTTCGCTTGGGTTTTCAGTTTGAAGGCACTTTTCGCCAGGCTGTGATCTACAAAGGCAGGTCACGTGATACGAATTGGCTCTCTCTGTTGGACAGTGAATGGCCCCGAAATAAAGCAGCAATGCAAGCATGGCTGGCCACAGACAATTTTGATGCAGAAGGTATCCAAAAACGTTCATTGGAACAATGTCGTTCCGAGCAATAATCGCTGTTCATCAAATCACATGTACCTAGTTAGTAGGTATGTACGTGTGGAATCTGTTATCTTCTTTCTAATTTTAACCATGAATAATGTTGACATTGTTATCTGTTTTAATGTTATTCTCTATCTCGAGTATTGTGACTTGAATATATACCTATTTGAATTCAATATACCTAACTTACTGTTACTATGTGAAAATCAGAACAAAACAATCAGAACAATAAATAAAATTCGAAGTTGTTTGATTTTATTTTATTTTATTTACAACGCCCATGATGAAGCCGTACATTGATCGCGCCCGTTTTAAGTGCAGTTAAGATACAGGAACAAAAAAAGCCCCATTCAAATCTGTCCACCCGTTTAAGAGTTACGGTGCCACAGACAGACACACATAGCGGTCAAACTTATAACACCCCTCTTTTTGCGTCGGGGGTTAAAAATAATTGGCCTCGTAAAATAAGAATGGATAATAATAAAATTCTCATCTATGGGATGGCTTTATAATTTGACAAGTTGAGGTTTTCGGGGAGTTCCCAATTTTTAATCAATCATGCCAACTTAATAAATTCCTGTCTTAGTCTTAGTCTGTGTGGAACGATACCTACATTTAATTTTTCGAGGACTAAAAAATTATATTAAGAAAGAAATAAGTAAAACAAAGAGAGATTTATTTTGGTTCCATAAGCACCCACCACCACACCACCTTACAGCAATATAATAATGCTCGCCAGTTCTGTTAGCTTGAACTAATGCTTGAACTCGGCTTACCGTGTGTCTAGCTATACTCTAGAAAGACACCAATATCACACTCGAAATATTGGCACCCTCGCTATGCTCGGGTGCCAAGTTATCTCGTCTGATATTGGTTCTTTTCCTCCCTCGTTGAACAATCTACTATTTCTGAATGCGAGGTGAGGAAAAAATATTTTCGGGGTTTGAATTGAAATGGACCTCTAATTATTACACTCTATAGTGCACGTCACAGAGTACCTTTTGATTTTTATTTTACTGTTGAATTGCATTGCTCCGCCTCGCGCCTGCATCTGCATGCACATGAATTATGTTAGAGTGAGATAAAAATATACTACCCGTTGCTCACTCCAACCCGTCCGTCCGTCCGTCCGTTTTCCTTTGTTTTGTTTGTGCCATCGTTCATCGTACCAACCATCACACGACAAACACAAACCATACTTGATGCTCATCACCGCCATCCATAATTTTATTTTTGGCTGTCAAAGTACACTACACAAAATGTCTGTTATTTTTGTTGACAAGTGAGTATTTTACTTGATAGTTATCTAGGTTAAGTAAGTAAACCTTCAATTCAAGCCTTGTTATTTTTTATAAGCAGAAATGTGATGTGAAGATTGGTATAAAATATAATTTTATTAGAGTAGGATCGAAGCAAGGTAGTTTTTATGATTTTGTGCTACGCTAGAGCCTGATACCAGAACTATTGTAAGTATGGAACGAAATGATAAATACGATATTTGAATGTTTAATGTTTGACCAATAATTTACAGAAAGTAAATTCCACTATACTATAAGCTAGGTTACGTAGCTAATAATATAAATATTTTGAACATTGTTCAGTTAGGTACTAACTACCTAACCTAAAACAATTGTTATCCAAAAACAAACATTTAGTCGAACACTCCAGCAAGAAAACTTAGAATATATTCCTTATTATAGAATTCAGCAAAGGGGTAGAGAATCAGATCCAGTTTTCTAACAACCTTTACATATTTCAGGGCACAATGAAAATAATGCCTGGCTTGGCTGATGCTTGGATCTAAATAAAAATCTACAAAATGACAGAAGAAGGTAAATTTTCATTATTTATTTATATGCTCCATGAATTCTTAAATTTGTATTTGCACATCTGCCCCGGACGGGAATCGAACCCACAACTTCAAGCTTCACAGTCAGGTTCTCTGACCAATTGGCCATCCATCGTCTAAAAATATGCATTGTGATTTAGAGTCTAGCCATGTGTTTTGAGTATTATTGTAATCCTACTTATATTATTGCATAGAATGACACAGTAAATTGTTGTGTTGCGAAAAACAGATGACTGCAATTTTATACCTTGCAAATATTCTTTATTCAACACCATAAAACTTTAAGTACAGTGAGTTAACAAATAGGATAAAAAGTTGGGCCTATTATCTAATAGGTGGTATTATCGCTTAAAAGTGTTCTCTTACATTCACAACCACACATTGCTATAACATGAGCAGTAGCAACGTTTTTCTACTTTGTAGCATAAACTGGCTATGAACAGAGTACCGGATTGTCTGCTTCTTGGCACTGAACATGTTAAAGAATTTTAGCTTAACTTGCAAATATTTTCAAGTACACTGTTTTGACAATTCATTTTGGTACCATTTAATTACAGTTCCACCTAGTAATCAGTTATTTAGTTTCGATGTGCTTACTACATACAGTCATACATATAAACATCACACCTGTATTCCGAAATGGGGGCGGCAGAGCACATGAAACGTTACTGCTTCGGAGCCACTTTTAGCAATTTTAGGTTCTAAGTTTATGTGCTTTCTGTGGTTAAAATTCATTCAGTATACATTTTTGTTGTATACCTTCCGCCGCCTATCTTTGCCTAAAAATATTTATTATGCCTTATGGTCAGATAGAAACATGCGTCACACGACGTGGCGTGGCGTTTTAATACTGTTTCTACCTTTAGGGTTACTCACCACAATCAGTTAAATGTATAAAACATTATTGTTTAGATGATGTATTGGACCCCTCTTGGATGTGCTTGGAGGGGGACTTTGAGGATCAAGTGCAGAGCCTGTTCAGCTACGTGAGACTTTCCAGAGATGAGGTGGAGGGGCTGCACTTTCTGTTCCGAGACGTGGAGGACACACTAAGGACAAAATGGCCAGGTACGGTGCATACAACTATAAATCCTCTATATTTGTTTATGTAGGTATATTATTATGGTGGAACTCACTGAATTGTTTTTTTAAATCAATTTGCATGTTGATTTGTTGACTGAATACGGGTTCAAAACTTGTAGTAATTAAGATTTGTACTGATTTATGTATTCTAAGCAAATAAATCACTCTTTCTTTCTTTATTTACCACTGCTGGGCACGCACAGGGTTTGGTCTCAGTAATAATTAATAACAGCCATCACTGACACTTTTTTCCAACTTAAAAATAATTGATAATTTATTTTTACAGCTTACATTTATATTTATGAAAATTTATAGCATTACAGTTCATATATATATACAGCAATATGTGCTGTCAATTTAAACCATGTTTTTTTTTTTTTTTTTTTTATTTTTTTTTTTTAATAGTATTAGATCATGCGATCGGCTTTAAGCCATAAGCAGATTTTTTGATTGCGGAAATGGACTTGCGAAGACTGTTCCTCCATTGAGGATATCCGCCTCTATATAATTGCTAAGTTAGCATGCGGTACGATCCCATAAGTGCTGGCGTTTGAGCCTCCTTGTCTGCAGTGGTTTGCTAAGATCTGTTGCTAAGATGTTAATATGTTCCTCAATTCGATTTTTGTAGGTGATTGTTCTCTGCGTAACTTCTTCTTGGACAGTGTTGATTCTCAGATATTCATGCAGTTCAGTCATCCTGGTGAACCATGGGGCGTTTGTAATGGTTTTCAGTACTTTGTTTTGAAAACGTTGGAGAATTTCTATGTTAGAGTTTTTGGCTGAACCCCATAGTTCTATTCCATATGTCCAGACAGGTTTTAAAACAGCTTTATATATGAGCAATTTGTTGCATAGTGATAGTTGGGACTGTCTGCTGAGCAGCCAATTGAGCTGTCTAAAGCGATGATTCAGTTCATCTCTTTTCTTCATTATGTGAGTCCTCCATATTTGTTTTCGGTCGAGATGTATGCCAAGGTATTTTGCCGAGTCACTATGGGGCAGTATGTCATCTCCAAGCTTTACAGGTGCACAATCTTCTCTGCGCAAAGAAAATGTCACATGAGTTGATTTACTGGAGCTTGCTTTGATGCGCCATCTTCTCATCCAGTCATATACTTTGTTTAGGTGTTGTTGTAAGACTTCTGAGGCCTTGTTGGGGTCCTTATTACTGTGCAACGCTGCTGTATCATCAGCAAATGTCGCAGTGAGTACGCCATTTGTCGATGGCAGGTCGGAAGTGAACAATAAATACAGCGCTGGTCCCAAAACCGATCCCTGGGGAACTCCAGCCTCCACATCATAAAACTTTGAGCGTGCATCGTTAATTTTAACTCTAAAAATTCTTTGTTCTAGGTAGGATTTTAGAAGCATGTATATGTTATGTGGTAATTTTTCTTTTGCTTTGAATAGTAGGCCCGGATGCCAGACTTTATCAAATGCCTGTTGAACGTCGAGGAAGACGGCAGAGCAATATTCCTTACTTTCCAATGACTCCCTGATTTTATTGGCAACTCTATGCACCTGCTCAATGGTAGAGTGTCCACTTCTAAATCCAAACTGGTGGTGAGGTATTATATTATTGGAGTAGAGAAATCCATTTATTCTTCGTAAGGCAATTTTTTCAAAGACTTTTGAAATTACGGGCAGAAGGCTGATCGGTCTGTATGATGATGTTAGATGTGGAGGTTTTCCAGGTTTTAATATCATTAGTATTTCTGATACTTTCCAAACGCTTGGATAGTAAGATGTTCTTAAAATCCCATTAAAGAGCTGAGTGAGAAATACTATTGCTTTTTTGGGAAGTTGTTGTAAAATCTCTGCTGTAATCAAACAAAACCCAGGAGTTTTCCTTGACTTCAGTTCCATGATTACTCTGCGTACTTCTCGAGGAGAGCAACTTTGCAATGGTGGGCTGAGCTGGAGATCTGCCTTGAGGAAATCCAGAATGTGCCTCTCCGCCGCTTCCTCTCCTTTATTTGGGGTAAAAACATCACTCAGGAATCCGCCAAAAGCATCTGCTCGTTCCGAATCTGTTCTAGCCCAAGCGCCGTTTGTCAGTTTTAGCGGGTGTTGTGCTACTGTTGGGGCTGTTTTGCTAGTCTTGACAGCATTCCAGAGAGAGTAATCCCTTTTTGCTGATGCAGATAAGTTTTCAAGCTTATATCTCAGAGTGTCATCCTCTATTTCTTTGAGATAGCGTTTAAGTTCTTGAGCTGCTTTATTAAGAGCTTTTTTGTCTGAGGGATGTCTGCTGTTATGCCATTTCCTTCTGAGTCTTCTTTTTTCCCTGATTCTGTTCTTTATTTCCCATGGTATGTTCTTAGAACCAGTTCTCGCTTCATTCTCTGGGGTAGCCAGCCATGCTGCTGTTTGAATGAGATTCGTAATGCTGAATGCTGCTTCGTCTATGTCATCGTTGGTTTTTAGTGGAATTTTAAGTGAGATTTTGGTGTCAATGTGCTGTCTGAAAGCGTTCCAATCGGTTAATTTGTTGCACAGCATTTCTTTTGTAGGACCTTGAATAATAGTGGTGCTTACGGTGCTTATTATGGGAGTATGATCTGAATCACCATCCAGGCAGCTATCTACACTGAGATAAAGACCCGAAAGCCCTTTATACACAAGAAAATCTAGAAGATCTGGTAGCTTTTTTGGGTCGCTGGGCCAGTACGTAGGTTCACCAGTACTTAGAATGTGCAGTTTGTTTTTTTGAATACTGAGATTAAGTTCCCTACCTCTAGGAAGAGTGAGGCGTGAGCCCCATTGTACGTTTTTTGCGTTCCAGTCTCCTCCACAAATATAACGACAGCCAAGTGACTTAAAGTAGTCCGTAAAGTGATCTTCTTTTATAGTGTGCTTAGGTGGACAGTAAACTGCTGACAATGTTAATGAGCCTTCATTATCAGTAACCATGACTGTGGTAGCCTGAATATGTGGTGTTTGGTATTGAGGTAGAGAAGTATGTTTGATTTTCTTTTTAATTATTACTGCTGTACCGGCATGAGCTGTTCCGTCAGGATGAGGGGTGATATATGTACAATAATTGCTAAGCGAAAAATTGTGGTTCGGAGTTAGATGAGCCTCAGACACTAGGAGTACATCAATTTGGTGTATTTTCAATAGTGTGTCTACTTCACGCTTGTGCTTTATAAGTCCGTTAACGTTCCATGCGGCTATTATAAGGTTAGCCATTAATTAGACGAGGCTAGTTTGTGAATAACTGTTGTGAGAAGATTCATCAATGTTGATATCTGTTCTATGAGTCTATCCAGCTTTTCAGCTTGTTTTGTGAGTATATTCTCAAATACTGTTTCTATGGTATTATACTGTTGATGATGGCTTCCAGCAGCTGCAGCTCTTGCATAAGTTTTGTAGGTAGGGTATTCAGTATGTTTATTTCCTGTGTGTTCTCCATGTTTTTTGTTTTCATTTTCGTCTCTATGCGTATTGTATTGTGGTGGTTCTTTATCATAGGCTAAATTATCAGGTTTGTCCTTATTGTATGGTGGCTTGGATCCTTGTGGTTTCTTGGTGTTCCCTCTGTTAGCAGAGCCTTTCCTGGCATTTATCTCAACAAAAACCTTACATCCTTTGTAGTTTGCTGGATGGGCGCCATGGCAAAGGCAACACTTAGCTGGAGTATTTCTGTCCTTTTTTGTGCAGTCTGATGTGTTATGATTTCCTGCACATTTCACACAACGGTATGGCATAAAGCAGTAGTTTCTTGTATGACCATACTGCTGACATCTTTTACACTGAGGGACTGTATCCCTTTTTATGGGGTCTTCAATGGTCACCCGAGTGTTAAAAATGTAAGAAATCTTTTTAACCTCGGAGTTGTTCGGGTGTGGTTCCAAATTAACGAAAAAGGTTGATGTTGGGATTTTGTCTGGGCCATATCGGGCATATACTATTTCACCTTTGACAGTGTTGCCTGTCTCCTCTATTACTTCTTTTATTGCAGAGATAGGTGTAGTGTGATGTAGGTTTTTGATCACAATGCGGTACGGCCGTGAGCCATTTCCGTTGAATGTGTTCCCAAGTAGATTGTTAGCTCTTACTATTTCTCGTAGTCTCTGGTATGAGTCCATTGAATCGCAATTGATCTGAAGTTTGTTAGGAGTTATTATTTTCATGGTGAATTCGTGTATTTGTAGTTCTGTTTGAATTAAGCTTGAGAGTTTATTAATATCTTGTATGCCATACAGGTACAGCAGTGGTGGGTTCTTATTTTTAGGTTCTTTTTGGATATCTTCAGTTTGATCAATTGGCAAACCACTGAATCTGTTGGACATTGCAGCGTTCTTGCTAGAAGGTGACTCTGAGAGTTTCTTCCGTTTGACAGCTCTTGGATCTGTCTGCCACTGTGGAGGGCAGGATGTTGCTTGAGGTGAGGCATAGGGTGGGATATCTGCAGTGTTGTCAGTAAATGGCACTGAATCTGGCTGAGGTGATTGTTTCGCTTTAACAAATAAGCTGGGATGAAAGACTTGTTGCACCATGGTTTTGGATGCTTCTTTGTCTGGTTTGGTGGTACTGGAGGTCATTTGGTTGGAGGTCTCATGTCCCTCCGATTGGTTAGTTTTTGGGGTAACCATTGTTTGCTAAGTGGCAACACCACTACTGTCAGATGACATTGTAAACAACAGTTTTTTTTTTTTTTTTTTTTGAGGGTACTTTTATTTTTGTTTGTCACTGGTTTGTGTCACTCGCGTATTTTATTGCACTGATTTTCGCACTTTTCTTGAGTTTCGCATTGAGATAACACTCGTACTCTGAACTAAGATGGTAAAGTTCACTATGGTTATGAAATTATTTTGTATTATATAGTTAAACACTTAATAGAACATTAATATCTTAAGAGGGCACAGTTATCCGCTCTTGACAGTTGACAGTTTTTTTGTTATTTAAACCATGTAGATATGATTTATTCACCCAAACGCAAAGCTTAAAGAGTTTGGTACCTAATAATAATAATAAAGCCTCATTTATTGACGACCAGATGGCCTAGTGGTTAGAGAACCTGACTACGAAGCTTGAGGTCCCGGGTTCGATTCCCGTGTCGGGGCAGATATTTGTATGAAAAATACGAATGTTTGTTCTCGGGTCTTGGGTGTTTAATATGTATTTAAGATTTAAGTATGTATCTATCTATATAATTATGTTTATCCGTTGCTCAGTACCCATAACACAAGCTTTGCTAAGCTTACTTTGGGACTAGGTCAATTGGTGTGAATTGTCCCGTGATATTTATTTATTTATTTATTTATTTCCTTTACAACCATAATTCAGAGAATAATAATTTAACAATGATTTCATATTATTCTGATACCAATTTTAAAATTATTTCCCATCATGTGACCTGTATGCTTGTTTGCCCCTTCTATACTAATATATTAAATGCGAAAGTGTTTGTCCGTCTTTCACACCGTAACTGAGCGAACGGATCGACTTGATTTTTGGCATAGAGATAGTTTACGTGTCCGAGAGTGACAGGCTACTTTTTATCCCGTAAGAATGCACAGTTCCCGAGGGAACAGCGCGCGATAACCGAATACCACGCGGGCGGAGCCGCGGGAAAAAGCTAGTCTTATATTAAGTTTTGTCATAAATACTAACCAATAACTCTCACCTTGTATATAGTACATTTTAACGGGCACTAAATCCGTTAAAATGCCCTTTCGTGCATTACCCCATTAAACAGCAGCAATGGAGACATTTTGCACCCAATACGACCCAGATCCAACGGGTACCAGATCCTGAATACCATCAATGAAATACTTTACATTTATGTGCTGGTTTCTGCATAATACAAATGTTTTGGATTTTTCCCAAATAATTTTAGCAGGTTGATAGTTATATCAAAATTTAAATATTATGTTTCAGGATGTGAGGTCATACCATTTGGCTCCATCGTCACGGGGATGGGAATCAGAACCAGCGATGTAGACTGCTACGTTCACATACCACCCTGGTACAAAAAGCCCGGCGACAAGATGGTGAACACAGCCAGGAACATTCTGCGTAGACGGTCCCACATCTTTGCACAACTATTTGCCATTGCAACAGCAAAGGTTCCCATAGTCAAGTTCTACCATGTTCCAACGAGGAGGAACTGCGATTTGAGTTTCAAAAGCCCAAACGGAGTCAGGAATAGTAAATTAATATGCTACTTGTTGCATCTGGATAAGAGGGCTCAAGACCTGGCTATATTAGTCAAGTATTGGTCTAAGGTGCACCATTTAACGGGGACCAATCTGATGCCAAACTATGCCTTGACTCTACTGGTCATCTTTTATCTACAGCACATAGATATTTTGCCGTCAGTGCTGGCGTTGCAAGAAATCCCGCCCCATCATCCAGTAGATGGTTGGAACACTGCTTTTGAAGAGTGTCACCACTCAAATGACAATTATTCATCTTTTCATGATGTCGTAGGAGGATTCTTCTCATTTTATAGCACATTTAGATTTGATGAGAACATAATATCTCCATTTCTGGGTTATCCTATAGTGCGGGAAAGCTTTAAGAAGTTGACGGATGTTCCGGATGCGTTTCAGTTGTACAAAGACAATTTGAGCAACAAGTTGTGTATGCCACTCAAATTGGACACGGCCATGTGCGTGCAGGACCCATTCGACCACAGCAGAAACTGTACCGTTGGTGTGTTCCCCAAACTAGCTCAAAAAATGTGTGAATTCTTTCGATTAGGCGCAAAAGCGTATGAGAAAGAGACAAATGAAAATTTCCTTAAAGTATTGCTCTCGGCTCAGCCTCAGACGGTGCCTGTGGCGGTTGGCAAAAAGCCCAGGATTCAAAACAAAGTGGTCAAACCCCGCAGGCCCGACCAAAACTTCAAGAATATGAAAAAGAATCTGCAAAATAACTTACATGCAATGTTTGCTCACATAAACAGCAGGCATAGAGGAAAGAGATAGTTGTTGATTTAATTTTAATAGAAATCAATGTGATTTTACAATTACGACTGTCGATTTTGATGATGTGATAACACTTCAAGTTGGTTGTTTATAAAAATAGCCAGCATAGTTATAAGGAACCTGATTTCATTCTTATTTTACGTGTACACAAATTGTATTCTTTTTTTTCAAGTGATTGTTCATCGAAATAATTAAAACAAAGAAACACTCGTTACAATTTTACTTCTTTATTATGTTTTAAGAATATCAGCAACAGCTGTTTAATTAAAATTTATTACGAATGTCGTATTACAATAATGATTAAATTAGATTGAAAATATACTATTTTACACGCTTTTATTCAGTTTCACCTGTCCCGTTGTCTGTCTGTCTGATCAGAACAGTGCTAACATAGTAGTTTTGACAATGAAAATTATACCTTACGCAAAATGCTAGGCTACAAGGTATTGCAGTTATCACCGACGCTTTGTGTTATTCCAAATGTGCAGCTGTCTACATACATATTTATAAAATCCATCCAGCCGTTTTAGCGTGTAGCCTAGTGTTGCAGATGTTTATGGGCGGTGGTGATCTCTTACCACCAGGAGACCCACTTGCTCGTTTTCCTTCTACTCGAATAAAGAAAAATAGTAAAAAAAAGGAGTAACACTTTATGTATATGTACACACATATACTCACAAACTTTCGCATTTATAATATCACTAGCTTTTCCCCGCGGCTCCGGCCGCGTGGTATTCGGTTATCGCGGGCTGTTCTGTCGGGAACTGTGCATTTTTTTCGGGATAAAAAATAGCCTATCTCACTCTCGGGCCCATAAACTATTTCTATGCCAAAAATCACGTTGATCCGTCGCTCCGTTACGGCGTGAAAGACGAACAAAGACACAAACATACAAACACACACTGAAACGGCTCTAACGATTTGGAATTTGCGATTTGGGAAAAGTGGGAATGTTCGTGGACGAACAATCGATCTAAAATCGATGATTTTAGCTTGGTCAAACAGCTTTTTACCAGACTGCCCAAAGGAGGGTTACGTTTTTCAATGACTTGTTTAAGCACCTTTTTTATTGACTGTATATTTTGATTACGTTCGATTTTTTTCACTACTTCGGGGGGAACCGATTTGGGGATATTAATTTCAGCTTGATACCTTCATGCGTTCCTTCCTTAGAAAAAGTGCCCTGACGACAGACTGAGAACAAGTTGAGCCTATAAGGGTTCCTAGTTTCCTTTTGAGGCAGCTTAGCTTAGGTACCCTAAAACTGATAAGAAATAATACAACTCTGCAATTCAACTCTTTATTGAACTCATAATATAGTAAGCAGTACAGATAATAAGAGTAGGTACAAAAGTTGAACCATTTAATTCCTGACTCACCACAGAACGTTCTCATAATAAGAAAACAACAAATAATTTACCTATTCAGGCAATGCGGTGCCACTATGACTCTAATAAAGGTTCCACAATGGATCATGATTCTGTTGGTTCGATAGTAGTCGAATAGATTGAATCATGAGCCAGGGTGGAACCTTTTAATAATCAATTTCACTATGATTTACTTGACAAAAGTATAAGATGTCAACATAACATTAGTAGCACAAAGGTTCCACCCTGGGTCATGATTCAATTTGTTCGACTGTAGAGTCAAGGGCAAACATGTATTTAGTACCTTGTCACTTTAACCACTGCGACAGTTCATATATGGCAATTCAAATATGACGTACCATTACCTTACTGTACCATTTTTTATGCAAATAAAGATGATTATGATTATGATTATGACGAAAATAGACAAGGTACTACAGTGTATACATAAATATGTATGTATTGCCCTCGACTTGTACATAAAGAATTTTTTCTTAGGTAAGCGATAGGCGGCCTTATCGCTTCAGAGGGACCATCTCCAACTACGAGCAAAGATCGATTCGTGACTTTTAAGAATAATAAAAATAAAAGTTCAATAATCGTCACATAGCATGCCATTTATTACGACAAATTCAACATAATTTAACATAAGTACCTAATATTGTTCTAATTAGGAACGAAATTAAAATACAGTACAGTACCTACATCTTAGGTAACTTTGTGTCATGATTTCGAAGGGGAAAAACAAGTTTCTCCATTTATCTAATAAGTTGGCCCAATTAGTATAAATATACAGGGTTATATTTAGGACGTAATACAAAATTAGTATTTCGTGCTCAGTTCTTGCTGGGTAAATATAATGCATTTTTTTTTCAACTGGATGACAAACGAGCAAATGGGTCTCCTGATGGTAAGAGATCACCACCGCCCATAAACATCTGCAACACCAGGGGTATTGCAGATGCGTTGCCAACCTAGAGGCCTAAGATGGAATACCTCAAGTGCCAGTAATTTCACCGGCTATCTTACTCTCCACGCCGAAACACAACAGTGCGAGCACTGCAGCTTCACGGAAGGATTAGCGAGCAAGATGGTGGTAGCAATCCGGGCGGACTTTGCACAAGGTCCTACTACCAGTATTAACTCTTTTGTTGAAATTAGTCTGATGAAATTTCCAGTTGCCATACATTATTCATGATTTCGTATTTTAATAATGTATAGAAACCTTTTTTTCAGACTTATTTCAACAAAAGAGTAATTACACTATATTACCCAGCATTAACTGAGCATGTAAGACAAATTTTGTATTACGTCCTAAATTTCATCCCGTAGAGTATTTATTTTTTAATAGACAAACTAAACGATGGTCAATGGTTGAACGAGAGCTTATCCTTGATCAGCCAGAACGCGTCTATCACCTGGCCTTTCAGGTCCACGGACACCTGTGACAGAAAAAAATAAATGAGAAATTTCAATGATCCTTAGGCTCCATTTCTACCTTTCTAGAGATGTGCGATGATGCGTTGCAAGTATAAATGAAATTTTTGGTGTACAGTCGCCATCAGATATTTCGGAGCGGCCGATGTCAAAAATATCGGAACATGCACTAATGGTTACAATCTTTCTCGGCCCTTATAATACCTACCGACATGCAAATAGAAGCACGAAAAACAGGGTCGGTATTTTCATGTCGGTATTATCTGGGCCGAGAAAGAGTGTCACCCCACTCTATTATTATAGGTATTACGAGTAGAGTTCATGTTTCGATATATTTGATCACTTTGGCTGGTCCGAAATATCCGACGCCGACTGTACAACCAAATGGCACCCAACGTCAAACATAGCGATGGTGTAAGACTATTGTATGACTCGCCTGTTCCATGTAAATGTGCGTGTGATTGTGCGCCAAGAAGCGCGTGTAGCCGTAATCCTGCGAGCGCACCGCAGACCACTTGTAAGGGTTATCTGAAAACAAAGTGGCAGCGTTTTACTCTTTACAAAGCGCAGGTTAGGTTTCATGTTTATGCTTAAATCTTAATTGTCCAGGCCACTCGGTTGTAGAACTCCCTGCCGATATGCTTCTGTGCCTCCTGTGATAAGTGAAAAACTTTTGAACTTGTAAGTGCAAAAGTTTTTTTTCGGTGCTGGCTGTTTATGATACCCCCTCAAGACATTGCCCTAAGCAATTGCTTATGGGCTAATTTACTTTTTATTAGATATATTTTAGATTTACTTATGGGCTAATCCGGCACTGGTCAAAGGCATGACTCACCCGGGACGCGAAGTTGGCTAAGGCCAGCCCTGTCTGTGATGATATAAGGTGTTGTATGTACAGTCAGCAGCAAAAATATACATACGTTTGAGGTACCAAAAATATGCATACAGGACTTTATTGCCTGAGCATTAAGGCTGCTTGCCCACTGCGACTTTTTGTAGCGATGCTGTCGACCATTTACAAAACGCGCGTCAGCATCGCTACAAAAAAGTCGCCGTGAGCGAGGGCCCTAAGGTCGTAGACCGGGTCACTGTGAGCACCATAGAGGCAATGTTGTTTGTTTAGCATCCCGGCTTTCTGCCCGGGAATGAGTGGCGTTTCAGACGCCACACCTAGGGGGAGTCCGGGAGACTTGGACCCCATTTTACTCTTATGCCGCTAAAGTTGTAACCGTAAGTGGCAGTAACCCGATTTTTGGTATGTAGACGTCATGGCTAAATAGATATCGCTAGGTGTTATTGAAATGCTAATAAAAAAATAATTACAATTTTGGCATTTTTTTTTATAAAATTTGGAATATGGCTCAAGTCTCCCCAACCCATGGGAGAGTTGATCAGGAGATGCGGGAGATTTGACCATATATTTATTTATTAGATAAAATAGCGAAAAACATTATTATTTAATTAAAAATATTTATTCTAAAAAAAGAACTCTGATGTGTTTAAAGTGTGACTCAATTAGATTACATTTTTGATTATAATCTACTACTACAATGTTAAACATAAATTAACTCAATCTAATACCTTTAAACGAGCAATTCTTTTATATATATTATCAGAAACTCTGAAATGGCTCCAACAATTTCGACGAAATTTGGTATGTAAGGGTTTTTGGAGATAAAAAATCGATCCAGCTTGGTATTATTTCTGAAAAAAACGCTTGGTACCGAGTTTTAGCTCGAGCGGAGCTCGGTCACCCAGATACTGAACTTATTAAAAAATCTTATAAGAGATAAATGGTTAATATAATGGATACCAAAATCACATAAATTCGAAGCAATAAATTTAAACGCTGTGTGGAGGAATAAACCATATGGTCATGTCTCTCTGCTACTACCACTACTACATTGATCAAGTCTCCCGCACCCCCCTTTCCTTCAGTTAAGTGATTATTTCTCTAAATTCTTACATCGAATGTTTAAAACGCTCATTGTCGGTAAAACTATAATAACTAGTCAATATGATAAGATAAAATAACAGCACTCGCTCATTACTGCATTTGAATAGCGTAAAATTACAAAAATATTTTTTTTTTCACTTTTTGGTAACGGAAACATGTATACTCCGTTTACTACTAAACCGCACTAATGGCGGCTAATATGGCGGCGCTACTAGTTGAGTCTTGTGTATGAGTACAACACGAGCTATCAGTGGTGCCGGTGGCGCGAATTTTGAATTAGATTATTAGATATTCGAAATGGTTCAAGTCTCCTACCTGGACAAGTCTCCCGGACTCCCCCTACATATTTTTTGTACTTTGGCTGTATTCATATTTTTGTTGCTGATTATACACCGGGGTGGTACTTACGATAGAATCGGTCGCGGCCCTCCTGGCAGCCGGCGGAGCCCGTCACGATGTGCACCGTGGCCCTGCGACAAGATAGACATGTAAAAAAAATATTGTATTGTATTGTATTGTAAAACTCTTTATTGTACATAAAAACACATGATAATAACAGAACACAGGATAATAAGATGTACAAAGGCGAACTTATCCCTTAAAGGGATTTCTTCCAGTTAACCTTTGAACGTTTGACAGGATATCAGACATAAGAGTAGACACTACAAGTACAATGAAAAGGTCAAAGAACACAAATTTAAATTAACTCAAAAATTCATTATAAATACACATAAATATATAGGTACACACTAATACATAATAATAAAGTCAATAAACTAATACATATCAACACAAATGAACTACATGCAAAGTTCATAATATACATATACACCACATATACACAAAAAAGAGCATACAACACTGCCTCCTTAAGATTTTACGATGAACTGTCAAGCCAGTGCGCCCTTAAGCGATTCCGCAAACTGGCAACCGACTGTGCCTGCCTGATATCACCCGGCAACCGATTCCACAAACTCACAGCGTGCACGGAGAAGGATTTAGAGTAGGATTTGAAATATATATCTATAATAAAAATATATCTTCATCTCAGTGTTTGTCTTGCGCAGTGCCTTAGTGTTTAACTGTCATACTGTGTAAGTTTCTTTGATTTAAATAAATAAATATAAATGCGAAAGTGTGTATGTTTGTGTGTTTGACCGTCTTTCACGCCGTAACGACGATTTTTGGCACAGAGATAGTTTATGGGCCCGAGAGTGACATAGGCTACTTTTTATGCCGGAAAAATGCAGTTCCCGAGGGAAGAGCGCGCGATAACCGAATTCCACGCGGGCGGAGCCGCGGGCAAAAGCTAGTTTACAAATAAATAAACAGTGGACGTCTTCCGACTGATGATTTAGGAGTCTATGTTATGTGTCTGTACCTACTATAGTTATGGTAGTAGTAGTGGTGGTGCGGCTAATATATGACAGAGTAATTGCAGTGTTGTACATTCCGCACACACAAATTATTTTGTACATTCCGCATCGGTCGTGCAGTAACTGCACACGTCACGCGTGGTGGTTGGAAATGGAACTAAATTTACAATGAAGTATTCGCGTAGACAGTGGCGCCATTTCAGTCAGTTTAATGACGCCAAACAAAATTAACCTTTTGATAGATGAACGGACACAGTAAAACGAAAAAAAAAAAGGATTTGCATTATATTGAGGACATTTAGGGAGAGGTTTAGAGTTAAATAAGAGTCATCATGGTTTTTGTTTTTTATTTTTCACAATCATAAGTTTACAATCAGTGTTCACTGGTACAAGAGTTCAAACCTGTTCTATTTATAAAGCTACATACACAGCATGTATTTTTATACAAACACAATTATCTACATTAAAATAAAATAAAAAAATGTAATCACCATTTTTTTTGCGGAGGCCAATTTGAACTTAAATTTGACCCTATGTCGCTCCGACAGTTTGGACAAATGTAATGATAAAGGTAGTACCATGAGGGTGGAAGCGAATTACACACACTACATAAAGAAAAGACTGCTAAAATAAAAGAAGAATGAATTAAATTAATGAGTGAATGTCAAAATCAACAACTCAACTCTGGTGGCGCTACTTATACTGAATGGCCCTGGGGCGCCGCGAAGCTTCTACGAGGGTCCCGCAAATAATACGTAACGCCAGAGACAATTTTAGTAACGCAGGAGACGCCCAGTGTCGGTAAAATAGTTGATTGGCCCATCTACGTCAAAAAAAGTTTGGGAACTGCCGAGTTAGGTATAGACATGGTTCTAAGAAAATGATCTAGTCAGCGGATTTTATCAAAAAAAAAAATAAAAAAATAAATCTCGAGCGGCAACAGTCAGAGCTCGCCCCACTGGTCACGTGCATTTATTTTGAGATTACTAATGTATGGCCAAAAAACTTTTCCCAAAGTATCACATCCCAAAAAATTTTACCCAAATTATCATTTGGCAAAAAATCATTTGGCAAAAAAACTTATCGCAAATTTACAGTTAATACATTTTTATTTGGCAAATTATTGTTTCGCAAATAATTACTTAGTCACGTTTCATATAGCCAAGTAATATTTGGTAAAATGTATCGTTTGGCATAACGTACTCTTCCCAAAATATCGCATGACATAATAACCTACTTTTCTGGGAACAGTTTGTTTCTGTGGAGGGGTGCAGTTCTAACCTAACCTAACCTACTTTTCTGGTAGCAGTCCGTTTCTGTGGGGGACGCAGTCTAACCTCATCTTCTTTTCTGATAGCAGTTCGTTTTTGTGGAAGACGCAGTTCTAACCTAAGCTACCTTTCTGGTAGCAGTTGGTTTTTGTCATTTTGAACAAACATTTTTTGCTGTCACAGACAAGGTACTAAAGTGTATACATATTTTTGCCTTTGACTGTATCTCTTATTTACTAAAGTAACTTAGGAAAGTGACTTTTGGCACATATTTTTCTCATAATTATTATTAAGAGTATCACATAATTATTATTTAACTACACATATTTTGCTCGTTTTTGACCAACGCTCCTCTCGAGTTTTTGTCCAAAACATCAATAATGGTATTCTCCATGGCGGTTCTTGATGAGCCAGAAGCTGTCCACCACTTTGCCTTGTTGTTCCACGTCCACCTGAAAAAATATTGTATTTTAATCCAGTTGTAATAAAAGCACAATAATATGAATAGAAAAAAACTTTTCACTACTCATGCTCGTAAAGTTCGTGTTTATGCTGTATCTAGGCGACATAAAATGACTTTTTATGCACTAGTGCATAAAATAAAATCTTCGTCTAATACCAACTCAAGACTAGTCAAGACCAAGGTAATCGGGTGTCAACAGCCACAAACAAAAAAGTTTCTTTATATTTTTTAATTTATATAAGACTAAAAACCAATCAAATCAATCATAAAAAATCAGTAAAAAAACAACGCGCGAAAAACAAAAGGTACATCATTGTTTCCACTGTTGCCATTTCATTTCCTCGCCATCGAAGTGAAAAGCAGAGTGTAAAACTCGAGCATTAAACCCATTTTCCCCTCGACGTGTCTATCCACCCTCGCCGTATTCTCTCTCGGCTCGGGTGGATATATGGACGCCTCGGGTAAAATGGCTCGTTTTATGCTCTTGTTGTACAATCTACTATTTTACACACAACATATGGGGTCTCTTATTTGTTTGTGAAAAACTCCTTCGAAACGGTTTGGCCGATATTTATGAAACAACGCGTTACGTCACAGTTTTTTTGTAACAAGTAGGATCCTACGTCCTCAAAACTGGGAAATTCGCATCAGTTGTTGTTCTGGGCCTGTAAATGCTCTCATACAGAGTTGCTAGTGTGACTGTGCCAAAAAATGACAACTTACTTCGGAAAACGGCTAAAGAAAAGCTAAAAAAATTAATAAGAAATGGTCATTTTGTTGTTACGTAACATTTTGGAGGGGGGAGGGAGGGTACAGAAAAATGATACGGCGCGTCACATGGGGGGAAGGTTCAAAAATCTCCAAAAATTGCGTTACGTATTACTTCAACGTTCCATAAGATAAGTGGTACAACAAACCTGTTCGATGTACAAATGCGTGGTGTTGTGTGCGAGGAGCCGCGTGTACCCGTACGCCTCTGTGCGGAACGCCGACCACGGCGGCCGCGTCACTGCGCAACAAATGGCTAATTGACTCATCTAATTAATACACCTGTTGGACCTAACACCTCTCTATCCACACGAGGGCAAATATTCGAGCGTTTTGACCGCGCGGTCAAACGTCATTAGCGTCCCACGTTTATATAGCACAACGGAAAGACAATGGTCGAATTCTATGACCAGGGGGGTCTCAAGGTGAAATTTATTATAACTAAAACAAATCTCGTATTTTGTAGCAGGAATGTAGAAACTTACCCCCTTATTCATAAACGACAGTCAAACCTATTTTAGTTACAATGCCGCTAAAATTCGTTTGTCCTTATCTGTCACTTCGACATTTGTATTTGTTAGAAAGGGACAAAGCATCTGTTAACATAGGCTTGTTAAGTTTTATGAATAAGGGGGTTAGAAGTTGTGCAGTACAAATTTCTTACCATTGAATTTGCTGTGTTCTTCCTGACAACCAGCCGAGCCTGTAACCACGTGGACGGGGGCGCTGAAAAAAAAAAAACAATTGCACAAATAATAATATGCGTTAAAAAAAGCAAATAAAATAAGTAAAGTTATAACAAATGAAGTGTAAAATGATTCAATGTAAATAAACGGATAAAACAGTAAAGTGTGTGAAGAAACTATAAATAACATAAACAATAAAATAAACTTAGTAAAAAAAAAAAACTGAATGAAGATGGTGCTAATGTGTAGTGATAATTTTATTTACCTTTTATTTTGTGTTTATTTTAAGCTTCAGCACCATTAAATTGTAGGCAATTTTACAAAATTATCACGTAAAAATATTAAAAAATATGTAAAAACATTTTGACGCATGCTAAATTTATTAACTGTTTCGAATCTTTTTTGTTGTGTATAATAAGGTATTTTTGAGTACTTTTTTTTTAGTAACGCGATAACATTTTTGCAATTTTTCATCAAATGTGTTTTTTTTGTTGTTATTGCCTGTACATGTGTAAAGTTATTCCGTTTAAGTATCCTCTGAAACACTGGATTACGATAAGTAAAAAAAAACGCATTTCTCATGTAATCGATGTTTTTTTACTAGGTAAACCTGTTGTGTAAGTAAGTAACATTGTGTTTTCCAAGGCTCGGAACCGGTTTAGAAAATAGCGGTAAATACCGGTTTATTTCGGTTTAACTCCAAACTTTCATAACAACGCAAACGTTTTTAAGAACTTAACTATAACCTAAATAAACCGGTTTATTCGACTCCTACTACTACTACCGACTATCCTGCGCCGGAATAAACCGTTTTTTTTTGTTCTAAACCGGTTAATCTGACTTGAACTTTATGGAAATGTTTCATTAAAAACCGGTTTAAAAATAACGGTTTCGCGAACGAAACCAAAATGAAAAGGTTTTGCGCCAAGTACATAATAACGGTTTGAAAATTTAACCGGTATCCGAGCATTGGTGTTTACGTCAATTAGTAGTAGTAGGTACTTAATAAGGTTTGATAGTACATATTTGTTTTCCTTGACGATTTTTATTACAACTATTTGGGGCAATTGCAGACAAGGGGGTAAATACTACGTCCGTAATAACCTCCGTCAAATTAAGTAGTCAATCTTTTTCAGTATCGTGTCAAAGGCATGACTGCACTTTGTCAAAAATTCAGATGAAAAGTCTTACAGGGTGTTCGGACAACCTAACCCAGTAACCTGAAATACCCCGGAAGAATTTGAAGACACTCTGTATATTTGTTTCATTATAAATTAAGTCACGTATATTTTATACGATGTAAGGTTACTTATGGCTACTTGCTGGAAACACATGAATCTCGAATTAGCGTTAAGCTCAGTTTAGTAGTATCAATATGAATGGAACTGTCAAGCTTAAGCCAGGTTTAACCACTAAAACTAGATTTATTTTTTTCTGCAAGACGGCCTTAAAACGTAAACAATAAATTTAACGCTTACATACTAACTTACATACTACTAGTAGGTACTATTATCACTACATACTCGTAGTATAAAACAAAGTCGATTTCTCTGTCCCTATATCCCTATGTATGCTTAAATCTTTAAAACTACGCAACGGATTTTGATGCGGTTTTTTTTAATAGAAAGTGATTGAAGAGGAAGGTTTATATGTATAATAACATCCATCATCATATTTAGTATCAGCATTGCACCCGTGCGAAGCCGGGGCGGGTCGCTAGTAATTACCTATGTTAAATTAGAATTATGCATTTATGACTAGGTTTATTTGATATTATTCTACGCTATGGAGTATATCTAAGAGAAAATCCTGTGGAATCCTGTTATTAATAAGTGTCGGCGTCGGGATGAATGTTCAGAGGGACGATCGGACGTTGTTAGTGTTGTGTGTCGGTGTGATGGGGTGACTAATAAAGACCAAGTGCGGGTAGTTCGTGATATAAGTGCCGGTACTATTAGTGATCAAGTGCGGGTAGTTCGAAGAACTCGCGCTGCTAGGCGGACTTGACACCCTACACTTCAGTCTACTCGTGACCAAGGCAACTGAAATGTTGCCGAAACGTCGAGGTAAATAATAATTGTATCAAATAGCGTGATAAGTCCCGTTAAGGCAATGACATTTAAACCAGGACGCACATTGCCGAACAAAATCCCCTTCAAAGAATGTCAGAACTATTGATTTGTTTGCGTGACAAATAAAATCATCTCACAAAGAATAATTAAAATAATACGAGACGAAATTTGAACCTAGTCTTTACTCTATTACGGGCGAATTTCGCTAGCGGCAAAACTCCACAACGCTTTACACTTGACAACAACATACTGAGAAAAAAGAAGGCCAGTTTTACCAAAGTGGCAGGCGAGCATTCTACCAACCTATCTACCTACTATCGACTTACCGATCGACCTATCGACCAACCTATCGACCTAACCTATCCCGCTGATCTGAACCAGTGATTTTAGGCCAGTGATTTAAACTGGCGCTCATTTGGCTCGGACATATTTGGGCGCGCGATTGTGAATCTACAGGTATAATTTATCTAAGCGTTAAGCACTGACCCGGGGTTCCGGTAGGGCTCCTGCGCGGAGCCGTTGTAGACCTTATTGTCGTAGAGCGGCCAGGTGCGCTCGTAGGAGTGCTCGTGCGCCCAGATCACCAGGTCCACGCCGAACTTCTTCAGCAGCGGCTCCAGACCTGCCCCAGACAAACAGACCATTTCACTTTTCACTTCTAATATAAATAAATATCATGGGACACTTGACACCAATTGACCTAGTCCCAAACTAAGACAGCCGGTGAAATTACTGGCACTTAGGGCGTGCAAAACCGGTTTTCCGGTTTCGGTGAAAACCGGGAAACCGGACAATATTCATCGATTTTTTAAAACCGGTTTTGAAACACAAAACCGGAGTTACCTCCGGTTTTTCTGTTATTGATTGACGTACCTACATTTTGATTTAAATCAACTTTTTTCGAATGCAAAACCCTATCCATCCATACTAATAATATAAATGCGAAAGTGTGTTTGTATGTTTGTGTCTGTCACACCGTAACGGAGCGACGGATCGACGTGATTTTTGGCACAGAGATAGTTTATGGGCCCGAGAGTGACATAGGCTACTTTTTATCCCGGAAAAATGCACAGTTCCCGAGGAAACAGCGCGTGATAACCGAATACTACGCGCACGGAGCCGCGGGCAAAAGCTAGTAGTACTATAAGTGCTACCAATGACATTTACTACCAATGGCTTCTAAGCCATACCATATATAAGTTCATTTAAATGAAATAATTACCTACCGAATAATTTGTTTAAGTTTGTAGCCGTATAGTATATCTATTGTAATTGAAAATAATAATGCTTAAAATGCGCAAACAGACACATTTTAAGTAGGTTTAAATAAATCGAGGATATTCTGGCAGAACCGGATAAGACAGTGGTTTATTTTTTATACGGTTTTGCAAGATAAATAAAGCAGAAAACAACTGTAACTATTACTATTGTGACTTTTAAAAAAATTGCACTTATTCTGTTTTGCCAGAATACCCTCGAAATAGGTAAGATTAACAATAGATATACGGATACAAACTTAAACGAATTATTCGGTAGGTAGTTATTTCATGTATTAATCGCGTTAATTTGAGATTAAAGTAATAAAGTAATTGAAAATAATAATTATTAATAATGCTCAACATAACTGATTATTTTTTTAAATGCAGTTCGTAATGTTCTGATTACATTGCGGGGCTTCCTGATACAAGTATAATATTTACTTAATAGAAAGCCCCAACCCTTAATTTTGTAAGAATGTTTTTCATAAAATAAATATTTTTTCATTTTTTTCAATATTGTAATTACTAGATTTTACCCGCGGCCTCGCACGCGTAAACTAATCGGTCTGGTAGTTGCACTTGAAATTTTCAGGATTTTAAAAAATTCCCCTGGCAATTTCCAAAATTTATACCGTGGTCTTCCTTCATTGAGGTTGTGTTGTGAATAGCTGTACAAAATTCAAGACTCTAAACCCAGTGCTGAAATTTCAAAAATGTTGCCTATCCAAATTCAAATCATTTATTCAGTAAATAGGCCGCAATGGGCACTTTTATACGTCATTTTTTAAACTACCAGCGCTTTCGGAAAGACCATCATTGCCAAGAAGAATGCGCCGCATGATAGGTACTTGGCAGAAAGTCATTTGTTTTCAAAATAGTTCAAAACTATCCCGTGAGAATATCCGGATAAAAAGTAGCGTATGTGTTATTCTAGACATCGAGTTACCTTCATACCAAATTTCATGACTCTTAGCCCAGCGGTTATTATTTCAAGATTTTATCCCTATCCCGTGGGAATATCGAGATAAAAAGTAGCCTATCTATTATTCCAGAGGTCCAGCTACCTACATACTAAATTTCATGGCTCTAAGCACAGCGGTTGTTATTTCTAGATTTTATCCCTAGGTATCCCGTGGGAATATTGGGCCAAAAAGTGGCCTATGTGTTATTCTAGACGGCCAACTACCTATATACCAAATTTCATGACGCTAAGCGTAGCGGTTATTATTTCAAGATTTTATCCCTATCCCGTGGGAATATCGGGTTAAAAAATAGCATATGTATTATTTCATTGGTCGAGCTACCTACATACCGAATTTCATGGCTCTAGTCCCAGTGGTTGTTATTTCGAGATTTCATCCCTAGGTATCCCGTGGGAATATCGGGTCAAAAAGTCGCCTATGAGTAATTCCAGACGTCCACCTACCTACATACCAAATTTCATGACTCCAAGCCCAGCGGTTGCTATTTCGAGATTTTATCCCTATCCCGTGGGAATATCGGGATAAAAAGTATCCTATGTCCGTCTCCTGGCTCTAAGCTACCTCCCTACCAATTTTCAGCCAAATCTGTTCTGCCGTTCTTGAGTTATAAGTGGTGTAACTAACACGACTTTCTTTTATATATATAGATAAAGATAATAATTAATTTTTATTTTTATTGTGGGTATATAAAACTATCTACGAATATGATTTAATTGTTCAAATTCTACCATTACTACCGTAATAAAAAATATTTAAAAATATTGCCAAAACCGGGGAAAAAACCGGTTTCCGGTTTTGGACTCTCAAAACCGCAATTGAAAACCGGTTTTGACAACTGTCCGGTTTTGCACGCCCTTGGCACTTGAGTTATTCCAACTTAGAGAGCTAGCAACTAGAGCAACCTAGAGGAGGTTGGTAACGCATCTGCAATACCCCTGGTGTTGCAAATGTTTATGGGAGGTGGTGATCTCTTACCACTAGGAGACCTATCGGTATACTGACTGAGTCCGACGAAGGGCAGGCCGCGGCGCGTGTACTACATGTGTGACTGTATCGTATCGGTAGGTATACTGACTGAGTCCGACGAAGGGCAGGCCG